>OW052220.1:107401250-108601250 GCA_932526605.1 Nephrotoma flavescens | reverse complement strand
TTTAAAAAAAATGTTTACAAAATCAATGAAGAATTAGAAAATTTTTCTTAGTAGTTTTGCGAAGAATTTTCGGTTTTCATTTTATGTGAATCTTTATCTGAAGGTTGATGTTTTCTTCATAATATACGTCTAATTGTTACAAAATTTTAAGCAAATCAGAACTTTCGATTCATTGTGGATCATGAAAAACTATTAAGAGTAGTGTTCTTTACTAACTTACCTTTACAAGTTGTTTAGGTTCGATAACTATTTGTGGGAACATTTTCTTCAAAAGTTTTTTGATATTCAATGGCTATTATGGAAAACTCGTGCTTAGTTTTTCCTTTACTTGAAATTTCGTTTTAATATTTTGTTGTTAGCTCTCAAACTTGAAGAAGTTAGAGACAATAGACTCAATTTTTTGTCGCAATAAGAAAGTATCCAAATTTTGCGCCTACTTTTGTTTATTTTCAAATATTTTAATTTTATATAATAGAAAAACATTAAAAGAGATTACCAATAATTTCCAAAAAAAAAACTTGTGACGTGACAGAAAATTGTCGATAGAGGGTCAGGGACCTTTTGTGGTAGAAATATTGTTAATAAATGGCCTCTTTGTTTGCTGCGACTAAAATAGTCGTAAACATTGTATGGGTGTCCATTAAAATAATATTTTGTCCGAAAAGCCGAAAAAAAAATTCTTAAATAAATTAAATTCACGGACGATTAATAAATTCTTCTTAATTAAATGTGTTGGCTTGTTACACACACATAGTGAGAATTTCCTATGGTTTCTGATTTAGTGATATATAATTCGCTAAATCGATATGTTCTTGTTTTGTATTATCGGTACAAAGCAAGAGTGGAATTTTTGCAGTTTGGTCGTTGCAACCTGATGAGTAGACCAACTTTTTATCAGTACGAAACCAAGCTGCCAAGAAGCTACCTAAGGGAGTTCTCATTTTTGCAAGGGTTTGTGTTCTTTGTATACACAAGTACGCCTTGGGGTTAAAGGTTTGGGGGAGAGGAGTGCATTTTTTCTACTTTTGTGGTAGAAATATTGTTAATAAATGGCCTCTTTGTTTTCTGCGACTAAAATAGTCGTAAACATTGTATGGGCGTCCATTAAAATAATATTTTGTCCGAAAAGCCGAAAAAAAATTCTTAAATAAATTAAATTCACGGACGATTAATAAATTCTTCTTAATTAAATGTGTTGGCTTGTTACACACACATAGTGAGAATTTCCTGTGGTTTCTGATTTAGTGATATATAATTCGCTAAATCGATATGTTCTTGTTTTGTATTATCGGTACAAAGCAAGAGTGGAATTTTTGCATTTTGGTCGTTGCAACCTGATCAGTAGACCAACTTTTTATCAGTACGAAACCAAGCTGCCAAGAAGCTACCTAAGGGAGTTCTCATTTTTGCAAGGGTTTGTGTTCTTTGTATACACAAGTACGCCCTGGGGTTAAAGGTTTGGGGGAGAGGAGTGCATTTTTTCTACTTTTGTGGTAGAAATATTGTTAATAAATGGCCTCTTTGTTTTCTGCGACTAAAATAGTCGTAAACATTGTATGGGTGTCCATTAAAATAATATTTTGTCCGAAAAGCCGAAAAAAAAATTCTTAAATAAATTAAATTCACGGACGATTAATAAATTCTTCTTAAACACGACAATGTTGATCAATATTTTTCAGCCGATAGTTGATACCTAAGTAGAATTATTTTTCACTTGTAATGAAATTTATTGATTTTTTAAAGTTCATATCAAAAATAAAAGTTTTAGTTTATGATACGTTGTAATTCTGATGGAGAGACGGGGTGTATTTTGACAAAATTCTGATAGTTCAATATCTTGCAAGTTCATTGAACTAATGAAATCAGATCAGAATTTTTTTTACAACCGGATATTGTTAGCAGAGATTCACGCGTATCAAATGACCATAGTGTAATCAATGTGGATTTAGGTTAAACTATAGAGCGACGGGTGATTCAATGAATCTGCAAGAAATTGAACTATTGAAATCTTGCCAAATTATACCGCTGTATCTCCATCAGCATTTCTTCACAATTGGACTAAATTGTAGATTACGAATGTAGATAGCGTTGGTTTCTACGTCTACAAGGGGGACGAGAATTGTAAGATCGATTGCTATGATAGTTTTGATTCCCCTTGCATCGTAGTAAGCTGTGATTCACGTTTTGTTCACCAGATGTCAGCTACTTTGTTGGAAATCGCGAATAGAGTAAACATAACATATCATAAAGTAAAACTTATTTTTTTTTGATATGAACTTCAAGAAATCAATAAATTTCATTATCGGCTGAAAATTATTTATCAACATTGTCGTATTTGTTTATTTTCGGCGATGAAACCAAAGACACTATCTACATTAACACTTTTTTTATTTCCGCCTGGCGACTTTCGGCTAACTTTAATAGGATATTCGGTAGTCGCTAAGAGATAGCTGTATTAAAGATGTTTATTACTTTTTTTACCTATCAAAATAAAGTACAGTAATTATGAAAAATTTTGACCTTGACATTTGTGCAAATTTACCATTCGCTAGTTTTTAAAAAAATTTTGTGTGTGGTTCAGACTAAATGTCCTTTGGTTCTCTACAGATCGGGGTAAAACTTCATACTTTAGTTTTTTCCATCAATTAGGAGATCCGTCATCCCAGTGATTTTTGACCGAAATTAATCCGCCGCAAGCAACTGCTTCCATAGAAGCCTTTTCTTTTTTTGTAAATATTTTGAAGAGTAATAGCATTTACGATTAAAAACAAAAACTTTTTTCGGCTTTTTCTTAGACAAAATATTATTTACAAATTAAATTACATTCCCAATATTTGCGACTGATCAAGCCAGAAAACAAAGATATGAGTAAAATGTTGTTTTTTACCGTTATTTTATTTTCTAACCAAACTCAGAACTTTTCAATTTTTGTCGTAGATGTCGTAACTGGTAAAAAACCGAAGACACACAATCAATAACATAAACTTTTATAAGTTTCACTATAAAGTTTTCTAAAAAGTTCGTTGTACCATAAATATTATTTGAAATTTCCATACAACTACATAGATCGAAACATACAAGGTTGAAAATTGTCAATATTTAAAAAAATACAATTTCTTAATTTTAAGTAATAAATTTTTTTTTTCATCAGTTTAGTTTGTTTGATGACAGCACATAACACCTCACATAAAATAATAGAACAAGTTAAGTTTCCATTATGGAAGCTTTTTATTGAACTTAATTTAATAATTTTATAACCCTATTATAGTTCTCACCTCGCCGAGTGACTCCATACAAATTTAGTCACATTTGTATAGTAATTTTAGTTGAGGTGAGAATCATAATAGGGGCCTTAATGATATTAATAGTAAGTTTTAATTGGCTAATTTATTTCTTCTTATAATAACTTAATTTAAAAATTATTCTTTATAAATTTAATTCTTTTTAAAAAATCTAATTTTTATTTTATATATTACTTTTAGTTTCCGAGTGTCTTAAACATTTGAAAATGGCTTCAGACCCGAAATATTATGTTAATCAAATAATAACTTAACTAAATTAATAATACATTTTTAAAATGTTGCTAAATTGATAAAATGTCTACTGCCACGCTTATCGGTGGAATCGACAAAAGAAAATTGTACACTCGCTCGAGTTTTGGGTCTCTGATCCCATCCGATTCAAACTGGGTCAACTCCCAGCGAACCTTAGTAATTATAGTCAATAGCTTTTTGTAATAAATCTTTCATCACATCCTTTCATATTTGTAATAAATCTTTCGTTCATATATTTTTTCCATAGGTTGGGATAGTTCATGTTCCAGTTCGATAATATCGTCATCTCTTGCCAACATTTGTTCATTAATTGATTTGCTTGATAGACATTCTTTTTAGGATTTTAACAATAACTTTAAGAATCGATACTTTTAGAAGTTTCTGAAAAATATCAGCATGTGAACTTTTCGGCATCCACCACCTATTTGGTATTTTTTATGAAGATATTGCAGTAAACTAGATAAATCGATTTGTGCTATAACGGTTGAAATCGCTACTGCAGATAAAAAAGGAACTGAAGAAGAGCTTTAATTTTCGGAATCGATATTCCTAAAAATAAATAAATATTGTCCCTCTAAGAAAATTTTACAAGTGTTTTTCATTAATGCAATTTAATTCAATTAGATAAATCGGTTCGTCTTTCCTTAATTCGGTGTAATCTCCTAATTTTATGGGTAAAAGAACAGCAATAATTTTTGCCAGAAGTTTAAATTTATCATCTAAAAACCAATAAGATATCGGGATTTTGAAAGTCGGGATTTTGAAATTCGGGAAAACGAGCCCAACCCGATTTCATATCAGTTAATAATGACCGTAATTTAAAAAGATTTTCCGAATTGTATTTGACGATTTTGGAATGTCTCGAAATCCTTTCGATGGAAGTAACGATCTTAAATCATCCGATGTACAAAATAAAGAAAACGACATACCATTTTTCGCAGTCATGCGTGATATAACCGCTGCCAAGTAATCGTCACTTTTATTAAGAAAATATTCTGTAATTTTTTTTTAGAAGAAGAAGAGATTTCGGTAGATGCATTTCATAACTTGCGAACATGTTCTGCATTTCGCCACTTGACCATTTCTCTCTCGAAGAAAGTATGCCCAAACTGATTTGTTGTTTTCAATACCTTTCTTGTATTCCTCGAATTTGTAATCCATATTTATTATGGTCTGTCTCTAAAAAACCCCAAATTAAAATTAAACGATTAACAAATTTTTGATATCATCGCCATACCTTTACAATTTTTCTTAGACTTCCTTGATATTTTATATGTATTTTATTTGCAACACGAGAATGAAAAATCTTATTTCTTTTTATTTTAAGATAAATTATATTTATATTTCAACACCCAACTTACACAAACACTTTTTTTATTCTAAAACATATTCTTTTATCAACATCGGGGATATACCGATTTACAATCGCACAAGTCAAAATAACGAAAACGGACAAAATAGAATAATCGGCTTACAAAATGATCAAAAAATTAATAAGTAGAAGATTTAGATTTAAATACAGGAAACCTCCAAGAACACGATTAATTCGTTCCGTGTTCTTTAAAAACGTGTTGTTCGAGACTACAATAAAGAAAAGAAAAAAGACGTTACGTTATATTTTTTATATTTTGTTATGATATACAAAAAATAAAATAAAAGAGAATAACGAAAATCGTGTTGTTTGAAATCGTGTTCTTCGAATACCGTGTTCTTCTACCTGTACTCATTAAACAATTTCAGAATGTAAAAAGTTTATGTTAAATTCACTAGTTACAATTGCAACGACCAAAACTGCAAAAATTTAAATCTTGGTTATACCTATAGTGAACATATCGATTTGGCGAATTATATCACCAAATCAAAAAAACTGCTGGAAAATTCTCATTACGTCGTTTCACATTGTTTTATTTGTAAGTAATATTTTGACTAAAAAAAGCCGAATTTTTTTTAAAAATAATATAGACGAATTTCTTTAAACTTAAAAAAAAAGCTGTAAATTAAATTTTCAAACAAAATTAGATCAGATCATTTTTTATATTTGACTGGAAATGCCGAATTTTGAATAAAAAAATACTTCACCTAAAATCGGCATCTCTACAATTCAGGCTGATTGACTATTCAGAATTAAACTTCATACTAAAACTTTTTCCATAAATTATGTGTATCGGAAGTGGCGCTTCGGTAGGAGCTTTTTCAAATTTTGCAGTGGATTAAATTTTTCAACAAGGATTGACCGTTTTCTGCGGGTATAATGCTTTTTGGTTATACAAGACAGTTTTAATCAAAAATCCGGTAGGTTCCTTTTTTCGCTTTAGAAATTAAGTGAGATGTATTCGAGATCTATGTACATTCGTGGTAAAAGAAAGTCGGGGGTTGGCCACAAATATAAAAAAATTTCAAGTAGAAGATATTCTTTGCGGAACGAGGCCATTAAATACAAATGTATGCACACAAAACTATTTTGAATTCATTTGGCATAAATGAGTATCAAAATTGATTTTAATAAATTTGAAGTTAACTAAAATTAAATTTCATTAAAAATTAAACCAAACTCGAATTATTCGTAAATTTTTATTTGTTTCTACTGCTGAATTTTGTTGAACGTTTAATACTTTGTCAGTGTTTCTGATATATGTAGATGATGCTTCAAATTGCCTGTTTAAATAAGTCTCAAAAATAATTTCATTCCTCGTAGACCCACTTATAAATTCCACAAAGAGTATTCATTCTATATTTCTAGATAATATACACTTACAAAGTCTTTCACATGAAAAATGATCTGTTATAATTCCAATGTGCACACTGTATACTAAAGTATGTATGTATATACATACACATAAAATATAAATCAAAAATAACAAGTAGTATAGAAAAATAATTTTTCCACTTCTTGGATTACCATCAACCATCTTATTATTATTTATATACTGCATACATATACAGGAAAATGTTTTCCATTTCTTTTGTTTCGTTATTATTTATGATTGTCAAAGTCACTCGAAAATTTTCATTTTGAGATTTATGGCTTGGTGAACATTAAATTTTCAATCAAAATAACGAAAAAAACAAAAAAATATAGAAATACCGCATCAGACACTGATTTGAAGTTTTTCAATTTTCGTGGCAAAAACAACAACAAGCATCATAAAGATTTATTTTTTATAATCCAACTTCATAAAACTTATACTTTACAATGTTGTGTACATGATAAAACTTTAAAGATGTTTACCTTTTCACGCACAAGTTGCTTGTTTTATTGGTTTTTTGGGTTACAAGCGGAAAAATTGAAATGTCATGAAAAAAAAGGAAAAACTAAAATAAAATCAAATTTGATGTACTACAAATGAGAACAAATGTCATAAAGTAAAATCGCAATCTTGTGTTATGTCGAGCGGGCTGTAATGTTTGATGCCTAAAAAAAAAAATTCAAAATTGAGGGGAAAAAATTTCGAAATTGTATTTCCAAATTAAGGGGCACAAAATTTATATTAGATATAAAAAAAAATCTTATCAAATTTTTATGTTCGTGCGATGATAAAAAAACTGAGAACTCGAGAAATTATATATCCTTTTCAAAATTAAATTTCTCTTGAGGAATACGACACACACCAAAAAATAAAAATTAAGGATACGTAACTTTTTGAACTTGTTTGTGCTTTTGAAGTAAATAAGTGTCTCATATTACAAGAAAATATTAAGAACCAAAGTGCTTTTCATCGTGCGATTTTCAATTGTTTGTCTTATGTGTGTATGTGTGTTTCGTATACGTTGTGTTGAGATTTTTCGTTATGCTGCTTCTATTTATGTTTTGGTAATGCTATTACCCTTCTCGAAAATGTGATTTATGAGTTTATGTACTATGTGGCTGGTGGTGGTGTAATGCGATGCTGTTGGTATGTGTTTTAGGCATGTAGACTGCGGATTAAAATTTTTCTCTATAGAGTCGATCTCACAAAACGATACACATCCTTTTATATCTTATATTCGCAGTATTTTGTGAACAGAATTTTATTTTACAAGATTTAAGGAATTTGTTTGCTCGCGCAGAAAATAATTAATTTTTATTTCTCATTATCATTCACCGTTTAGGAATAGGAAACATGACTGATTGTTTTTAATAATAAAAATGATTTATTCATGATAGATGCATACAGTGCTGAACATCAACAATCATTTTGTAATAAACAAAATTCCCAAGTTCATTATTTGGTGCTTTTTTATCGCAAACAATTTTTTTTAGTACGCCAGACATTAATATGGAAATTGACATGCAAGATAATAACCCCAGAAAATATTAAATGTGGAATACATAAAATATATATTGCTATGCACAG
This sequence comes from Nephrotoma flavescens, assembly GCA_932526605.1. Taxonomy (NCBI): domain Eukaryota; kingdom Metazoa; phylum Arthropoda; class Insecta; order Diptera; family Tipulidae; genus Nephrotoma; species Nephrotoma flavescens. Next base: position 108,593,362 of record OW052220.1, on the reverse strand, counting down.
ACATTTAAACTATAAAATGTATCGTTTAAAGTTTGAACTTCATGTATGTCCTCAGTCTTTATTTTAGACTATCAAATACCTCTTTATAAAGGAGTGTGAATAATTTCATGTATACTTTATAGTTACGCTCTATAGTCAGTGTTGAACGTGGTTCAAATTTTTTTTTTTTAATTTTTCTTTCAAACGCTTTTAAAATCGATCACCGCTGTAGGTGGTGTCCTCGAAAATTTTCACAAAGGATACTGGGGGATAATGTTTATAAACTAAATACTTGGTAGCTTCATTCTACAGCTAGTAATGACTAAATGTCTAGGTCTAATTAAAATATTTTAAGGGGTGCAGGTCATAAAATGGGGCAAAGTCCTAGATTAGTGATTAGATAGCTATCTAGTCAGCCATTACTGCCGCAGAGGAAGAGGCGATCAGTGCCATCAAATCGTCGAAAATAAACGAAAGCTGCGTGAAATACCTCCGGATAAAGAAGCGCGAATATATGGGGCAGGGGAGGGGGGGGGGGGGGGGGGTTCAACGACATTACATACAATAATTTTTTACTCCCACATTTGTGTGGTTTGGACTTTAATTAAGCCATTTTTTATTTTTTTTGGTTGAAGAAGGGATATATCACAATTTTTTATTCTAGCAAGCTTGAAAATGATATAAAATATGAAATAGTATCCCATTTTATTCTAGAGAAGCGAGACATAAACTTCGATAAATACACAAATAATTTTTCAAAATGCCACCCCTGTGCTAACTTTCGGAAGCGAAAGTCGACCTTATCACCAAGCGACCTTATCATCTACTTTGAAAGGAAGAACATTTAATCCATTTATGGACCTGTTAAAGCTATCGGATATATTAAATCCAACCGAGTCAATCATCCGGCCCACGTCAACAAATTCCCATCACAACGAATGATAAAAAGTATTCAATCAAGAACCAATCGGCGTACGTCGCATGGAAAGACCTAGTCGCGAACTTCGAAGAAAATCTGTGAATAATAGGGTATGATAGCAAAGGGCCGAATGCCGAAGGTCCGAATGTCGAAGTCCCGAATGCCGAAGGGCCGCATGTGTCGAAGGGCCGAATGGGTTGAAGGACCGATTTTTTTTATTTTTTTTTGTTTCTAGAAGTATATTTTTTATACATATATACCAATGTATTATCAGAAGGCTGACATAGGGCCACATGCCTCCGGTAGCGCATGACAAAATTTTCCTTCACGAAAATGTATCGCTGACTGGATACGTAGAATTTCATGAATATCAAAAGATGAAAATTGTAAAATACATAAATTCATAATAAATTCATTTATGTTTAATAAAAAAAAATTACAAAATATTCCATAAAATAACAAATTTAACCCTTATGTGAGTGACAAGGTACCCGGGTACCTTTTGCACTTTTAAACGTCTAGCTTTGTATGTTCCAGTCAAAATAAAAAGTTTATTTTATGAGAACTTCTAGTTCAATGGATAGATTACGATCACACTTAAAAATGAGAATTTTTACAACTTGGACGCACGTGAGAGCAAAACGTAGTTTAGTTATACGAATTAGAGCAACAAAGGTACCCGGGTACCTTTATACATTTTACACTATATGTGAAAGAAATAGTATGCAAATATTTTATAGTTTTGTGTTATATGTTAATGTATTTCATTGTTTGTATTTCTGATTATTTATTTCAGTTAATTTATGTTTATATATGTTTATTTATTTCAAAAAAACTAAACAAACATTTTTTTATTACTATCGATAATTTTTTTCACTGATGTGACACGTTCGATTATTTAAGCATTTATACAGAATGTTTTTCGAAAACTGACATGTTGCGGCTAATGCAAAAATGTTTTTGATTTATGTAGTTTTAGCAAAATTCGTTATAAATTTCATAATTGCAAAGAAATATTGAAAAAAATAGTTTCCACAAAAATTGCATGTAAGGTACCCGGGTACCTTAGTCACTCAAATTAAGTTATTTTTCTTCACTCACATGAGGGTTAAAAATTATATTGCTAAATACAAAAAAATGGGCCCTTCGACCCATTTGTACCCATTCCAATAATAGGATGTCAAAACTGATGGAAGCGTGCGATGACCCAAGATACTTTGGGGACGTTTGGAAGGTCAAATTTCTACTAAATAACGAAAAGGCACCACAAATAGTATAAAATCTGATAGAATATTGATAAATAATGATCATTTTACGATTTTGTGGATATGGCATGAACTTTAGTATGAAAATCTCAAATGATCAGGCTGTGCGTTTGGTCATGATAACTATAGAACTACGGAATCGAGGAGACGGAGCTATGTTAGCGGGGTCGGAAAAATACTGATCGACTCCAACTTTTCTCCAATTTTTTTTTGGTTTTTCTCTACTTAAATTTAGAAAATGTACATACGTTGGAACAAATAATAGGACAATCCCAAAGACATTTTTGCAGGTAGGACAAAATCATTGGAAAAAATTCGATTTCGTCCCAAAGCCTTCTAAAGGCTAAAGGATAGGGAGGATGTGTTCTACTGTTGTATTGACTACTTTTTACTCGAGTAACGAAACATCAAGTTTTTTTATTCTTAAAATAAAATCTCTTAAAATTTACGACAACTATTTGACATAAATAAGGAAAGTATTTTTGAAAAACAATTTTTTTTATTTTATAAACACAATTTGTGAAAAAATTTATTTTAAAAATAAAAAGATATAAAAAGAAAGAGCCTAAAAAATATATGTACATTTTTTTGATTTTATATTTATATTTTTTTAATGTTTTTTTTTTCTTAGTGTAGATATTCATTATTTTAAGGCACTATTACGAGGGCTGCCGTAAAAGTTTTTAAAAAAAGTAATAAAAAAATTAACAATTGCTTTTCAAAATATTCGTCTTTAAGATCTATACAATTTTGCATACGCTCAAACCATTTATCGTAATACTTTTGCCAGTCCGAAGATGATAGCCCCAAAACATGGTTTTGAACGCTTCTTGAGGCGATAAAAATCGTTCATCACGCATCTTATTTTTGATTGTTGGGAACAGGAAGAAGCCATTGGATGCCAAGTTGGGGCTATACTCGTTTGTTCGATGTGATGTGTGTGTGAGTTCGCACTATCGTGATGCAAGATGATTCGCCGTTTTGGGTTGTTTTCTTTCAATTTGTTGAAAACCTCGAGCAAACAAATAGCCGTATACCCAGCTGAATTAACTGCCTTTTTTCTGGAACCACAGTAGCCACATGACCGGCTTTCGTGAAGAAACACGTTACCATTTGCTTCTCAACGCTATGAGCTCGCGCAACTTTTGTTGGTTTTTCTTCGAATTGGAAGACCCGAACAGTTGATTGCCCATTTCTTCCCGGCTCATACACATATATCTATGACTCGTCACCTGCCACGATCTTGTATACGTTTTTGGAGGTACCTCCAACGAATTTTTCAAGCATTTCGCGGCATCAATCGACACGAACTTTTTTTTGTGCGTCTGCCAACAAATGTGGAATCCAACGTGCACATAGCTTTCGCACAATTAAATGTTCAACATTGTATATACGCAGGTGTTACTTATACCTAGGCATGCCTCGGTTTCACGATAAATCACATGACGATCCTCTTCAATCAGTTTTCTCACAGCCTCGATGTTTTCTGGTACAACAGCTGTTTTGGACGACCTTCACGTTGTTCGCGTTTAAATTCATTGTGCTAATTATAAACACTAGCCAAGGATTCGAATGTAGTGATTCGAAGAACTGTTGTTGATTTTGCCCTTTTCGAAAATCGTCTTCTGAGACACATAACCTCTAAAAATGTTACACTTTTTGACTGACATAGAGATTTGCATCGGAAAATACTAGTACATAATACCATTTTCTAAAAACTTTTACGGCAGCCCTCGTATTCGCCTATTAACTTACAGTGTTTCACATCTGGAAGAATATTTTAAAATTAGGACCAAAAGCGTTTAACTTATCAAAAAATAAGGTTTTATGTTATAGAAACGTTATTAATCTGAGCTGAAACAGCGTCTACGGTAATTCTGTTCAATGGCCAACATTTAGGCGCACTAATGTTTGGGAATGTGTTAATTTTTAATAAAGAATGTGAATAGTGCAAAAATGTTTGTGTTATTTTAAAACTATTATGGTTTTTTTCTGTAAGTAAATAAGTTTTGCGTGAATTAATTTGCGTGATAGCCGTAATTCTATTTGCAAATTATTTGTAGCCTAACCTTAAGACGACCCTGATCGCACGATTGAAGTCGGGTCGTTTGAAATAACACTACAATGAAAATTGGAACAATTGCGGTATTTCATGACACCCATTCCGCCAGTTTACACGAGTTGTGATTCAACCAAAAATTCCTTCTCTTCTTTCCCTCCCCCCCCCCCCTGCCTATAAACTAAAATTTTGTTGTGCGTATTATTTCAACGCGAATTTTATGTGTTGAAGGAATCGGAACTTACTAATATACACATAAAAGCTATAAAAAATGCTTTAGCTCAGTGCGAAATGAAAAGTATTTTACACATGCATGCGTAGGTTGTTGTTGTTCAACTCGTATAAACAAGCCCATTGATCCCAATCAGCTCAAATTTTATATGGACCCGTTTTGTTTTGGGTCAAATTTTGATTAGAAATCTAGTAAACGCCTTGTATGTGTCATGTTTTATTGATTTATTGGTACTTAAATAATTAAACTTCAAGCACTGTGCTTTGGGTCATCGTCCTGCGTTTTTATCCTATGGAAATCGATACACTGAAACTGGCAGTTTTTTGCTGCAATATTTAAAATATTTATCGAAAAATAGTTTTGATGGTAGATTTTATAATAAAAACTAGAGCTTCTGGCCAAAATGGATCGATCGAAAGAGAAGCTCCACCACATACATGTTTGACAAGTTTTGCAAATGTTTTATTTATATTTTATTGACGCTACATTCCATGGAGGAATTGGCAAATTATTTTTAAATGTTATTGTACATAATCAAATAATTTTTCTCTCCTCATGGAATGGTTTGCGTGTAACCAGACGCTATGCGTTCTTCTCTACTGGTTTATTTCGGTTAATAAGTCAATGGTTTGTTCTTTAATCTATGAGCCAAACTGTCGTATGCTAAGAATGTCGTATGCCAAGCATACTCTCGTTATAGTGTTTTAGTAGTTTTGTTTGGTTTTTGAAACTTCCGTATTTAAATTTTATTTATTAATTTTCGCGGTCCTTTAAAAATTGGGATGTTTTGAAAAACGATCATTGCATTGGTGCCTCGTTTTCTGCACTTACCTCAAGCGACTTAATCTACATTTAATCTATTCTATTTAATGTCCTTGGGGCTGATTAATCTGATTCAGTTTCTTGAACACGAAGTGGTTCATATTTTCCATTCTTCTCTTCTTGCTATTTATGCAGTTCGGGCACTGCTGGCCTAATTTACCTCTTGTTTGTTTAATTTAGCCAACTATTCCGTTAGTTCTTCTCAATTGGATGTCTTTTTGTACGCATCTCAATCATTTATAGTGCAAGGCGACCTCCACATATCCTAGGAGTAGGTAAAAATAAAATACGTAGTTTACTTCCAAAATATTCAAATGCGTTTTCTGAAAAACGTTTTATAAATTTGGTTTGCAGAACCAAGGCATTGAAATCCTAACATAAATGGGTCCGAAAAAGCCTGTCCAACCGTTATTTTGGGAATACGCTTGTACGATTAAATTTTTTTATCGCTAACCTTCCTCTATGTCAATTAGTATAATTGAACAATTTTCAGAATCTTTGTAAGTGAAAGGGGTTGAAACCTATCAAACGAAATGACAAAAACAACGCAACATCACACTACACTACAGCACCTTTCGTTTTGGTGCTGTTGACAGATTATTAGTTTATTTTATTATATTCCGCAGAGTTGCACGTTATTGAAAAGGTTTTGAGAGAATATCAAAAAATTAACAGAAAAACCTTAGTACCTAACACTGCCTCTATGTTGCTGAACGCAGATTTGTTTTCCCATTGCGATATGAAATGCCTTCAATTAAGGACCATTTTTGTTGTTGCTGTACAAAAATGCCCACTCCCTTCCCTTCGGAAGGGTCCTAATTTACCAAATTTTTTCTATTAAATGAAAAAAAAATGTTCCAAGAATATTTTCTTTGTATAAAAACCCACGGCGCACTCCTCGAAAATGCGGAAATTTTTTTACATATCAATGTCAGTACTTCTTCTGAGTCAATTTGTGATGAATTTTTTAAGTTGTGGATTTTCAAGTTAGTGCAAAAGATACATATTCTTAGAAAATTTCATATCCAGTACCAAATTTCAAAATTTTAGAAAACCAAATCAATTGTAATTTTGCATTCCATTGTGTATTATGAAAAATGAGAACCAAATTTTTAAAACAGTATATCATAAATATTAAAAAGGTTTACATTTGGAACAAATTTTCTGAGAGGAAATATATACTGGACATTATCGCAATTTTCGCGAGTTTTTCGGGTTGTCCTGATTGTTTCGTAAGGCTACCTAACCCTAACTAACCCCTAATCTTTCTCATTCGATCTCAATTTAAGAGATGATCATTACGAGTTAGCGAGTGTTGAGATTCGCAGTTGGACATTTTTGCAGCTGCCGCAGTAGTAAGGTTAATAAAATTGACAATCTTACACTTGTTTAATGAAAATTTAATAATCCCTATTCAACATCAGTGATAGGAAAACACAATTAAGATTTGAGTTCAATGGGTTGAATTTTTGTAATTCAGATACGTATTATATTTAGAATAAATTTTATCAGCATGATTAAATTTTGAATTTTATTTCAAAATATTTTTAAAACCTGGACCTTCTTATAACTCGGTACGTACAAGCGCACTAAATATTTATGAATTCTCCTATAGCTTTTTCAACAATTATCCCTTAAATGGACATCTTGATCGCATTGATGAATGATGTTCAGAAAAAAAATCATTTACCGAAAATGGTTTGTGCATTAGCACACTTTGATAGAATTGGTTGACAATGGTCCATTATGATGTCTTGCTAATACTTGGCGTATGGAGTTACGTGTGCCAATGTGCATAGAACTTATATCCAGGTGTCCGTTTGAAAATAACGAGGACTGATGGTGAATATTAATTATCCCGAAAACCACTTTTTATACATTCTTCAGTTGAAAAAATGTTCATTACCAAATTTCCTTGTGGCGAACACAGAGCTGAACCCATACCTTGGCACATGGAGTTAGGTGTGCCAATGTGCATAGAACTTATATTCAGATGTCCGTTCGAAAATAACGAGGATTGATGGTGAATATTGATTATCACGAAAACTACTTTTTATACATTCTTCAGTTGAAAAAATGTTCATTACCAAATTTCTTTGTAGCGAACACAGAGCTGAACCCCTACCTTGGCACATGGAGTTAGGTGTGCCAATGTGCATAGAACTTGTATTCAGGCGCCCGTTCGAAAACAACGAGGATTGATGGTGAATATTAATTATCCCGAAAACTACTTTTTAAACATTCTTCAGTTAAAAATATGTTCATTACCAAATTTCCTTGTGGCGAACACAGAGATGACCCCCTACCTTGGCATATTGAGTTAGGTGTGGCAATATGTTTTGTTTACAATTTGGAATTTGCATGTGTTACGACTTCCGCCTCACTGAAAAAAACTAGAAAAGTTTAATGTGGATCCTTGAATTTCAATGCAGTTCAATATTTCATTATGTAAACTTCAAAAATAAATTCAAATTTTTTTGTAGATTTAATCACCCCACAATTCCAGTTTGGGTGCACCCAAACTATAAATAAACCGGATTACCTGCAGTTTATAAAACATTCAATTTCTTAAAAGGACACACCCACGTTCATTACATTTATTTTCCGACCAAATCAATTATCAATTTCAATTATGGTTTTTACAATCGTACTAATTAATTTTTTTTTTCAAATATTATCCTAACTCAAATATTATGTAGCAGTAACACTACACGAATATCTAATACGATTTACACAAAAAAAAAATTATGTTGGTAGATAATTGTTTGGTATGTATGAATATCCCTAATTATACAGAAATCTAATTAAACAAAAGAAACCAAATAAGGTTACCAGCCGTACATCAAATCGTTCATGATACCAACAAAAACGAAAATTTATGTTTTTGATTTCACGTCATTCATTAAAAAATTAATTTTTTTTGTTGTGGTGTTCCATCATAAAAAACGTCTCGCAGATTTCTTCATAATTTATTCACGAAAAAAAATAATAATAATAATTTGGCCAACTCAAGTCAAAATTAATAAAAAGAAACTTATTGCGTAATATGAAATGTATAACATAGAAAACGTTTTTTTTGCAATTGAACATGATCATCGTGTAGGATTAAAAATTCTGAACAGTCAGCATCTGCGGTTGGAGTTGAAAATTATAGAAAATTGTTGAAATCAGCTTTTTTTAATTTTTAACACTTAATTGGAAAATAATCAATTACAGAACATATACGTTTTATGTTTTATTCAATTAATCAAATTTAGTTTTGATTCACTTAAAATATTACGTGAGGAAATCTGAAGAAAGTACAGTGAGGTTGGAGCAGTTTAGCGACATTTTCATCTAAAATTTATTTATTATTGGCTTATAGTCAGCCAAAAAATTTTCAATTATTATGTCTTGACTAATGTATCTGACACATATTCAGGTGGGGTTCGGTGATTGATAGTCAACTTAGCATAGACAACTAATTGGAGGTAATCTTGGGCTATAACAAACTCAACGAGGGATAATCTCGGCATGTGGCAAGTTTTATTCAGTCCTATTTCGTTTCTCTTATTGCATTTCTCAAATACACTCCATGTCACTTGAATAGGTCCAACATATATTTTTTTTTTTTCATTTTTCCAATTTATTATTTTCCTTTTCTCTTGAGTTTTATGCGTTGTTGGGAAGGGAAATCAATAACAAAAAATGTATTTTCGAGAGAAAAAAATAAAACAAGACAAAAAAATTTAATGATTTAATTTAAAATAAGGGTTTAAATTAAAAATTAAAATCTATTGCGCAGTAGTTTGAATTCAGAAACCAAAATTGTGTGTAGCATAGCTGAATAAGATTCGTTCATCTCTGAGAGTAAAACCGTTATTTGTTTAAAATAATGCGTGAATTCCACAGTGAAACAAATTTTGTCAGTAAAACTAACACGAGATAAAAATATAAATCCTTTACTTGTTAGAAAAAAACAAAAAAATTGTTCAGTAAAATTTACTGGCAAAATAATAGAGTAAATGGGGAAAATTTGCCATAAAAAGTGTGAAACTCAACACTTTTTATGGCAGCATTTTTAACACACCTTCAAAAAATAGTATGCGATGAGAAACATTTTTCGCACACTACGACAATTTTATGGTTGAACAAATATTATAGTGAAATGTCCAGAGAAAAATGAAAGGTGGGGGGATTTTGTGCCGCTACGTACACACGTTCATTGTAGGATAAAATAAATTTTTGAAAGATTTGTTTCGTTAAATGCGTTATTTACAAATTTTTTAGGTTATGTTGTCCCTAATCTGTCACAATTTTGACTATAAATTTTGCTATAAAATACAAACAAAAGTTGCTTTTCGTTGTCGCTCTAACGTAATTTAAATATACTCTTCTGTTTTCGGTTTCCCAATATTTTTTACTGAAAAAATTTGTTTTACTATGGAATCCACGCCTAAGAAATAAAATTTGTATGTTTTTAGTTGTTCACTTGAATTGGGCAGTTGTTTTTGAACTCTCTGAATTTTTTTTAAAATCAATTTAAAAAAAAATTGGGTTGTTTCAAATTTAAAATTACTTTGTTTTTAACGTTGAGAAACTTAAAATTGATGCTTACAAAGAATCAAATCTTACGAGTCGCGTGATTGCAAGTAAAATCGGCAGAAGCAAATTGGTTAACACTAACTGCCTTAATAATATTAAAAACTATGGCAAAAGCATAAACGGCCGAATAGCAGATGCTACGTCATCACAAGACAGACGTGCTATCGTTTGGGAAGCCTCGAATTTGACATATTCCGTGGCGAAAATCAAAGTAAGAACCGATATAGTGGCAAACGTAGCTATTGCTCGAAGTATTATTAAGTGTGGTAAGCTTCTGAAATTTAAAAACTGCAAAAAACCGCCACTGAATGTTTTGTGGAAAGAAAATCGGTTGGATTTTTGTAGAGCGCATAAGACGTGGAACAATAAATGGCACACTGTGGTGTTCTGCAATGAAAAAAAAATATAAGACGGGCCAGTAGGTGGATTCCGGTTGTGTGAAATTGTTAGTGGAACGAGATTTTGTAGTAAAACAGACTAAAAAATTGAAAATTCAAGTAAACTAGGAAGAAAAATCTCGCCCCATTCCTTCTCACCAAACCGGAATCCAATCATATACCAAGGTGGGTACAATTATTATTACGATATAAAAAAGAATGAAATGTTTTTGAACCGGCATCACAGCAGAGAAGGCAGTATTATGGTCTAGGCGCCATTTTGTGGCACCGAACCAGTGATTTAGTTTTCCCAGCAAGATGATTGGAATATCTTACGAAGCAACACGATAATGCCCCAATTCAGAATGCGCATGTCGTAAAGAACTGAATTGAGAACCAAAATATTCAAATTTTACAGTGGCCCCCGTAATCACCAGATTTGAACATCATAGAAAACGTTTGGGGCTGGTTGACACGAAAAATTTACGATGGAGGAAAACAGTTCGAATACTCTGAGGTACTTAAAAAAGCAATAAAATCAGGTTGGAGTGAAATTTCTTTAAATTACTTGAAATCGCTGTACGACTCGATTCCTAATCGAGCTTACGAAGTGATTTTAAAAAGCGGTGGAAGTGCAAACTACTAAACATTTAATTTAAGTTTTTTGTTTTGTTTTAAAAGAAATAAAGAAGTTGAACTTTTCCTGATTAAATTATCGCTTTGTTTTGTTCAATATTTTGCCTTTTGAGTTTGCCCTTTTCAAGTGAACAACTAAAAACACACAAATTTTATTTCTTATTTTAAATAAAATTCAAAAAAATAACGGTTTTACTCTTAGTGATGAACGAATTTCATTTATTGTTTTTGTTATTGATTTCTCTTTCTAACAACGCATAAAAAAGAATTCAAGAGAAAATGAAAATAATAAATTGGAAATATGAAAAAAATATGTTGGCCCTATTCAAATGACGCGGAGTGTATAATGGGGTGACTTCTAGGTTTAGGTAGTTTTAGTCGAAAGTATTCTAGTAGTCTAGGAGAGACAAGAGCATTTCAGCTGTCAGCTCGAAGATTGGTGCCTCAGTTCAAGACGAAGAGTTGGAATAGAAGAGTACAGAATCGTTCTCTTAGTGAACCATTTAATATTCAGCATGAAACCAGGAAAGTCAGTGTCCATAGAGAAAGAGGGAGAAAACGATCGCCTGCGAAAGATTGTGACGAAGGTGAAGATGTGACGAAGAAAATCAAACATCTGATAATGTTTTTTTTTATTTTTTATTATTAAATATCGATTTCGGATTACTCTTTATTCGGATTATCAAATATTATAATTATTATTTGATAATAGTACCGATGAACTGAAGGAGTAATCCGAAATCTTTATTTAAAACTAAAAAGTAAAAATTATAAAACCATTATCATTATAATTGAAGTTTATCAAATTTTAAATTTAAAAATAATACTAATTTTGGTCATTAATTAAGTTATAAAAGTACACGAAAAACGCGTTTTCTTTTACAACGATCAATCGCCAACCACACTCCCAAAATTCCTTAGATTAGAATTTAAATTTATTTGACATGCATTTTTTCATGTTTTAATTTAATTTATCAAAGTGTTTAAATTCTGACTTGGTGTTTTCAAAAAATTGAAAGTAAGGATATGAGAGAAACTCACTCATTGTGAAATACCAAAGTTGAATTATGGTGACGTCGCGTCACCTTGTGTGGGGAACGTGAAATTCAAAATAGAATGTGCATATGTGCGAGGAAATCGCCCACAAGAAAAAAACATTTGTGTTTGAAAAACGATTAGCCAAATTCTCGGTTGATCGTTTTATTATAAACTAAACAGTGCGGTAAAAAAACTGGGCTGTGTTAAAAAAATATAAACTTCTGGACAAAATGGTGCTGCGGTATATAAATATTCTCCAAGCCTCTTGCTTACAGCCAGCCTACTATGGTAAAATATATTTAGTTGGAATTGAATAAACTTTTGAAATTTAAAAGATACAGTAAACAGGGATTGGTGCAATAATTTTGCCAACCACTGTACATTTAGTTTATTAAATTTCTGCCAATTTTGAAAAAAAGTAAATAATAAATATAAAGTTGTTCTATAGAGTTAAGTCGGATGAGATAGCTTAGTACGAGTAATATTTACGGGTTTTTCTTAAATCTACATTTTTATCGTAATAAATACAAAACTGGTGTTGTTTAAGAGGGAAACAGGACGCACACAAAGTGGACGTCACACGATACATAAGGTTTGCATTAGAAATACCAATGGTGCAGAAATAAAAACTATTATAGACTCCTACGCATGCCAAAGTAGTTCTAAATTATGAATCAAAGAAAAAAGGTGTGAAATCGGGGAAAAGGATGGAAATCATTTTGAGTGGTTCACTACAATGCTCACATCTTACTGAACCATGCGTTCTAATCAACGATACTATACTAAGAACGTAACAGATATTAATGGTTGGCACTTGAACAACTTTAAAATTTTTATCTTATTGTGCAGGATACACAATAAGATTGGCCACCAATGCATTTTCTAAAACAATTTGTAAGGAAATGCCGAATCCCGTCAAGCGCCACACCAAGTGAAGCAATTTGGCATTAAATACCATTCAGTTTCATATAGGATCCATAAACTTGTGGTATCAAAGAGCAATAATCTGCTTGAATTTGTGTGGAAATTGATATTCACCAGCATAATCTTCGATTCACCGATGTAATAATTTTGCAAATGCACAATAATTTGTGTGTTAAGGGTGTTTACATAAAATTACTACACCCCACAACATACTAACACATCGCATCGCGCATAGATCAACTGCGATTCTAGGAATTATCTACATTCCATTTTACCCAGTAGCTCTCGAGTATTAATTAATTAAAATTTTGTAGGAACTAATATAAAATTAAAAGTAAAACCAAAATGAAAAAGAAAATTAATTGGAAAACATTTTATTTTATTTATTTGAAAAACTATATTATTAAATTTTTCTAGATTATGTGCTACTACATACTATACCGTACTGTGGTGGTGGTATATATAAGGATTTCGTACAAACTGTGGAAAATTTATTATACCATTTTTATTACCCACTTACGAACTCGTTCAACATTTAAATAGTAATTAGTATATGGATACACATACTTTTACACATATAGTACACAATTCAGAATTTATCTTACTTACACGTAATATATGAACACCTCTTCATCTTTATCTTGTGCGCACACACACTGTACATATACTCGTATATAAACACAACAGTCTGGCGCGCGCGATTCTGTAATTTATGAATTTTCGTTCGTGTATTTCCCTCGAAATCATAAATTAACGTTATCGACTACAGCAAAATAAACACAACAGAAACAAGTAATAATTTTAGACACTTTACGAATTCCCTGAGATATTACTATTTAGGGGTACGTTGCTAAGTTAATTTAAATAATTACGGAAATGGAATAGAATATAAATAAGTGACCACCTTCAGAAGTACTTCTCAGATAAATAAATTAATTACAAATATTTGCCAATTAATCAAAATCATTGTGACATAATTTGCAAAAGAATTCAAAAAATATTTCCTTAATATTTTCCGTTTAATATTAATTCAATGTAGTATAGACAGATGATGATAGCGACGAGTGGGATGCTCGAATGAAAAAAAAATAAAAATAAAATAGAAAATTTCATTAAATTTCCATTAAAAACGATTTAAAATTTGTTATTGTTGTAGTTCCAGCAAATTTAAAATCAAATCAAAAATACGACAAAAAATAAATTTTAGTGCAACAGATTTGTAAGGAGGGCGACGCGGGATGACGGTTGATGCTGATGATGATAGATACGTTTTTAAACAAATTATATTCGCATAAAGGCTGAAGGAGTTTAGTTAGAAATTAGGACTGCACAAAGGAAAGCGATTTAGTGAATTAAATATAGCTTCGGTTGTGTTAATCACAAGCTTAAAATAAAAAACGCTTACCTGGTGGTAGTTAAAAGTTTAAAAGCAACAAAAGTTGTGCTTACGATCTTTAATGTTGTTGGGATGCGATTAAGTAACAACATGACTGTCTAGAACAATATAAAAAAGAAGAGCGATATTAGAAATTATTCAAAGCGGTGTAAAAGATTAAGAGTGTTAATATTACATGCATAATCAATAGATTGCTAACTATATGTACATTTTGTAATTCTTGGTTGTGCGTGTATTGAAGTGCAGCGGCGTACCAATAAATTCAATATACGAGGCGTTTAAAAAGTGGCCTTTGTAGAAAATTGTTTAATTCGTCGAAATATTAATTATTTAGCCCATGCGCCAAATTTAAGGTAATCGTTCACTACGGTAAAAACGGATTTAGGACAGATTTTTCAATCAGTTTGCCATAGTTTTTTGAAAAATAACTGAATTTACTGAAAAAATTTTACCTAAAGTTTGACACACAGCCTTAATAAAAATTACTGATTTCGCCACTGTGTAAATCGGATGTTGAAATGAGCCCAATATGCTAGCCTTGAATACGTGCATGGTGTTACAGTATTAGCAAATGTTTTCCAACTTCTTTGTTCACACCTCCTCTTGGTAATCCGTGTGACAAGTCTAATTTAGACTGCGGGCCAATAGTCGGGTAAAAGTCAATTTGAAGTAAATGTTTCTGTAAATTCATTTATTTTTCAAAAACTCTATGGCAAACTGATCGAAAAATCTGTTCTAGGTCCGATTTTTACCATAGTAAACGATTTATTCGAATATTGGCCTGCAGCCTTAAATTATAATTGCAGTTTTTAAATAAGAATTTTAATAATAGCCATTGTTTTTATAGTCCTTTGTGATCAGTGGGGGAGGAGGGATAAATATGCACATTCAACTGTCACAGCAGTCGTATTATAGAGGTAAATCGTCAGCTAAAATCGGGCTTCCAGCTAGTTATTATCATACGAGGTATCATTAAGTCATCCGGACATCTTAAACAAAGAATTCTTAGCAAATTCTTGCCGTTTTGCTTTTCTCGGTGGATTAAGTAATGTTTTACTCCCGAGAAAAGCAAAACAGCGTGAATTTGCTAAGAATACAGTGTCGTGGATGATCGAATGGAAAAAGGTCGTATTCCCCGATGAAAAAATAAATAATGTTGATGGTCCGGATGACTTAAGGAAAGAAGAAAAATTTGTAGATAGACATCACAGTAGAGACGACGGCATAATGGTCTGGGGCAGTTTCATATTATGGAGCTATAGAAATAAGTTTCAAGAAATGTAAAATGATCTCAAAGTCATGTAAAAACATTCTGGAAAGGGCTTTCCCAGAATACCATAATTTTATTGGCCGATTCGATGAATTTATCAGCACGATAATGCCCCAAAACATACAGCAAACATCCAGTAAAACCTGGATCAGAAACCAAAACTTAAACATAATGGAGAATATCTGGGGATGGTTGGTAAGGTATAAAAACGGGGCACAGTTCAATGACAAACAATCACTAGTTAAGGCATTTAAATCAGCGTATGGGCCACAGTTTCATTAAATTATTTACAATCACTTTATGATTCAAGGCCCAACGGGGTTTCACCGGAAGTCACTTCATTTCCAACAAAGGAGGTCCCACTCATTATAACACAAAATTTGAAATAAAAACATGTTCATTGAAGAAAACATTTTTCGTTGTATTTTTTTCTACAATTCACTAAGTGACCGTATTCTGTTGACACAGTTAAATATGCATATTTGTCCCCCTACTGAAGGACTATAAAAACAACGGCAATTGTTAAAATTCTTATTTTTTGTTCCAGTTGTATTATTATACATTCTCTCACTCATTTTCAGAGAATTAAATTGTCAATCACAAGTCACAAAAGTAACCTGCTAAGAACCAAAATCAAACAAAAAATATCAGGCGCTATTCAGATGACAATATTGTCAATATGCTTTACGCTGCCGCTATGGCTTCCTAACCATCATTAATTCTAACCAAGATTGAATATTGTGTGTGATTTTATTGATTCATAATATTTATTTTTGTGGTACGCTTAATTTTATATTGAGACTTCCCTAATATTATTTAGGCCACTAACCATACCCCCTTATCGATAAATATAGACAAAAAATAGAGCAACGGCAAGCAACCGCGGAACTTTAAAATAAGCAGCAGAATACTAGACTCCGGTTTAAGTAAATTTGTATTTAAGGATTAACGAATTGAACAGTATGTCCATTTTCTGAGAGGATTACGCGGGCAAATTATTGACAAATATTTGACCTATTTCTTCTTAAAGTCTAACAGTAAATTTTCGCACTTTTAATGGTTGAGGTGCAAAAAATTATTTTATGGGTAAAGAGCTTATTTTGAGGAAGACAAGCAGACCTATTCCGCCGTATTCTTGAAATTGGTGGAAATTTCCCCAATTGGAATAAAATTTGCTTTGAAATTCTATATACTATAGTCGAATTTTTCGCCGGCTATTTTAATCGTTTTTTTCCAAATTTGTTTTCAAGATATTTATCTTCCTACTAAGGGAATAGTTTCGAGTCGATTTACCCAGTCGGAATTTTTCGCTTAGTAGGGGGGGGGGGGGGGGGAAATTATGCTTCTTAATTTAAGAAAAGAAAAGGAATTTAAAAAAATAATTAAAGTAGCCGGCGAAAAATTCTACTGGTCGAGAAGAGAATTTCAAAGCAAATTGTATTCCGATTGGGGAAATTTCCACCGATTTCAAGAATTCGGCCCCTGGATCAATACGATTTTCAAAGATCAAGTTTTATAATAACGTTTCTTCCAATACTTTCAGCTTACCATAAGATCGCTCATATTGAAGATAAACTCTTCAACACTACAATATCAAAATTTCTGTCTATGTTGAAATATTGTAATTTCTTGAGGATTCTGGCAATTACGAAAATTCAAAGCAAAATATATTTTTGATAAAAATACTTACATTGTTGTTATATCAAAGTAGTTAAAGAGTGAAATGGTGTAGATTTATTGAATAAAATTACTTAATGGATTAGCTGTTTAATCTGTGATAACTGGAAGATACGTAGAATATATCGTGTTTCAATGTTGTCTAAGCCAGTTCGATGTAAAATCAAATAAACTTTTTATTATTTTATTATCTTTGCATTCTATTCTGGGGCCGAAGCACTTCCAATTGTGTCACCGTTCAATTTTTCTATCCTACCTTACCGTGTTGCCAGTTGAATCGAGAACGCACGACTTTTTTTCTTCCATTTTCAGCCTATTTGAATTATGCACTCCGGCAGGGACTCAGAGTTGTGTTCATCTTCATCACAGATCGTAATCTGATGATTAAATTCTTTTTGCATCCTGTACCTATCGGGATGCCAACCCGGTGCCTCGCAATCCAAACGTCAAAGCTTTAACCACTGTGCCGTTTGGTCGGTGTCCTTTGACTTTCGTGTCAAAAAGGTGTCTTGTGTTTTCTTTGTCATTTAGATAAAAAAAATATTATAGCAATTTCTGTCCAAAACAAAAAAAAATTGATTTAAGATCAAAAATTTTTGATAGAATTACCGTGGCACGTTCTTTCCAAGTAAAAAAATTGATTGTTTTTTTGATTGCAATCAATTTTGAAAAATCTCAACATTTCGGAAATTTTTTTTGACGTTTACAAACACATAAATATATTAGTGTCAAATAAGTATAAATATTAATGTTTTTTTTTAAAGGGGAACAAAAAAAAATATAAAGAGGAATTTTGTTTACTAAATAAAATGTTTGGTTGGCTGGTGTATTTCTTTCAAATTTTCAGTAAAATTTGTCCGGAAAAATTTGACGCAGGTTAACATAAAGTTGCCTTCAGACAGGAAAGCTATGGAAATGTTTTTCCCAATTCCCTATTCTCAGGGAAAGCTAGAATAGTACTGTATTCTGGTTTTCCCTAGGAATAGTAAATTAGAAAATATACTTTCTTAGCATTTTGGTTTGAAGTGGCCCAGAAAACCTACTAAATAAATAAGTTTGGTACAAATATTTTCAAAAATTTTTGTTTCCAAACATTTTTAAAGAGTGATAAAATTCCCAATTTAATTTTGTTTCGAAAATATTCACAAAACGATTAAAACAAAAACGCAATGAAAATATTTTTCCTAATTTTCAATTCCCAATGAAACCCAGAATAGTGCCATTGCGTGCAAAATTTTCAGTTCACTTAGCCGGAAAAAACGAAGCAATAGAAAAAGAGAGCAATAGATAGGGAGAGGAGATAGAGAAAGAAAAAAAGAGATAGAAAGGGAGAAATTGAAAAGTAAAAAAAAATTATTCATTCTTAAATAAAATAAGAAAATTTAGTTTAAAAATGTAAAACCTAAAATGCCTTTAAATTTCAATGAAAAACCCCAATTTTCAAAAACCGAAATTGTTTTAAGAACATTCGTATATTCTTAGATTTTTCGGTTGGTCGCATTTCTCTCTACATATCAAACAAAAATGGGAATTGGACTCATTTAGTTTCTCCTTGAAATGCTTACGCATTATGCATTTCTTTATCATAACTTTATCCATTAACTATAACTTTTTTCATAAGTTCCTCTTTCGGCGCTGTTACAAATCTATTCCCATATACCCATAACTTATTCCCATATAATCTTGCGGCATTTGCGTTGTCAGGCCTTGGAGCGGCAATAATTTTGTTACTACCGCTTTAATTGCTAAATACATCGATTGGCGTTCTATCCATTTATTATAGGCTAACGCATAAGTGACACATATCATCAAGAAAATGTCTTGAAGAATATCAGGAATTAAGATGAAGCAGGTTAATATTCAAAATAAAGGGTCTTGTACCAATCATCAGTTTTATTACTATCACACTTTAGTTCAGAAATTCACCACTATGGTGCTGGTGATAAATATTTCTGGTACATAATATATGCATGTATATTCTTGCGAATGTCTGCAAAATGTCGCAAAAGCCTATTGAGCTTTTATTACTCGTCAATAGACAATATGTATGACAAAAAACTTAACAATGGTCTGATTTTCCTAAAATTTGTTTATAAAAATCAAAAAAAATATTCAAAGGATATTCCTCTTTTATAACAACGCGGAATATTGTGAAGTTTAAAAAACATTTTTTTACAAAAAGCAGCAGCAGATCATATTTATCTGAGTCGTTTTGCAAGGAATATTCTTAAATTCTCGATTTCCCGGATTTGTCGAAAATTTTCCGGGTTGGAGCAAAGATAATATTGTTATAGAAGTTTTTCATATCCATATACATTACCTAAGAGTTTTTAAGCACATCATAACAATTTTAATTTTCCACTCTATTGTGTATCATAAAAACAAGTTAAAACTATTGATTTTTTCGTTTGGGATCAATCTGATTCGTTCGTTTGGGATCAATCTGATTATTTCGTAAGGTTTTAGCCTTTTATTTGTAGGAATTATTAGTTATTGACTTTTGGTTTACAAACGTTTTGGTTTAGAATTATAGGTTTTACCAATTCGCCAACTACCTCGTTTGAATTGTAAAAAGTGGCGTCGATTTCAGGATTTAGGGATGCTGAATGGAACCAGAGTTTTAATTATATGATGGCTAATGCTTTTAACACAATAGGGTTTGTATTGAATTAGATTAGATTTCCCACATAATTTTCTGATGAACAGTTCTGAAATAAACCAACCGTAAATTTAAACCGGCTACATCTTATCCATGTTCGAATTTGAATCTTCGCGGATCATTTGTACCGTTTATGATGAGAGGTATAAAGAGGAATTAACCATATTACTAGGGTACCCCAAAATTCACGAAAGACTTGAACTTTGCGCCTTTTGTGCGGCAAGTGCTACCAACAAAAAAAGTAAGCGTGACAGCTGACCATTCAGGATAATTAAACATGAAGCGCTAAAAGAAAGAACAACGCGTTTTTATTGTTGAGCAATATTTTAAAAAATAATCAACGTTTGGCAGCTACAATTCGCAATTTTCGTACAAAATATGACCGGACAACTGTCCGGTCATCCGGACATCCTTCAAAAATCGTTCAACACAAAACATCAAAGCGTATTCTCGGGAAAGATTTGCATCTTCATGCTTGAAAACTTCAATTGATTCAAGAACTGAAGCCTACTAACCAAGCACAGCGAAAAGAGTTCGTTGAATGAATTATGGAACAACAAGTGGAGGGTGATTTTTCGAACAAAATCATTTTCAGCGACGGGCCTCATTTTCATTTTGATGGCTTGAGTGATTGTTGAGAAATAAATGCATCTACAACGTTATTCTTTGGTGCAGATTTCGAGCTGGAGGCGTCATCGGATTTTCTTCTTCGCAATCAATAAAAAATTCACAATTTTTTTATTAAAAACCTGTGTTGTCTATCAAAATACTTGCGTCAATTTTGGTACTCTAACTATAACTTTATAATAAATTTTAGCGCAAAACCACAATACTTAATCATGATCACAAGTCGTGAATGGGTTCAATCAGAAAATTAGTTATTTAATTTGTCATTTACTAAAACTTAGACATTGTGTTTAAGATCACCTCCGGGTATACGCGTGCATATGACACGATGAGTCACTACTGAATTCAAATAATATTATTTATTGAGAGGGGTTGGTATTGTTGATTCGTTATTGTTTTCTTTGTGAACTTTTGGGAAAGTTTTGGGAAACGGGCATTTAATCTATTTAGGCGTCGTTATAAAATGATTTCGAAACAAGTTTTGGAGTATGTCCCTTTTGAATGGAATCAGCCCATTTCTAAAATTAAAAGTAAATTATTTGGGATGGTGCTTTGAAGAGCTCATGTGATGACTGTTTAGAGGCTCATTATTTGATAAAATTCGTTACGTGTCCTGTCTGTAACACCTCGGGGTTTCCATTAAGAACGACCATATGTAATTTCTAATCGATAAGATGCGCATCTTTATTTATTACAGTAGTTTCAGGCGTAACAATTCATTGTACACAGTAACATTTGATACATTAGTACTATTAAAATAGTTAATTTCCTATAGAACAATTCTGCAATTAAGAACAATCCCAGAAACACAAATAGAAAATATTTAATTAGTCTATCAATTACAGAATACCATAGATTACAAATTGTTTCTTCTGCCTTTATTACATTAAGTATTTGAATTGGTATTAAATTCTATTAATATTCAAATCATGTTCTTAGATTTTTTGCTATATGTTACACAATTTCGTTCTATTTTTATAACAACAACAAATATCGACAAATTCCCACATCAATGATACCTCTTGGTTATTGCTATCTACACAATAAAGCACACGAGAAGCAAAAAATTTAAATTAGAGATGAGAGAAAAGATTACGTTTAAGGAAATTATTATCTATAAATCTATAATCCATAATATGATCTGTACATATATGTAGATGGACTGGGAATTCAACGTACCATCTCTACTGAAGATACTCGTATCTAGGATAAAGGCATATTAGTTTAGTGGGAAAATGAATTTTATTTTTTACAGCTTTGTTGTTTCTAGTATTTTTTATGGCTTCAAGATTAATGATGGAAGAATATTAGATGAGATTCTTGTCTCTATAGATAGATCCGAATAAATGTGTATAAGAGGAAAGTAATAAAATTGTTAAAGACTTAGGCGCCTCGAATATACGCTCGCATATTTATTTGATTACTCTGAAGCATGGGTTGTTTTGATTCGCGCGGCTAACCAATTTTTTTGGTGGAGAGAGAATTTCAATGATTTCCCAGAAATATATTTATGATCACTATAATATCGTATACAATAAAAGACGTACAAGCGTTCGTTTCCAACAATACAAAAAATAAACTATAAAACTATTTCGGTTTTTAGCTAATTTTAGTTGATTTGATAGTTTGGCGTGGAGCCAAGGAATTCCGAATATATTTTAATGGGAAACAAAGAAAATATAAGGCTGTTGTTTACGTTTACCTTGATATTGGGAAAGAAATTAAATTTCTTTATGATTGCGAATCATCCTCGCCCCGCTAAGGTTCCGTCTATACCATAATCCACTGTGTTTCTTTAGTTAAATTGGTATGACAACACACTTACACTTAAAAGCGTGCCTAAAAAATGAATAGTTTTTTTTAATTAATCAGACGCTGAGTAATTAGCAGCTGTAATAACCAAAATATTTTTTCTTTATGTTTGGGAGATTGGAAGGGTACAAAAATTGATATGTAGTTCGAGGTCAGGGATTCATTGGATATCTTAATCAATTTTTATTTTATTTTCGGTTACGAGACTATTAGAAGTTGCCGGTAAAATTACCGAGAAAATAAGGAAATGGTTTTACTTGTAGATTTAACAACACTGTTCAAGTAGATCAACAGATTTGAGCAATCAAGTGTTTCAATGGTTCTAAAACCATAGCCAATTAACAGATTTCAACGTAGGGAAACCATTACACATCGATACATTTCCACTGAAAAATTCCAATTTGATGCCTGTTTTCAAGAACATTTGAAGCGATCAAACATTTTTTTTTTGGAAACCTATATTTTTACAGAATGCCGTTACCATTTTGGTACCGTTGCAACATACTGTGGCAAAACACTGTTCTGTCTGCTAAAATTAGCGACGAAAAAAAATTAAATTTTTTCATATAGCTATTTCGCGCAATGTACATATATGTTACGTTTAAAACGCAGCTTGCGTTTATGTTCGCTGCAGTTGTCTCAAGGTTTTTGATATTTTGTTTATTAAGAACGGGATGGGGCCTATTAAAGAACGTTACAAGACATTGCCCCCCGAATATTACGCTGTGGACAATACCCCCTTACCTCTAGTAACCCCGGTCAATTACCATCCCGGTCTATTCCTTCAGCCATTACCCCCGTGGTCGTTTCCCTGGGATGACCCCCTGGGATCCCCCCTGGAATAATAGTAATTGTAACGATATACTTGCCATGGCTGGTAAAAGTTAATTCATCAGAAACTAAAAAGTTTTGATTTTTTTCTATTGTTTTGTAACTTTTGTTTAGCCCAGAGTACATTGTAACAAGAAAAAAGGATAAACAAGAAATTTGCTAACACTGTTACCTCGATTTTATTTTCTTGAAATTTGGATACTATGTAGTATCTGATTAAAGCATGCTAAATATTATGAAATGAGTTTGGAAATTTGATAAAATTATCAAATGATTTTTTTAATTAATATTGATTTCACAATATTTTATAAATTATCCAACTCAATATAGCAGTATGGGCTTATACGTTTTTCCGATGACAACTTTTCTGCAGAATACCATTGATTTACTTTCGGGGGAAATTTGTTCATAAACATCTGATTCGTTTGGATATTAAGGCTGCTGAAAATTTTAATGCAGACAAACCGTATAAACCCGCAATCACTATGTTAACACCACATTAGCGTTTGAAATGTCTTGTGTAAGCATTCTCGGTAAGTCCTGTTAAAAATTAAACTGGTTTTGCTGAATTTAAAAAAAACAACATATTGTTACGAATTTGCCCTGTTACTGCGTTCATCGCACTCGCATTTATACACCGGCCTGAATTTTCCAGATTGACCGCCGCAAACTAGAAGGAACCGAAAGTAACTAACTGTTATAATCTGCTATACAACTATTTCTTGTGCTTAAATCTAGATGCCACTAGTTTCATGAAATGTTATTAATTTCATATCCGTTAACCGAACAATTTCTGTTGAATTAGTTTCCCGCCGAAGTTACTAATCTACTCGAGATTGATGCTCCTTAAACAAACCAGTGGGCGAGATCGTAACAGTTTCTACTCAAAACAATGTAAAAACACAGATGTCTAAAATAATAAGCAGATAATAAAATATCTGGACTAACTCGGTTACACTCACTTCACTCGGTTACACTCACTTCACTCTGTGATAGACTTCACATATCAAAACTATCAAACAAATGGAGCGGTGTAATTGTTGTGGTCAACACCGAAATTTCTTTTACGACAAATGTACACAGGTCTCGAATCTGAATTTCCAAAGCAAAAAATTGAACCTACCAGATTTGTGATAAAAATTATCGTGTATAATCAAAAATCATTATTCCTGTTTAAATTTCAGAAACCTAACAATTGGATCTCCTAATTTATGGAAAAAGCTTTAGTATGAAGTTTTATTCGAATCGTCAATCCGTCTGTTTTGTTAGATGCCGTATTTTGCTGAAATATATTTTATTTTAACAAAACTTAAAATGTGATCTGAAATAATTTTGTTTGAAATTTACAATATTTTTATTTTAATAGTTTTTTCGTAATATACGTTTCAAAATATTTGCAGAAAACGAAAAAGCTCCTAGGAGGCTGTCACTTCCGGTGGACCAATTTTGACCGAAAATCACTGGGATCTGCCAAATTGAGGAAAGGGAGTAGGGCCGAATTTTTGTGCAAATCGGATTTCTGTCAAAAATCGTCATGATTAGAAAAAAATAAAAAAAACTACTATGGAAGCTGTCACTTGTGGTGGCCGATTTCGACCAAAATTTACTGGGATGTCCCAATTTAAATTTCGACCAACTATCACTGGGATCTCACAAATTATGGAAAAAGCTTAAATGTGAAGTTTTACCCAGATTTTTCAAAATATTTTTTTTGACTTCTAAATCTGCACAAATTTTACTATGTAAAATAAAGTAATTTTAAAGGAATTTCAAAATAGTGACATCTTTGTGCAATTCCCCGGGATACTATACATCCTATCCTGCCGATTCCCCGGGAATAGGGAATTGGGGAAAGAATTTACGAGTTGTAATAGAAAAACCGTAATTTATACAATTTGATACTGTTATGCACCTTCTAGTAAGTATATGCGTTTTAAATAATATTCGGGTAGTTTCACGGTTTGGGAGTGCTTCTATATTTTTTATAGGTCTTTCAATTTATAAAACTTCACACATTTTCACACAATTTGGATTATACATAATAGGAGAAAATCACTAATTCTCAATACAAAATAGGACCTATTCCAGAAAAAATACCTGAAAATCCGAAAAATGTTACTGCTGGTGCAACTAGTTCGAGTGAAATGAACTCGCTCACATTAGATTGAAAACTTAGAACACAATCACAAATAATAATATTAATGAAGACAACTAATTGAACGACTCTGTGCAACAAATTTTTTTCTGTAGAATTGAAGATCGAAGAAATTTAAATGCAAAGAAGACTCCTTAATTCCAGATTTATCATTTAAGAAGTCTGAGCAAAACTTTTCTTGCAAAACTCCAACTGTTTCATTTCGTATTAGTTTTTCAACCAAAACTATTTTCTCAGCCGAGACAATTTCACTTTGATAACTCTTATAAAATTAACCAAAAATCGAATTTGTCGTTTAATGGTAGTGATACAGTCAATATTCATGATTTTATCCACCGGTTAGAACAAACGACTCGGGATGATCGGAGTGAAGTTTATGCCAAAATAACAAATATACGCTGTGATCAATTAGTACTTAGAATTGAAAAGCACTCAAAAATTGCATTTCGTAATAATATTTAAAAAATTTATAAACTATAAGTAGAAAACATCTAATTTTGGAAATAGTTTTGAATGAATTTTATAAAATGAATTTTTTTTTTATAAAATTTAAATTTTATAAAAAAAAAATCATTTTATAAAATAGCCTCAAAACTATTTCCAAAATTAAATGTTTTCTACTTTTAGTTTATAAACTTTTTAAATATTATTACGAAATGCAATTTTTGACTGTTGGTCAATTCTAAGTACTTATCGATCACAGTGTATATATTTGTTATTTAGGCATAAACTTCACTCCGATCATCCCGAGTCATTTGTTCGACTAGTATTTGATGTAAAAAAAACAGTTTATGTATACACATGCTCGATAATATCTGAAATTTTTGTTGTTTGAGAGGGAAAGTCATCGAGTGTAATACGAAAATACTTAAACATTTAAAATTATTTAACTGGGCCCTACGGATCGCACAGAGGTGATCGAAGTGGTTCTAAGTTAGTATTTATTGTTAGAAACCAATATTATCTAACGACATGCTCGGAAATCTCCGAGATTTTTGTTATTTACGAGAGAACTTCATTAAGTGTAATAAGAAAGTTTCTAGATATTTGAAATTTTGTCTCTCGGCCCCTACGAATCGCACATAAGTGATCGAAAAGGTTCTGAACTAATACTTGATGTAAGAAACCAATCTTATTTATCTAAATGCTCGGAAATGTCTGTGATTTTACCTCATTGAGTGTAATACGAAAATTCAAAAACATTTGAAATTATTCGGATCGCATAGAGGTGATCGAAGTACTTTTAAATTAGTATTTGATGTAAAAAAAACTATATATCAACATGCTTGGAAATCTTTTAGATTTTGTCATTTAAGAGAGAACATAAATAAAAATTCATCGTATTACACTCAATGATGTTCTCTCTCAAATAACGAAGGTCTCAGAGATTTTCGAGCTTGTTGTCAGGTAAGATTGGGATATTACATTAAATACTAATTAAGAACTAGTTCGATCACCTCTGTGCGATCCGTAAGGGCCGAGTTAATTTTTGCATTACACTCAATGATATTTTCTCTCGAATAACAAAAATTTTAAGTTTCAGATCATACAGTTAGGTAAGATCGGTTTCATACATCAAATTCTAATTCAAAACTACTTTGATCATCTCCATGCGATCGGTAGGGACCGAGCAACATAGTTTTATATGTTTAAGAATTGTTGCATTACAGAGCGATATTCTCTCTCGAATAAAAAAATCTCAGCGATTTTCACGCATGTGAATCAATAAGATTGGTTTGTTCCATCAAATACTAATTCATAACCACTTCGATCACCTCTGTGAGATTCGTAGTGTATTTTATTGTAAAAAGTTTTGTTTTATAAAATTCACTCAAAACTATTGACAAAAACTAAATGTTTTCTACTTATATTATTAAGAAACGCAATTTTTGAGTTTTTTTCAATTCTAAGTACTTATGGAACACAATATATATTTTGTTATTTTGACATATACTTCATTCCGATTTCGGGATGCCGGTTTTCCAGAATCTGTGCTTACTCGATCGTTGAATTCGTTCTCGTCATAGACGAAGTACTAGCCTTTTTTCAGATTTTACGATTTTGAAGACGAGATCGGAGAGTTAATACTTCGCAAGCATCAAACAAAACGAGAATTTTTTTCAGATTTTGCATTCAGCATAAAGAAATTAAATTCTCGCTTTCAATTCCTCGATTATCTGAAAGGAAGCTTATTGATCGCTTGTGCAAAAACATGGTTCCGGCACTGGAACTGTTACCTTGGTCAGTTAAAGTTCTTAAGTTCCGTACGTTAGAGGAAGTGCACATGCTTTGTCAATGGTATGCAAAAATGTGGCAGCAAAGTGGATATGGCATAAGAAATTTTACTGACCAGTCACAACTTAAAAGACGTTCTATATTATAAATGAAGTCTCTCTGCAGTATGATGAAACCGTCATTCAACCTAAAACCAAATAAGTAAAGTTAGCGGTCCGAAATTCATCTGAAACACATATCAACTTGATATGTTGGACCTGCAAAGATTTAGGGCACACATACCAAGACTGTTCGGAACCTTTTCAACGTACGCAAACCAGATTGTCCAAGATGCCAAATGGTATCAACATGAAACATACCGCCGAGTGGGAATTCAATGATGGGATCACACTCGGAGGACAACGTGAGGCCAACAAAAAATCAGCTTTCACCACCCTCCTACGTAAAAATACGCGAACATTATTCAAAATAGTGCGCTTTTTAGAAGGCCCATAACAATGCCACTTACACAGGATTAAATTGACCCAAACCTCTTGTTGCTCGGCCCTTTCCAGTTGGTTCGAGAAAGCTAAACTGAAGAAGTAAGCAATCTCACGAATAATCCTTATAGATCAAGGTGTAAGGATATCGATGGATTTTTATTTTTACCTAGAATTCATTTACTGGCAAAACTGTTTTGGATCTTCGATAATAACGGATGTACAAAATATATTGTTAAAAGGAACTGGTACCTTACACATATTCAACGTATACAAATCTACGAAATCTAACATAACACCCCACAACGCACTTGACATGTTCCAAATCCCAAACATACTTTGCGTTTTGCATATTCAAAGAAGTATTAGTACTATATACAATTTTTATCTTGAAACATTACCAACATGACAATCGGAATACGCTTTTGTATTTCGAAATTCCGACATAATTTTCTTAATTTCATCTTCTTATTGTTTAGATGTTCTTTTTGTTATCATTATTATTATTCTTTATGTTTCGTATACGTATGTATGTACATATACGAAATAAGCTTAATTAGTCAAATTTTCATTTTCCTCATGGAAAAGCACAATAAAATCGTGTACCAAAAAAAAAATATGCGAAACTTCCATTTTCATTATAGTTGGGGTATGAAATTAATATTCTACCGCCAGAAATAATCATCTCTTATGTACGAGTACCGTACATATGTGATGTATGTACAGTAAACAATGTTTTTTCATATATCGTATACATAAAATAAAAGACATGTACATGAAATTTATCCTATATAATTTAAAAAGAATAAAAAAGGAAGAAGCTGCAAAAGAATAAGAAAATCTAAATTAATCTTTATACATTTTTATGTACTCGTATACGAATTTATATATTCTTACATATACCACTACACTATAAATACATGTTGTACTCTCATAATATACCAAATACAAAACTAAATACATGAGATCATCTCTCTAAATATATAATGTATCCTCTCATGCTCATAAATTAATTAATTTTCATGAATTAACTTCTTAGCATCTTTGATATGCGTAAGAGATGTTTACATAATTTTATCGTAATTTTTATGGGTTTTCCTTTCGTTCATATACTCGTAGTAGGTCGGGGATCTGGGGACGCGCATATCCCAAAAACAATTAGTCGGTTCCTTATTTATTGTCAGATTTATGTATCTGCAATTTATGTGCTGCAGATGAAACAATGTACGGACTAAACATACAAATGTAAATTTGGTATTAAATTTTGAATTCGACATGCTTTTATAATTTGAGTATTTGAACTAAATAATCCTAAAATTAGATTAGATTTGATTTTTGTAGCACAGAACGACTGCTGTATATTTTCAAAATGTGCTAGGAAAACCGTGCACACATTCCTTTCAATAACACAGCAACACCAAACCATTGTTTCCAGTTAAGCAAGCTCAAGCTATTCTGGCTTTCATTGGGAATAGGGAACTGGGAAAATATTTTCGAAACAAAGTTAAATGGAAAATATTTTTCCCTATAAAAATTTTGTGCCACAAAAGTTTCCCAATTAACTTTGGTTGAAAATGTATGCACTAAACTTATTCCTTCAGTAGGCCAGAAAAATAAAATTTGGACAAAAATGCTATGGAAAGCCCTATTCCCAAGGAAAGCCAGAATAGTGATATGTTTTGATTTTTAATAAAAATTTTAATTATTTTTTAAAAGGTCATATTGTTTAGTTTTTAAAAATAACCTTTTGTCATAATTTAAAGTGTTCTCTAGTTTAATGTACACTACACAACCGAAATATACAGGGTGTCCCAGAAGTGTATGATCAGACGAAATATGATGATAGGACAGATCATTTCCAACCAAAACGGTGGTTCGATGGTTCCTGTTCCACTCTTAGATTTTTTTTTTTGAAAATAATTTAAACAAATAGGTTGTGTCTATTAAAAAATAGAGATGATTTAATTTGCGAGTGCTTAAATAGAGCGGCTTTAGCTTAGATAATCAAGTTGAGGAGACATTTCAATCAACATTGAATCGAGACACAGATGAACGATTTATAGTAAAAATTCAATTTAAGGACGATCAAGTCAAACTTGGAGAATCTAGGAAAAGAGCATCACCCAGACTTCTACAAATCGAAAGAAGATTTGTCAAAGATCCGAACTACGAACAATTATATAAAAAATTAATGCAAGAATATATAGATTTGAAACACATGGAGTTAATACAAAAAAAGCCAGAAGTTGAGCGCGTCGGTAATATGTATTACATACCACATCATGGCATTATCAAACCAGGCAGCTCAACAGCCAAGTCGAGAAGTTCAACAGCCAACCACAACTGGGGTCTCGTTAAACATCATATGATTAGAGGGTTCTTCCCGGGATTTCCCGCTCGGGAATTCCCGGGAATTTTTGATGTTTCTCATTTCCCGTTTCCCGGGAAAAATAAAATAATTTCCCGGGAAAAAATTTAATTCAAAGGATTATTTGTGTATATATTTTATTACATTAGGATCCAGATTAGGATATTTATTTATTCAAATTAAAAATAGATCTATGTCTACAAAGCTTGTTTTTCTCTTTTTATGCAACGGATCGCTCAGCTGGTTAGAGCGCAGTCTTTAGATTATGTAATACTTTACTATCGCAAGTTCAATCCATTCGCAATAAAAATCAGCCTAAAGAAAAATATTTCAATATTAAATCCAAATGTTCAACAATTGTTACCGACATCCAACATCAATATACCGAAACCGAAAATATCAGTATATCGATTTTGTCTTGTGAGTTACTCATTTAAAATGAGTGAAGCAAAAAAAATCGAATATGTATACTGTGTATAATACACAATTATGTCTTTGTATTTGTATTTTTCTTTTGTTCGTATTTGTGTCATTTGTATGATGAACAGTATCAAAATAACGCGATCCGGGCGAATCGGTTTAATTTTTATGGTACTTATTTCCTTCTCTCAGCACATTACGTCTGCTCTCGAGTTGTGGAGTGTGATTATTTAACATGCTAATATATTTTATATTTAACATTTTTTTAATCATAAATTAATTTTATATGTTTTAATAAAATTTTATAAGTAAATTTACTTTAAATTCCATAAATTTTAAAAATAAAATGTTAAATATAAAAAAAATCGAAAATACATAAACGACACAAAAATATGGCGTTTACAATGGTTAACTCTTTGAGTGCCAAAAAGCGCGATCGCGCTCCTCAATACATTAGCCGAAATCATGTCGGCACTCAAAGGGTTAATATATATATAAACAAAAAAAGAATGACACGTGACTTGCATATGCAGTAAAACAATCATACGCACGAAACTAACACAAACACAAATGCTACTACTATATCATTCCGGTTACACTCATTTCGTTCACACATTTTGAGACAAAATCCGTATACAGGTTACATTCAATATCACTATCAATTCGAGATTACCGAACCAGATGGAACAGCATTGTGACAATGGTTGGACGAGTTTTAAAACTGGCGGACTCAGTGGAAAAAGCATTAAATGACATAAACTCAATAGTACTGTTTGACGATATTTATGTTTCAGTTCTGAAAAATATTTTGAACGCTCTTCAACCAATCAAAATAGCTGCAGAAGCATTAGGTAAACGAGATGCAAATTTGATTAAAAGTGATGCAATTTTGAAATTTTTACTTGATTCCCTGCGTGACAATAATGATGCAATTTCAAATGAGATGTTGCTATCTCTGTCTCTTCGCGTTGAAGAGCGAAGAAATCAAGATCTTGCTATTTTGATTAAATACAACCGCTACTCCTGCGCTACCTTCATCATCAAAAGCTGCAATTATTCGTTGTGCGAATGACTTATTTAATCGTTGATATTGAAATTGAAAGTGAATCGTCTCAAGAGGATGATTGTTTAACAGTTACAAATATGAAAGATAGATTGGCAATAAGCATATAAACCTAAAAAGTGTGTTGCAACTAAGGATTCAAAAAAAAAGCAACAAGATGCCCTAACTTGCATACAACCAAGCTCAATAGAAAGTGAGAGAGTATTTTCTTTGTCATCTAATTTCTGCACAAAACGAAAATCGTCACTAACGCTGCGGTCCAATTCGTGACTTATATTGTTGAGACTGACTTATTTGAGTCTACAATAAGTCTCCTGTCGAATAGACTTATTGCAAACTTGTTACAATTAGTTTATGAGTTACTAGTTTTGGCGCGAGCCTCGCATTAAAGCCAAACAAGTCTACTGTAAGTCTAGCCGACAGGAGGCTTATTGTAGACTTTCAAATAAGTCAGTCTCCACAAAATAAGACACGAATTGGACCGCAGTCTAAGTGACTTATCTCTAGACTGCCTCACATTTTTAAAAAGTTATTTCCTGAACAAATAAGTTTAAAAAATGTCTACTTGTTCAAATAAAATGAATTTTTTATAGCTCAAATTATACTTTTTATTTTTTAAAATAAAATTAATTTTATTTTTTAAAATAAGTTCCGTTTTGGTATTAAAATTCAATTGTAGTTTTGTGCTCTTGTGTTTACATATTTGTTTAAGAAATGAAATTTGTCAATTCCCGAGAATTCCCGGGAAATAAATTTTAGATTTCCCGTTTTCCGGGACCAAAAAAATGTCGGGAATTGATACCCTCTACATATGATAGCCGGGCCCAAACTACAAGAAGACTTGGCCGACATAATACTAAGGTGGAGGAAACACAAAATTGACATGACAGCCGACATCGAGAAAACGTTCCGTCAAATCTGGTTCAACACAAACCATCAGAACTATCACCGAGTATTATGGAGATAAGACCCTTCCGAGCCGATAAAAGCA
The DNA here is from genome assembly GCA_932526605.1 of Nephrotoma flavescens. NCBI lineage: Eukaryota > Metazoa > Arthropoda > Insecta > Diptera > Tipulidae > Nephrotoma > Nephrotoma flavescens. Next base: position 108,560,544 of record OW052220.1, on the reverse strand, counting down.
TATATGCTAAAAACAATAACAACAGAACTACCGCTGCCAGTTTCATAGCGGTAAGAACATTGATTCAACTGGCCAAGGAAGGATGCAATACTGAAGAAGCTCTACTGGTGCTGCAAGAAATGCAAGCCCTACCAGCACAAGGTTGATTCAATTTGAATAAATGGGCATCCAACTCTCCCAAAATATTGAAAAGCATTCCTAGAGAGCAAAAAAAAGCCAACGGAAATATTCAAATAAAATTAAATGACACCATTAAAACGTTGGGAATACTACACAGCCCGGCGGAAGATATTTTCGAATTCGATTAAGCCGGACTGCAGCTGACAGTGATCAGCAATCAGCACACCAAACGCTCATTCCTATCTGACTCATCAAAGCTCTTTGACCCCATAGGATGGCTGTCGCCGACAACAATCATGGGCAAGATCATGATGCAGGATGTTTGGAAAATGGGAATAAGCTGGGATGAACAACTAACAGAAAGAATAAGTACCAAATGGCAGAACTACAAAGATGACCTGAATGAGATATCAAGATTAAAAATTCCAAGATGGTTCAGTACAACTTCTAGATGCAGAGCACATATATATGCGGCAGTGGTTTATTGTAGGACAATGGATGACAACGGCAAACCAGCAGCTCAGCTATTAATGTCCAAAACACGTGTCGCACCAATCAAAACGAAGCTATCAATCCCTCGCCTCGAGTTAAATGCAGCCTTATTATTGGCAAAATTAATGAAACACGTTTAAGACACCATGAAGCTTGAACACGTTAATATGTACGCTTGGTCAGATTCAACAATAATACTCTGGTGGATTAAAGGAGACCCAAGCCGCTTCAAAACGTTTGTGGCAAATAGAATCTCGACGATTAAGAAGACATTACCAACAACAACCGCACGCGAAGTCTCATGAAAATCCCGCGGAAGAAAAGAGAGTGCTGGCGGCGGTAATAAAAAGGTCGCACATATTTGCAGAGTTATTTAACAGGCGGTCTACAACAAAATTGTAACAAGGGTTGGCTAACCGTTAATGAACTTAAGGCAGCAGAAACAACAATTATAAAAATAACCCAAGAGCAAGATTTCGGATCATTAATCGCCCGCATAAACAAGGACAGAAGGCTTGAAAATACAGTAAGCTATTTTCATTAAACCCCTTCCTAGACGGTGAAGGTCTACTCCGTGTGATGGGACGTCTCCAAAACTTTGTTCAGATAACCACCAGTAAAGAGTCTATAATTCAAAACAAAAACAACATAATTACTCAACGGATAATCGAGGAAACCCACCAAAACACATTACATGGTGGCACACAACTTACCATTGCAATGCTGAGACAAAAATATTGGATCATCGATGGGAGACGAGCCGTAAGACAAGTGGTACAATACAAAAATGCATAACCTGATTTCGCTTCAAACAAAAACACATGGAACAACTAATGGTTAGCCTACCATCAGCAAGAGTGAGCCCAGGAAGTTTTCTAAAACGGGAATCGACTATGCAGGACAATTCAACTATAAACCACCAAGGGTTGGGGTAGCAAATTCTACAAAGGATACATTGCCCTATTCGTATGCAAGACAACCAAAGCCATATACATCGAGATAGTGAGCAGGCTAATAACAGTATAGGCATTCATAGCGGCCTACAAAAGATTCGTTTCCAGGTGAGGGCTTTGTACTGATATATTCTCTGACAACGGAACCTATTGTGTGGATGCAAATTCCGTAATGAAGAAGACGTATAGTTCAGCTATTGCCACACTACCTGACGACGTAGCAGCTATGTTAGCCAGTGATGAAACGACATGGCACTTCATACCACCTCATACCCACACTTTGGCGGAATATGGGAAACAGGAATAAAATACGTTAAATTTCATCTAAGAGGGTAATAGGAGATTGAACGAAAGCATAGCTTAACAGAGGTGCGACATGTTGAAACAATACCAACATGTGCAATAATACAATATTCAGAGTGGTCAATAACGACACAGGTGGGTTATTGTATATTGTAGCGGATTCAACAATTTTAATTTTTTGTATATAATATTCTTCATTTTATGAATAATCAATTTTTATGTATAAAACCTCGATTTATTGATGTAATAAAAAAGAATTAAATTAAAAACGCATTACAACAGTCAGTTTAATTCTCGCAGTGAATAATTGGAGCTCACCCGTGGTAAACCAAATAATCACTTAAGCACACAAATCTAGGCAGAGGCCAGATTTTTACACTTAGAAAAACAATAAACTAATACTATGTGTCTGAAACGACTAAACTACATTGACCAAACTAAATGTTGAACCTCTTGCTATTGTTCACTACGCGGCCGAAGAAAAATCATTTTACGAGGTTAATCTTCTATGACTTTTCATTAAGTTTTATCGTCGACTAGAAATGCGAAATATGCGATTAAAACGATTTACGACTTTCCTTAAAAAAAATCTGATTGAAAACATAATGGATTACCACCTGCATACGTGAATAAATTTATTCGAAATTTAATAAATATGAAATATACTAAAATAATTCAACAATATTAAAAATAATTAATAAAATACAACAATGTTAAGAAATAAAAAAAAATATAGCTTTTTATCACAAAAACTGTAACTTGCGCGTAATTCAATCATTATGGGATAGATCATCGTAAAATATATGATAATCGAACGGGCCTAAATTTTTTAGCAACTGAAGATATTTGTACTTTTGTTTTTTATTTTAAGCTTCGATTAGTAAAATTTTAAATATTCTACCTAGTAATGGGGCTCAGCAATTATGAGGGAGTTTTGAAGGAGCCCCGACCACTCGTCTCAAAAATTTAGCTTGTAAAGTATTTTGCGATCATAATTATGTTTTAATTCACAAATTTGATTAACTGTGGGGTTACTTGATTTTTCCTGGTTTTTATTCAAATTTAAAAAAAAAATATGGTTCATATTTGGTGATACGTTAATGGTCCTTTCTTGGTCCTTTCGTTCTATGGTTGAATGCATGGAATTCGCTTTTGTTTCCGTATGTCCTTTCTCTAAATATTTTTGAGAAATTGTTACTCTTTTTGTTTCGTTAAATTTATAAGAGTTTTCGATAGTGTGAAATTCTTTCCAACATGAATTTGATACTAATTTTCGTGATGTTTTTGGTTTTATACCCGACACACACAAGAGAGTCTTCTGGGCCAAAAACCACTAAACCGTATGCAATATATTACAGAAGTAAAAAAAATTCAATATATAACTGCACTTCGCATCTGAATTTAAAATATTAAGCAAATTTGTATGCTGCTCCGAACAACTCACTGTACAAAGCGCCGAGTTAGAGTAAACTCTCGAGTTCTTTGAATCTCACAGTAGTTTACGACAAGACGACAATAGCTCTATTTTGAAAATTCAATACGTGAGCTTATTCGTTTAAATACAATAAACTTAATTAATTTTTTTTTCAAGAGCTCAAGATCGAAGAGACGTCTCCAATTTTTTATTGCCAATTAAATATTTAGAATTTATCACTAATAATTTGCATGTCAAATTATTTTGATGGGAAGAAGATTTGTTGTGTATATACAACAAATCTTCTTCCCATCAAAATAATTTGACAGTGCGACAACACAAATTCAAATATTTGAATTTAAATAAAAGTGTTGACATCATAGACAAGGAGATACCCTAAATATTTCCATTTTAATATTTTTATTTTTATATTTTAAAGATAAATTGTCAAAATCGCGTCATATATGAAGTATATGTAATATATGTGCTTATCATTCACCAACTTGATTTTTATGTTCGAAAATATGAACATGAATGTAATACTGTGTGTCTGTGTATATCGGGGGTGTCACACAACCACCACCACGAGAAAAATGAGAAAATATAAAACCCGATTTTCAATTTGAATTTTCCTTCACATCCTAAAAATTAAAATAAAATTTATGTGTAACATGTGTGATTTTCTTGTCTTCTTTATTGTGCCAGCACGGGAACGGAGTGTAGTAAACGGCAAAGATAACTAAATAATGTGCTTTCACCGACAATTTTTTTTTACTTTTCTAAACATTTGTACGTATGCATCATATATACATACACAACATATATATATGTAATTTGAAGTGTGGAAAATAAACGAATCACTATGTTTACATATGATTCTGCATGTATGTAATTTTTGACATATTTTCATACATAATTTACAAATAATTTCATTTCCATCATCCGAGATGTTATGGGAATTTGGTTTTACAGCAAATATCAATCTTTTCGTTCATATATTTTCACTTGAATTAATCTCACCATTAAACATGATACTATATATGAAATGCATATGTGCCATCATCCTGGTGGATTTATATAAAGCTCCATAAATCATTAAATACGACGAGTTTATGTAAGTACTGCACATATTACATGCCAGATTTAAATAAGTACTTATATGTAAAACTATAAATGCAAAGCAAAATATTATTTTAATTCAGCTAAAAAAACTCTATATAGAGAAGACGAAATATTTTATTTCTCGTCTACCAACATTGCTCATATAATTTATGTTTATGTAAACTACTCGAAGAACTGTTTTACGTATATACCAACTACGAAATACTCGTTTTAATTCCAAATGCAGCATGTTGCTTCAATTTGGCTCATCTTTATTGCAAAAATTGTTGAAATCTTACAAAAACAACAAGATTTTTCATATTTTAATGGACAGATAAATTGCTTTCACTACACATTTAACAAAAAAAATGAAACATGAAAATATTTAGGTCAACTACAGCTTAAAATAAAAAGTATAAAATGTGTATGGAGCTTTTTATGAATCGTAAAAACTTGTTTTCCTATGTGCTTTAATTTTAATTAAATCTCTGGAGGGAAAGTTTTGTGAAAAGTTTCAACCAGTAAAATACGTACATAATTCTGAAAAAATATTAAATCCGTTACATTTCATTTCCTTTTGAATATCATTTGAAGTGGAAGAAATAAACGAATCGAATCACATAATACCCCTAAACTTTATATAGTATAGTTTTAACAGTATAGTGTTTCGTAGAATTTGCAAGAATTTATATCGTTTATAAAAAAAAAAAAAAAATCATTATAAAAACAAACTAGATTAACTTGTTCAAAGTTAAAGTCTCATCCAGCATTCGTTCCTAGATTTATTACTCGTAGTATGGAATTGGAAATTTTAAGAATCCAGTGACACACTAGTATGGAGGAAAGAAAATATTTTAAATCCATGGTGACTTAATTGAACTTCAACGACAATCTATTTATAAAACCAATATTCAATTCGACCAATACCCTGTTCTTCTCTTATGGAACAAAGCATACCGTAAAGTGGTCGATTCAGTCAGGTCAAGTGCTGCAGGGAGCTGAAATCTCACGAAGTAATCAAAACTTCGGTCTGAAAATCAAAAAAGTCAGAAAATTCACAGGAAATATCGCAAATTTTGAGAAAGAAATTTGTTTGCAAAATGACGACGGAAAATATACTTTCAACGATTATAAATCATTTTAAAAAAAAAAAAAAGAGTGAGTCCATTAGTACTCTCAAGAAGATGTGTAAACATGGCGTGTGTATAGTGCGTCTGTACACTTACAGTTTACTTTGAATGAAGAAGGAATGTAATTTTACTAACCATAGTTTTTCATTTGTTTATTATCGTTAAATTGGTCTATTACTCTTTCGTTATAATCGACGCAATTGGATTATGGTAGCTAAAATAAGATACATATACTGTCGACTCTAACTTTTCTAATTTTTATTGAAAAACTGCACAATGGTCGTTCCATATCTCGTATTAGATATATTTCGATCTGAGTTCATGTGCAAATCGCAATCGTCTCACAGGAAGTTTATAAGTAATTCAGCTTGAGGAACAGCAAAATTAATATTGAAATCCCCGCTCATAATCATCGGCAAAAGATGATATTCCTTGGAGAATTTTTGAAATTATTTTAGAATGTAGAGCAAGAATCTGTCGAAGACATAATGAAGTTCATACACGAAATGTATGAACTTCATTATGTCTTCGACAGATTTATTCGGCGCGGTGAATACAACTACAAAAAACATCTTATTCCCATTAAGAAGCTGAAGTTCAGTCATGTAGATATTATCAATGGGTTGTGTTGTTACCCTCATATCATTTGTTAGTCCAACGATGATTTCCTTATGCGAATTGACTGTATAAGTTAAACTTGTATTTTTATATATTGCTACTACACCGGCAGCCCACTGACCATTTCTCTTGAACTGAACGCATTATTCAAAATTAATAATATTAACATGCTCGTCATTGTGTATCCAGATCTCGGGAAGCAAGAAAATTGAGCATCCCTGCGTGACTGTATCAGTTAGGTCGAGGTGATGTGACCTGAGACTCTGGCAGTTCAATGTTAAAAACCAGACGCCATTATTATCTCCTTCAAAATTCGCCATTACAACCTGATTTATAGTTAGCGGATTTGTAGTGAGGTGCGATAGCTCATTTTGAGGAAGACCCATTGAGATCCCATTTGATCGTCCATGGTAGAAGATCGATAGCCGACGTGATGAACAGTCCTTCGAGACTCGTTACTCGTAATAGAGCAAGATGCACAAGTTGTGGACTGAGTCTTTTATCGTAAGAGTATATACTGACTATCTCGTTATAGGTACCACCCTGTGATGCATGAATTGTGGTGACACATGCAGATACGACTGGAAAATGATTACGCTTAACATTAATTGTCCGATTGTTGTTTCAATTAACAGTTGAGCTTTTTATAGAAATGGGCACCAAACATCGGTCGATATTCGTTTTCTGCGCCCATCCAGCTTTAAGCCGCCTGGCCTCCTTGCCTTGTAAATTTGTACCGAAATCCACCCAGAGTCGTTTGACATTTTTTACTGTTGACGTTTTCATCGTTCTCGTTTTCCGGTCAGAGTGGCTGCATTCGGTATACCTCATACAGCCCATAGTTCCATTCACCAGTTCATCTGTTACGTCAATGTTGGTTTTGAGAAAGTAAGGCCGACCGACAAGTGAAAGTTCGTACGGCAAAATATCTGTGTCCACTATACTCATTTAATGGATCTTTTGACGGAATTGCTACACCGGCAGCCCACTGATCATCTCTCTTGAACTGAACACGCGGCATTCAAACGTAGGAATATTAACATACTCGTCATTGCGCAGACAGGTCTCGGAAAGCAAATGAGTTGAGCTTATCTGCGTGACTGTGACCTGAGACTCTAGAAGTTCAATGTTAAAAACGAGACGTCATTATAACCCCATTTAGTAGAAGACATGATCATTGATAGCCGACGTGATGAATAGCTCCTAGAGACTCGTTACTTGTGATAAAGCAATATACACAAGTGTTGACTGTGTTTTTAATCGTAAGAGTATGTAATTTCGTAATCGTAATTCGTATTTCGTATCGTAATGTTTTTTTGGATTTTTCTGATCGATGGAAATGTTGATGGTTTCTATTTCATTTTTTAAATTAGTTTTTGTTTTCCCTATATTATATACATACATACAAGCAAGCCATAGTACAAAATTGTTTTATTGAGTTTGTTGCTTTTTTTCAAACGAAGTAGGTACGTACGTCATTTCCGTTCGTTTCATTTACAAGTTTACTCTAATACAAAAATTTTTGGTAGGCGCGAGCAAAGATGTTTACACATCAAAATTGTTTATCATTGTGAAAATCAGACAAGTTTTAACATGCATGAAAACATGTACAATATACAAAGAAGCGAAAAATTAAAGCTGTTCTGGAGCGGTATGTTGTACCATCACTTCGAATCGAAAAAAGTCGAATCGAAAAAGGTGAAAGTTGTATCATTTTTGCTTTTCGAAAATGATACAACATACCGCCATTCGACTTTTTTCGAATTTCGATTCGAAGTGATGGTACAACATACCGCCCCTGATTTGTTTAAAATTTGATAGGAAAATGTATGAAGAAAAATACTTCTAACAATATAATAATTACCTTTGCACAAACTCGGACAATTCATGAAAAATTAGAAACGACAATTTCCATAAAAAAAAAAAAATCGTCACAAAACGACACAAAAATATTCTGATTCTTCATTACCTATACCAATGGATTATATTATCAACAGTGCAAAATGGAGTCACTAAAGTGACAAACTTGTGACATTCTTCAAGACATTTTCAATAATATGCGACATATATAAGTTGAGGATATATAAGTCAACCAAATTCCTCTACATAATTCGAAAAATATTCTATTCCCATACAACGAACAATACGCCATGTGAAATTCTTCAAGACCTTTTCAATGATAAATGTCACACTTATATATTCTATAATAAATCAATAATTAACTAATTTTGCCAAAACGGTGGATTTATCAACTAAACTGCGCTGATAACAAAATTGTTACTTTTCTCAAATAATGGGGTGGATAGATACTCCATCGGCTAGTAAATAATCAATTTTTTAGCCAAAATCCTGGCTACTCGACGAAGCAAGCAATTTGCTAGCCAAACACAATTTTACCAAGGAAATTTGATTTTCAAATTAAGTTTATCACGAAATTTTTGTTTTTTGCGATTGAACAGTAAATTTTGCGGCTTCACAAAATGAACAGCAAATTTTTGTGTTCCTTTACTGAGCAATTGCAAAAATAAAAAATAATAATAAAAAATATAATTATAATATAATTTGAAATTCAAATTTTCTTGATAAAATTGTGTTTGGCTAGCAAATTGCTTGCTTGCCAGCCAATCGAGTATCTACCCCAATATACGATATGATTATGTGGGAATAAGAAATCTGCAAGCGCTGCATGGGTAGTTTTGAATACCTTCTATAATATTTGCATGATTAGCTATCGGAGCCGAAATGGTGGAACTAAAGCGTTGATTGAGCAATTTTTGCTTTTCCAAGATTATATTAGAATGGCAAAATTTATAATTGTATCTAGTGCAACAACGGTAGTTTTTAGTGTACTAAAGTGAGGTTAGTAAAATTTGCGTAATAGACGTTTTCAATGATATGTGATAAGTGGTATCGCCAAAATTGTATCGTGGTATTGGATGGCAGGTATTCGACCTGCATGAGATAGGGATCCCTAAAGATTTTCAATTCTCCACATTAAAAGAAAAGAAGTGTAGCGAAAAAAATCGAATCGTACAAACCGTTCTAGAGATATCATTAGTACAGACATCCAGACGGACGGTCAGATTTTTTTATTGTGCATATTTGGGATCTTCAAAACGTCCGAGGTTAATTGGGATTGCAATATTAGTTTTTAAAATAGTCTTCTCATTCGTTTATAGTTAAACTCAATTTGTACGATAACGGATTCCAAGATGAGTTCCAAAAATAATTCGACTAAATGTCTAATTTGAATGACAGTGAATTGTATCACAATAAATGTATGTCCAATTTGAATGAAACTAATCCATTTCTGTAAAGTTTGTGAAGAGGCTATTGTACGATGGAAATAGGATTCGAAGTTTTGGATGCCGGCTGTGGAAAACGGCTAATTTGAATGTAATTAAATTTTTAAGCTGAAACTCGGATTTTACTAGGATTTTTACTTTGTTTAAAAGGGTCTATGTACGTCACTTCTCCGTCCTGTGACACTATTCTGGCAATTCCCCGGGAATAGCAATCGGGGGAAAGAATTTATATGTGATTTCTGTTCAAATATTTTTTTTCCGGCCTACAGAATGTAGTAATAAGTGGACTACTATTGGAACTGGAGGGGAAGGAATAGGTGTGGTTGCTTATGCCGATGATGTAGCGATAGCTGTTTCGGGAAAGCACCTAGGGGTCTATTATGAAATTTTCGACGCGCGTATTTTTTTCGACATCATCGACAGTCGACGATGTCGAAAATTGCTATTATGAATTTTTTTTTCGAACATGTCAATTCTTGGAAGTTATCAAAAATATTAAATTTAAATTAATTATTTTTTATTAAATTTAAATTAATTAATTTTTATTAATTAAAATTTTATAAGATTAAATTATTAGTTTATTTTTACTAACAAACTTTTTTTATTTCTCAACACTTAACACTTTTCTTTTATGCACTCGACACCTCAAGAGCTGTCGTAAAAGAGTCGACGTTATCTAAAAAAAAAAACGAGTCGAGTATTTCATAATACAAAAATTCGAGAACGTCGAAAAAAAACGCGGTCGAAAATATTTCATAATACCAAATTTGCGGCCGAAAATAATAGACCCCCTGGGTACAATCAAGGATATGATGCAGAATCCGTTATCAATCACTGCGGGTTGGGCCAGCAGATGTGGATTGGGGATTAACCCATCTAAAACAGAGCTAGTCCTTTTCACTAGGGGGTATAAAATTCCAGCAATGGTTCCACCAAGTCTGAATGGTACTATGCTGGTCCTTACTGCTAAGGTGAGATCCCTAGGGATTCTTCTGGATAGTAAGTTGGAAACCAAACATGATAGAAATAGTGAAGAAGGCCACTGTGACAGTCTACTCTTGTAAAAATGCAATCGGAAGGAAATGGGGCTTGAAACTGAAACTTGTGCACTGGCTTTACACGGCCGTTGTAAGGCCCGTACTGCTGTATGGTGGTCAGCTCTGGAGAAATTACAATCAGGAACATGATGGCGAAGGTGCATAGGGCAGCCGGTTTGCTCATTAGTGGGGCGCTGAAAATGACGCCCCACTAGGGCCTTGAGGTCCTGCTGTACCTTCTCCCGTTTTATATTATCGGTAAGCAAATGACGGTCAATACGGCTGCCAGGTTATCAGCGACTCCGGGGTGGAATTGCCAGCAAAAAGGGCACTCAACTATAGTCAATTCTGTGAGGCATCATGGCCTGGTGAATTTGGATTATTTAACACCCCTGTTGTGCTTTGGCAAGCTTTTTAAGGTGATTCTTCCCTTTAGGGACGGTTGAAAGAGTAGTCTGTTTATGAAGACCTGGACAGTTAAATTACGACTCTCCAACTGGAACCAGGAAGAGAATGTGTAGGAAGGCCTATGTCTGTGCTGAAAGGAGAAAGCCATAGGAAAGCAGTTGCCCTGGTGCTAGGTGATTCGCCAGTCCGACTGGTAGGGTTGCGAAGCAAATATGTCCTGAGCTGAACACCAAGATCTTAATCACACTAGAGAAGCGTGATTTTGGTAGAATTGTAAGGATACTTACCGTACACTGCCTTTTCGGAGATCTGCTGCAGGGACGAGGAGGAGGAGGAGACTCTTGTTCACTTCCTGCTCATGTCCTGCGCTAGCTGGCAGAAGACATGATTACTTGAGCAAATACACTATGGACGGCCTTTCTGATCTCGAAAGCTGTAGCGAGATCTTTTACGCTATATTAATAGCACTAAATGGGTTTAAAGGGAGTTTAATGATGTCGGGTCCAGTGGTATCTCAATGGGCCATAATTGGCTTAAGTGTGTGATAGCAACCACTAAAACCTAACCTAACCTAACCTATCTTTCAGCATTATAAAAAAATTGCTAAAGGTATTTGTTATCATGCAGAAATAGTTAAAGCAGTTTGAGCTCCATTGAGCATATAAAGCTCCATTGAGCAGGCATAATATGTTCTGAGCAGTATAATTTACTTGGAATTAAACGAATATTCGTCAGTGACCAAAATTAATAAATCATTTGAAATGTTTCGGTAGTTAATCTGGTATTGAATAAGCTTGATAGTTTTCCGGGATCCATTGCCTTTGGAATGCCTCACATATTTTTTACAACTTTTTGATTTTTTTTTTTTGGCTATCTCGTGGTTGCCAATTCAAGAGTTAAATAGAAATACTAATGAATTTTAGAGTAATTTGTAATATATTTTAAATAATTATGGTTTCAGAAATTATATTTTAAGGTGTGGAAATGCAGGAGGATTAAATTAATAAATGTTTATATTATTTAGGAAACCGGAAAATATTAATTTAGAATTGCATTTCAGAAAATCTACAGATGTAGGTGAAATAATATTTTATCGAAATATTAATTGGATGGTTCACAAGACAAACCGATTAGCTCGACTTTTTGAATTTTTTTTTTAAAGTTTAATATCAACGTACTTGATTGACTCATAACTGTATATATTCAAAACAAATTTTTGTAATAATAAGTGTTAAGAATAATAAGTGTTAACTTTTTGTAATAATAAGTGTTAACTTTTTGATTTTTTTTTTAAAGTTTAATATCAACGCACTTGACTGGCTCCTAACTGTATGTATTGAAAACAAATTGCTGTAACAATAAGTGTTAACACTAAATGACAAAATTAAAAGTAACTAAAGTTGCAATTTATGAGAAATTTAAAAAACATTTTTGTATTTTCACATTTTTCGCAACGTTTTGTTTTATGGAGTTAATCGGTTTGGTAAATGAAACATCCAATTGTTGATTGTGTAGATTAGAATTGCGTTGTCATTGTGTTATTAACTATCGACTTTACCTAGGTGTCTGTAACCGGGCTGATTCAATCAATCAATTTTGTTTAGGAAGCCGAAAAGCATTAATTTTGAATTAAATTTCAGGAAATTTTCAGATGTACGTGAAATAATAAAATTTTTCCCTCAGGTTGCTGATTTTGAGAAGCAATTGTTGAAGACCAATACCATCATTATCCATTAAACGTATTAAGCATTTATCCTTCCTCTAGTAGATTAGAAGTAGATTAGAATTGTGTTGTGCCGTACGATCGCTAGGTGTCTGAAACCGGGTCGTTCCGTCCCAAAAAAAAATACCTTTCCTATCCTTCCTATTGTTATGTGTAAACAGGCTGTAGGAATAGGCCCGGCGTTATCCGGGACACTTGTCAATTACTTGGTCTTACAGTCCAATCAATCAATCAATCAATCAAATATTTTTTTTCCGGCCTACAGAGGAATAATTGGGAATAATTTTTTCATACCTATATTTTCAGGTAGAAGTATCCCTAATTTAATTTTGCTTTCAAAAAAATTAACACTAGCTTTTTAGCTCGGTAAACCAGAAAAGAAATGTTTAAACAGAAATTACATATAAATTGTTTCCTCAATTCCATATCCTCGGGGAATTACCAGAGTATAGTGCCACTGGATGTAATTTTGTTTGTATGGTGTAAACAAGTTCCCAAAATGTTCTGGAAGTGTAATTGAAACGTTAATTTGGTACGAAAAAAGGAACGAATTGATTTCTTTGTATAATAAAAATAGGATACAAATATGAATTTCGTAGGAAGTTTGGTCAATTATCGAGGAACAAACCAACATTGGTTTGTACGTTAAACATGGTATTTTAAAATGCGATCAAAACCAAAATTAGAATTTTTTGCAATAGTTTTGGAGAAACAACCTCGCTAGGCAGAAAGAGACTTGACCATTTTTAATTTACAAGGTATTATGTCACAATTTTTTTAGGATGCTAGAAGAAATAATGTCCCCTTTTTCGGGTGACCGCTATCGGGTGACACTTTCTTTTGCTCGAATTGCAACAATTCGGCCTGTAGAACATGTCTTTGTAACGGGACGCTGCACATCACTTATACCTCGTGCTACTATGGAAATCCGATAAGAGACTTTTGATGTTTCAGTACATTCAGAAAATTTTTGTTGAAATGACATCGTAAGTCTGCGAGAACATTTTGAACAACATGCTTAAAATATCACAGTTACAAATGAATTACCGGAATTATCACAAAGGGGCAACACAAAACAATCAGAGGTATTTCTTATTTACAATATATGTGTATGAGTACTTTATATAGATATAAACATTTTTGACAGCATTTTTGATATTACAATAATTATAAAAAAAAGAATAATATTACAAAAATTTTCATAAATTTTTATTGTAAATGAAAATTCAGGATTTTGGGTTTCGGGATTTTGTGTTTAAATTTAATATTTTTCAGTATTTCATGAATCTCATTTTTGGGATGTTGTTTTGGGATTTTGAATTTGTTGCTTTCGGTGGAATCCACCCTTGATTATGTTCGAAAACATCCTTATCAAAGCATTCTGTACTTTGCTTTTATGATTATTACGCAAATTATGATTAGTAAAAATTGCTAACTGCATTTAGGATGACTATTAAGCTATTTAAGCTGACTGTCAAAAATCTACATCTCAAGTTCAATTTTACGTTAACGGAATCAGAATCGAAACAATTATATCTAACGCCTAAAATTAGAACTAAGGCTGCGTACCAATAGTCGGGTAAATGAATTACTACGGTAAAAATCAATTTTAGTACTGATTTTTTGATCAGTTTGCCATGTTTTTGAAAAACATTTGAATTTATCGAACAATTTACTTAAAACTTTTACCCGACAATATTTACCACCAATCGTTTAAATATCTAAGCAGATCCATACTAGAAACTAGACAATTATTGTGAAGCTGCTACATTTTACCAAAGAACAAGAATTTGGCTATAATTGTGGAAATCTTAAAGTCTTGGAATAAAGTTTGGATACTCCGTCAGCAAACGAAAAGGGAGTATTTCAAGTTTCACTACGGCCAAAATTTTTTTTTAAGAACCAGAGTAAAAATTACGCTCTGGATGTAACAGACCTTTTCCGCTGATTCAGTTTCCAATAACTCCGGGTTTAGTGTTGCAAAAGGAGCAATCCGTATTAATCCAGAAACGTCCTTTAATAGAATACTCGACTAGTTGGTCAGGTTGATGTACAGACAGAGGGATTACCAAATGACTCAAAACCTGTGCCGAATATGTATGAAACTGGAGCAAATACTTTCACCGCTCCTTAGCGGCTACCACCGGTAACTACCTCGTATCAAGAGTAGGCTGTGTGTGTGTGTGGTCCTCCTAGAGTTGAATTGCGTTAGGCAACGTAAACAATCCAATCTGGAAAAAATATTTGTTACGAAACTTTAAAACAGCCTCCTCAACCAAGGACAACGTTTTAAAATTCGAAACATAAAATGTGTTCAGCTAGACCACCCAGGGATCCAGCAACTCTCCAATCAAGTATCTCAGTAATCTCAATATATTTGCAATAGAAGGAACAATGCTTTTCAGCAACAGCATCGTCGATCACAGGCGTCACGGATTCACTCTCTGCCAAAATAAAAACTTTGATAGACACGAGTTCGAAGTTGGTTTTTTGAGCAGCAATCGTTTATGCCATTTCGTAACCAATTTTAGACCCAAAGAACAGCCAGATCTGCATACTTAGATTGTGCACACATCACTTTAACATCTCAGTTGTGAGCGTAAAAACCCCATCGGAGGTGAAACATGCTAAAGACACTTTCTACGACTAGCTCGAAAGTCTTAAATGATTTTTTGACAAAATTCAAAAATGAGTTTGCGATAAAGTTCTACAAAATGGCTATTAGTGATGGAGGGCTAAATGCTCGTGAGAGTTATCGAAGCCGTCAGCCTCTACAATTATTGCATTTCAAAATGTTGCATTAACAAAATATTGCTTTTTTTATTAATCTTGCAACCACAAAATGTTGCAGGTACTAATTTATGCAATTAAAAAACTTAATTAATTATTTTGTGCAATTAGAACTAGAAGAAAAGAAAACCGGGATTTTAAAAACCGGGTTTTTGAAAAGCGGGGTTTCGAAAACCGAGATTTTGAAAGTATTCGTTGTGGGTTTCGTGCAGGCAGGTCGACAACCTATCAAACTTTTTATCTGAGGCATTGAAGAATTTTAAGGAGAATTTTAAGCAGGCGGTGGCGGATTTTTTAATCACGATAAAAAAAAGTAGAGGAAAGAGTTTAAATAACTGGGATCGATAGTAAATGTGCAAAACTCAGCTCCAATTTAAGGAAGAAGAAATGTACCGGATACGTCTGAATTTCGAGATCAGAAATGGTTTGGGCAACATCGATATAAGATATAACATAGTTGTAGCAATTAAATCATCAAGGTTTAGATGGCTCGGGCATTATTTACGTTGCCAAAACCGTACCATAAAACAGACTCTGGAGTCGGCATTAATGAAGACAGAACCATGTGTGGAATGCCCTATTCGGTGAATCGATAACGTTGAACAGGACCTTCAACCTAATTGTTATCCTGCCTGGTGCATACTTTTAGCGGATCGAGTTATTTGGAAGATCAATGTTGAGGCGACTGAATCCCTTCATGGAATGAAGCGCCAGTGAAGAAGAAGAAGACACCAAAGACAGAGAAGAAAGTTTGAAGATTTTTAGCAAATGATGCTATCGAAAGTTAAAAGCATGTAGTGAGATTTGCGCCAGCGCTCCAAGTTTCCGACTGTGAAATCGAATTCTTCATTTAATACGATGCTACCTATAGGTAGGAGCAGTGGGCATTGGAACAAAACATTTTTCCGCAACCAAAAATCCTTAATTTAATTATATAAAAATACTTTCTACGATTTTTTTTTCTACGATTCATGCGAAGGACTGAGTTATATTTCATAAATTATTATAGAGGTGTTAGCTTCACCAAAGAGATTCTGAGCTGATATAGAGTCAAAACCATCCATTTCACTAGTCAATTTCAAAATTGATGAATTCGAACAGATGGCAATTACAGTCTCTTATCGCAATGCTTTTTATACTTTAGAGCGCTTTCCACTAGTATCCATGTTTCACCAACGATTACAAAACGGCACAAAACTTCTTTCCGATTATGCTTGAACAGATCTAAATTGTGTTGAGAAACATTAACTCTTCCTAACTTTTGCTAGTAGGTGAACATGCACGGCACAGATGGTTCTCATAGCTGTCGCAAGTTCAAACAGCTGCTATATAAAATGTTCTGCACACCTTCAGTAGAGGTGTTCACCATCTTAGCAGTCTCACGCATTTTCAATTTACGGTCATCAGTTACCAAACCTAGAACAGAAGGCCTTTCTGAACAATGATTGTTATTTGTGCTTGTACGAGCAAACTTAAACCCTTGCATCCATCGTTTGACTGTTGTTTTTGATGGAGCAGTAGTGCCATAATACTTATGAAGCTTTTTTTCGATTCTTTAGCCGTTTTGCCTGTCAAATAATAATGTTTAATTAGAACACGAAATTCGTTTTTCCCATTGCTTACAAAATCACCGAGATGATGATTCACATATAACTCTGAAACACAAACTACTTCCGACAAATATTAAGGATTTAACATTAGTGGCGACATCTATTAGCCAACCCCTGAACTTTTTTAACAAGGTAGTTAGTATCTCTATTGAAAAAATTTTAATTTTAAAATATCGCGATAAAACATTATTGTGTTTTAAAATCTTATTCAATAATTTCTCGCATTATATTTCCATTATTTCGATAAAAACCTAGTTTGAAAACAGAATTTGGTGTCATTTTTTCGGGATGGTGCTGAATTTTAAAAACATTTTACACTTTTTCGGGATCAGGCTACACCTACACAAAATGTTCATCAAATAGTTTTAGGAAAGGGTAATTTCGTTGACTGCAGTTCATTTAGACTAGCCACGGTTTTTATAAAGGATTGCTTCCATGATTCATCATTACTCGTATTTTACCTACATATATATAGGTGTTCAATCACAATTAAAGAAAAAATTTATTGGTCACTTATTTCTTCTTATTTATCGCTTTTTGCTCGGCTACCTCACACGAAGCCACTAAAGCCTGCGAGGTAACACATAAGCCCAAATAAAAATTGGCTTTTAGAGAGTTTTATAATCTACTCAAACACGTTGAGTTCAGTTAGAATTCAGGCATATTATCACCCGAAATACAATCAATACAATGAACTATTTAATCAAACTGAAACAATAAAGACCTTACACCAATAATGTTTGTACATAAATATGGCCAATTTTTTTGTGTGATAAAAAATGCAGAAATATCGTATTTCATTCATTACTGCTAATTTCATCGTTTGATCGACAAAATTATATAAAAATCATTAAAATTCCGAACAACAGGGAAAAAAGCCGCTCCCTACGGTTTAATGGGTGAAAAAAACAAACAAATGAAAAATTTTGAAAAGTGCGGTATTAGATAAAACCTGTATCGAGATATCGAAAAGCTCGGTATTGACTTGACTCGCTGCTCTCCATTACTCTTTATAATCTAGGTATGTAATTTTGTTCGCATACCAATAATGGTTCACAAGTTGGGAACATTTTTTATACAATAAAACTCACTGGCCAATGGTACATGTATGTAGAAAAACCGACATAAAGGTAGTAAATTTAACAAACTTCACAGCAACAAGGAAAAATCAAATGTTAATAATTTCCCTAAAAGCTTTCAGTAACACCCAAAAAAAAAAAAAACGGAAAATTGCTTGCAAAAAACATGAAATTATCAACGCCTTTTGTGAAATTTTTCTGATTCTGTAGTCTACTATTTTCCTTCTGTGTACTTTACTGTAGACGTATTACATTTCCCCGGTATGTACATACAAATATACAAGCAATACAGAAAGCACAAAATATTATCAATTCTTTTTTCTTCGTACTTTTGTAGCGAGCTTTTCTCATTTTATTTAATTTTCGTTTCATAGTTTTAGGTTTTGTTTTCCTGTTTCTTCGTTTTTGTATTTTTTTTTTTTTTTGTATGTGCACATATATAAATTTTCATCACACGGTTCATCGTGATAAAAGGCTTTTGGTATCTCCTACCTACAGAATATATTCTTTTTATTGTTGCTGTATATTTTGGTTCGAATTTGTACGCGGGACCCATATCTCTCTATATCATATATATGTACATACACACCCACAAAAAACTTTTACAACTGATAAAAAATACATTTCGAGAAAAATAACAGGAAAATGTATATATAAATATAAGGAAAAAGATTGGAAAAAATTAACATTAAAAATGGAAAATTTATGTTCACAAATACACTTTGAAGTTGATTTTTTCATTTTCCATCGTCTTTTCGGTTTTGTTTTTTTCTGTTTCGTGTTTATTTACGTTATGTGCAGCCGGGAAAATAAGGTTCGCTTCATAAGCGTTTTTTCCATTTCATTTTCGTTCGCCTGTATTGTTCTTTTATTTTTCGTGTGTTTATTTTAAATTCATTTTAATTAATTTATATTTTGGAATTTTGTTGTTGTTGTCATTATTTTATTTTTCCTTGCCATGGCTGTCATTTTGCGTTTTATTTGTGTACGTTCGAATTTGTTTGAGCGTTCTTTACATGCCGCATGGATTATATTTCGTTTAAGGATTTCGCCTAGACGTAAATTCGCGTTGTGAGAATAAAATAAAATTTAGGGAGTTTTATTTTAAAATGGGTATAAATTGACCTTAATTACTGGAAGTAAGTGTTTTCGGATTCGAAATTGCGGAGACAGAATTTAATTTACATTTGGTTGGATGGGATTGTAAGGAGTGTTTTATTGTACTACAAAGTGGATGTGACCGTTTCAAAATGTTTATTTTATCTGTTTATTGCTTTCAAATTAAAGAAAACGAATCTTTCTCATGTAAAATACTTTTCACCTCGTTTTATGGTTTGAATGTATATTTGATACTACATAATACAACGAAATTATCAAGTCGGAAAATTCGATTTAATTATAAAGTTTTTAATTTTCTTTCCTGAATTTGTGTGTACTTATTTGTTGTAATTGTGTAATTTGTTGCAGATATGCTCCGATTATTTTATCATTGGCAACACAAAATTTTTTCAACGGATCGTTAAACACACCTCATATCCTATGTCTGTTATAAAATAATTTTCCAATTATGTATGCATACTTCCTATATAAACATAAACACAATATTTATTTAACATTTCACTGTCTATAGAAATTGCAAACTGTCATCATAATAATAAACTACAACTAATAAAATTGACATCTCCACTTTGTCTTATCAGTATCACCTACATTTTATATCGATAATTTTATTTCTTTGCGATAAATAATTTTCATTGCATATACAATAAGAAACATAATATTAATTGAATGACAAGACATAGAGTAAGAAGAAAACATAATAATAAGAATTCGACAAACAAAGAGAATATTAAATTTGTACTAAAAATAAGTATTAAAGCAGCAATCATCATTGCCTTCTCTCTTCTTGATAATAATTTTTAACTATGACGATGAAAATATTATTTTGCGAGACATTTGTTCACTATAGATGAGCACTCATAAGCATAACTATATACATATGTTTGTTTTCACGTCAGGGTTGCAGAACGTGGTTTTTGAGTTTGCTTAAAACCACCCACCTGAAACTAGGGTTTATTATTAAAATATAAATACTTGATAATATGTAGTGGCTGAATCGCGGATTTTTCATATACAAGAAAAACATCGCAACGAACTCACCATGGAAATATTTATTCCAAAATACACGAGTGTTACAAAACAAAATAAAAATCTAAATTTACAGACAATTGCCTTTACGATCTTATTTTTCGTTTTGCAAAAATACAAATTTTACTTGAAGAATGATAGTTCATCTACTATATAAAAGATGACACCACCAGCATTAAAAATCAATGGATAATTTGTCCTGTCAAACTGATTCGTATCAGAATCCAGTGGGATTCTGAATATCGTTATAAAATTTGACGGTTTCAAAACTAATTCTCGTAAGTTATACGTAATACTCACAACACTTCCAGAATTTTCCCAAATATTCCCACAAATATTTTACCAATAACCACTAGTCACAAAAACACCAAAACAAATAATTTCCACAATTAAGAATTCACTGTTTACCATTTACAATTTTTAATTACACCACTATTTTCACTTAACGCAATTTATTTGGTCCCGCACCTCACTTTCGCTTCGGCTCACCAAGACCCATTGTGTTCGTTGCACTGGTATAGAATTGCCTAGATCTATACAATATGCTCGCTTCTGTCCTTAACTACTATAATCGGTTATAAAACAAAACTATTATTAAATTATCTATTATCTCTAACGGAAAAATCTAGCTGTAGATGTCACTAATCTCGACAAAAAGTAAGTAATGTTCGAAACCTTAAATAATAGTTAATTGTGGACATTATTTGTTGTTGTGATTTAGTGTTACTAAAATACTTCGAAAATACTGCAGTAGTGGCGTAAGTATGCCGTAAATATTTGGAAATTACTCAGTTTCCTATATTTTCGTGAATTCTTCGGAAGCAGTGTAATTTACGAGACTTGGTATTGTAGTAATGGTAACAAATGGATCAAATAATTGATCAACAAATTAAAAAGAGACAACAAATGCTAAAAAATTTGAAACAAAGTTTGAAAGTGACCAAGGAAACATAATAGTTGGTAAAAGGGATGGTGTAAGTGCCAATGTTATAAATGGTTCTTGGTAATAATATGGAACAGGATGATATAGAAGAATATAGTTGTGGCCAAGAGACAGCAGATAAGGAATATGAGCCGAGCGAGCTCAAACAAATAATTCAACCTGGATATTTCCACAGTTCCAACAAAAAGAAACGAATTACTCAGGATTTTGGACGATCAACCGGATGCAGAATCGGGGCCACATAGTGAGACGGCAAAGAACCAGGATAGTTAGTCTTCATAGTGAAGGGGTTAAACGGAGAATCACCTGGTGTGGATGGTTTGACGATTTATGTGCAGGGGTTGGTTATGTATCAGAGAAACGCAGTAAACCATGGTTGTGTAGCAAACTTGATGAAAGTAAAAATGATGATGCTGAAGGTGTTGAGGTTATCATGAAAATTAAATACAATTTGCAACGCACAGATGATGTCGGTAAGTATGATTTACATAAAAATGAGACTCTTTGCAGGCGCTGCGGTGCTCTCGAATGACGCCGAAGAGCAATAGCAGCAGGTAAATTTGAGAGGAATAAAGAGGTGTAACTTATTATTGGAGCGGTCATCTTAGGATTTGAGGAAGTTAAGTTGGATAGAACAATTAAATATATCTAGAGGAAATACAAGCCAAGGCAAGTGAGAATTGCAGATGGTCCACGAGTTGTGGCTGTAAGAGCAGCAAAGGTCATCGGAAGCGTTGATTGGCGATTCACAGCAAGGCTCCCTAGCGTGGGCTCTATGTATTTTGTAACGATGCATGAATGAAAAGGAAATGTGTGGAACAAATGGTCCAAAGTGGCTGCAGGAACTGGAGGAACGTAAAGGTGTGCAAGAGCCAGGTGTAGGGTGATTGACATGACCAGAAGTTATGAAGGACGACAGCTAGATTAGATTGAATGGCCAATACCCTATGTTGCTAAAATTCTAGAGGGCCAAGCGACGACGAGAAAGATCAGCGTGAAAGTGGTAGCGAAAAAGCGGCTCTTCAAAAGGGGGCGTTTGCAGTTTCTAGTAGATAGCATGGGTGAATAGATGCGGAAGCAGATGGTACCTAGTATGGAAGACACACGTGATGTGCCAGCAGTAATGGAGTGGATTGTCATTAAGGATTGGGTTGAGATAGAATGGACCAATGAAAGTAGCTGCAATGTTGGGTGGCGTCGAGAATCGAGAACGCAGGTGAAGTTAAATTGGTTTGTGTTACACGATCTAACAGAAGCGGAAGATTAGATTCTGCTCGAGACAAACGGTGGGAGTAATGTAACGATCTCACCTATTGGTTTGATGGGCAATTAATTCAGCATAAACGAGACATTTATTCAATAAAAATTTTTGAATAATTATATTTTATTTTTGACATTATCAGCAAATTAATTAATGATTTTTATTGATTCTTTCTTTTAAGAATCAATACAAATCATTAAATTATTAATTATTCAAAAGTAAAACACAATTACATCAGCGATAAAAAAGATAACAACAACAATTCAATAAAATATGTTCATTTTCGGTATATAACATTTTGGTACATTTACCACTGATGTTAAGTGAAAATAATGGTGTAATTAAAAATTGTAAATGGTCCAAATAGTCAATTAATATATAATTGTAAAATCTATTTGTTGTTGTGATTTAGAGTTGGTAAAATAAGACTGGGCAAATTATTTTCGGAATATTTCGGGAATATTCCAGAAATGGCCCCAAAGAGCAGCACAAAATTTGTTAATCAGAGTGTACTGAGGATATCTTGAGAGTGGCTTGCAAGAAAGATGAAAAGCTTTTGGGGACCTATAAGTTTAGTAGGTCGGGTAGCCACCATGGGGATCCACAAAAAAGAAGAAAATACGGCGCCACAGTTTTTTTTTTAGTATTCCCATATTCTCGTGTATGTCGTTTAGAACATTTTTAATAAAAACACAAGTTCACTAATTTGCGGTTCTGGTGCTGACGACCACTTATTTGTTTATTATAGAATATACGAAGGCCGTCCACCAAATCCATCTATAAATTGAATTTAATTCTAAAAGTCATGCATCTATAAGTGACGAGACCAAGTTGTGACAACAAAAAAAATTAAACTGATTACCTTGTGAGGTTTCAGTCCAAATAATTGTATTATGAATGCATTAATTTTACAAAACCTTGACAAATTTATAACAGAAAAAATTCAGCAAGTTCAAAATAATCTAATATATTTTTATCTCAAGTTTAGAGAATTAAATTTTTATTTCTACGGTTTTGATAAGCTTCCAGACTCCCCATTTCATTCCACCAACTCTTTCCAGATTCTTAATCATACGTCCCCAACTATTATTTTAAATGTCATCCTAGGATTAAGTGGTTGGATCGCATAAAGATATTTGTGAGAGTTACCTAAACCTGTGGCAGATTAAATTTGATAGTAAACTTCTAAATCCATCTCCTTTAAATTCAATTGGTGAAGACATTTTATTTTATCGTCATCAGTCATCACCAATTTCAACTTTAATATTCCATCGCGTGCGCAGCAAGATAAAACCACTTTAAACAACTTGTGCATCAAACTTAAGGCACTCACAAAAGCAGTGCAAAATAAAACAATTGGAAAATACCTACCTAGAGAACTCCAACTAAAAGTACCGATTTTTCACTCTCGAAAGCAACAAAAGGGTTAAAACGACTGAAAACGCAGATTCCCCCAATCAAAACAAACGATGGGAAATGGGGTGGGCAGACCAGTGGCGAAAACATTGCTGATACGACCCCAACATCTGACTTCGAAGATATCAGGCCTGTAACATTGAAAGAACTACAAGCTGAAATTAGCAATATAAAA
Organism: Nephrotoma flavescens; assembly: GCA_932526605.1. Lineage (NCBI taxonomy): Eukaryota > Metazoa > Arthropoda > Insecta > Diptera > Tipulidae > Nephrotoma > Nephrotoma flavescens. Next base: position 108,536,518 of record OW052220.1, on the reverse strand, counting down.
GCAAAGAAAGTTCTTGGTTACGATCTGATAACAGGGCAAATAATAAAGGAGCTGCCTGCAAAAGGCATCCGTATATTATTGCACATAATCAATGCGATCCACGGGAAAAAATATGTGCCAATGGAGTGGAAGTAGAAGAAATAATAATGATTCCGAAACCGAGCAAGCCTACTGATAGAAAATCTAACCAACCAATTTCACTTCTACCAACACTAGCGAAATTGTTTGAGAGGCTGTTGCTCAAAAGATTGAAAAGAACCAGAGAAGAAAGAAACTTATCCCAGACTATCAGAGAGAAACACTCAACTAAAGAGCAGGTTCATAGGCTTACAGATGTCACTGAGAATACTTAATAAACACATTTCACTTAACACTTGTTTTTCTATTTCGCAAAAAATATTTTTGAATATTTTAATTAAAAAATGTTTAAAAAAATCACTCGATCGATTTCGACTTGTACGTCATCATCAGAAGTATCTACTGATTTGTATAGTGAAAATTTAGTTATACATAGTAGACAAGAGCAAAAAATAAATAAAAGAAAAAGGGACAAAAAATAGGCAATAAAAATTAATCTATTGATCGTCCCAACCTACTGTTGTTCATCCGGAAAAATTAATAATAAAAAGGGGGGAGGGTAGCAGGTAAGCGATTAGTCATCGGCTGAGTAACAAAATTCAAGGTATATTGAAGTCCATTCAAGCTTACGTCGTGAACTGAAGTTAGTGTTAGAGACAAAATTATTTCTTTTTGATAATACTTTCAAATCCGCTGATGGTCTACCCATGGGCTCCTTTCTGTTTTCGCTGTTGCTGAAATTTTCATGAATTTTTTCGAACAAATAATTATACATATCCCTTTTTCAACCAAAAAAAATGGCTCTATTAGAGTCCAACCCACACAAATGTGTAAGTATACAATCATAGTATGTAATGGCGTTTTTGATAAAAAATTTCACTCGATTTGAAGTAACCAACACACTTGTGTGTACGAGTATAGTTATAGTGTTTTTTTCGAACGAAAATAAGTTTGAAATTAATACACAAATATGTAAGTGGTGAAAAAAACATACAAAAATAAATTTTTGACATGGTACTTTTGCCGTACCCACACAATTGTGTTAGTAAAACACAAAAGAGATATCAAACAACAATCCTTATTATCGTTATATAACCTTTTATTAGACACATTCGCTACTTGGCTAAATTCTCCTGTATTGACTTACGAAATACAGCTCTGGGGCTGTACAAAGAAAACTAACACGAAAACAATACAAACCTTTCAAAACAAAGTGCTACGTGGTACATTAGGGACCTAATTATCCCGACGATTGAAGAAGAAATAAAACAAGTTGCAGTAATTCATGGACAACGTATTCATCAACATATAAATGAAGAGCTTAGTGGTACGTTGGATTGAAGTGTCCAACGTGCATTGATTTAATAGATTAGGGACACCCCAGTGCAAAGACTACTCCACTAAATAACCTATAAATGGAGCTGGTCAATGGGTCCCTTCTCATTCACAAGTGACTAAATTAAGAAAGAAAAATTACTAGATGAATCGTAATCAATTGTAGTAATTTGAGTAACCACAAAAAAAATATTCCATCAAACCACGAAACAAATCCTAAACCAGATAAAAGTGATCATTCGCAGCCTTTATTAGGTAGCCGATGCGCAATCATATGAAAAAACTAGAGCAAGAGAAACCTTACGCACAACGGGATGCAGCAAAATTAAGCTACTGACTGAGACAGACCAAATTGTTCTGGACTAGTACGAAAATGGGAGCCCATTCACCGTGATAATAATATTTCCAACACAGTAAAAAAGTCGTATCTTAACTCGACAACTCGTACTTACAGAAAAATGCAGCTCATCTGATCAGCCACTATACTTACTAATGTTCTGGAGCTTACTGGCAGTACATCAATTCATTGCTATCGTTGCCAACGATACTAGTAGCAACTGCCGGAGTATTACGAAGTCTGCACGACACCGTAAAATAAATGTTCGCAATAAAGAACGGCTGCATATGAGCTCCCATTCCGAGTCATTTTTAACGTTCATCATAATCAACCAACTGGATCCAGAAACCACTAGGCATTTGAAACAACGTCATACTGGCACTAGACAACTCGTTACATTACTAGATAAATGGAGGGGCCCAAACCATCATAATATCGTGAAATGCAGCCAATCTATATTACATTCAACAAAAAATGAAAACCTACGTTCATATAACGGGGAAGACTTTCAGATAAAAAAATTATTATAAGCAAATGGAAGCATCTGGAAATATACAATTAATTAACAAATCATTACTAGATCATTCACAACAAATCTGCTAGGTAATTGGAGCGACCATCCTGAAACCAGCCTCAACATGCATAATTTGACTGGATCATAGTCGGAAACCTTTGAAAGTAACAAACATCAAACAGCAATAGAGATGGTGACAAGAAAAGCAATTCAAGAAGAATGACAATTATTGTATCAGAATATAACAGTCAGGAAAACTTGGAGCACAATTCAAATAGAAGATGCCCGGCGAGAATTACTTTTAAGGCGAAATTTTGCATATTACTGGCGAATCATGAAAAATGACAGTAGTCAGACTATACAGCTGGAAAGACTCCCTTGAATTTCATTCAAGAACACATCGACCTGTAACTCCAGTTAATCCTATAACATATCGCATCACGTTGTGCTCTACGAAGACACCGCAGCAAACAAACTCTACGAGTTACCAAGAACACCACGGGAGTATCATTAAATGATTTAACAATCAAAGGCTGGCCCTAAGTTTTGTGATGGCCAATACCGCAAAAATATTCATCAGAGAGATCCAGGTTAATGGAGAATGTTGTGGAGGGCGTAAGTAACAACAGCTAGAATCCGGTCAAAGGAGCTTTACGTGGATGACCTGTTAACTGGAAGTGATAGCATAGAGGAAACTTTTTGGCTGTAAAAAGATTGTGTAACACCTTAGCAATTTGTAATCATGCTCCTGCGGATGCATTTAACTTCGTTGTAAGAAGATTACAATATCGCAGAATTAACCAAATAAATTATCAGTTATATGTCGGATTTATCCAAATTATACGACCCTAAACTAATGATTCAAGAATGATAAGTTTAATAGGACGGTATGCTACCAGCAACAGTAAACCATAAATGCTAAAGAGTTCTCGTTGAATTGGCACAAGAAGAGAATCGTCAATCGACATGCCCAGATTTTCTAATGTATCTGAGTCGAGGTTTGCCACGGCGACATATTGTTGAACGCTGATGATATAGAGGTAAGAATCACCCCTAACAAACGAAATTATCTATTTCACGTATACAGCACATCTTGGCTATACTGGCAAAACTTATAACTCAAAGACATCTAAACTTATGTTTGCCCCGATTCAACAATACACTAACTATGTTAGGTCAGAGGAGAGCCAATCCAATTCAAAACCTTTTTAATCAAACCAATTAGCTCCCACCAAAAGCAAATTATGGTGGAAGCATCAAGATTATCTTTATAATGAATACAGCATTTAATGTCGATGCAGCCAAGCCATATAGTGTTGTTGATGTGGTGCAGCCGGATGAATTAGTTAGAAGTCAACCGATTTTTCCAATTATTTGAGCGAGTCTAGTTTCAACAAACTTAAACCCATTATCGCATATTGCATGCGATTTATCCTGGCGTTTAATCTGCAAAAGTCGATGATTCAAAAATTACAATTATTAGTCCAGGAGCAAGATTTCTATAACGAAATTTACTGCCTCAGGTAATGGGAATATTACCAGCGTTTAGCTCCCAACCGGGGACATCATTCCCTAGAACTGGAATCAACTATGCCTTATCCATTCTAAAGCAACCTTAAGACCTACAAAAGGATGGATAGCTCAAGTCAACAACAACGGAAGCATTGCGTGTGAGGACAAACGAGGATTGTGTACAGATTTACTACTCCGGTTTGTTATTCCAATAAAGGAACAAAGTTGTTCGGGACAAACGCTTTATTATAAAATACAGCCATAACATTCCTAAGCGACTTTCCATCTATGATGGAACCAACTGGCTCTTCATACCACCGCACACTTTATTCGGGGGTATCTGAGTTATTATTTGAAAGCAATAAGGATCGTAAGCGAATAAAAACGAGAGTTTTGCGGCTTAGTGGGCTTATGCTAGTGGACATGTTTAATGATTTTTAACGAGATTTATTATCAGTGGTTGTTAACGGATTAAACAAACTTATACAGTCTGGTATCTTTAATAAAGAAGGCAAATATTTAAATTTGTTAAATTTGTGTAATGTAATTATTAGCACAACACTAATTCGAAATTTAAAATTTTTGTTATATGCACAGCGTAGCGTGCACATGAATGTACAGTAAGGTTGTACTACCCTAGCAAAATAATAATAAGCCATACAAATTATATAAAAGTGTTGAATATCTCTGATGCACAAACACCATAAAATACAATTATACACTCACCAATTCTACACACGCACACAAATACACAGTATAAAAGATATAAAACGTTCGTGACGATACAACTATTCCGAAAAAATACAATCCATGCGAGATAATATTGATTTCGGATGCTGCGCGTTTTTCCATCCAAAACAGAGCAAAAAAAACTACTATACTCTGTATACTCGTACGAAAGAAAATTTCCAGTGCGAACATTTTCATTTTGTTTTTTATTTTTCTGGTTTTTTTATGGTTTGGCTTTTTCCAACCCAAATTTAAAATCAACTGGCTAGAACAGGACAAAATTATTTTCTTTACATTAAAAAAAAAATCGTATATATAAATTTTCATTTTATAAATTTTCTTTTTTCTCATTTTCATATACCGAACATAAAATAAAATAAAAAAAACATAAAAATACAAAAAAAAAATTCCCAGCAGTTTTACATTAAAATCAGTCTTGTGCAGAACATCGTTTAAATATAATATACTAAATATACCGAGTACAGTGGGAAAAACGAGAAAAGCCTTGTTTTATTTTTCCTAAACGACCATAGATAAAATAAACCATTTTTAAAATTTTAGCCACATACAGTATCCGGGGCTGAAACTAAAAACCTTACTTTTGTACACTAAAAATAAATAACTTTTAATAAACTTTTTTTTTTGGATTTTTTTTTAAAGTTTGTGTTTAAACTTTAGTTTCATTTGTTTTTAAAAAAGTTTTAAAAAATAAAAAAATAAAAATTGTAAAAGTTTGAAGTTGATATTAAAAAGTATATAGCTAAATTATATATTGTGATAAATAAGAGCAAAGTGCTTTTTTTCATTGGTTGGTTTTGTGTGATTTGATAAGAAAAATATTACGAAGAAAAAGAATCTAAAGAAGAAGGAAAATATTAAGAAAATTTTGTGATAAATGAAAATTTAAATAATATATAAAAAAATGAGTGATAAAATAGTTGAATTAAATGTTGGTGGGGTACATTACACCACAACAATGAAAACATTGTTGAATGAGCCTGACTCAAAATTTATTGAAATGTTCGGTGATGGGCAAAATTTTGCCACTAAGGATTCAAAGGGCCGGGCGTTTTTGGATCGAGACGGTGTACTGTTCCGTTATATATTGGATTATTTACGTGATGGTTCAATCTCGTTGCCGGAGGGTTTTCGAGAAAAAGAACGATTGCGGCGCGAAGCTGAAATACTTAAATTAAACGGTATGGTAAAAAGTTTGGATTATATACAAGAAATGAAACCGGCTGGATGTATTACGGTCGGATATCGGGGAAGCTTTCAATTCGGTAAGGATGGTTTAGCAGATGTAAAATTTCGTAAACTATCGCGGATACTAGTTTGTGGCCGTGTGGCATTGTGTCGTGATGTTTTTGGCGACACATTGAACGAGTCACGTGATCCGGATCATGGGGGCCCGGATCGTTACACGTCACGATTTTTTTTAAAGCACTGTTTTATCGAACAGGCATTTGATATGCTGCAAGAGCAGGGGTTCCGTTTGGCTGGTAGCTGCGGTTCAGGCACATCGGGCTCCGCAGCAGAACTTAAACCCGGTGTCGATGTAGAGGAAAATCGATGGAATCACTATAATGAATTTGTTTTTATACGGGACTAAATTCGCTCCCGTACTTTTCAATTATATTTTTTTTTGTCTGTATTTTCTTTTCCTTTTTCCACTTAGTTGTTCCGTCTTGAATCAATAATTTTCGTTTTCTTATTATTTTTTATATTTTGTCATAAAAAAATGAAAAAAGCTTTCAAGCAATATGTTATTTTGTTTTCCATTTGACTTGTTGAATTATAATTCTAAATAATTTTTTTTCCTTGAGAAAATTGAAAATCTGTGTTCTATACGAAAACCAGAGATAAAGAAAATAAATAAATCAAACAAATAAAATAAATAATAAATAAACTAAAACGAAAACCAAAAGAAATATAAAAAACTCCCCACCAAATAAAATAAATAAATTAAAAATTTAATGAAAAGAAGATACACAATCGAGGAAAGAAATTTAATTTTTTATCGAGCAAATTAAATTTCTTTAATTAAATCGATTATTTCTTTTCATTGATTATTTAATTTCTAAAAATTTCTACAAAAAACTGTTGCACAATCAAAACAAAACAAATAAAATACAAATAATAATTATAAAATCTAATTTTTGTATAATTTTAAAATCATACGAGCTAGTGACTACAAAATGATTATATAAAATTAAATAAATAAATAAACAATTTCAAATAAAACCAAATAAATAAATAAAAAAATATTCCTAATTAAAAAATATATATATTAAAAAATTTATTTATTTATTCAGAATCTATAAAAATCTCATATCAGGATTAAAACTAAATAAAACTTATATTTAACCAAGAATTAAATAAAAAATAATAAATAAATTGTTGTAATTGTAGAAAATCATATATAAAAAACCAAAATTGTAAGATGACCAAAAAAACAAAAAATAATAAAAAAAATATTTAAAACTTAGATAATATTATAATTATATATTAGAAAATTAATAAAAATAAAAAAGAGATATAAAAATAATTAAAATTAAATTTAAAAAAAAATGGGTATTTTAAAACAAATAAAAGAATAGAATTAAAAAATTTTATCTCATAAATATTTATTAAATTATATTTAAAGAAATAGATTATTACTACCACACAATATATATAAAAATATAATTAAACTCTTAATTATAATATATTATTGATAATAATAATTTATTTAAAATTTTTATTTATTTATTTTAATTTTATGGAATTTATTATAATTAAAAAAAATTGTTGAATAAATATATTAGAATTTTATTAGTTTATTTAATTTTATTTTAAATAAAATTTAATAAGAAAAAATATTTTTTTTTCTATTTTAATAATTATCGATTAATTTGTAAAAAAAATAAGTGAAAAAAAATTCTCAAAATTTGAGAGAATAAAACATGATGAAAACAAAAACACAATGGAAATTTATTTCAAAATAACACAAAGACTAAAAAACGAAAAAAAGATTATTTTATTTTATGAACACGAGAGTGCGATTTGATGAGTGATTGGAGAATGGTACAATTTTTCTTTTTGCTTTATAAATAACTAGATGGCAAAAAAAAATTATGCCATATGGTTTGATCATAATATAATACCCCATATGCCGAAGGAATAATTTGTGTGAGAATTTTATTTGTATGCGTTTGGCGAAAATTTAAGACATCAATTTGTATAAGCTAATCCATTCATCAACAGAAGTTTGACTTACCTTATTTTTTTTAAATTGACCCGGAATATCTGGAACTAGAGAAATAAAATGTATTAGATTAGTGCAAAGGATTCATATCAAAATTAAAATAGTTTAAACCATTTATTTCAGAAATTAAGATTTATTTAAATCGATTAAAGATTTATTTAAAATATTACGCAACGTTAAATGTGAATGAAATTTCGGGGCTATGTATGAGCTAAAGCAATTTTGATTTTGTTTTTTCAGCTATATTTCATATTTGAATTTCATGATTTTGTAGATTCGGGGAAAATTTGGTTCATTTAAAATTTTAATCTTAACTTGAATAATATTTGAATTCTATTTTAATATATTAGTTAAGGCCATATAGAAGAGAAAACGGAAGTATAAATCGATAAAATAAAATTTCAGTAATTTTTATGTTTGTAAGAAAATGGAAGCATATGAGCTGCCATGAAAAGTATTATCCAAAGTTGTAAATTAGTATACTGAACCGCGAGACTTGAAACTAAAACTTAATAAAAGGCACCAAAAGTTAGCTACTAATAAAGCTAATAAACTAGTACGACAATAATGTTTGGTTATGCTTATTAGATTATGGCCCATTGGCTGAATGAGCGGTGTCATTTGGTGGCAAAAAAATTGTAATTATGTATCCATCGTTCGATTTTAATTCGTTTTCAGGTGGATGAGATGGAACACTATTCAACAATAAAAGAGTTTTACTTAGCAAACCTTCTTAAATTTTCGAAAATATTCGTACCTAAATTGATAAAATGTTAATTTAAATTTATTGGTTTAAAAGAATTTTATGGAACCAGTCTTTAAATATTGCAGCTGTCATCCACGCAGTTTTTGAATGCTTATAGTCAACAGAACAGCTAACATTTTTAAATGATCGTGGATTTTTAGCTTTTCCAATTACCAATTGTACAATTTAGGGGATCCATTTGCATTAGTATATGCTAGGAAAGTAATGCGTTGTTCTTCGTTTTTCCTTCTAGACGCGTTCTTTTCTAATAACGAAACATAAGTCTTTTCTGGTAAAAGTTTCCAGTAAGAGCCTTTTTCATCTGCATTATCAATTTGGTTTACAGACAGACCATGTACAATTATTTTTGCTTGCAAATTTTCTTTTAAATGGCTCTACAAGTTCAGGTTGAGAGGATAATTTCTCTCTAGTAATTTTAAGGAAGCGCACACCAAAACGAATTTTGAAACGTTGAGCCACACATCATTTGCATTGAAAGTTCTTTCATTTTCTTTTATTTGACCATGTAAAAGTTTAGCCTTCTCTTTAAGCAAATTCCTTTTAAACAAAGGTCCCATAAAAGCGTTGTTCGCCGCGTTTAAAATGTCATAACTTTTTTGTTAGTTGCACAAATAGTAGACTTAGCCACATTATATTTTCTGGATAAATGTGTAACTCTTTTACCTTTACAAAATTGTTCTATAATTTCAGATTTTTCCTTTAATGTTAAAACTGTTATTTTTTACCAATTTTAAACTATTAATCACAGCGCAAATAAATTTTTTATAAAACAAACAGGTTATCGCACAAAGTATTTTCTCTTACTGCTGCACTTTCAACTTTACTCGATTCAAATTATGAAAAAGGGAATAAATTGGGAATACCCGAATCATTTTTCCAATTTAACTTGGTTCAAACTATGAAAAAAGGACAAATTGGGAATCCCCGAATCGCATATTCAACTTTACTTGAATCAAATTATGCAAAAATAAAACAATTGGGAATCCCAGTCATGCGAAAATGTACAAAATTTACTACCAAACCCATCTATGATTTTAAACAGCCGTAATATGTATTAAAATGAGAGCTTTAAACAAAGGGGAAGCTTTTATTGAGTTACTATAAGAAACAGTGTTAATTGGAAAATTTTTAAACATAAATTTATGAATAAACTTTAAACAAATCATCTAAATTTTAATTTTATATTTTTAATAAAATATTCAACAAACACACATGTATTTGAAAAATTACAGCACAAATTTATTAATTTTCTATTAAAATGAGCATTCCGTTTAGTTGTGTAGGTCAGTAAAGTAAATTAATATAGGGTGGTGCCGCAGATTTCTCTTACATCCAATTTAAAATGTAGTTTTATAAAAATTTAACGCTTTTAGAAAATTTTGGTCAGAATATTCGAGATGAGCGATGGGTTTAATAACAAGTGAAAACGTGACCAGAAACGAGATTTTATGAATCACTATGTAAAAATAAACAATTATTCATATAATAAAAATTTTTCATCAAAATTTAATTACTACAATTTCATAACAACATCGTTGGTTTTCTTAATTAAATATTATTACAAAAAACAACAAAACGTAGAAGACTTCAATTTTATGCGATTGCAAAACAGAGCGTTCCGTAATTTCAGAATACATTTACAGATGTCTCTATAATAAATTAACTTGAAATTACAGAAACAACTAAAACAATTAAACAACTATTTACGAAAATCAACTAATATTAACTTAAGTACGAAATCTTTAATATATTGTAATAATTTAACGTAATTAATAAAACTCAAAACAATTATATTTTTTATTAATAATACGGTTTGCGGCACATAAATAAAACTTTTCGTCGCAAAATATTCACCATCATAGTTGCTGCGCCCTGTAAAACAATAATAGCAAAATGTCAAAATTTGTCCAAATTTTTTTATTTCAATCCAATTGCCTAATTCCACACACGGTTTTTGGTATCTGGTATTTTTTTCAAGGCTCACTAGTCGTAATAGATAATGTATATGTATGTGTAACAAAATTTGCAAAAAAAAAATAATTATTGAAATCTCTTCGCATCTCTCCTCTCTTTGCATCTCAACCGTGTATGTATATACATAACTCCAATTTTTTTTTTTTTTTTTTTATTCTGCTCTATATCGAAAATAAAATTTAAACTAAAATCTACAAGTCAAAAATGTCCCTGAAATATTTTTTATTTCATTTATGTTTGTGTTAGTGTGCTTGTTAAAGTCGCACTTAAAACCTGTATCACGGGGAAAGAAACGAAGAAAAATACGGTTTTTTTGCGTGTGCCATCAGTCATTTTGTTTTATTCTGCTCTCTCGAAAATAAAATTTATACTTAAATTTAAATTTAAAATTTAATATATGTCAGCGGTTCCCAAACTTATTTTGCCACGGAACCCTTTTCCTATTCTACAAATTTCATGGAACCCTATTCATGGAAAATCCTGTTCCGCATAAATGTGCTGTTTAAGAACGGCAATATAACTCTAATAGCATTTTGGCTAAATTTTTATATTCATCAAATATATTACAGCAGGACGTTGCTAACGGCACCTCTTCGAAGTTAGCGAGTATCCGAACTAATTTCAATTAAATTCTTGTATTCAACTGCTAGTAGTCCCGTTGGCTTTTCATTGTGTTTGAAAGGATTTTGTACCCAATATTTATCGTTATTGTTTAATTTTGGTATGTATGTATGAAATGTAGTGTGTATGTATGAAATGAAGCCTTACGGCACGGATTTTATCTGGTAATAGCTCGTGGAACCCCTAAAAATTGCCACGGAACCACGGGGTTCCGCGGAACCCACTTTGGGAAACGCTGCCATAAGTCAAAAAGGGCCTTGAAATATTTTTTATTTCATTTGTTTGTGTTAGTGTGGTTGCACCGAAAATTTATTTAAGTCGCAATTAAAACCTGTATCATAGATAAAGAAACGAAGAAAAATGCGGTTTCTGTGTTTTCCGAGTGGCATCAGCCATTCGCTCGTGTTACGTTATTTTTAGGTCCAGGAGATCTCCATAATCTATTGAACTGGGCAGTATACATAATGAATTGTTAAATTTTCTAAACAAACATTTTGATTTTAAAACATTCAATTTTTTTCGCTATCGTTTTCTAAATTTATATTAGCGTCATCTTAAGATTGGTTTATTAATTGCGAACAGCTTTATAAAATAACAATGTTTTTATTTTATGAAGCTCTGTTTTGTTTATACTACAGGATGAAACAATATAGCCTGCGAATTTGTTGCGATGAAAAATCAAATTTTTCAATAGTATAGAAAAAACAGTTTTCGAAGTTTGTTCATCAACAACGTTGAAATAGAATTCAAAACGCAATAACCCCCACATTACATTGCTACTCTAAAAGCATTGTTAACGAGCGTTTGTTTTAGAAAAAAAATGCTGATATTTGTGATGGGAACACTATACTAATTTCTTATTTTCTTTCCATACACATACGTATACACAAATTAATCTTTCTACAAAAAAAAAAAATTGTTGGATTAATTTAAATGTTTTTGCGTTAAATCGACATAATATGACTCAATTTTAAAATGTTTTTCTTGAATACTGAACTAACCAAAATTCAAACGAAACATTATAGAAAAAAAACTTCTAAAAAATTATGAAAATACACTGATTGGTATGAAAAAGAACAAAAATCTTCCCCCTATGGAAAGCTCATGAAAAAATGGCGGAACCTTACGGCTCTTCTATTTAGGAGGCTCTGGTACTACATGTAATTAAAAAATTGTTCACGTTACCAGGGCTGGGATGTTCTAACATCACCATGTATCGATAATTTATCGAAGTTTATTTCTCGTATCTCTAGAATAAAATTTGTCTCTGTTTCATTTTTTATATCATTTACCAGCCTGCTAGATTGCAATATTGTGATGTTTCTACAGCGTTTCTATCACCAAATAATTTATTTTCGATTGTAGAACGAAAATAAGTGAAATAGATATTGTTCAAATATATTTTAGTAGGTTGTGATAGCAATAGAGAAGAAATAATTGATAAACGAAACAGAAGTCAAATTAATTCTAACAGAAAGAGACGTAGACTTCGATAAAATATCGATACATGGTGATGTTAGAACATCCCAGCCCAGGAGTTCACGGTATGCGTTCATGTTATCGCAAGCCTACTGCGTAATTATAAATAATTTTTCGATTTTCTTCGATATTTTACTTTCCAATGGCCTCGAAAATTGCGACACTATAATCTAGATTTTAAATCCTTCTTTTGAAATGTACACTTTTATTTTAACGCAGCTTCCGAAATCCTGTTTCTTATGTTTCTGGTCATATTCAGTTATATCAGCTTCTTGGCCAAAACAAATCTGTATATGTGCAATCTTATAAAAATTTATCGTCTAGAATTTACTACATAAGGTTATTGTTCATAATTTCGGTCAAATGGTCATAATTAAAAAAACTTTAATTAATGGCCCAAGAACATAAAATAACTTAATTTGATAGTGTTAGGCGACAAATTTTCCTCAAATCGCACTATATGTATGTTATGACCTAAGCTAACAGAATATCAATGGTAAATATTAGTTGTGATCAAGAAACTGAAATACCTTAGTTTGACAGAAATTACGAAAACACTTTCATTGGGCAACTTAACAAAGCTTTATTTTAAAAATTCACCAAAAAAGTCCAAATTCATAAAACACACATCGGGTAACAAAAAAATGTTTTATAAATCTGCACTCCCTTCTATTATAACGTGTCTTGTTAAAATTTGCCTCTCCCTCTGGCTTTCACATCCCATGAAGGGATTTTGCCGCCTGCACTATGGGCCTCCATCCGTCGCGATACATCGCTCTCGACCTCCAGTTGCAACATCCTAATGTTCGTAGATCTTGTTCGACGTCGTTACACAAGCGCAGTTGGGAGTCTTCCTCTACGACGCACACCGGCTGGTTGTTGGCCGAACACTTTATTGGTCATTCGTTGTTGTGGGGAACTTGTAGCGTGGCCGAGCCATCTAACTCGATTGGATTTTATGCATCCGATGATATCGCAACCTTCGAGAAGTTGCTTTATCTCGTGGTTCATACGAATCCGATATTCGTTATCCGCGACTTTAGTTGGACCAAAGAATGAACGGATGCCCTTCCTTTCGAAGATAGATAACTGTCTACAATAGTTAGAGGTCATAGTCCAGCTCTCGCTTCCGAAAGTCAGCACAGGTCTTATGAATGCTTTATAAAGTGCAAGCTTGCACGACTGCAATAGCTGTTTTGATCGCAATAATTTTGATTGGGCGTAGAAAACTCGATGTCCGGTAGCGATTCGGGATTTTATTTCCGCCGGCATATCATTCAACGATGTTATAACTGACTCGAGGTATTTCGTCGCTGTCAAAACTATGGTCGAAAATTCCGAAATTTGCCATGGTGATGTTTCTGGGTGTTGATTAAATTTGGTTTTACTACTGTTCACCTCCAAGCCAAGTCTTCTTGCGAAGCGGTCGAGCGGTATGAAACTGTCCTTGATATAGCTAGTTCTTCGGTCAAGAAGCACGATAAGAAAATTTGCCAATTTTGTTATAAAACATGCTTTAAATATTTTCCAAATTTATAAATTTTCTGCGGTATTGTCTCTGCCAATGGATAGCAAAAACATATTTTTACTGCAGGACATTTTCGGCTATCTTATATAGCATCAGAAAATATGGCCTGCAAAGAATTTTGACAGAAATAATAAATTGGAGAACACCTCCTAAAAAAGTGTGGAATCGTTATGGAATGAAAATTAGTGTAAAGTGATGGATAAACACTCCCCAGAGGAAAATAGGTTTCTGATGTCTTTATACACGGCATTGCAAGCTGTAGGTGTCGCATCTCGGCCATTTTATTAAAATCATGAAATCAAAATCACAAATATATCTGAATAAATTATATCAAACATTGCTTGAATAAATTTGGACAACTATTTTCAAAATTATTAAACATTTTTTTATCAACCGTTGATCTAGGTTTCAACTAGCGGCCCGCGAATTATTTTTTGTGGCCAATGCTTCTAAGTTCAAATTTACCTTAATTCGGCCCGCTACTAAAGGCGGAATTCCATTACTGCGGCTTTTTTATGCAGAAAACCAGAAAGAGATAACATCAAAAATCCCTATATGTGTGAGCGGCACAACTCAAATTATTTGTTGTTGTTGCGGTTTGGTTACCATAAATATAAATAAAAAATACAAAACGAAGTATTTTTTATTCATGATAAATTTATGTTAATGTCCAAATTAAAATATTTTACAATTTTTAATTTTTGTTATTTACTCTGTATTACATAATTTTAATGTGTGTGAAATTATTTAGGTTACGTTACAAACGCGGTCAAATATTCCCCTAACTTTTTTTATATAGGAAATTGTTTTCTTAGTTTTTAAATATTGAAAGGAAATAATTAAAAAAACATAATAAAATGATGCCTAAAAATAATATTTAGATTGTTTAGTAATTTAGAGATATAAATAAAATTAACAATAATTTTCATATTTCAACTAATTTTGGTTATAATTTCGTAGTGTTGTCAAATATTCCCCTTAAAACGTCGCTATAAAATAAAAATAGTCTGTCTTTGTCGGATTTTTTATTTTTTCCCTTTCTGCTTTTCCGCAAAAAAGCCGCAGTAATGGAAATCCGCCTTAAAGCATTAAGTATGTCTTTTGCAATTTGAGGCGTATCGAGAACTTTTTATGGTCTAATTCACAGACTGTATGTACCATAAGCTCTCTAATTGTAAAATTACCGACATGCAATAAAATGGTATTCATTAAATATAACTCGGTCGTTTCCGTCTTGCGTATTTACTCTGTTTGCACATACAGAGTGATGAATGACGAGTTAGCGAGGAGTTAGAGAGTTGTTATGTCCGGTTGTGGCTCTACCAACTCTCTTCGCGGTTCGATTTTCGTAGAAAAATTTGGAAATTTCATAGCTCCATGCCAGCATATAGTACTCCGACCCATCGGTCGGCCCATGATTTTTGTACTCCGACAGGAGTCATAGTTGTATTCCTTTTGTATCAAGCACTGTGCCGTTTGGTAGGTGAGATAGTATGTTTGCGATATGTACGTTTAGTATATTGATTTGCAATGTTGTAACCGCTACGTTTCCATTACGAGTCTAAAATTCATTCGGTTCCGAAAAAAGGATTATATATATATGAGATTCATATGGAAAATTTATGTGTCCACATTTTATAATAATAGAAATGTTTTTGAGGCGGAAATTGACCTTGTGGAAGAAGAACCCTACATACATTTTTTTGGATGTTTTATTATTTTCGAGCATTTATGACCAAAACGATTACGAACACAATTCTAGATAAAATTTAGTTTAAAATTGTAAAATTTATGGGTAGTATTCTTGTGTCATATGTAGCCTCTTGAGCCAGAAACATGTTTTCGAAAGGTTATGTTTTTATTGGTCCCAGGACGTTGCCTTGTTTGATTTATTATATTTATCTTGAAACTTAGCAGTTACTATAAATGATGTAAGATTTTATTAACTGTAAATTTGATTTGACAAGTAGGTTGATAATTTACATTCCAGCCCATGATGATTAATTATGCCGAAGGATTATATTACATATATTATTTTCAAGCATATATTGTGTAATAATTTCTATAATGAGATTAACTTGTTCTGTCGTAGAAAGCCTAATGAGGTGGAATTTTCTTTGTTTTATTATCGGTTGAACGTAATTAAGCAGTAATTATCGTATATGTTATAATGAGAAAGCTGGGATTACGGATATTGGTTTATGAGAATTTTTATCAATTGTTTTGTTGTTTGATTGATTTCAGTAATTTCTAAACTAATAATCATTAATTTGGCATTCCGATAGCGTCAGACCATGATATTCCTTTCGACTATGTATAAAGCACAATATTACATTGATGTAAAATCGGAGAAATAGCGACTGGCAACATGATCCAATTGCAGTTGTTTAACGTTCTACAGTCAGAATAAAACGCAAGACTCAACACCAGTCCCTCGATAAGCCGCCTTTCTCAACAAAAGAGCGAGAAAATTGCAAGACTAAGGCTGTGTGCCACTTAAGAGTAACTGCGAGTTCATACGACAGATAAAAATCTCGAATTTTCATATTCCAGATTTTTTTTCAATATTTTCAACGTTTTTATATGAAAAGAGGCGTGCCCGTTGTATAATTTACGTGATGTAATTGGTTAAAACGATGGGATAGTAAAATCCGAGATTTTTATCCGTCGTATGAACTCGCAGTAAAGTCAATTTTAAGAAATTTTTTCGGTAAATTCAATTATTTTTAGTAAACGATTTACTTTAAGTTTGGCAAACAGCCTAAGATATATAAACAACATTTTAATGAAGTGTGCGGTAGAGGGATTAAGTGAAAAATCTACAAATGATAATCCGGACAATTTGACAGTCCAATTACTCCAAAGTTTCTAGAAACTATCAATAACTTTTGCTGGCGCTACATTTTGTGCAGGGATTTGACTACTACAATATTTTTAAAATATCCTTCGCTACAAGGCACCCTAAATTTCACGACCAATTTAGTTTAGATTCTATTCGCAACACCATCAATAAAACATTAATAGAAGGTGTTTCGTGATATCCTATTTTCGTCAGTACCGGTTCAAGGATTGCCTTATCCGATTTTATGATGGTAAAAGATGTTCTAGCCATTTTATCCTAGTTGATTTTATGAATTCTATTACGTCTGCTTTTTTTAAGATGATGTCGAAGAACGTGATTCACTCGCAATGTTTTTGCCTGCCAATTGACTTCGCCCTCATAAGTAACGTTTCTGGTCGGCATGGTACGAGATAAGATTTTAATGATTGCGTAGAATATTCAATTTCCAGATATAAATCTTCGATGATCATCAGAAACTTAATATTGTTAATTTACAACTAAACCCAAATGTGAATTCTCATATTAGGTTTTGTTACTGAAGAAATTCTACGTGAATTTGCCTTTTTACGGTTATCATAAATTTGGTTCTCTCCATGATTAGGATCAACAGCTCATCAAATCGGGTTTGAAAATTAGATGAGGATTGACCCTTACTAATGACACAAAGTTTCTTCCAGATAAAACAACGTATACGATCTTAAGGCTTCATTTAAAGTATAGAGTGATGGATGACGACAGCTTCAATTTCAAAGAATGATTAAAAACTATTTGGGTAATTTGATCATCTGTCGTACTCCTGATACTATTTCAATTTTCTGTAAATACTTTGCTTCTTGAGTATCCCGATTTGGTAGAGTGCGGGCGAATACTCGAGTAAAAATCAATATTTTCTTTGATTGAAGGTAAATTCAATTATTTTTCTAAAATATTATGACAAACTGATCGAATATTCTGTTGTAAAATCGACTTTACGGACAGTAAATAATTTACCCAACTAATCGCGCACAATCAGAGAGTTCAGTTTTGAAGGGTTTTTTCATCTAAATAAACCAAAAACTCTAAAACGTGGACTTTCGTGTACTGTCACGCCTGTTGAAAACCTGGTCATTAACCGATCAATAATTTTTTGAATGAAATCGGGACTGCTACTCCTCGTAGTTCCGTCATTGTAAATCGATAACATTATAGCTAGATTACCCATGATTGTTTACCCTGATTCACTCAGTTGAATATTTAAAAAAAAATCTTTCACAAAAAAACACTTCTTGAATATAAATTTTTAATAGCCAACCACTCGTTGTGGAATTTTCATGATTATTACAAACCCCAATGGAAATTTACAAATTTTGTCGGCACCAATGAAGACAAAGCAAAATTTTTAATATATGCAGTTATTAATGGTAGAAGCGAGCAATTGAAGATCCGGGAAGGCCAAACAATTATTTATTCGATTCTTTTATAATCCCATTGAATGTTTACTCTAATTTTATATGGAGCAATTTCAAACAAAAACTCTTCTACATGACCAGGCTCCAATTTTAGATCAAAATACAGGTGGAAGGCGTTGTTATAGTTCACTTTAATACACTGCTAACATACAAAATCAAATTATTAATATTTAGTAGCAAGTCTAAGTTTCTCGTACCAATAGATGGCGCAATTTTACGCCACTGTTCCGTAATGTCCAATTAGCTGCTCCTTGTTGCTAATATTGTGATTTTCTAATTTTAATTCCAAATACCTCCGAATATTTACGGTTACATTCTAGTCTGGAGGTTACATTCTGGCTGTGTAGGAGTTTCTAATACATATAAGAACGTACTAATTTTTTATGAACACGTCACAATGGAAAAAATTGAATATTGTGCAATGATAAAATTCTTATTTGTGAAAGGTATAGCACCAACACAAATTCATGAACGATTGTTAAAAGTGTGTAAGGACTCTTCACCTTCAATTAGAACAGCAGAAAAATGGGTTGCTTAATTTAAACGTCGTCGTACAACTCTTGAAGATGATCCACGTTAAAAACATCAACACCAGAAAACGTAGTAATTTTGACTGAAGTTTTGTATTTCAGAAAGCTGTGTGCACAATGGGTGTCGCATTCGTTAACAAAGGAACAAAACACATTCGAATGCGACTTTCTCAGCAACATTTGGAGCGTTCTAGAAAGGATAGAAAGGATTTTGTGCATCGTTTCATCTTTATAGATGAGACTTGGTTCTACAACCATGATCCTCCCTGATGATGAATCAAAACAAGAGGCTAAGGAGTGGTGTGAACTCGGTCGGCTCCGAAGCGAGTTAGAGCCTCCAAACTGGTAAAACAATAAACTCAGATTATTATTGTAACCTTTTGGTTATCCAGCTGGATGTAAAAATTCTCAAACAGCTGAAAAAACCATCACGAAAATCAGCACGTTAAAGCACGAATTGTTGCAGCATCCAAACTATTCGCCAGATTTAGATCCCTTTCACTTCTGGCTGATCTCACATCTAAAAAAATGCATGCCGTGGGAAACGATTATCTTCGAATGAAGAGGTAATAGCAGCCGTGTAAGGGTATTTCGACAGTCTTCTGGATTCTCACTTCAGGGGATGGAATCCATAAATTAGAAGATCCCTAGCACAAGTGTATTGAAGTTCAAGGAGATTATATTGAATAATAAAACGTATTTTAAACCATAAAACCGTGTTTTTCTTATCAAACGACAAATCTTACTGAACAACCTAATATACTCAAATACTAATGTAAATATTTTTACTTTCGGAAATGACGTTATTGACCAAAAAACAGTTTTTAACAAAAAAATCGGCCTTGGAAAGCCCCGACGAATTGGTTGATTTGGATGACACTTTATAGCTATTTCATTTCCTGCAAACAGTTTGAAAAGTATATCGTTAACGTGCACATCGATTATTAACTAAACGATTCTAAATAAATTTTGCAACAATACCGTTCTAGATCAGTTTTCTAAAAATTTAAGAGGCAATGACAAATTTCAACAAAAATCCGTTTTTTTTTTTCAAAAAAAAATTGGAACCTGTTCAGCTTAAACGGACTGATTGATCGGAATGAAACTCATACCTAACCTGTTTTTACAAATTTGGACGTCCAAGTCGTAAATTGGCCGTAAATTGATTCACCGGAAGTGACAGCCTCAATAGGATGAATTTATATCAGTGACTTTTGGCCAAAATCGATCCACTGGAAGTGTCAGCTTCCACGGGAGCTTTTTCGTGTTTTGCAAAAAATGTTGATAAAGTATAAAGCAGCGATTGAAAATAAAAGGATTGTAAATAAAATTTCAAACAAAATTAGTTCATATAATATTTTAAATTTTACCGGAAAGGACGACTTTTGATAAAAAAAAACTTTATTTCATAAAAATCCTGCATCTCCACAGAGCAGGCGGATTGACTATTCGGAATAAAAAAAATCATACTAAAATTTTTTACATAAATTGAGAGATCCATGCAAATGTGGTGAACACCCGTGTACCAGTAGGAGCTTTTACAATTTTTGCAATTAAGATTCAATTTTTTTAACAAGGATTGATCTTGTGGGTTTTCTGAAATTTAAGCAGATTTACTCCATTTTTTTATTGGACAAGTGTGTAATACTTTTATCCAGTTCGGATAAACAAAAATTTAATTCGGTGGATGGGAAATTAATTGACGCCGATTCACTGTTAGAACCCCGAATGTTTGTTATGTGTGTATCTGGTTCCCTCTATTATACGAGAATTTCGAATATATTTCAGTTGGTGCCTTTAGTAATTATTTATTTTCAAATTACTCCAGCCTTCTGAGAAATTTCTTATACGAGCATCACGAAATTTATGTCTTGGGATGCAGCGCCTTACAAGAATCGAAGTGAAACCCGTTAAATTAACTAATGTTTTTTTGGGGTGAAAGAACGAATAGCGGCTACTAGATTTAAAACTAAATTTCAAAATATGGATTAAGCTATCCATGTAAAATTTGAAGTAATCCAGACCAATGAGTGTATATACTCGTATAACAGGTTAGTGAATCGGGAGAATTTGTGATATAACAGAACTTCTATTTTTAAGAATTTTAGAAATTACCGAACGGTAAAACGGAAGGTATTTTTGTGATAAATTTCAACATTATTTACAAATAAGCGCGAAGCTGACCAACATTCGACGCTGCTTTACCAAAGCAACTCGTAAACATTTGAAATAAAAAATTAATGCATTGGTTTTAAGCGAAACCACAAACACGCATAAAACACAAATATTTAAAAAATAATAAAACAAGATAGCTACTTCCGATAATAAAAAATGATCTGAATATTTATGACTGTTAAATTAACAAATTTAATTTTGTTTTAACGATCTAACAACATTCGTATAGTGGTTTTTTTAAAGAACCCGTTGAAGTAACCGGGATATTGAAAATGATAATTTATGACTAATTCCGATCATGATGAGTCGCAGATAAATAGATTAATATGTTTAGAATCTAAAATGATGGCCAGCAACAGAGGTTAGAATTCTGCATTTAGAAAAAACAAGGCCACTCCAGAATATGGTTACAATTTCATGTCCCTACATATAAGAACATTGTTTGACAATAACCAAAAGTGTACAATGTACATATCCCAGAGAGTAAAAAGACCAAACTCAATCGATCAACACATTTTATAATTAACATTGAACAAATTTTATCGACACTATAGTATGACGTTCTTGACATCTCACATGCTGTTCTAAATTGAGCAAATTATTATTTTATATTGCCAATTTAGAATTATAAAACCATAAAATAATTTTCTTCCTTTGCTTTTAACAAAGTTCAACCGAGTTATTTTGTATAATGTAAATTCATGCAA
This sequence comes from Nephrotoma flavescens, assembly GCA_932526605.1. Classification (NCBI taxonomy): domain Eukaryota; kingdom Metazoa; phylum Arthropoda; class Insecta; order Diptera; family Tipulidae; genus Nephrotoma; species Nephrotoma flavescens. The sequence continues at coordinate 108,514,696 of OW052220.1, read as the reverse complement.
CTAAACGAGTGCATATACCATATACATTTATAGTTGTTGGGAAAATTTATATTTTATTTTTCCGGAAGTACATAGTTATTATTATTATAACCACCGTAGGGATGCTGCATAAAGGAAATAAGGTGAGGTGATCGTTATTCACATAAACAATAATGATTTTTAATTTTTTTATGGTAATTATGATAACCCATAAAATATTGTTAACCCTAAAGCGTTAAATAAATTACGGAGCTTAAGAATAATTTATAATATATTGTGTCGCAACAATATATAGACCAACAGGTAGAACAAAAACAATAAATTTATAGTCGACCGAATATTATAAAATTCAATTACAATGTGTAAAAAAACTAATAAATTATAAATTTTAATTCAAGTGTCATGTCCAAATGGGGTCGTTCTATTTTCATCATTTGTGAGTTCGGGTTTTAACCACACATCCCTAGTTACAAAACATTCCCAAAAATATGTCGACCTATCCGGTATTAATAAAATTTTATAACAATAGTTTTCAGTTTCCCGACAATTATTAATGAACTGTATATATATTTTAATTTCATTGTTTATAGCACTCAACCTTTTCACCACACCGGTTCATCCCCACACCTTTATTAGTATTCATACTCTTAATTATAAGAATGTAAAAGACGGAGACCAGGAACAAAACTATAAATTTTATTTATAAACCAACATCCGAAAAACTAACAGTAAAAAAAATACGACCAACTCGTTTCCCGATTCATACTTTTCCGTAATGGTATATGTTTTAAGGTATCCAACCGTATCATCGTAAACATTTAATCGTAGACCAGAAGAGTATAGCCACATCATCGTGACCACTTAATCGTAAGAACAGTTAATCATGTGGACAATTAATCGTAAACCACCTTATCGTATTGGTTTTATTGGTTCTCAAAAAATTTTCTTATGAAGATTTTACAGTTCATCGAAATAAAACTATATCGAGATTATGTAGATTTTTGCGACATTAGTTTGCTGTCATGACGCGCATAATTTGTTTGAATCAAATTGAACTGTTGAAATAATTTCTGGAACTTAGAGTGCAAGCGGTTGGGCCGAATTTTCCAAATTTCATATATTTAACACAAATATAATTTGAAAAAAATAGATGATTAAGATCATCTTCTGAAACCATTCAGGCTGAAAATAGATGATTAAGGTATCATCTGAAACCATTAAGGCTAAAAATATTTAATAAAAATTATTTCCGTGATTACATTAGTTTTGACAAAAAAAAAATAAAATAATATTGTCAAAACGGGTCTGGTAGGTAAGCCCGGTTTTCAGCAGCCTGTTTTCAAAAACCTGGTTTCAAATGCCTGGTTTTCAAAAGTCTAGTTTTCAAAAGCTTGGTTTTCAAAATCCTGGTTTTTAAAATTCTGTTTTTTGAAAACCGATTTAGTTTTATTAAATCGGGCCGGCCCGAATTAATAATAATAAATCGGGAAATAATAATTTCAGAGCAAGGTATACAACGGGGAAGTACACAATATGAAAATTTCATTGAAAACATTTTTACTTTAAACCAATTTCGGGGAAGCACATAACAATAAAATTATTACGAGGAATAACCGAATTGTATATTTACTTCTTGCTTGTAATTCTAGTTACTTGAGTGATTACATCATCAACGTTTTTACAAGTATTTTGTTAAACCTGTGATTTATAATCATAGTTGTTTAAATAATTTTAAAATGAAAATTATTTCGACGAATAAGGGGAAACTCAAATTAATTTTTAATGGTTATGTGTACCATTTGGAGAAAAAAGAAACGCTTTAGTGGGCGTGTGCCAAGAAAAAGACTCTTTTGTGCAAAGGAAGAGTTGTTACGAAAGAGGTTGAAGGGGAGCATGTGAATAAAAAGGCCTTTTCAAGCCATAGCCCCTCGGCATATGATATTTCGATTTTCGAAGCCAACACAAATTTTAAAGCCGCAGCGAAAAATTCAGCTCTATGGCCGTCACAAATTATTCGAAATCGTGTTATTGAGTGTAGTGCAGAAACACGCGTTTATTTGCCAACAAACCAAGCGCAACAACACAAAATATCGCGTATAAGACGTGCCGTTATAAAGGAACCGGTTAGTATTAAGAATATAAAAGATCCAGAGGAGCTGCAGATTGTACATTTGGTGTTCGGAATAATGAACTGCAAAAGTGAAGCGGCATACTTCGAATTCTTCTACGAAGTATGCAAATGGGAATGCGATTGAGGAATAAGATTGAATCCAGAATTCGTAATATCGAATTTCGTAAAGATATTGGTGGTTATTCTATGTTTTAAGTTATTTTGGCAAGTCAAAATAATAAGTTCTGTAATTTGATTATAGTTTATAGGTTACTTTCCCTATTATATTGTTAATGCGAAGCTTTAACACATTTTCCCCCGAAACTAATTTTAAATGAGATTCGTTTCACTTCGAGCAGATCATCTGGAGACAGTTCAGAATGTTAAAAAGTTTAGTTTTTTACCGGCGGCCGACGTACTAGGATATTACCAGGAACTAAAAAGACAATTCGATCCTGATGTTCGACGTATCGGAAAGTGGTTCGAGATAAACTATTTAACTGGAAATCCTCAAAAAAAATTAAATATACCATCAAAACCGCAGTACTCTCCAAATTTTTGGTCTGTTTGGTATAACTCTCATGTTGGTTAACCTAGGACAGAAAATCTCTTCTGTGGAAGGATGGCATCGAAGGCTGAAGGTGGTAGTAGGTAAATCAAATATTGGAAATTTTCAACTAATATCGGAATTGGGGAAAGAGTTTATATAAACAGATAAAAAGAAGAAAATTACGTAAATGAGAGCGGAAGTGTCAAAGCCAAACAAACGAAAATTGCAAAATAAAAATAAGAAAATTTTCATAATAATAAACCAGCGATATAATTTAAGCAAAGTGAATTATCTTCAAAATATTGTATATAATCTTGATAAGTAATTATGAAATTTTATACAAAGTATTTGGTTTTATAATTTTTAGGGATACGTGAAATATTATTTTAATTTTTTAATTTATTTAATTTTTAAACATGAATTATTAAATGTTCTTTTCAGAACAAAAAGAGCATTCAAAATTAAAAAAAAAATCTATGAACAAAAAATACTAATCTTAGAAAACAAGGATTTTTTGTTGTTGTAAAACCAGAGTACCAAAACTGAGAGCACGAGCTGGCGTGGTGAACAATAATTTTGTGTACATACAGTTACTCAAAAAAGTTTACGTACACCGGATATTTTGTAATAAAAATTAAAGAAAAACACTTCAATCTTTAGAATTTTTTAAAACTATCTAATTTATATTATAGTTTCATGTCCTTTTGATTGAAATGTATCAAGAAATCGAACGTTATTTCAAGGAAATGTAAAAAATATTAAAACAAAACGAAAATTGTTAAAAAAAATGTATCAAAAAAGTTTACGTACACTATTCATGTTATTATCTATCTCTATTTTATTCATTTTCCGCCTTTTTTCATTTTATGTAGGATTTCTAAATTGCTGTCATATCCCGTGTACGTTTTGATGAGTCAGATGTCCTGCATATTTGAACTGGTTTTCCAACATCTTTTACGTGTTATTTAAATCGTGTAATAAAACTCCGCCAGTTTCTTCGCTGTAGAACGCCTCTTTATTAGAACGCCATTTTTTTACCTGAAAGGAGACGTAAAAAATGTGGAAAACCCAAAACACAGTCCAAATATGCAGAACATCTGACTCATCAATACGTACACGGGATATAACAGTAATTTAGAAATCCTACATAAAATGAAAAAAAGCGAAAAAATGAATAGAATAGAGGAGTATAAAATTTATTACCAAAAAGCCACAACTGTTGAACGATAAGATGCTTAATAACGAAATCGTACATAAAGAAAACATTTGTGAACCAAATTGAAGAAAATTCATTTTCAAAAAGTGTAAATCCCCAAACCATGCGAAACCTGCTTCAACAGGCTGGTTATCATGGAAGAGTAGCCATACGTAAACCATATATTTCTCTGGCAAATAAGAAAAAAAGGCTACAATTTGCTAAGGAATATTATCAGAAGATTTTTGGAAACATGTGGTATTCCGCGACGAATCGAAATATAACATCTTTGGGTCAAACGGACGCACAATGGTGTGGAGGAAACAAAACACACAATTTGAAAAAGAAAATTTGCTGCCAATACTAAAACATGGAGGAGGAAACGTAATGGTTTGGAGGTGTATGTCGGCGTCAGGGGTCGGTAATTTAGTATTTTAGTATTTAGTATTTAGTATTTATTGAAAACAGAATGAACAAAATTATCTTGATATTTTGAAAGAAAATTTACTCGCCAGTGTAGACAAAATGGGGATAGATAGATCTAAATTTTGGTTTCAACATGATAACGACCCTAAGCATACCGCTCAAATAGTAAAAGAATGGATACTATACAACGTTCCGAAGCAGCTGAATACACCTCCACAGTCTCCAGATATGAACGCCATAGAACATTTATGGGAACTACTCGAAAGGCGCATTGAAAAACACGAAATTACATCTAAGGAGTCATTAAAGAGAGCACTAACTGTCGAGTGGAATGAAATTAGTGAACACGACACAAAAAATTTGGTTTTGAGTATGAATCGTCGCTTGGAAGCTGTGATAAAAGCCAAAGGAAATCCTACAAAATATTGAGCACCAGGTTATTAGTAAAATTCATATTTTTATTTTTTAAAACATCCATAAATACAATAAAAAAAATTTAAACACAAATACTATTATAGAGAATATTTATTTTAAATTGTTTGTAAGATATTGCGCTGTACGTATCTTTTTTGAGTAACTGTATGTAATGTACAATTTTATAGTTGTATTATAAGTTCCGGATTCCAAAATAAAAAGTTCCGGTTGAACCGGTTGAATACTTATGATGCTGACGTCTACCTCACCTCTTCTATTCGCTTGCTTTTGAGCAGTGGAACCGATTGTTTGCTATGTGATTTTCATTTTTCATTTTCAAATATTTGAACAACACGAAACCGCATTTGACACATTGTAACATTGGCTGTTACTGCGTTGAATTATCTGGGATAGGGTGGTAAAAGAAAAACAAGAGTACAACATTTACATCGAATGATTGGATATTAATGATGGTGGTACTATTGATAATATTATACAATATTTATTGATGACGTTACGCAAAAGAAAACGTGATCTATAGACAATGAAACAGATGATGGTGTTGTTGACGAGGTGACCGAAATAATAATGTATAGATGTGTATTCGTTTCGTTGAATTATAGAGCAAACAAAATTTGTGATTGCCAATATCAGTTGATCGCTGGACTCAAAACTGGCAAGAACGTGGTATAAATAACCATTTAAAAAATATATTAGCTTAAAATTAAAACCGTGTCGGTAGTGTAAAAGCAAGGGCGGTGCAAGTTTGGGTTGATTGGAATACGCGACTAGGTAATCTTTAGTTTACATAATATGTTAATTTCCTTTAAATGTGATTGTGATCTAAAGTGAAAAAAAAATATTTAATGTACAACCGCGTTAATTCCGAATTTTTCTTGTTTGATGCGTGCATAGTACGAGATAACGGTATCCGCGTAGCATCAATTCTTGGCATCCGTGAACTAGGTAAAATTGCAAACCAGCTTCGCTGAGATACGTATATACCGTGAGCTGATAGCAGCGGAATTGGAAAAGTTATACGCGATTATTTTTTTGCGGAGTCTCTTGTCCAGGGTCAACTTTTTTTTTAAAACAAAAAAAAACACGAATAATAAGCTGCTAGCCAACCTCAAAAAAGGAAATGGTCATATTGATCAGTTTTACCGCGGAGTTGTCACACCATATGTGTTACACCATAAATCGAATGGTTCCAAGGTCATACCTCATCAGCAATATAAATAAAATTCAGTTAAGTACTCATGACATGTACTAACATTATAATCTATTTTTTTTACAATTAATTAATTATTTAAAACCTATATTTATCTATTAAACTATATATATATATATATATATATATATATATATATATATATATATATATATATATATATATAAATATATATATATATATATATAAATATATATATATATATATATATATATATATATATATATATATATATATATATATATATATATATATATATATATATATATATATATATATATATATATATATATATATATATATATATATATATATATATATATATATATATATATATATATATATATATATATATATATATATATATATATATATATATATATATATATATATATATATATATATATATATATATATATATATATATATATATATATATATATATATATATATATATATATATATATATATATATATATATATATATATATATATATATATATATATATATATATATATATATATATATATATATATATATATATATATATATATATATATATATATATATATATATATATATATATATATATATATATATATATATATATATATATATATATATATATATATATATATATATATATTATTTATTTATATTTATTCAAATTATTATATTTATTTATTTATCTTTATGTACAATTATTAAAATTGACAAATTTATTATCGATACTATGAATATTGTGTAAAGAATATTTATGTGCTAGAAAGTATCCCTATGTTAAAAATTCTCGAATGCATGATAGTTAAGTTGTAGAGGAACCGGTTCAATAAGTTATTAGAGATAATTTAGGAAAGTTAAGTGTAATTGAAATTAAAATTATATAGATAAGTATCCGTAGATTATAGTTATAGTGTAATCATTGGAGACATAGATCATGTGTTTTTTTATCATTCTTAGTTGAATTTCTTTTTACCACCATTATTTTCTCGAATTTTGATGATGTCGTTTTCCGTTGTTACAAATGTTTTTCTTTAAGTGTATACGAGTAATGACTGTGTAAGTGAAAATTAATAAAAGGTGATTTAGTGCGAAATTACTGGGGTCATTATATAAATTTGCTAATGATGAGCTTGGGCGGAAGGGGAATGCAAGTGGTCAATACCATCTGAGATCACAACAGTATAGTGTCATGGTTGTGATGATAATTGAAGTTTACCAATTCCATATAAGTGACAATGAATAAGATAAAGTAGTTCCTGTGTGTTATTTTTGTTGTTAATACGAATAAATCTTATGTTTTACCCATACCTTGCAGCACTTGCAAGCTTTAAACTTCTGGTAGCACAAACCACGCCCATCCCTGTCACCTAGCCTGGCAAATGCGCTGCAGCTGCCTTAATAGCAGTTTAGAGATTCTGTTAACGCTACGGGACTCCAAATGTGTGGTCACAAGGTCATACAACTGCACTTTTGGGCGTAGCGTTACAACATCAATTGGCTGCAAAAGGAGCATTCAATTGTTGTGTTTATTCTCGTATGTAGTGAGCTAGCTTCCCGCATCTGAAGCATCTTGTTTGACTGTTGATGTCACCTTACTCGGCATTTAACTGTTGTAATTTGCTGTGACTCCAATAGGTTTGTGTCAGTTGCCTTAACTCCTCTCTTATTATAGCCTTTATCTCCGTGCTATCCTCGAAATCCAGCTTGCACAAATTTACTGTGCCAATGGCTAAACTTGCTTTGGCTGCCTCATATTCTAACGCCAGCTCCAATACTTTGTTCATGGTTTTACCTCTAATATAGGTTCTTAAATAAAGTTTCAGATGGTCGTCCGTTCAGTACATCTGCAGATGCATTGCCATAAGCTTGACGCGCAAATTTCGTTACTTCTCTCTCTAGGTCTTGCATGGTTTCCCCACGTAGTTGCCACTTGCTTTGGAGTTGAATCTTGCTTAATTCTCTAAACTGTGATCCTTTCTGTTTCGGAGACAGTTTGCAAGACATCTAGTTTTCTCACGAAAAGCCAAAATGAGAACGTTTTATTTAGTTGAGCATTTGGAATAGCTTGCGATGTGTTTCAAGGCCGACCTCCACTTGCTAAATTTTATTTGCAAATTCCTGCCTGATTTGTTCCTCAAAATCCTTGAACTGGTTATCTACTTTTACTTCGAAAGACTTCTTCATTTCTTCTCTTAGCTCTTTAACTGGGGTATCCTGGGCATGCTGAATTTTATTTAGCTTCTGATCTAACTCGGTAAACCGCCCACTTTGTTCTGCTCGTACTTCTGCCAATTTTTTCTGCCAATTTTATTCCTTAATCCCTTATTCCTGCACAGCAAATTGTTCACCTTGCCCTGCTCCAACTATGTATGCACATTGCTTTGATTTTTCCACCTTGCTGGTCTAATTTTGCGCGTAGGTGTCTTGATATAGTTGTTCCATTTTGCTCCATCAACCCGGTTGCCTAATTTTTAACTTTTTCTTCCCAATGCTGAACTTTATGCTCATAGTTTTGGGCACTTGGCGGAATCCTTTATGGTCCTGGCATGGGTGTTGATTGTCCCTTTTACTTATTTAGAGCGCCAATTATATTTGGTTATAGTGTAGACAAGTAGTATTTTTAACTCCTTGAAAATGTCGAATTTTATTCCAAATAATCATCATTTGCGGAAAGTCGTATTACGTTATTTCATTGCAAGGAAAGCTACTGCGGAAAATTATCATTAGGAATTTATGGTGAACATGCTCAATCGAGTACAACGTGCAAACAATGTTTTCGATGATTTAAAAATTATAATTTTGCATTGATGATAAAGAGCTTGGAAAACCACCCAAAAAATTTGCAGATGCTGAATTGTAAATGTTATTGGCTGAAGATTCTTTTCCAACACAATCAGAATATGGCTGTAGCATTAAATGTTGATCGATCAGCTGTTGGAAAACGTTTACAAACAATCAGAATGGTTCAAAAAGCTAACATCTGGGTTCCATATGAATTAAAAGCAAGAAATCGCGAACGTCGAAAAACCATTTGCGAAATACTGCTCAAAGAAATGGATTTATTGATAAAATGGATTTGTTATGAGAACCCCAAAAACAAAAAATCTTAAGTGAAGCTGTTCCATCGCTGGTTAGTGATGTCTACCGACGACAACTAATACGTTTGAAGCAAGCTATAGAGGAAATCGGCCAGAAAGGGTGAATAGACACAACAAATTCATTTTTCGGCACGACAATGCCAAACCACATCTTGCAAACGTTGCGAAAAACTATTTAAAAGGACAGGAGTGGGAAGTTGTACCTCTACCGCCGTATTAACCAGACATAGTTCTTTCAGATTACTACTTATTCCGGTCGATGCAGTCGTCGCGGTCCAGTTCTTGCGCAAACAACGAAAATTGGACCAGGATTTCTTCAGAAACTATGACCATACGGTTAAATGTTCTTACGATTAATTCGTCGTAAGATTAAATGCTTATACGGCGATGTAGCGGTTAAATAATTACGATGATGTGGTCTACGATTAAATGTTTACGATGATATGGACGATAATTTTAACCGTTAATACTTTCAAAGGTAGGCATATGGTACATGAATAAATTGTTCCGCTCCATTATCAATCATAAATATTCCGTTGGATAGGAAGCTAATAAGCGGAAATATGCAAACCCATTACGAATTTTAAATCATGTACATATTATATTCCTCACTAGGGAATATTTCAAATTAGCAATGAAGTATGTGAAAATAATTCTCTTAACGGGGATTTAATATAAACATCCACATGTAGAAATATTTTGTTCCTGAGATTTCCAATTTTTTTCAGGATTGTAAAAAACATCGAATATAAGATGTACGGGGTTACAATTTGGCAAAGAAATTTCAATCGTAATTATATAAATAGACTGTGTAGTGTACAGGCACATTTTATGAGTTCAATCATCGATTGGTAGCAAACTATAAAAATTATTTGGTTGGTTCGGTACATTTATCATTTCAATATAGAAAAATGAAATTAGATACTCTGCTAATCTAAACATTTTCCATTTAGTGGAAATACTATAAAAATTTACACCAACAGTTGGCTAACATAAGCATAACATTGCCGGCTATAATTAATGAGGAAATGAAATTTTTCTTTGTACACGTATCAAATTTAAATAAAAGAAAAATTGAAAAAATAAATAAAATTGGTAACGAGCATTTTGGTTTGGTCGTGTGTTAATAAATCAGATTTAGTTTAGAGATCATAATTCTCGATAAATAAGATAAATAAACCCGAGTTTTTAAATAAATTATGAATGTGTAAGAAAAACTTGTTTTTGTCATTTTCTATAAATGTATGTCTAAAATATTTATCAGGGAGATGACAGTTTTCCTTTGTGGATGACCCAAATTTATTTTTATCCGATTCAATTTAAGGATTACGTTTTGGTAGCAATATACTCTAGATTTTATTCGATCGAGAAATTTAATGATAGGGAGAATAATAAAATATGAAAAATCGTTTTATCAATTTATATGGATAAAAATTTGGTAAGCGTATTTCGCTCAAAAATAAAATATAATGCTGTTCTCCTGATTATAAGGTCCGCTTTTATTGCTTTTGTTGTGATAATGGGATTTTGTTCCGCCTTGAATAGAAAAATGTTTTGTTTTACTTAACTACTGCGAGTGATTTATATATATATTTTTTATATACATATATATATTTTAGAAGTGCATATCAAACTAGCGAATTTTTAAATTATGGCAAAATATAAACATCATAAAAATAGATTTCAATCTATTTCAAATGAGATCAAGCAAAGAATTTATTTAAAGAAATAATTCTTTAAAATAAATGTCTAAAATATTCTAATATTGTAAGTCACATTACATTTCGCTTTAAGACTTTCCTAGTCTTTTGAATTTAATATTAGATAAACTTTAAAGGTAAGAATAAGAACATTAGTTTTAAGAAAATTTCGTTTCAATAAACTTAGCATGGTTTCGAGGCTGTGTAGCTTACATGAAGGAGCACAATAAGCTCTTTAACGTTTATTTGAACCTGGAATGAGAGAAAAGTATACGAATTTTGAAATTTGATCAAAATACCAGTAGTTCGTTTTCAGACTCTAAATATGTTACTCGTACCACATGATTCACGGTGACGACCTGCTTTAGAACAAAACCGTGTTACAATTCCGTAATTATCTGCACGAAGAAATGTATGTTTAATTTTTGGTGTAAATTCGTATGGCAGCTTTTGAGAGAATTCTACTCATCCATATTTTCTTTAAAAAATTCATGTAAGCAGAACTTAACACTTGCTGAACCACAGTTCTGTTTGAAGTTTCAAATTCTAGTAAATTTTAAGCATACTGTGGAAACAAACTTGATTAAGAATTTCATAATGGATACATTTAAATTTTTTATTATGCTGTGAATATTTAAAAATTAAAGTCTATATTTAACTTTTCGGTAGATTTTGGATTGTCATAAAAGAAAAACGCTTTAAGGAAAGAAGAGTTAACACTGTTTAAAAAATTCAATGTTCAACGAAGTCCACATTGAAAACATAAAAGTATTAGGACAGTTCAAGAATACTGATCGAATGCAGTAAGCGAATTTTCTAAACAAGTATGTACCCAGTTGAAAATTTGTCAGCATATACATGTACAAATAAGTTTTTACGAAAGACAACCGTTTATAATTCTTACCTTTTTTCTAAATGTGTGTATGCCAAATGATTTATTAATGACAAATCACATTAGTTCCTTAAATGACTAGCCCCATAACTATCAAAGTTAGAAGATAAGCGTTAGACATGTTATATACCCATCTTCTTTCATGATATAATGGCTTAAGCGAAGCACGTATGACACGTCTTCAATGTTTCTCGTTCTATCAAATACTTTAAAAATGGCGTCTAAAAACAATCGTGAAAAATAAAAAGTTACATTTTATTTCATGCTCACTTCTCGGCACTAAGGTCATCACAATTATTATAATTTTTTGTATTCAGTTCTTGTATTTTAATAATTGTAATTGTTTTATTGAAAAACTTTTAAAATAACATTTTTATTTTTTTTTATATTCAACACAAATGCAAAGTTCAGCCATGGGAAACACCAACCCTTGTGTCGGCAAGACGATTGTAATATTGTAAGGCAACAGCCTTCAGCACATGATATAACAATTCTTAGATAAATTTTTGTATGTATATGAATATACACATACATAAATTTATTTCACACGTGTCATTTACCATTCATCTAAGATTACAAATCATCTAAGACATGTCACATAAAACTCGTTTATCTCACATACGATTCAGGCTTTTTATAAGCTATTAATCTCAAACATGTTTCGAATGTTTATATACGCGGCATGCTTGACTGTCACTGATGAGTCATTAGTGTATCGTTTTTAAGTTTCGTGATGGGTAAATACACCGCGTAGAATCCCAGATAGAAATTTGTCCACATACATGTGATTATTTTATTACGAAAGACATACATTTCGAATTCGTACATTTTTCTAATTGTACATGAAAAAAAAATAGTATTTTGTCAATTTTTGATGGTAGCTTTAAAAACGAAAATGACGAAATGAGTAAGTTGACGAAATGAGTAAGTTATGACAAATCTCATTAGTTTCTCAAATAACTCGTACAATGACTGTCCACATCCGTGGATAAGTGCGAGACATGCCATAAACATTTCTTCTTTCATGACAGTGTCTTAAGCGAAACATGTATGACAAGCTTTTAATGTTTTCACTTACTTTTTTAAAATGGCGTAGGTCAACAATCGACGAAAATGAAAAAAATGCATTTCATTGGAGGCAAACTGTGCCGCAATGCCTCCAATTATTACTATTTTGTATATGTCTTAATATTTTATTTTTCGGTTTGGAAGTAAACATTTTGCTGTTTTAAGAAAATTATGGTATAAAACTAAGATTTATCTCAAACGTGCTATATACGATGTATCGCAGAGACACACACTATTCAGCTCAGACATGCCATATAAGATTCGTTTAAGACTTCGCACATTCAATTCATCTGAGACATGTCATAAACGGTTCTTCTCAGACAAGTCACAAACGAGAATTAGTCCCATTTGCTGATAAATGTCCATACACGAGTCAGACCTGAAGGTCGGTATTGAGTCATTAGTGTGTCGTTGATAACTCTTCTGCTGGATTATGCCGCCCAACACTGCCAATAAGAAGTTCCCCGCGATATTTTCAAACTGAGACGTTTCCAAGGAACTACCATAAAACCATAAACATCAAAATGTTTTCAAAATATAACAATAACAACATGAGAAACTTTCGAACAACGAAAATCTAAGAACGTGTTAGGCATAACTATACACTGGACCGCAAAATTAAAGCATCAGTTTTGGAGTGCGAATGGTTGAGAATTTTGGTAAAGGTAAAGGTTGTTTTAAAATTTGAGGTTCTACTTTTTATCGTGTGTTAAATAAATATTTTGGAGCTGCTAAACTGTAAAAATGACCTCTAAGCATACTGCTAGTTAGTCCTTTTTATTAAATTTGGTCCAGTTTATTCAAAATTTCGGCAATTTTTTGTTGAACATTGTCCAGAGAAAACGATGTTCGATTGGGTTCCGGAAATACCTCTCCCACCATAGCGGAACTTCAATTAAACATCACTGTTCGGCGAATAGTAAATTGCACGTAACGCTTATTTGGTTGTTTTAGAACCGTTACTCCTTGATCAGAGCTATACAAACAAAACCGCGACTCTCCATTCCTACATGTAAATAAAATTCTGTAGAACGTCCTTCTATCGTATCGAGGAGTCTTATTAAATATTGTAGAGTTCACTAAGCATTTGAAGTTTCCTATTAGAGATAAGCCGTTCTCTTAAGGCTCCTCATTATTTTAAGACAATTCCGAATTTATTCCGGGGTCTATGCACTTCCAACTCTTTAGCAGTTCGCTTTTCTCGTCCTTCCTTACGTAGTAGCTAAATCGAGGACGTATGGCTCCCGATCCAAACGCCAAATTTTTAAGCAATGTCCTATTCTGTCCAGGGTTGCAAAAAAACTATTTTTTTTTTTAAATTTAAAACAAAAAAGACATCCTTTTTGTTTAAAACATGTTTCTTTTAACCAGTGTAATACAAACCAAATAAAATATTTTCAAAACATGTTTTAAATATTGTTTTTACCATATTTTCGTTACGAAGTAAGTAAATTTTTTGTCGGTTTTCTTATGATTTCGCAATTCAAAAGGAATAGAGCTAAGCGAACGTACAAAATGCAGGTGTAAACGTGAAGCATGTTTACCGAAAGCCATCTTTACTACACACATATTAGCTAAAACAATGACGTAACGCTACATATGTCGAGGGTTTTTAACCGTTTGAGTCCCAAAAAACGCGATTGCACTGTTGAGATTGTATGTCGAGAAAATAAAATAAATAAATGTGACGGAGGGAGCGATTAGAAAAAGACGAGAATCGCATTACCTACCAAACACAAGAAGCGATGTGTTATCTGCGTTGGAGTTAATTTTTGTGGTTTTACGTTGTTTGTAATGCGTTTGCATTACTTCCTGGGACTCAAACGGGTAAAAAATCAGATTCTTAATCGATCGAAATACTAGTAGGTGCATTTTAATCGTAATTTTTTTAGGCGTGGAATAAATCCTGTTTTAGCCAATTTTAATTAAACACAAAGCTTGGTTTGTTTAGCGCCATCTGTGAACGAGTGGTTTGAAGTAATAATCAATATCGTGGTTCGCAAATTTGGACAAGAAATTGATGTAATCTATACAGTATGAACGTGTGAAATGCAGAAATGTTTAATTTTTCGCTGGCAAAAAAAATAATCAAAGTATATTTTTTAAAACTTCTTTGCATATTTCCAATTTTTCCCCCTACTAAGGGAAAAATTCCGACTGGGTAAATCAATTCGAGGCCCAAATAGTGAGGACACAAATATTAGCAAACTTGAAAACAAATTTGAAAAAATGATTAAGTGGCCGGCGAAGTATTCGAATATTTCTAGAATATTACGCTTGCTGTAACTTGGAAATGATTTACAATTTTTTGTGGAAAACAATTAATTTTTTTTTTTTTTTGAGAAACAATTTGGCCATAGCGTGACGATGTTTCAATATAATGATCCTCTTTTAAAATTAAGTTCTAGAAAAGATTTATTTTTAACTATTTAACAATTAATTCTTCATATTTAAGCAGCCTGTGTATCCATACATGGCCTGATTGGAGCGCTACTTGACTGCTACCTTGATTGGAGTGCTACTTTTCTTCGAACAAATTAGTTTATTTATCAATTTTTTCGATAACATTGTCTTTATTGAGCACGAGTCAATATCACAAATTATTGAACACTCTTTCTCACCGTAGCAATAGAGCAATAGAGCGAGAGACACGGACCATTGTACCTTGAAATAAATTGATGTATGTATTGATGTGCTACTGGAATTTTAGAATAATTATCAAAAGGACATCTTTACAAATTCGTAAAAACATTTTATATCGTGTATTCGGTGGCACATACGCATGATTTAACCCAAAAAGGCTTAGGTGAGTGGTAACATTAATCGAATTATGACGAAATTTCTAATAATGCGTATAAAATAATTTAAATTTTGTGGAACCCTAACTAT
The DNA here is from genome assembly GCA_932526605.1 of Nephrotoma flavescens. Lineage (NCBI taxonomy): Eukaryota > Metazoa > Arthropoda > Insecta > Diptera > Tipulidae > Nephrotoma > Nephrotoma flavescens. The sequence goes on along the minus strand of OW052220.1, from coordinate 108,499,140 downwards.
TCGCAAATCGCAATCCACAACCATTTTAAAATATTGAATTTCCAAAGATAAAACCAAATGATGCTAAAATGCCTTTTTATTTAAGACACTACTTTAGGTTGCCGTAATTGCTGTATGTGACGCTTACAATCGATTTCGACTCCCAGCTTTGCTTCACAGCACTACATCGGCTTGTTTTTTATTACATCTCTCTACGTCGAAGCAGCAAACAGAAAAGTAAAAAAGCCTTTTTTTAATTTTTTTAGAGTGTTTGTTTCGATAAAAGATTTTTAGTTGTCGTAATATCTGGGTGGTGACAGCAACTATCGGGAAAACTATAGCTAGTGATACCTGTTAAATATGAGTGAACCTTTTTATCAATATTAATACGAAATTGTTAATATATTATTCGACAAATTTGTAGGAGTGACGACGATAATTTCAAAGAAAGCTCCGAAGAGGAATCGAAAATAATTGAACAATGGAACAATGCGATATTGAAAATGTTTAGGAACTTCTGTCGAACCATGTCATCATCATTATTTAAGCTAATATAACATTAATATAATGATATATGTTTCAAATGAAATGATGCTTACCATTAAGATTATATAGCCGCAAGCAAAATCAATTTTTATTTTTCCAAGGAAATAAAGCAACTAATGCGTAACTCAATTATTATTTTGGTTCGATGTTCGGTTGAATTGTGCGTGGGCGTTTAAAATTCGAGAAAAATATTTCAAGAAAATTATTTACAGAAAAATGTGGACGGCACATAATCATAAAATCATAAAAGTTATAATCCAACAAAATAAAAAATAAAATATTATTATGCATAAAGAGCGAAACGTGCACGGGCTAGACAAGAGGATGAGCCAAAATTCCTTATCATATTTTGTGCACACGTTTAAGCATTCGTCGCACAATTTAAGTTTCATTACACTTAACACGTCTCAAATATCGATTTTAATTTCTAATGATAAATCGATTTGAATTATTTTCCCATAAATGGATGCCTATACCGTTTTCTTGCCGGCTGCCTGTATATCCATATACTTTTAAGGTAGAAAAATATAAAAATCGATATCAGGATATGTACGAAAATATGAAAGGATATCATCTGGAACCCAAAAAAATGTGTATAAAGGGTGTTTATTTTATAAACTACGTAAAGACAAATCGGTAATCGAAAATACCGTAAAACAAAGTCGTTTCAACTAGAAAGGAATAGATGGAAAATTGGAAATGCAAAAAAAAAAATCTCTAATTCTCATCTTTTTTACCAATCCTTTTGTGTTTGAATTACGATTCAGCACTTCGCAAACTGTAAACCATTATAAACTAATAGGTGCGCAGTAGTCAAAATAATATAATCATATCCCTTAACCAGCAAAGTGAAATCGGTTTCGTTCTTTCATTCAGCAATGGTTACATTCGTTTTTATAATGTTCCGGAGTAACATAAATTGTGATATAAAAAATGCACACATTAATCAGGAAACATTATTAAACCAAACTGTATCAAAATTAAACGAAACTAGCAACTAATTTAATTTAATTTTGAAAATTTTATTTCAGAATTTTATTTTCGGGGTTTTTGTGGGTTTTTGTAAGTTTTAAGTTTTGGTGTTGGGGCAAAGGCTGCTCGTCACAAATTCCGCTTGCTTTTACTTCTGCGGTGCCGCTTTCGCTGGTTTTCCCAAGATGTCTGTCGTCTCGCTGGTTCAATACTTTTAGCACAAGTTGTTGATTGAATTTTTAATGAAAAACGAAATTAAATTCAATCTTTAACAAATCTTGATTTTATTTATATATTTTATTTTATAATATTTTATGTTAACTATATCACACTTGTTTTCAATCTGATTTTTTAATCTTAAAATTAAATCTAATAAAACTCAACTAGTTTTTGCCCGGGAAAACAACTTTCCCCAACCAGTTCTTGGTTGAAAGCCACTGAACAAAACTTCCGAATGACATCTTTATGAATAAATACTAACATTCAATTTATGTGTAAAGAGACATCTAACAATGAATAGATGAGTTAAACATTTTTGTAATTGAGCTACAAATGATAATAAGTTACAAAAGGTTTGAAACAATGAAAAATTAAAATGTCAAATTATGAATAGATGTCAAAATTAATAAACAATTTAGGAAGTGACATTCTTAAGATAGATATTTTAAATGATATACAATTTAAATTTATAATAATTAATTTTCTTTGATTTTAGATACTCCTGCATTCGTCTCCAAACATAGCGCCAGCCTTGAATCATCGGATTCAACAGGAAGAACACATATTTTGTTGATTGGCCGTTTAAGTGATCCGGATTTGGTTTTCAACGTCACAACTCTTACGATCTTATCTTTTCCTGGATGAACTGCCTCAATCTTTCCCAATTTCCAGTGGGTCGATGGTATATTATCTTCCTTGATGACAACGATATCTCCTACTTTAACATTGGTTTTCGTGTGATGCCATTTTACTCGCTGCTGCAAAGATGTTAAATACTCCAGATGCCATCGTTTGTGAAATTGTAGTGCAATTCGTTTTACAAGTTGCCATCGTTTATTGAAATTTGAGTGTATTACCGAAGTGTTGTCCTCTGGAATCTTTGCATTTGAATGACCGATCAAGAAGTGTGATGGTGTTAGATAGTCTAAATCATCAGAAGATAACACGCACAACGGCCTTGAGTTAAGTATAGCTTCAACTTCAACTAACAGCGTTGTCATTTCCTCCATGGTAAGTATGTTTTCTCCAATGGTTCTCTTCAGATGGAATTTCATTGATTGAATTGCACGTTCCCAGAGTCCACCAAAGCTAGGAGCGCTTGGAGGATTAAAATGCCACGTAATATAGTTACATGAAAAGAAATTAGAACAATTATTAGATTGCTTAATTAAATTGGTAAAGCTTTCGGTGAGAAGTTTGTCGGCACCCACAAAATTGGTGCCATTATCCGAAAAAATGTCAGTGCACAATCCCCTTCTCGAAACAAATCGTCTCAAAGCAGCTAGAAATGATTCGCTACTTAGATCTCCAACTAGTTCTATGTGGACCGCCTTAACGCTGAGACAAATAAATAGGCAAATATAAGACTTATAGGTTTTTTGTCCGCGCCCCTTAGTTAGATGTATTGATATTGGCCCTGCGAAGTCAATTCCAACCTTAAGGAACGGCCTAATGAATTCAGCCCTTGCTGCTGGTAGATCTGCCATGATTTGAGTTTCCGTTTTAGCCTTTACTTTGCAGCATACGACACACTTGAAAATAATTTTGCGAATTATTCTTTTGACTCCCAGTATCCAAAATTCTTGCCTCAAATTTGCTAACAATAATGAAGCGCCAGCATGTTTGTATTCCAGATGCGCTTCTTCTACTATTCGCGACGTTAGTATGGACTCATAAGGCAATATCACTGGATGTTTGGCATCGTAAGCAACGTTCGAATTGGACAGCCTTCCTCCTACCCGCAATACACCATTTTTATCTATGAATGGATTCAATGATATTATTTTACTTGTCCTCGATAAATTAGTGGAATTCGTCAACAGTTTGATCTCTTCACTGAAATACTTTTCTTGAATAGTCTTTACAATCACATTACTTGCTTTGAATACTTCATCTCGGCTGAATATGGTTCCATATACTCTGGTTTGTTTTGGTGTACGGCAATTGTTGGCAAACCTGTGAACGTGAGCAATTATTCGTATTAATTTTTTATACGATGAAACCCGTTCCGCTACTCCTTCAATTAGATTTGGATCTTCGGTTATATTTATATGGAAGATTTGATGACGTAATTCTGCGGGCGATGCGTCAACATTATACTTTGGTGATGGCCATTTATCCTTATTCCAACTTAACCAATTAGGCCCTTTCCACCAAAGATCGAACTCCTTTAATATTTTTGGACACAAACCACGAGAAGCACAATCTGCTGGATTATCAACCGAACGAACATATCGCCACTTATCGCGAGTTAGAAATTCAATAATCTCTGACGTTCTATTAGCAACAAACGTTTTCCAGCGTCGTGGAGGTGAAGAAAGCCAATCCAGTACAATCTTAGAGTCAGTCCATGCAACAATATGATTAATGTGAAGTGAGGAATTTTCCACAATGAACTTAATCAGTTTGGTAAGTAACAATGCGCCACATAATTCTAAACGAGGAATAGAAATCTGTTTTATTGGTGATACCTTGGTCTTGCTACTGATTAAATTTACAATGACTTGTCCATTATTCGTCTTAATTCTAAAGTAAACGACGGCGGCATAGGCTCGTTCACTAGCATCGCTGAAACCATGGAGTTCAATTGTATCAATATTGGTACTTCCTACGAATCGAGGCACGCTTAATTCCGATACTGCCACTAAATTTTGATAAATTGTTCTCCAGCGAGTTAGTAGATCATCCTTCAACGGTTCATCCCAGTCTAATTTAGAAGTCCAAAGATGTTGAATAAAGATTTTTACCTGAATGACAACAGGTGCGAGCAGGCCCAACGGATCAAATATTCTGCTTGCATTAGACAGGACCTTCCGTTTTGTTATTACTGTCGCGTCTTCGATATTCACTTTAAAGCAAAATTTATCTTCTGATGGGCTCCAATTTAATCCTAACACCTTCGTAATGTCTGTTTTGTCGGTGATTTGAACATCTTTCACTTGTACTTTCTCACTCAGCTCTGTGGAGTTGGATATCCACTTTCTCAACATAAAACCCCGCTCCTTTAAGACAGCATCAATTCCATGCTTTAAGTTCATAGCTGCTTCTACAGTTTCGGAGCCAGACAACAAATCATCAACATAAAAATCATTGATTATAACGTTTGCCACATCTGGAATTTTATTGAAATTTTGCAGGCCGACGTCTTGGAGAGCCCTGGTCGCCAAAAATGGAGCTGATGATGTCCCATATGTTACTGTTAACAACTTGTAATGCCGAATTGGTTCCGAAGGATGGTTTCTCCACACAATACGCTGGTAATTTGAGTCGTCACTGTTTACCCAGACCTGCCGGTACATTTTCTCCACATCAGCTGCAAACACTACGGCATGTTCTCGAAATCGCAACAAAATTTGGGTTAGTGTTGATTGTATCGTAGGACCAACAGCCAAACAATCGTTTAATGACATTCTGTTTTCGGCTCCTCCAGTCCCAGTTTTCGAAGACGCATCAAAAACAACACGGAGTTTTGTGGTGGTACTGGACTGCTTCCATACTCCGTGATGTGGCAGGTAAACTCCAAAGTTGTTCCTCTCAGGGAGCTCTATCTGCTTCATGTGGCCTAATTGTTCATATTGGTTCATGAAATCCTTGTACTCCTCATAAAACCCATTGTCTCTTTGAAATCTTCGTTCCATTGTATGCAGCCGACGAATTGCGATGGATAATGAATCTCCTAGCTCGCCTTTATTATTCTTAAAGGGCAGTCTCACTATGTATTTGCCATCTTCTGCGTACTTTGTAGTTTCCTTAAAATGATTCTCACAAAATTCTTCTTCGTTTGACAAATTTGATTTCGACTCAATTTCCTCAACCTCCCAAAATCTTCGTAAAGTTTTATCGATATTTTCTGCAGCTTCATCTGATGTTGTGGACCAATAAGCTTGAACATCACCAATTTGGTTCTGTTTTGCTATTTGACCTGCTACGACCCATCCAAACACAGTCTTCTGTAGAACAATCTTGTTTGCCTGATTTCTCATTTGTTCACTTTGAAGAATTTGGAAAAAGTGTTCGGCCCCAATGAGTATATCGATTTTGTTTGGCATAAAATACTCAGGATCAGCAAGCGTTATTCCACGTAAGTTGAATTCTTCGACCTCGCTTCGATCTATGGTGTAAGCCGGTAGATTTGCCGTTATCCTTGACAGAACCAGTACCTCCAGATTGATATGCGGTTGTACAGAATCTCTGGTATGTAATTCGATATTTGCTATTCCCCTGGTAGTTTCCACTGCTGAGTTTCCCAATCCTGACACTGAGATCCTTGCATTTCTTCGCTTTAGGTTTAACATCTGTAGGCATGATTCGGTAATAAACGAAGCCTGGGAACCTGAATCTAAGAGTGCCCGACATGGAAAAGTTTTACCATTAGAACTCGTTACGTTTACTACTGCTGTCGGCAATACTGTATGTAAGGTACGGTTTGAGGTATGTCCACAGTGTAAATTTCCTGAATCACTGGTTTTAACTTCTTCATTATTTACGGTTGAGTGATTTGCCGTGGTAATTGGTGTCGGTTGTTCTGCGTGCAATAATGTATTGTGTTTTTTATTGCATAGACTGCATCTTCGTTTTGATCTGCATCGGAAAACTCCATGATCACCACTTAAGCAATTGAAACAGCGATTGCAATCCTTTGCCCATTTCCTTCTCTCTTCTAGCTCCATAGCATTAAATTTTGGACACTGGTAAGTCATGTGTTCTGCTTCGTTACATACACCACAGCTCAGACTATTTGCTACTACATGGCTTTTGACGTGTTGTTCTTTAGTAAAAGATGTTCGTCTAGATGAACCTTTCAACGATTCCAAAGCGTCCCCTCGGCGCAATAAGAAGGCAAATAATTCCTCGACCGTTGGAAAATCCTTATCTGCTGTTTCTTGTGCCCATAGCGCTTTACTTTCGTCATCTAATTTGTTTACCAATATATATATTAGCCATGGATCCTTTGAATCACCATTTGGTCCCACTGCCGTCAATCCTCGTAACACCTCGTCCGATGTATCAAGTAGCCTTTTGATATTGACGCTGGTTGCTGTGTTGATTGTCGGTTGCTCTATAAATGTTCGAATGAAGGAGGTGATCGTATGCTTCTTTCTATCATAGCGCTGTCTAAGCTTCTTCAGTGCTTCAATGTAGTTCGCCTCGGTAATGGACAGATGTCTCAATAAACTAGCAGCTTCTCCTCTAAGTAACCCTTTCAAGTATTGGAATTTTTGAACTGGCGATAATGAAGTTGAATCGTGTATCGTAGCAGAGAACAAATCGTAGAATGATTGCCACTCCTTATAATCTCCAGCGAATGGTGGAATGTTTAATTTTGGTAGACGGACTTCCACGTTTGTGGACTGTGTGAGATTCGCCGAATAATCAAAACTTCCAGTAACCTTTCCAGCATTTAAGCCTAATTTTCGCATTAACATTGACAATTCCGATACCGCTTTATAGTAGTTCTCTTCGTATTCCATATCGGGTTCTTGATTTTGATCCAGTTCAAAAATTCGGTTTTCGATCGAAGTGAACTCATCCATCAACTTTTCTGCACGTGCCATCTTTGCTCTACATTCTTCTAGAGTAATTTCGCCAGGAGTCTTCTTGAGACTGTTTATGATGAATGTTAGCTTTCCTTTATTCACTGATCTTTGTTTTTTAAGCGCATTTAGTTCAGCCATTTTGAATAATTACGAATAACACTCAGCACTATTTGAACTGGCAATAAGTTTATTTTTCGCGCACAACACTATAATCACTTATCACTGTGTCTATTTTCAAATATTTCAAAGTTTGTATAAAAGATTATATAAAATGGCGTGAATGGAAATTTTTACTTGCACGTAGTTCAACAATCTATTTACAATAATTTTAACTATAATTTTGTAATAGCCAACCAACTATGAAATTTCCTAATCGTTCTATAACTTTTGTTACACTTAATTCACGGTTATTGATAATTGTCTTTTAAGATGTGCTATCTTACATACGTAAATGGCGCACAATAAAATTTATTTTAATTCTTATAATAATTTAATTTTGTATACTAATATTTTATAGCTTGAAAATATAATAAAGTATACTTAGCCGATCCGGCTCGAAGGACCATTTGTTGGGGCAAAGGCTGCTCGTCACAAATTCCGCTTGCTTTTACTTCTGCGGTGCCGCTTTCGCTGGTTTTCCCAAGATGTCTGTCGTCTCGCTGGTTCAATACTTTTAGCACAAGTTGTTGATTGAATTTTTAATGAAAAACGAAATTAAATTCAATCTTTAACAAATCTTGATTTTATTTATATATTTTATTTTATAATATTTTATGTTAACTATATCACACTTGTTTTCAATCTGATTTTTTAATCTTAAAATTAAATCTAATAAAACTCAACTAGTTTTTGCCCGGGAAAACAACTTTCCCCAACCAGTTCTTGGTTGAAAGCCACTGAACAAAACTTCCGAATGACATCTTTATGAATAAATACTAACATTCAATTTATGTGTAAAGAGACATCTAACAATGAATAGATGAGTTAAACATTTTTGTAATTGAGCTACAAATGATAATAAGTTACAAAAGGTTTGAAACAATGAAAAATTAAAATGTCAAATTATGAATAGATGTCAAAATTAATAAACAATTTAGGAAGTGACATTCTTAAGATAGATATTTTAAATGATATACAATTTAAATTTATAATAATTAATTTTCTTTGATTTTAGATACTCCTGCCTTCGTCTCCAAACATTTGGGATTGCATTTTGGGATTTTGTTTTATTTTAGAATATTCGCAGTTTCGATACTATAGCACTTAAAATTATGTGTTTGATATAGATGACCAAAACGATATGCTCGAAAAAATCTATAACATAGAAATATAAAAAATAAAAATCTCCTTTTGAAAATATCGATAGTAAAATTATCTCGAGGAATGAAAATAAAAATGATCCTTTTTTCAGTATGGGTTAAATGGCCGAAAACATCGAAACGAAAATATTGCAAGATCAAATGTTGAAAAATTTCAATCAAATATTGAAAAAATAAAATCGATTTTTTTCGTCGAATTTATAATAGAATCATTATTTACCTGATTGCTGTTTACCTTTTGTTAAGTTAAATGCACTAACACTTGTATTTTTTCTAATTTTTTAAAATGGTTCAAACGGTGCTTCTCAGTATTCTAAATTTTATTGTAAACGTTTTCGTCAACATGTCATTATATACACAAAAAATCAATTCTAGTTTTTATTTAATTGCTAAACATTTCAGCTTTCGAAAAGAATTTAATCAAAGTCATAAATTTGAAATAAAATAATAAATTATTTTCAGCTGTTTTGTTACATCCTGTTCCCTACATATTGAACCCTCCACCGACACATAGTTTCTTCCCTACTTATTGAACCTATCAAGGGCTTTCAATGAAACATAAAACTGGGGTGATGTCTACCCCACAGAAGTTAGTCAGGCCGTTTAACAGGGGATCTGCAGACATTTTTGTCTGCTTCACGCCAGGCAGGTGCAGATGCCAAGCAAATTGAGGACACTTTCCTTCTCCAAAAGCGTAGCGTGTAGAGGATTTAATATTATATTATTTTCGTAAACGAGTTCCGCAAATCTCGTTAAATCCTGATTGCTAGTAATAAAGAAATACACTAATAACTTATTTCATTTTCAATTTTTAAAGTAAAAGTAGATTCTAAAGGGTGTTCCATCTGTTAGTTTTTTTAGGGGAAAAAAATATTTTTGTGCGGTGGCAACCCGATTTTTTTTTGGCAAATACAAAGTTAAAACTATGCCATTTTTAGCCATGTGTTTCGTTTACAACACAACAACGCGTTTTTGTTATTCAAACTTATTACGAAATAGGGCGTACTATAAAAAAAATATTTCCTAACTTACGTGATGATTTGGGTCAACATGGGCGTCCTACAGAGCCTGGGATTCGCGAAATTGTTAAATTTTTTAAAGAAACTGGGTCAGTTGCAGGTCTTGGAGTATATGAATACCATCGTATAATTCGTGCTCGTGAAACAGTAACAACCGTGAAAATGGTCGCAAAGAGCCAAGTATCTTTTACTCGGCGTCGTCCACAACAATTTAACTAGTTTTTGTGGCCAACATTGGATGAAATTGATTTTGACGATCAACAACAATACGGTTTCAACAATACGGTAACACATATCACATAAATCATGAAACACTCGAAGTTCGATGATCGTATAATTTCAAGAAGATCATGCAATTTGACACCGTTAGATTATTTTCTTTGGGTTTTTTATGAAAAGTAAAGTATATAGCAATGAACCACAAATAATTCAAGATCTTAAAAACAACATTCGGACTGAAAATGGGGTCATTGCACTGATTTTATTGGACTTTAAAAATTATTTTGGCACTCAAACGGATAAATATTTTAGATCACCCATAGTTTCTGATAACTTTATATATAAAGTTAACTATAGTTTTAAAACTATAGTTTTAGAAAACAGTTTATAGTTTGTTTATCTATAGTTTTAAAAAACTATAGTTTTAGATTATTTACTGTGTTCGATATTATATTAATTTAGTTAACATTGTAATTTTTTTTTGAAAACACAGACAATTTCGTTTTGCATCACGATTAATACAAACCGTTTTCTAAACGTGTGAATTATTCCTTATACCGCTCGCGTGTCATTTCGTGCCTGTCAATGTTCCGTATTCCAGTCTATCCATGGTATGTAGTAATTTCATATTCTGCAAATTCTTTTCCTTAAACATTTTCTCTTACACAAACGTACATAGAGGTACACTCGATAGAAATAGGGGGTGGAGTACTTGTTGTGGAAATAATGTTTAAGTAAGAAAAACGAAAATGATAAACACCAAATATGCTAAGAATAAAAACCGTACTGTATGTATGTACATATGAAATAAAAAATTTATGTATACATGTATGATTTTCAGTCTTCCTTTTTTCGGGAGTTTTATGATAAAACGATGTTATCTGTAAAAATATACTTCAACCAAAGACCAACAACATCTCTATAAATTTACACAAAAAGGCACAAAAATAAATGAAAATGTTACTTATCTTTGGTTCATATTTCAAGTATTGATTTTACAAAAATACATACCGAGTATGTTATATATGCTGCCCGGTATATATTTATTATCCCACAGTGAAATACACTTACTGGATATAGGACATACAAATTCTTTTTTTAGAACATACAGATTTTGTTTCCGAATTATTAAATAAAATGCGAAACATGACCAGAGGCTATCTAATAAAAATACATAAAATCCACGTACGTTGATCGCCTATTATCTCCCCATACTGTTATCAACCAAAAAATAAATTGACTATATTGTTCGTAACGCAAAATGTTTTGGGCCAACGAAACCATAAACAAGAAACCGATATGCGTGTCACTTTGTCCATACACCATTCGTAAGAGGAGATGCTGTATATCAATCAAGTACGGATAATTTCTCTTCGAACATAAAATAATATTTTACTTTATACCAATGTCCGACCGATTATATATAATAAATGAGATAAGTAAACAAAATCATCTCGTTTCCTTCCCATGTTCTATTATTTCTATTTCTGGTACATGTCTCGTAAATATTTGCAAGATAATATTCTAGATATATATTTTAAAATTTTTGATCTATCCATCTTACATACGAATTCTGATGTCACAATATACGTAAAGAGTTTATACAGTTGGTGTAAATAAACCCCACAGAATGAAAATTTTCAATATTGACATTATCTGATACCAAGTTTGTATTGTAGAGGCGATATGATTGTGGTCTAACTATAAATATTTATATTGATTGAATATGTAAATACAGATGATCAATCAATATGAATTTGCAATATAGGAGTATTGTGTTATAGCAAAAAAACCAAAATTAAATTGTTTTGCAAAAAAAAATTTGTATAAAATAAATATTTTTTGTTATAAATCAAAGATGTGTACATAGCCACACATACGCGCGAGCGCTGGCAGTGGAATAATAATAGCACACAGCGAATAACTTTATTTCTTGGGAGGATCTAAAGACATTATCAGAATAAACAGATAAACTAAATGTTATTATTGTTGATTTTGTATAAATTTGTCGTTTTTGTCGTAATTTGTCAGTGTAGGATTTACAATTTTTGAAAAATTATTCCGGGTCGCCGAACAAAAAAAGTAACGATTTACTGAACTATGCTGCTACTTCATTAGATAGCAACCAGACAAGAATTTTGCCTTCGCTTGAAAATGAATTATTATTTTCGTTTAATTGTCGTTTTCGGTGAACTATGTTTCTAAAAATTGTCGTGGAAGCAGAATTTAAAAATCAAAAAAGTAGCAGCAACATACCACCCGTTTGTGACTGTCTCGAAAGGGATAAAAATACATTGTGATTTTTTTTAAATGACTACTAATAGTCTGTGCCATGTGCACCTGCTTCTAGTTTAAGGACTTCCGGACACCTTTTTATATGTGCTAACCGCTCTATATCATAACAGTGTTATAATATGAACGACATTCGATTCTAATAAACTTTGATACCGTTAAAAGGATTTAGAAAAATGTGTATAAAATTAATGCTTTTGTACCGTCAATCCCACAGAAACCCAGCTAATTCATTTCTCTACATTTTCGATTACCAAAAATTTTATTTTTATGATGATTGAAGGCTATCAAATAATTTATAACGGTGCTTTATATAAAAATGGGAAGGATAAAGACTGTGCTAAAGTGCTTTGGTCCAATGTAAAAAATATTGAGGTAAGTTATCGTACATAGGTATTTAAGAGAAATAATAAAACATTTAAAAATTACCGAATTTATTTATGAAAACTTAAATGTTTGGAACCCCTGGAATAATGTAAATGCGAAGGAGATTTGCTGAAGAATACCATCCTGAATGCGTGGTCTCTACAGTAAATTTTGGTAGTGGAAGTGTGATAATCTGAGGCTGCATGTCAACGGCAGGCGTCGGATAAGTGTTGGTCGACGAGGGAACGATGAATTCTTGACATACACCAGTATTGTTACGGTATTGAAATTTTGAAATTACGTTGTGAGACGTTTTACCATAAACATAAACACTTTTGTGCTTTCGATATGCTTAGAAAAGGTATCATGGTAATTTTTCCAAAAGCGGAAACGTTACCACTCGTAATGACCCTAGCTCAGCCTTCAGAGGTAATGTTTGTCGTGCGTTTACATTTTTTAAGCATTCAAATAAACCAAAGTATGTATGTTAAAAAAATTAACACAACATTTTATCTGACCTCGACCCAAATCCCCAATGATCCATCCTTCTATTTCACTCGCTTTAATATTCCATTTTAATTAGAAAATTATAAAGGAAATGAGAATCAAATGTTGCGAACTAATAATGACGCAAGAAAAGAAAATTCCATTCTCAAATCCCCATAGAAGATTGAATAGTAACTAAGTTAAATATCACGAGCATATACATACATAAAGTGGTATAAACTTACAAGAGTTTAACCAATTAAAATAAAAATCTCATAAATAATTTATAAAGTATAATAAATAATAGCAAAAAAAATCTTAGCTGTTTTATGCCCAAGGTCGTCACCGCCGCATCACAAGTCAAATCCCGGTAAGCCTATTTCGTTTTGTACAAGAACATTTCACATCATCGATAAGGCTTTGTTCCTTCACTTAACGAGGACCGCAAGTCTTTTCACAAACGCCCAATAATTAATATGTGCTGCTGTTGAGTTGAGGCAAGACAAAAAAATATGCGGCACAGTAAGGATACCACTTCTTTCTTTATACCACAAAATAATTCCACAAAATATTGGTTTCAACCACAATAATTTTTTTTTCCTTTCTCGTAATTTTCACGAAAAATAAAAGATTGCGTTTCAATAAAACGTATATGTGTTTGCAATCGGTATATTTATATTTTAACAACCATGTCTTATTTTACACATAACTTTCTTACTTAAAAATACGACTGAACAGATTTTTAGAATTATTTTTAACAAGAATTTATTTTATTTTAATTTTTTTCTGTTCGTCACTAGTATGCATTTTGCATCATCCAAAATACCATGCCACCATCGAATTAATTGATTGACTAACTAAAAAAAACCAAACATTCTTTTTCTTCCACATCCAATTTTTCCTTCTCTTCTATTCTCTATTTTATAATTTTTGATTTTGAGAGTTTATGAGTTTTGAGTTTATGATGACCCCTATCATCCGATTTCAGCTAATTGTTACGAATGGAAAACAAAAATCAAAAATCGTTTACGGAGATATTCATTAATAAAATTTTAACATTAATACTCCATTATACGGAACATGGTACAATCATATAGTAAGACCCCTAGTAACAATGAACCACAATTGTTACAGTATGCTATCGAAAGTTTTAATGCCATCAGTCCGCAAGGTTTTTTCTGCAAATGTCCAGCCGACATTTTTATTCCAACAAGATAACGTCCCCGGCCCCTACCACACATCAGCTGTTTCTACGAAATGGTTTCTAGTCGCAGAATATCCGATTTGGAGTGGCCAGCACAGTCGCAGGATTTAAATCCCATTTGTGGCCAATACCAAAAAAAAAATATTTCGTTTCACAAAACCAAATCGAAATCCGAATTAAATTTGAAAATAAAAGAGGAATGGAAGAAAATTGATCCCGACTTTTGTAAAAAAAAATTGTAATAATATGCCGACTCTGGCAGTGTTTATTAAGGCGTAGGAGGGGGTAACTAAGTATTAAATAAAAATTAGCAATAAATAAGATTAATTAAAATAATTTTCTACTTTATTTCTTCTTTGTTTATATGCAGAAAATGGAAACAATTCTGAAAGACAACTTCTGATAGACTTATATAAGAATTCCGTTAAGCACGGCCAGATTCGTCCTATATGTTAGAGCTAGGCTCTGCCACGTATCCTTGTATAATTTTATATTACAGACTATTTTCAGATTGGTCTAGAGCTTAATGAAATTAACTAAGTATTTTGCATTCAAGCCAATAAGTTGTTTCCTACAAGACTCCTGAGAAAATGCTCATCATATTAAAGTTAAATTTGAAACTGCTTATAATTTTTTGCATGCACAACGTATAGAACATGAATATTTTCAACATTTACATTAAAATAGTTAAGTAAAATGAAATTGAAAAGTGATGATTCCAAGATAAACACTCTCGGGCGCTACGCAAAACTCATGATAGACAGAATCTACACTACACTACAGCCGCTATAACATCAATTATCATCAATTATCATACAATTGACATTGACTGTTCGAAATTCAACCCGATTATATGCCATGCAACAATGTAATTAATTTTAATACAATTAATTGAAATGGAAAAGCTTATAATTAAATCAATATACAAAAATAGAAAATTAAATTGAAACAATAAAGAAATATTTTCATTTTTCAGATCATTGATTTACTTATTAGAGGATTTGTTTTGATCCATCATCTGTGTAGAAATTGTGTACGTTCCAGTTATTGAGTTGTAATTAAAACACAATCGATGTATATCAATTGGATATTTATAGATTGAAACAAATTTTGTATACAGCACCGCATGCTGTCACATTAACTTATATTTTGAAGATAAAGAGATAAGAATATACTTAATATACGTTTATAAACACAGTTGCTTATAAAATTCAATTTAACTAATTTTCGTTTAATTTTAAGTAACGTTTCTATTAATTAGATTCAAGCAACCGGCAACATATTATACATTATTATATTCGTATACCAAGACTCTTTCCACCCCACCTTAAGTAGGTATATAGAAAAAGTAAACACATTTGGATACATTTTTCTCCACTTCCCTTCCTTGTCTATTATCTTATGTTATGTTTTTCCCCCATTTATACTATAAATTTAAGTTTTTAATCAAATTATAATAAATAGACTATGTAGGTTTTCTTATTTTCGTTTTGGTTTTACCATTTTGTGCTTTATAAATATAAATTAGAATCAAACAGCTAATTATCAGATATATGATAATTTAAATTCTCTGTTATTCAGATATATGATAATTTAAATTCTCTTGCTCGTACATAGAGCAACGGAAATTCTTTCATCTAGGCAAGTCCTCTTTGGGAGAGCTTGGAATCTGCCGCCCTGGTAATGGGACCAGGGCGCATATTCTTGAAATCGGTGGAAATTTCCGCCCATTCGCCAGCACGTCATTTTCAAGGATAGAATTAAACTTGAGCTTAGGATTTTGCACTCAAAACCGTATGGTTAACTTTATTACAGTGATAAATTTGTAAAATTTTATTATGTTTCAAAATTTAATTTATTCGAACTCACATAAGAAATGTATATAAAATATAGGTTAACTTCTATTTGCCAAAATTTATATTTCTGCCAAGAAATCAAATCAATCTTGTCAAATCAAGCGTTAAAATAACAAGCAATTTACAATCCTTACAATATTTTTGGAAATATATCTCTAAGAACCGTTTTCTGAACGCTCATAGCGTTAACGGCCGTTTATAAAACTAAACCAGACGGTCGCAAAGAGCTTAAATTGTCCTCTAGCCAATACCAATTGAGTTAATCTTTGAGGCTAGCGAAACTTTATAATAGTTTCCTTCTGTTTTGGCAATTTTACCAAATTGTACCTGGTCAGGTACATTTTAAGAAATAGTCCCAATTGATTATCATTATATTTTGTTCTTTTATACCTGGTTAAGGTTCCTTATTTACAATACGACAGAGTGAAACCGGTTCTTTAAGATCCTAATTGGTCGAATCAAATATAAATTGGTGAACCGAAACGTTTCAGTCTCTTTGTCTGGTTTTGATGCCAACTTCAAACTCATTTGTCATACGATTATGTTTTGTGGCTAAACTTGGTTTTAATTCAATTTTCGCTTTGGGTTCTGATTCAATGATATGTTAAGAACCAAGAGTGAAGCCAAATTTCTTTAATAGTGAATTTAATTAGGCCACAATGAGCCTTTACTTTTCTGTTTGTTAGATCTTGATTGCATTCTAAATTATATTTTGAACCATGTTTTTCGATTTTGGTTCTGCTACCTAAAAATTGCAAAAAACCAATATTTTGTCAAAAACAAGTAGAGCCCAAGCCTTTTTAATAAAGCATTTAATTAACCTGCAGAGAGCCTTTAATTATGCACAGAACATAAGATCATGCGTTTTGAGTTATAAATTGGATTTATGTAGGATTTTTGAACTAGGTTTCTCGCCACAATGTGTCCTTAAGATCCAGTGGTGGAACCTACATTTGTTGATGGTGCCTTTAACTATTTATACTGTACTTGTTCTTCATTCTTAATTAGATCTACAACTCGTTTGTCGATTTAGTTTCTGCTAGCCATAAAATATAAAAAAATCCAGTTTTATCTTAAGAATGGAGGCAAAACATTTTTAATAGGATATTTATTAGCTTCAAGTTATCCTTTATAAATATGCATTTGTTGTTATTTTATTGGATTGGATTTTACTACCTTTTTCTAAAGCGCATATACCAAAATCCATCGGTGTCATGAGAATGCAAGGAGCCTCAATATTTAAAAAATATTTAATAAGCCTAAAATTAGCAATTAATTTTCCATATTGTATATTAAACTATTTTTCATTTAAAATTACTTGATAATTCACACCAATCTGACATTATTGGTTATTTCGGCTTCGCTGAAGTCCTAGTGGTTTCAGTTTAAGATAAGCTTTAAATATCTTGTAGACTTAATGCTACGCGCTTTACAAATTGTAGAGATGTGGTACAGTGAGAAAATGGGCGCAGAGCAGATTACTGGTTTTTACACGACCAAAACTAACGAATATCAATGAACTATCTATCCCGTCTCTTTTTGAGAAAATGATAACCATATTAAATATCGTTAAACCACATGAACCTTCGACAGTATAAGCTTTTCTGGACATTTCACTTCACTTTTTTGTCATTTATTTCGAATTCTTAGTACTGCTCATTAATATATTATGTAAATAGTTGCTGTTACGCCGCAGGTACAAGTTTGGCTGAGCATTTATTTTTCCAAAGGCGAAAACCTTACCATAAACTTAACATTAAAGAGGTATTGTTAATATGGTTTATGATTATTGCAAAATTTGCGGCAAGCATATTTGCTATAATAAGCATGCCTCATTGGCATGGACAATTATTCCCTATTTAATTTTGTTTCCCAAAAAACTAAGACGAACTCTATACCTCAGTATTCGATAAAAACAATGTTTAAATAAAAATTACATACACATTCTTTCCCCAATTCCCTATTTCGGGGGAATTACCAGAATATAGCCACAGGGGTTCAAATCGCGTTCCGTGAAATGATGAAAATGAAATTGCCGTGTTTCTTGACGCTCATTGGTCCGGATCAGTTCAAATTTTGTATGGAAACATGATCCAAATTTTGTTTTAGATCACAAATTTTGATTTTAAATCTAGCAAGCGCCTTTGTGTTGTTTCATGAAACATGAACTGGGGGGTTATTATGTAAGCATTACGAGTACGACTTACGAATTACGACTGAAACTAATTTTGACAAATTCTCAATGAAAACAAGAAAAAAAATATAGTACGACTTTTGTGTCGTATTTATAAATGTGTACGACTAAAACAACAACAAAAAGTCGTAATTACGACAACTTAAAATGCTTTAAATGAAAAGGCCTTTTGACGTCATTTGTCGTAACTCGTAGCTCGTAATGTTTACATAATTCACCTCCTGATCTGGATCAGATCAAGCGTCAAAAAACGCAGCTATCCATTAGTAATCTATAGTTTGAATTGTTAGCACTTAATTTTAAAATACACTGTCTGAAATCAAAATTTGTTATGGGCAATTAAAGCTTACTCGATTGCAAATGAAAAATTGTTTTCATTTTTATATTTCCACGAAACCCGACTTGATCCCCAGGGCGAATATTCTTCAACTTCATCGAATAAAATCTGACTTTCTGCCAAAATACGTCATCCCAATCGTAAATTTAAATTATTGCATTCTTGAAATTCATACGCGTAAATTTTCGATTGAAAGTAGACGAAAATTTTCTGGTATAAAGTCGGTGAGTTTCATTTTCGCATGCGTTTATCTGTCTAGTCACATTTTGTATTTCCAAAATAAAAAAAACCAAAACAAAGATTAGGGCATATCTCTAAGCAGCAAAAAAGAGCCCTAATAGACTTTATAGAGGCAAATCAGGCGTTAATAACATATGACAACACAAACAACACCAAAAAATATCAAATTTTTTATCATAACTATAATCACCACACGAGAAGAAGTTAGCCGCGATAAGTGGTGTATAAATACATGGATTAGTTTCAAAAATACGACAAAATGTAGTCATCGAATCGTAGATGATTCGATTAAAAAATTCCATCAAAAATTTGATGACTACATTTTGCCGTATTTTTCAAACCAATCGAATTTTTTATACACCACCCTCATCGCGGTCAACTTCTCGTCATGTGGTGATTATAGCTATGTCAAAAAACTTGATGTTTTTTGATGTTAGTTGTGTTGTCATATGTTATTAAAGCCTGGGATCTAACTATTGAATTCGACGTTCATTTTCGGCGGCTATCGTTTTTATATAAGCAAGCGTGTAAACAAAAGAGAAGAGAATAGTAAAAATTTCATATTTTTTTTTTCTTCTTTTGTATGAACGTCGAATTCAATAGTTACGCCCCTGATTTGCCTCTGTAAAGTCTATTAGGGCTTCTTTTTGTTGTTTAGGGATATGCCCTAATCTTTTTTTTGGTTTATCCATTTAAAAAATGCAAAATGTGACTTGACAGGTAAACGTATGCTAAAATGAAAATCACCGGTTTTGTACCAGTTGAAAATTCGTCTACTTTTTAATCGAAAATTTTCGCATACGAATTTCAAGAATGCAATAATTTGAATTTTGGATTGGGAAGTCGTCGACGATTTTATTCGATTGAATTTCAAGAATATGCGCCCTGGGCGGGTTTAGCCCAATCTATTAAGTTTCAAAAATGGTATACGGATTACAAAAACACGTGTTTGCACTAAAACATAATTTACCAAACTGCACACACACACACACCTGTTCATCGAGGGATAAATAAGGTATAATAACAGGACAGAAGAAATTCAAGACAGAAGAAATTATATGACGACTTTTGTTAACTCTTCCAATGAATTCCTTGGTGACAATCTTCATAACTTAATATTTTCTGCAAGAACCAATGCACTAATAATTTGATTATTTTTATAGCAGTAATTTTATGACATATTTCCGGAAAACTAAAATCCCGGATATCAAAATGATTTAAGATAGATCGATTTATTAATCGATTTGGATAAAACTTACCTGTACAATGAAAATGGTAATACGTTATGCATTCCGAATGAATGCGTTCTGGAAAAGAACAAGTTTGGACGGAGCAAAGTTTGATGATGAAACAACGTTTGTATAATAAATCATTAATTCATAGACTAGTCAATTTATGGAAATGGAGGCCGTTTCTCTTGAGATGAGACTGGATTTTCTTGATGCAAATGAAAATTGCCTCTTTGAGAATAGGGCTAAGCCGTTACTAAACCGATTCGGATTGTACGTTGAAAATGGGATCTCAATTTGAGATTTTGTTTTGCTTCTCATAAAGGACCAATTTATAAAGAATTTATAGCCATTTCTTCTATTATAGTAGCTTACCTAGAACGGGGAAGGAGATAAAACCGACGTTGTAAGACGATAATAAAACCAGACTAAAAAGTGTGTATGTCCTATTCGCAAACAAGAAAGAGCATAGAACTAAAATGTTGGAAGATTATTCGCTATAAGAGCGCATCACATCAAAACAATAGGATTTTAAGCCTTAGAATGAAATAGTTAAAAATTGACTGGTTAGGAAAGCCTGAGAAAATTAGATCTTGTATTTTTGGGAAAACCAAACCACTTAAACCAAATACTTTTCTTCTTCGACAATATAACGGTAATAGTATAATAGTTATCCAAGCAAGGAAAGTAGCTTTATCATCAACTGAAGCTGATTTCATACTTCAATCTTGCCAATAAGCGAATTGGCTTCAATACATTTTTTATGATCTTTACGGTGGAAAGCAAGTCAAACAACCAAATGATATTCGAAGAAAAATTGAGCAACCGTTCAAAACACATCGAAAAGATGCTGGCCGACATGTTAACAAAGAATTTTACTAAAACAAAATTTCAATTATTTAGAAATAAACTATCATCCTAAGAGAATGGAATGCAAATTAAGGCCGTGTGCCAAACTTAAAGTAAAAGTCAATTTTTTTCTGGCTATCAATCCAGAACAACCCAAAATTTCATAAAAAAAGTCAATTTTAAGTAAATTTACCGGTAAATTCAATTATTTTTCAAAAACTCTACCTTAAGAACGATTTACCTTAAGTTTGGGACACGGCTTGAAGAGGAATGCTGAAATTATAAGTTGCATTTTGTAAATACAATATGGTAGTGTAAACCATCCCGGTGACAAAGTGGTCAGCATGCTTGCTCTAGCGACCGGAGGTCCCGGGTTCGATTCCCGGTGGTGAAAAGGAAAAAAATTCACGGCTGGTTTAAAATCAATGAATTAATCACTCAGTATCCGAAATGAAAGTATGATTATGAAACCTCATTTGAGGCGGCTAAATCCTTTAATGGGATATAGTACCAGAGAGAGAGAGAGAGAGAGAGAGTAAACCATCCTGTAATTTTTGGTATGGTGGTGTAAACCGCACTGTATTTATTTATAAAACTGGAAAGAATATTTATTGGTTTAGCGGCCACCGGTAACTACTCCGTAGGCTAAGTGTCTGTGGGCTGTGACCCTTTTACAGTGTGTTTGTGTTGGACTAACAAGCCCGCATCAAAAAAAAAATGTTGCGCAAATTCAGCCTCCGTCTCGAAATAAGGACCATGATTTAAAATTTGTAATATAGAATGTATTCAGGTAAACGATCGAAGCTTGAACTAATCACACTACAAGAAAGTAGGCTAATCAGCAATAACATCGTCGTTCACAGTCGCCACGGATTTACTCTCAGTCAAAGTAATCAGTAATCGTTTACGCCAATTCGCTGCCGATACTAGATCAACAAACAAACAGATTGGCGTACTCAGATTGCACACGCGTCACTGCAACATCTCATTTGTGAGCGTCCATGCCCAACGGAGGTAAAATCAAAACATGATATATGTAGACACTGTTTACGACCATCTCGAAAGTGCTTTAAACAAAATTCCCCAATACGATATAAAGGTTGTTTTGGCACGTGGGAATCAAACGATGGATTTACGGTGAATCAATTCAAACACATCCTCGCGTCCAAACGATATTTGTCTAGCTTCAAGGATATGTATTACATATATTAAGACTAAACGCGGCGCGAACATCGATTCTGACCACTTTCTGGTAGTGGCGAAATATGCCGCCCATCTATCCAACTCGTGAAATAACGATTTTAACGAATTACACGTTGACCGAAGCATAAAACAATCAAGTTACCTTGGCCTATTACCCCATTTTGTGGAACAACATACACCTAGGAATACGTAGCTGGATGAAAATTGTGACGCTTCAATTCAAGAAAATAAAATCGCACACGAAACCGAAAACTCTCTAAAAACATACAAGGTCGCGAGAAAACACTCCTCCGCCTGAATGGCACAAGCAATATGTGCTTACAATCGAAACTGTCACTTTAAGAGACAAAACCGTGCCAACATTTTCTCTGAGGATTGTGATAGAAAAGTGCTACGAAAAGGACGTTCTTGTGCATTTTATATTTATATTCAACAGGAGTATGCTGGTATGTAGAAGGACACATTATGAAGTGTCTTATTACATAGGGATATTCTTTCAAAATTTATAACCGTGTGCAAAATATTATTGGATGGCTCTAAAAAGAAGGTGATAGTCGAAGGTAAAGGGAATCAAAATACCAAATTATATTCAACCTCTCGCTAGAATATGTCATTTGCAAACAACAGCCCAATAAATTGTAACAGAATTCTATCTAATTCTGTTACTAACCCATTCTAAATTATTTACTTCCTAATAACATGACCTCGAAGATAGTATCTTCAACTATTCCTTATATAATAAAACCGTCATGTTTTAATTTTTTACATTTCTTTTTAGGGTCTATTTAATTGAAGGTAACATAATTCATTCACATTAGAATATGTTACATGCATCAGTTAAATGAACCCGAATATGTTCATGAACGTAATTTGATTACGTCGTTTATGCACATATTGAAACGTAAGTTTTTTTTGTTTATACTTGTGCCTAGGTAAATGACCATGACCGATGCAATATTAAAAAAATTGCATTTGGTGTTGTGTCAAATTTACCAAGAATGTAATTTGATTTTATAAATTGGTTGGGATTTTCAATTTAATTGCAAAATTATTTTTTTCCCCCACTCAACCAACTTTTAATGAAAAATTTCAAAAATTATTAAAAATTACCGGGTGTGAAGTTTTTTGAGAAAGAGGAACGGGGAGTCAGTTTTTTGATAGATCAACGAGTGGTTGATACAGTTTTGTGAAGTGAGATTTTTTTTTTCTTTTAGTGAGACCAACGTGTGGTCATTTTTTTTTCTGTTAAGTTTTAAGGATTTAGTGAATTGTGTTTTAAATTAGATTGATATTTTTTTTTTGTTAGTTTTGGTAATAAAATAGTGTTTTTCTTTGGATTTTTGTGTGTTTTGTTTTGCTGGCAGATTTTCTCTGGAGATTTTTGAGGGTGCCGACAAGCGGAATCAGCCAGAGGATTGGTGTTAAAGGTGAGTATATTTACCTAAGTAAGTATTAGGTTAAAGATCGGTTTTACTAATAATTAACAAGAAATTGGTAACAGATTGTTCCTCCAACGGTCTTTTTAAGACAGGAACTGATACGGCCTAGGCTGTCCCTTTCCTCTCTGTTGGAGCCGATCTGTTACTTAATCTTACTAACCAAATCAAAGTGGCCGAGTTATTCATCATAATGAAAGCCAGGTAGAAGATGACTCACTAAGAGTTATAAAATATACACGCCCATAGTCGGCTCATCAGCACGATGGGTTGACAATCTTTATTTTTTTGTTCTATTTCACCCCATTTCTGGGTCCGAGAACAGCCCTAATCCTACTGTTTAGTTTTATTCTTTCTCTTGCTTCCCTCCAAATGGATAAGCTGTTCGCGGTTAACCAGACTGCTATCTGGGCATCCTCATCCTCACGCCGTTCCCTCTACACCGACTGAGCTGCGGGAACAAATGCCGCGAGGGATGCCATACAGATAGTGGTAATTCTATGAAATTGGGTTACCTCTACCGCATGTAGAGGCTAACCTGTTTCAAAATCAGCATCCATATCAACGATTTTAATTTTATTTACTATACAAATAAATCCCCACCGTTCCACTAAAGAGGGCGAAGTCCGAGATTCATACCTCCTCGCGGTGCTCTCTGGGTAACTCTAAATGAATCAGGCGGTGTAGTGGAGACGAGCAGCTAAATCCTGTTTATAGTCATGGACACTACATGTCAGGGCGAGCCATTGGCGCCTCAAAACCAATGCCAAACCAGCGTCTGTTTTCCAGGTTAGGAGCGGCTGAAGCGGGCGTCTGTCTTGTATCAAGCGGCTCGCTATATAAATGTGTTCAAGGTAGGACTGGATGCCTCAAGATTCTCACCAGTACGTGACCCACACACGTAACAAGCGGGTTGAGCGGAAGGCCAACAACCTCCTCTCATAAAAACTCACCAAGTTATGAACCCTAAACAAAGGCCTCGGATAACCATATCGGATTCATTACAAACTCGACCTCGGAAATTGTACACGGACAACGCTTTAAAAATGGGAACATGGAACGTGCTTAGTCTCTTAAGACCTGGAGATCTCCAGAACCTATCGAACCAAGCAAAGAGTTACACATTAGACGTACTTGCACTACAAGAGCTTAGATGGTCTGGGAGTGGGATCCATGACACCACCAATGGTTACACTCTTCATTACAGCGGCCATCAGAACGGAGGAGAATTTGGAGTTGGCTTCCTCATCCATCGGCACGTGAAGCATCATATCATCGATTTCCGCCCTATCAACATGCGGATATGCACGGTCAGACTTCGCACTAAGAAATTTAACATCACGATCGTTAATGTGCATGCACCCACCGAAGATAAATCAGATGACATCAAAGATCTTTTCTTTGTCGAACTGGAGGAAGTCATCAATAACATACCGCACCACGACATTAAAATCATCGTGGGCGACTTTAATGCAAAAATCGGTAGGAGTGCAGAAAATACATCGCACATCGGTCCTAACAGCCTGCACCTAGCTAGTAATAACAACGGCCAACGAGTCACCGACCTGGAAATAACGTACAACTTAGTTGTATCAAGTACGTTTTTCCCACATAAGAGAATCCAAAAAGTAACGTGGAGATCGAATGATGGGAGAACGGAAAATCAAATCGATCACGTCATGGTGTCTAAGAGGCACTCCACCAGCATATCTGACGTTAGATCTTACAGAGGTGCAGATATGGACAGCGATCATATGCTTGTCATATTTAAATATAAGTGCAAACTGTCATCTACGTTTAACAGACAAGCACAAAAGACCGTTCGATGGAATATCAATGCTCTAAAAGACCAAGCGTCATTGCAGAGTTACCAATCAGCTGTCACTAACTATTTAGAGCGGCCCAGCAACAACGAAGAAGCTCCCTCTAACATCGAGGAGCAGTGGCACGTTATACAGTCAGCCATAACCACCGCGGCGCAAAATACCATCGGAAGAAGACCTCCGAGGTCCCGCAATGATTGGTTCGATGACCAATGCCGTAGGGTCGTCGAAAATAAACGAACGCTTCGTGAAAAATGGTTGGCTCGCAACACTAGAAGCACTCTAGCAGAATATCTCCGCGCTAGGAAAGCCACGACTAAATACCTTCGACAAAAAAAGCGCGAACATATGAGATTATGCATCGAAAACATCAGCTTCCAAGCGGAACTGGGAAACTCAAGGGACTGTTTTGCCAACGCCAGGAATCTCACTAAAGACTTCCACCCAAGAAGTACAGCCATCAAAGACGGGAATGGAGAGTTGAGAACAAACGTGGCTGATGTTCTCTCAGTATGGCAAACCTACTTTCAAAATCTGCTAAATCGGAATGACGACGTGACCCCCATTAGAGCAATAGCTCCTCCAGGTGACGAGGTCTTTGTCGAATATCCCACAGTGGAGCAAGTAGACGCAGCTATTAGTCGATTGAAAAACGGCAAGGCACCCGGTCTCGATGGAATCCCCGCAGAATTGATTAAACTCGGAGGCGCTACTCTTGCAACAAGTCTATACGATCTCGTCGTCTGTATTTGGGACCAAGAAGAGCTGCCTGAGAATTGGAAGACCGCGCTCATATGTCCGCTGCATAAAAAAGGCGACCGTCTTAAATGTGAAAACTATCGTGGCATAGCCCTATTGAACGCTGCTTACAAAGTGTTGGCTAATGTTGTACAGACTCATCCCTTTCGCCGAAAACATCATTGGCGACTATCAATGTGGTTTTCGACCCAACCGATCAACCACGGACCAGTGTTTTACCATGAGGATAATCTTGGAAAAATGTTGGGAGTACAACATAACCATACATCAACTATATATAGACTTCCGGCAGGCATATGACAGTATAAACCGCGACAACTTATGGGCCGCGCTCATATGCCTAGGTATCCCAGAGAAACTCGTTTCGCTGTGTAAATTAACAACGTATGGGTCTGTATGTAGAATCGTAATTGAAGGAACTGTGTCAGACTCCTTTGAAATAACATCTGGCGTTCGACAAGGTGATGCACTCGCGCCTTTGCTGTTCAATTTGGCGCTTGAGTACGTAGTAAGAAAAAGCAACATCGAAACTTCGCGCTGTATATTTAATAAATCCGGCCAAATTCTTGGATATGCAGATGATATCGTACTTCTTGGCCGAAGACCTAGCGATATCAAAGACAGTTTCATACCGCTCGATCGCTGCGCAAGAAGACTTGGTTTGGAGGTGAACAGCAGTAAAACCAAATATCTAACAACACCCAGGAACATCTCTAGTGCAAATCTCGGAATTGGCGACCACAATTTTGATGGTGTCGAAAACTTTAAACACCTCGGGTCAGTTATAACATCACTGAATGAAATGCAGGCAGAAATAAAAGCCCGAATCGCTGCCGGACAACGAGTTTTCTACGCCCAATCAAGATTATTGCGTTCGAAACATCTGTCGCAGTCGTGCAAGCTCGCACTTTATAAAGCACTAATAAGACCTGTGCTGACTTTCGGAAGCGAGAGCTGGACCATGACCTCTAATGATTGTAGATTGTTATCTACATTCGAAAGGAAGGTCATCCGTTCAATTTTTGGTCCAATTAAAGTTGCGAACAACGAATATCGGATTCGTATGAATCACGAAATAAAGCAACTCCTCGGAGGCAGCGATATCATCGGATTCATTAAATCCAATCGAGTGAGATGGCTCGGCCACGTTACAAGGTCCCCACAACAACGGATGATATATAAAGTGTTTCACCAACAACCAGCCGGAGTACGTCGTAGAGGAAGACCCCGACTACGCTGGCGTGACGACATTGAACAAGATCTGCAAGCATTAGGATGTCGAAACTGGAGGACGAGAGCAATGGATCGGGATGGATGGAGGGCCATTGTGCAGGCGGCGAAATCCCTTCATGGGATGTGAAAGCCAGAGAGAGAGAGAGAGTTCCACTAAAGATGGTGCCACCAGTAAATTATGGTTAAAACTGTCCGATGTAAAACGTCATATCCTAAGGTTACACATCTGCCAACGACATAACCTTAAAATATTCTAGCAATTTTTGAAACAGCATCATATTTTTTATCTTGTGAAAATGTCGAGTTTTCAGTGTACGAAGACGTGGAATTAGAAGCATTATTAGATGAAGGTTCTTGCCAAATGCAAGAAGAACCAGCACTTACATTAGTAGTGACTCATCAAACATTTGCACATCTTTTAAAATCATTGGGAATGATTCAAAAAGAAATTGGGTTCCATAAGAACTGAAGCCGAGAGATGTTGGACGCCAATTGTTTCATATGAAATGCTGTTTGCCAGGCATAAACGAAAGGGTTTTTTGCGTCACATAATCACTGGTGATGATAAATGGATCCAGTACGATAACCCAAAGTAAAAGAAATCATGGGCCATGATTCAACATGGGGCTTTCTTCCAAACATAATTGATGAAATCGAGCCGAGCACTCAAGTAAAAACGCACCCCAGACGCGACCAAATTATTCTCATGCATGATAGAACATTAGTAGACATGCAGTCCACTTGTTCCCGCGCCGGTCAAAACATACTTGGAAACACTTAATTGGAAAGTTTTACCCCACTCGCCGTATTCACCACACATTTCACCGTCTGATTACCACTTCACTACTTCACCACTACCACTACCATCACTTCATATGAAGATACCAAAAATTGGGTTGATTCATGTATAGTCAAAAGATGAAGCATTCTTCCGCCATGGTAAAAAGTAGTGACTATAGCGATGAACCGCACTTTGAATAAGTCATAACCTACAGTTCTTTCACGATAAATGCACGATAAACTGCAGAGACTTATTTGTATATCCAATATTAATTTTGAGAATGTCGCGAACTATCAACTATAGCAATTAGTTTTAAAAATGAACGCAAACTTCCAATGTTACCTAAAAAATATTTGCGCTAGTAGAATTGTAGATTATCTGTTTACTTGATTTTCAGCCCTAAGATTTTAATTCAAACATTGTTATGGGATTTTGCAATACAAAATTTTTAACGATCCCAGACAAACACTCCTAGGGCAAACCAAACCGCATGGTTATCTTAAAAAAATTAAATCCATATTTTATCAACCCCAGATATTTTAAATTCGATTAAAATTAGGTATAATAATAATCTATATGACCAAATCACCGATTTTTTGTTATTAGCATCTGACATATCTAAAAATCGAATACATATATTATCACAATGCGTTTCCTAAGATTTAAAACAAATCGCGGATAAGTATTAGGAAACATGCAAAATAGCAACCCATTCCAAGTCCAGCAAATCGAGTTTCATCGTACTCAACCCCAGCTGAAAAATGACAAGCATTGCAGCATTTTAGACTATTTCTAAAAGTAGTCGATCAGAACAACAATAGGAGAGCAAAAAAAATATAACAATTTATGTTGGGCATTATTAGTGGGAGTTGTTTAAAGGCGCCAGTTGTTCAGTCCTAACACACCTAAAATGAGAAAATCATGTAATATAACCTTCGCAAACGTAATAACAACCCGATACTCTGTATACCTAAGGTGTATCTTGATTGTGTATCTTTATGTAAACCTGTTCATAAAAAACATTCAGTCCAACTTCGCCATATCACAGCGACTCATAAAACGCTTTATTTGTTATACTCGTGTATTATCTTTAGTTGGGATTTTCTTCGAGCAAGTGCTAAATGTTGATTTATAAATACATAAATGTATCTCAAAGATAAAGATATTATTTTCTATTTACCAATCAAAATTGAACATTGTCTCGACTTAAGAAGTGAAAATTGTAACAAACGATATAAAATAAAGAAAACAGAACATTTAAATGTCAACATATAAAAATAAGCGTATGCATACATACTTCAAGACAAAATGAAATTCAATTAGGTATAGGCAGGCAGGCAGTGAGCACAAAATTGTGATCCCAATTTTTAGACAAAAAAAATCTAAAATTCTAAAAGCAACAAAACATTATTTATAAGAAAATAAGTAAAGGCAAATATTGTACGGTATATACATTTGCTGTCGCAAAGTAAATATTGTAATTCTATTTTTAACAACAAAAAAAATTCCAGTTTTCCCATTTTCATCGTATATTTATTTTCTGCTTTTCGGCAAATAAAATTATGAAAAATCCCAATAAAGCCTTTTTTTCCTCTGGTATACACATACATAAATACAGGCTTGGAGGAAAAACAAAGAAAAATTTTAATGAAGTGATAAATTTATTATAAACTGGAAACAAATTGAAGAAAAATTACGAAAACATTTTTATTTTTTTGTTTTTGATTGAATTATGTTTATGGTGTATGGTTTATGTACATATAGAAATAAATGTGTACTGTGTGACGCCAATTATGCTCCAATTTCGTTTTCATATTTTCCGTACGAAAATAGAAATAATATAATCATTCATATGTGTCGTATGTATAACATATAGGCTGGTTTATGTATTCTAAATTTTCACGCACATACAATTTGAACAAAGTCATTACTACACAGTTCAATGGTGGTTGCTCTGCTATAATCAATTTGTGTCACAAAATCAAATTTAATTCACGGTCACTATTAATTTCCTTTTACATCATATTTTTTTTTTCTCCCCCGAAAAAATGTCGTTTTCATTTTAAATCAATCGAGACGAACAGCATCATTTAGAAATTGGCTTAAGCAATTTCGGAATGGGCTAAAATTCTGACGTAAACCAATCCATCCGTATATAACGTTGCACAAAAATATAATGACCAATTTCTTTTTTGTTGTTGTGGAACGAGAAAATCTATATAATGTATATAATCATAAAAATTATCTATAAATAAAAATTTTATTTTAAGATAAAACTTCAGAGAGTTTTCCGTTTATGCTTCGTTTGTATCCTTTATTGTTCTTTCGGTTATTTTTTGTTTTCAACATCCAGAAAAATTATTTAATCATAATTATACAGAAAAGTTTATGTTCTATTTTTGGAAAGTTTTCCAGCAAATAGAGAAACACATACAGTTACAGATTAATGAGGATTTAATTAAGTTTCAATTCCCTATGCAACAACTAATTTTGTCTAAGTAATTTTTATGGCTAAATGATGACAATATAAAGACCACTGAGCTCTGACAACAATACTCATTTTCCCAGTATGTGCCTTTAAAGTCAACCAAAACAATTGTCCAGTTCTATCATGTATATTTGCGTTGGTTGGGAAATTATCTTAAATTGGTTAGAATATTGCCTTGCTACTTTTCACAGAGGTGAACTTTTAGAAAATCGTTTTATTCTCGGAAAATCCTCGAGTATTGCTTGACTCGATCTGGACGCTACGTACAATCGGTAGGAGAAATAATAGGTTGAATTTTCCTACTCCAACACAAACCTACATTGGTGCAAGGAATATAATTATAAAAGCGGTCCTAAAATTAAGTTTAAAAGTAATTTTAACGAATTAAACGCAATACGTAACAAAAGTAAAAGTATTAATTCCAAAACAATCATTTTCACAATAAAATTAAATACAATTTTCTGTAACGAACTATTATGAAAAACGATTTACTATTTCCATTCCAAAAATCACGATTACAGATAATGCAAATGAAGTTTGTGCTAACCTTCTTAGAATAGTGATATTACTAAATTTGCGGGGATTGATGTACTGTTCCCGAATACGACTACATTTACAATTGTCACACCTACATCGACGAATACAATAAATGGAATAATCTTGAACAGCGATGCACAAGCGCAACAGCGCGAGTAATTTGGACCGCAGACATAATCGTGGATTAATAGAGAAACAGTTGTCATAAACAGTGAACAGTACCAGTTGACCAGTAAAATATGAATAGTATGCTGTAAAAGTGAAGTATGTATAGTGATACAAAGTGATAAATAGTGATACTTATAGTGAATTTGTTAAGAAGTTAAAGGTGCTGAAAAATAAATTTTGGAACTTCAAACGCGCAATTGTTTTACTTGCAAGATCCAATACAAATCCGACGTCTGAAATTTCTAAAAAATATTTATGAAGAAAAGACATAACTTTTCGGCCTGAAAGCCGAACCCGAATCGCTATTTTATTTTGTCCCAGAATAAATAAAATGCTGAAAAGGAAGATTGCAGAAAATGTTCAGCAGAAAAATTTGTTTTCGCTATTCACCGCTAGTGACATCATCATCACAAAAAGGACCTGTATGTGTTGATATTTTTACCAGTAGAAATTTTTTGAAATATTCAAGCAAATCAATAATTCTCAGCAGAAAGTTTTATGAATAGTTAGAGAATTTATGAAACAGAAGAGAAAAAATAAGTTTAAACGCTTTGAGCCGAAAAAAGTGATTTTTTCTTTAAAGAACTATCTGCGTATATGTATAAGGACTCTCAAAATATACTAAAACTACAATAATCAACATAATGCAAATATAGGGCAAAACAAAAAAATAAATGGTAATTTTAATGTGAAATGTTTTCAGTTTTTTAACAAAAGAGTTAGAAAATCGCTATGTTTATGTTTTTATGGTACCTGAGCTCATAATCTATAATTTACATGGTTTTGAATATATTAAATCTTTAAAATTGTGTCTGTCAAGTGCATGATGATGAGCGTATGAAAATGTACCATGCTGTATAAGATATCAGAAAATTTCCAGCGGAAAAAATGTGTTTTGCTATTCACCGCTAGGGACATCACTATCACAAAAATGAAATTTCTTCTGCTGATATTTTTTGATACAAGCAGAAAATTTTTGAAATTTTTATGCAAATTAATAATTCTCAGCAGAAAGTTTTATGAAAAATCAAAGAATTTATGAAAAAACAGAGAAAATATATGTTTAAACGTTTTGAAGCAATGAAAGTTAATTTTGTTTAAAAACGATTTACGTACGTATAGTGTAAGGAGTCTCAAAATATACTAAAATTACCATAATCATCGTTATACAAACACAGGGCAACATCAAAAAAATCTCCATCGTTGAACGCACTCCATACATTTCTGAAGTCATTTTAATGAGAAATGTTTTCAGTTTTTTAACAAAAGTGTTAGAAAAACCCCCCTGTAACTATCCTGGGTGTATGTTTTATGGTAGCCTAGACCAAAAATACTTCAAAAATGGCTAATGACGACTAATGACGACAATAGTGTGCAACTTATGTAGCTCATGTATATAGATTATGATCTCAGCTACCATAAAAACATACACCCCGGGTAGTTACAAGGGAGTTTTTCTAACACTTTTGTTAAAAAACTGAAACATTTCACATCAAAATGTCTTAAAAATGTATGGAAGGCTACTGACGCCAGGTGTGAATGTTATATTGCTCATGTATATAGATCTCAGCTACCATGATTTTTCATAAAACTTTCTGCTGAGAATTATTAATTTGCATAAAAATTTCAAAAATTTTCTGCTGGTGTCAAAATATATCAACAGAAAAAATTTCATTTTTGTGATAGTGACGTCCCTAGCGGTGAATAGCAAACCACATTTTTTCTGCTATCTTATACAGCATGAATGTACTTATTAAAAATGAAATTTCATAGTTCTGTACTACTTAATTTTGTTTTTTCAGTGGAGTAACACAATTCCGAGTGGTTACATACACGTTTGTTTCCGTAAAATGTAGAAAATATTAAGAAAAATTTTGTTACTAACACCTATGTGTTTTCAGATAACTTGGAAATGAAAAGGGATACAAGAAAACGGTTAACGAGAATCGAGACCATAACCGATTTAATACTAATTTCGCAAAAATGTTAGTTACAACTGTGTTATCCTCAGGTCGCATATTTGCGAAAATCAATCACAAAAACCTATATTGAGGGAAATTTGAATATAGCAATTATGTACCGGTAATTTTTTAGTGGATGAAAGAAAAAACTACATGTGACTGAAAGACAGTACAGGGACACTTTCAATTCCAACTTTAATATAGGCTTTTTCGGGCCCAAAGAGGATCGCTGCAAAGTTTGCACGTGTCACGAAAATCTTAGGGACGCACGTTTGTGCAGGACAAAATCGAAACAAAATTATGTTTACGTTTTATGCATGGTCAGCTAATGTGGTTTTGATTATGGTTCGAATCAAAAATTTGTTTTGCTGGGGAACTTAATTCTTGTTTAAGTCTTAACTATGCCGAGATCTAAGTTTATTTATATTTATCACAATTTATTTAAAAGTTGTACTAATTATTACTGAATTATGTTTTAACAGGTTTTATTAGGTAAAATGTAAATTTATTTGCTACTTATTAATAATTCTAAATATATGCTTTAATGTTTAGTATTTAGAAGAGTTGAAGTTCCTGAAATTATAATTTTGATTCTATTTAGCCTTTATATTTAGATTTGAGTTGGATTTTCAGATGACGGCAGCGACAAATACTATTATACTGTACTAATTGTTTGGTGGTTTGAATTCAATTAATTTTATTTAATATTTGTCAGGAGAATTGAGTTGGATTAATTAATACTAATCATTACATGTAACTGCTTTAATTTTATTATTTAATACTTCAATATTTACCATTTTTATTAGTATTCCTAATAGTAAAAACGACCACTGGAAATAGTATAAGTTATATTGCAGATAATTTAATATAATTTTAGGATTCAGATTGTTGGATATTATACCATAATATATTAAATAATTATGTTGTCTTGTACTAACCGTGTTACATTACATTTCAACTAATAATTTACTAACTATTGACTACTAAGGTGTTTGAAACCGGGTCAATTTCCATAATGATTAATTCACCTTTCCTGTCCCACCATCTTGTTATATATAAAAGAACGTGTGGATGTTCCCGGTGTCAACCGGGAATCTTACTTAGGTTTGGTCCCACATTCCAATCAATTAATCAATCAGTCAAAATAACATGGTCTCTAACTAACACTCCATATACCTGAGGTTGTATTTGGATTTCTAGGGATATCTTAATTGGCCAAGAAGAATTCTATTAATATATTTGGTCAGAATACAAAATTCTATAAATTTTCCCCACCCCTCGATGGGAAGCCCTGATTAGTTTTTCTAACTGACATGGTCCTCAACAAATACACTAAAATTTCTATAAACCGCCCATTTTTCTCAGAGTTGAATTTTGACCACTGCGGTTATCTCATTTGATTTCAATAATTCATCCTAATTAAGGATTCCACCTTTTCAAAATTTATAAACCGGCACATGGATTTGGTTGAGTAAAATCGATTCGTGCTGGGCTTTTCTAAAATTTTGTCGGACATGAAATTGATAATATAAAATTCATTTACGAAATTAGTCAGAAAGTTTGAGAATTTTCTTATGATTTGTTTGTGAGCAATATCGAGTGTGCATTTTCGAGATTTTCCGAAAAAGTAATAAACGCGTCGTTTCCCTTAATTATTATTATTATATTTTTTTGGTTTTATTAAATTATTAATGTTCATATTATTTAGGTAAGCAGCAATATATTAATTTAGTATTATTTTCAGGAATTATACATATTGCTTGTGAAATAATTTTTCTTTGTAAAATTAATTGCTGATTGTGTAGTTTAGAGTTGTATTGTCTTTGTGTTACTAACTATAACGTCTCTACCTAGGTGTATGAAATCGGGCCGATTCAACAATCAGTTTTGTTTAGGAAGTCAAAAAGTATTAATATAGTATTCATTCCCAGGTGATTTCCAGATACATGTGAAACAATAACATTTTTTCTTAGGTTGCTGATTTAAAGAAGCAATTGTTGATGACCAATACCATCATTATCCATTTAACCTATTAAACCTTTATCCTTTTCCAAGTAGATTAGTTTTGTGCTGTCTTGTGTTACTAACTATCGGCTATACCTAGGTGTCTGTAACCGGGCCGATTCTGTCCCATTTAACTAACCTATCCAATCCTTCGGTTTTGTTATATGTAAAAAAGAGTGTACGGTGGGCCCGGCGTCACCCGGGAGCTCCTGTGTAAGAACTTGGTCGTGCATTCAGAATCAATTAACCAATCAATCAACGTTTTATGCATGGTCAGCTAATAAGTACAATATTAAAATTACGCACAGATTTTTGGAGAAAGGTCATACACAAAATGAAGGCGATAGTGTACATGCCACCATTGAAAAGCGTGCAAGATTGCAAGAAGTATTTGTACCGACTCAATGGTATTCGATCATTCGTTGCGCGAAAATTAAACCTCCATTCTATTCGGTTATTGAACTCTCTCAGAATGACTTCTTCGATTTTAAATCATTAATGGACAATTTTAATTTTGCTAAAAATTCCGAGAATGAAAAATTTTTATCGAACAAGGTTCGTGAAATCGTGGTGTTGCCTGAAAATCCATCAAGAATTGGCTATAAAAATGATTTTCGCGAAGAAACTTTAAAATTTTTAGAGCTTATTAAACCTAGAATGTCTAAGGGACGAAATGCAAAAAAAGAACATAATTTCTTTAGAAATTGAACCTGAAAAATTATATAACAACCTTTTGCCAAATACAACCTTAAAATATAAAGACCTAATTTTTTATGCAAAAATAATTATCTAAACAAGAATATCATTCATTTTATGAAAATTTGCCACATGTAACGAACATCCCAAATACTGAAGATGACGAAGAACACTAAATGACAATCCTCATCTATAAAATGTGATGGCTATGAATTATGACAATTTTAATTAATTATTGTTTTATTTTACTTAATAAAAGTTAATGAAGTATGATATTTTAAATTTTTCTATGAACATAATGTTATGTGTACTAACAAAACCTACCCTTTAAAATATTACAACTGCCTTTGGTTGAACAATTTGTACTAACCCTACAATAATATTATAGCACAGTTATATAGCTGTTATTTTGTTCTTACTTTTACGATGAAAACTAAGATAAAGTGGAATGTTATAGTAACTTTTTTTAATATTCCAAGTAAAAGTACAACCAGGAAGCTCAACAATATGACGAAAAAATAAAAAAAATGTAAACTTTAAAATATATTAGGAAAATAGTTAAAAAGTGTCGTACAGAAAAAGGGAAATTTTCTCTCGGAATATTATTAATAGGGATGGTCGATATACATGAGCAACATAAAAATCATAACTGGTGTTAATAGCAGTTATGACGCCAGTTATGATTCTTATGTTACTCATTTATATAGATTATGATCTCCTCCTCTTCCATAAAAACACAAAAAAAATGTATGTTACTTTTTGTTCTTTATTATTTTTCCATTTTTAAAGTGGGTATCAGCTGATGGAATTGGACTCTAAAATGTCTTTTATAGGAGGTTGTGGAATAAATCCAACTGCGACGGAACTTCGTGATTTGTTAATCGATCACAGTGAAATTCGGTATGGTGGATAAAAATTGGATAATCTAATATTGACTTTTGAAGAAAGTTCAGGAATATTGGAACTACAAACTGTGTAACAACTGCGTTCTTCTTCACCGCTGAGTAAAGGCGAAAAGTAAATGACGGGAACGTTCGCGAACACAGTACAAACAGGTTATTTACAATTGCGGCACCCATCGATCGGTGCAAAAATTGAAATAACCTCGAACAGCGAAGAGGTAAACAGTATATATATAAAGTGAAAGAAAGTTAGAATTGAATTGTGAGATAGAGAATTTGTGCAAGGTGCACGGTGATCGTCCAACTATATTGATTGATCACACGTTCCCACCAGTATCGAAAGCGTATTCTACGCTGATCATATTCGACGTTGCCGTGACTGCGTAGTCTAATAAAATACTACTATAATAAAACTCAGTGTAAAGTTCCACATTTTATTTAATTTGACCGTTTATCAAATTAAATAAAATGTGGAACTTTACACTGAGTTTTATTATAGTAGTATTTTATTAGACTACGCAGTCACGGCAACGTCGAATATGATCAGCGTAGAATACGCTTTCGATACTGGTGGGAACGTGTGATCAATCAATATAGTTGGACGATCACCGTGCAGATTGCAAAACCAAATCATGGGCCGTGAAAGTTAGAGAGTGCGAAAGAACTTTATGTTAAAGTGGATTTAATACACCTAAAGCATTCAAACCGGTGTGCCGGAAGTGGCAAGTTTCACAGGACCTTTCGATTTTCTCAAATATTTTAAAAATCGGTGCAACAACTCACACAATTATTTTGGCGGATATTAACAACCCGAAAAATACTACATTGGTTGCTTCCACCATTCCAGAAACCAACAATACAAAAAGCGAGAAAGCTAATTAAAATCCTTGTAGATTGAATTTCGACGAGTGAGCTTCTTCTGGACCACAAAATTGTGTAGTTTTGTTTTACTCACCTTAGTAATCACATGCGTTATTCTTTACACATTTGTGGCAAAATAAAGTCAGCTGTTACCCACAACATACACACGCACAAACAAAAATCAATTTTTGTTTTAAACGACGTTGAAAAATAAAATGGAGATAGGATTTTAAAATAGAACTGGATTATCCTCTTTGAATTGAAGATTCTTTATTATTAATTTATTTATTTTGTATTTAATAACTAATGTTATTATGTAAGTGAATCGGTTAAGAAATGGCCGAGTTAATTAAATATAAGCGTTTGTTAGTATGTTACCGAATTTAACAGAAAAGCGTCAAATAATGACGTTTTGACGCAATTTTTCCGGGTGGTCTTATTATAGCAATTCTTGTTTCCGCGATTTTCATTTCTTGTTTCCGGTATTTTGATTTCCGGGATTTTGAAAACCGAGATTATGATAATCGGGATTTTTTAACTTCCGGGATTTTGAAAATCCGGGATTTTAATTTTCGAGATTTAATTCCGGGGAGCATCTCGTTATGGAATATGGCACCAAAGGAAAGGATAAGGAAAATCTTCAAACCTGAATAAATTTGGTTCAAATATAAAAGTATAGAGCTGTTAAATCCGGAGATCTAGCTGGCCATGCTAAATCGCCATTTCGCGAAATTAGTCCTCGTGGAAAAAAATCATTCAATAATTGAAATGTTGAACGGGC
Source organism: Nephrotoma flavescens (assembly GCA_932526605.1). Classification (NCBI taxonomy): domain Eukaryota; kingdom Metazoa; phylum Arthropoda; class Insecta; order Diptera; family Tipulidae; genus Nephrotoma; species Nephrotoma flavescens. The sequence continues at coordinate 108,460,644 of OW052220.1, read as the reverse complement.
TGTGTGTGCTGTGCCCCAGCTTGCTGAAACCACATGCCCTCTAGCCCTCTAGGCACAAAAAAATTGCGAATCATGTCTTGATACCGTTCAGCAGTAACAGTAACTTCAACACCTCGGTCAAAAAAATAGGGACCAATAATGTTTCCAGCATGAATACCACATCATACAGTTGTTTTTAATGGATGCAATGATGTTTCATGAATTAATTGAGGATTGTTTGTTCCCCAAAACCGACTGTTCTGTTTATTGACGTGGCCACTGAGAAGAAAATGGGCTTCATCGCTCATTATCAATTTAGACGAAAAATCTTCAATTTCACCAAACAGGCTTAAGATTGCATTACTATACTCAACTCATTGATCATGATCTCTCGGTAGCAATTTATGGACTAATTGAATTTTGTACGGGAACATTTTCAAATCAGTTTTCAAAATTCGCCTTAAAATGCGTGCAGAAATGTGTAACTGGGAACCACGTCTCCGAATTGATGTTTCTGGAGACTATGCAACACTATCGCGCACCAGAGCCACATTTTCAGCGTTACGAGACGTCCGTTGTCTTCCAGAACGAAGTCTGTCTGCTGTCGTACCGTGCTGTCGAAAATTCGCATGTAAACGATAATTTGTGGTTTTGTGAGGCACTGGACGATTAGGATATTTTTGACGAAATTTCCGCTGAGTGGCAATAATGGAACGATTATTTTCAATAAATATTGTCACTATTTCTGCTCGTTCTTGTGGCGTATATTTGTTCATTATAAAATTTGGGGGTCTACACAACACAATGGTTAAAGCGAAACTGAGGTAAACGTGACATAAACAAGATGGCGCGCAATCAAAATGGTAGCGGGGCTTTTGTCCCACCCGTTAGAAATAAGTCTAAAAAATTTCAAATTTGTTGCATGCAACAAATGCTGCAAAGTATTCCCAAAAAACTCTAGTTTTCTTTTAGAAGGGTCATTTTCAAGAGATTTATTGCATTTTGTTAAAACACTATACTCAAACGAGAAGTTTAAATAATTTGTAATAAGCATTGTATGGTAATTATTTAGGTTACCGTCGATTTATTTAGCTGACAACTTTTGATCATACACACTAGATTTGATGAAAGTAGTTAATTCAAAAAATGCAAAAGAAGGAAGAAGAAACGACTTATAAACACTCATGGTATGGTATTATAGAAAACCTACGGACATGTCAATTTTTAGAAATTTAATGAACAAATTTCTTAATTGAAACTTATGCCCCTTTGTAAAAGGCCCGTTATTTATACCGCAGACCTTAGGAATCGTTCGATTAATATCCTATGAAGATATCACATCATGAATATTCTAGAACGCCATCCAAAAGTCAATCTTTTGCAATTTATTGAATATTTTTTAATTAAAACATGTTGCAAAAAATTCTGTGCTTTGCCTATTTATTGATGATACTCGTATATGTATATATTTGCAAAAATTATTCTTTGAGTATAGCTTTTAGTCAAAATTGTATGCAACAAACCATTATTTTGAAAACAACTTCCCTAAATGAAAAACTGTCATATATTTCCTTCCCTAAATGAAAAACTGCCGTTTCTAATAATTTTAAAGATTTTTTGGAGTTCCTGTTCAACATTTGAATGCAACAAATTTGGAATTTATTTTTTTTAACGTATTTGACCTACAAAAAAATATATATTTTAGGCAATTTTCGATAGTTAATGTTAAATTAGTATAAGATGAAATACAGAACCATCACTGGCACCCTTTTTTTCACTTTAAAAATTAATTAGTAAATAATAGTTAGAATTAATTATTCGCTGCAAGCGAACAGCCGAATAAATCATAGTCAGTTTGATTTAGAATTTATGACAAAATAATTACATTTGCCTTAAATCGTAGATAATGGTACTCGATTACCTACTCGACCCGTAGCCTAATAGCTATATTACTTAAATACAATTGAAAGAAACCCTCCTAATCATAATTTAATCACATTTTGATATGTCAATTAATTACGTAAATTGATTTGGTAGCATTTTAGGACAGAATACTCCAAATTAAAATTTATTATTCAACATTTGGCTGTTCTATACCTTATACCAGGTAAAACTTATTTGATTAACGTCCCTCTTTTGCAGGGTAATTGAAAATGAGACCTTTGTCATGCAAAACATCATAAAGCTACATAACAAGTAATTGCTACACATTTATCGTTCTTAGCACATTTTGAATTAAATAGAATTTCTTTGGAATTCTTGTTTAACATACAAATTTTTTACGATTATATATGATAAAGAATTTCTTGTTTGTATATTTTGTTGTTGCTATTTTATAGACTTTGATATGTTAATATCACGCTAGAACAAATTAATTTAGAAGCTTTGCTAGAAAATTGCACGATTGGTTTTTGATACTTGAGTGGAGAGAACATCATATATTAAGAATTTACATACACTTTTAGTGTAGCTTCAGATTAGGAGGTATCCAATCACCCACTCTCATAATTTATAAAATTCTAAAAAATCTCTGCCAACAAACAGTGGTTTCCATCTTCATTATGCTATACACTTTATGTAGTCAACATATTTCCACTGAATTACTCGCAACACAAAAAATATTCGTTATAACATACAAGTGATTTATATTTCATCATCCTATTACGCTGGAATATGAATATAAATTATGGATTTTAATAATATTGAAAAAAAAAATTGTTGTACACCAGATATTTTGTGTTTAGGAGAATACGTGACAAATGATAAATCAATAATTTAAATTTCCTGAAAATTTATAATATGCAAACACTGTATTTTACATCGAATGTGTATCGAAATACAATTTTTTTTTCAGTACGGTACTCTCTAAACAAAACACATACAATTTTTATAGTTTTCTCGATCAAAAAAATTTGTGAAAATGAAAAACCAGACAACGAGAGCACCACAACAATATTGAAATAAATTGTTTAAAATTTTCAATATTTTATGGAATTTTCTCGTACTACCTCATTTTATGATAAATTTATAATGCAACAACAAAAATGTTAATAAACATAAAATTTATACAACAAAATACGATATACGTATCCCACCACAAATAACAACAACAAGGAGTACAAAAAATCGGAAAAAATTGATAAGAATTTATGGTGGAAATTATGAAATAAATAGAGAAAATAAATTAGATACTTTATCCAATTTATCATACATTTCAGATCTCTATAAGTTGTTGTTACTCGTATACATGTTACAGTGTGTTCCGTTACGTTACGTAAATAAATATCTTCTCTATAAATCGATTTGGTTGATTAGAAATTATTGAGTGTGAAGCTTTATTCTATGTGTGTATCATATATACGGATGCCGTACACACACACGTGTACAGATTTTATATTACAAAATATGATTTACTGGAGCTTAAATGAAATAGAGCTTCTTGGGTTTTCCAATAAATTGACCTTTAAATTAAATATAGACTTGGATGGAATTTTTAAACAGTCACATAAGCTGATTACTAGTTGGTTGTAGTTAATCAAAATTACTTTCTGTTTAATGAGATCAAAGAATCGATCGAACGCTATAATTATGTATTCCTTACTTGTATTTTTAGTGATATTAAGGTTCTCTAAAATATCTTCGGCTACATTATATATAGAAAACGATGTCGAATCTGCATCAAAAACAAACGAAAGCAATATTTCCAATAGCATTTTAAATTTATTTTACGATCCTCCAATAATTAACAATTTTCGTTGTACTTGACAGTTGGTGCAATCACAGAAAAAATGGGTTTAGGGTTTCTAGATTTATAGCATCGTTTAGACACGTGCTCGAAATAATCTAACCAGAATAAAATTATACCGATTGCTATCATGAAGTGTAATTATCCCTACGGTTTAAGTTAAAAAAAATTTGTTTCGAGAATGCTCGCGAAATGTATCTTCAACAAACCGTCTGCTACAATCTCAATTGATTTAGTGGCGTTTTTGATTACTAATCCATAGTTATTATTGTTGAAAAGCGTTGATATTAAAAGAGAACGTCCACATGAAAAAAAAAAAATACTTAAACCATCTACACCAAGGTCCGGACTTGCGTCGCTATTCGGTTCCACACGTAGAGACGCAAACTGAATTACGAGATCGCTCGAGATCATGGAGATACACCCTATCTTAAACTATTCTAGGAACTTCATTTTTTAGATAAGCTAGCGGTCCTTATTTTGCGCGAAATTTGGGTCAATTTGTTTTTACAATTTTCAGTATTATTTTATAAATTGAAGATTTAAATTTCGGTTGAGGTATAGAGGGTTCCTTTATTGTTTACCCCGGGAAAGTTTCGTTGTTTTTAAAACAGCAAACGCAAAATTTTATCAAAATAAATAAATGGTAACAGCTAGATGTAGGTGAGTAAGGCCGAGAAAGCCAAAACGATTAAACTTTCAAAGGATTCCTTTCAAATTTGAAACACTAGTTCAATATTTTGCTCTGCCTTATATGAGAATTGTAGCAAGACTAAATTTTTCCTGTAGTAGGACTATTCTTAATTAATGAGAGCAGAACATGACACAATTCGCATAATACGGATTTTAAGGTGGATATTATCAAAACCAATTACTTTCTGAGTCATACTTCTAGAAATCCTTAAAAACAGTTATTCTCTTTTGCTATAATATATCAACGTATAAGAAATTATCAATTTTATTCCCTAGAGGACCCAGTACAATTTAAAATTAAATAATATTTTGTAGCATATCAACAAATAATTAAACTTATACCTTTTACTCTCTCAAACCATTCCAAGAACAGAGTTCCAGTTCTTAATCGTTTAAAATATGGTTTAGTTCAAACCAATTAATTTATTTTGAAGAGGAAATGATATTCGAAACTAATTTTGGAGTTACATTTTTAACTTACAAACAAAGGTTCTTGAAAATCAGTTAAGAAATAGGCCAAGTAGCATAGTCGTATCCATACCACAGTAAATAACCTCTTAACCAACATTAACCAACAGGTCCAAGCCGAATGAATTTTAAAACACACCGGCTAATTTTTTTTTATCTAAGCGATTTTTCTGAAATTAGGAATCAGCTCAATTAATTCATGAAATGTAAAAAAGGGGCAGAGGGCCCACCAAAAGACCGAATCATGAAGCAATAGCACACAATATAGTGCAACATCACCATGATAATTCCCCGGGAATAAGGAATTGGGGAAAATATTTACATATATGTATGTAATTTTTGTTTCAAAATTTTTTTTCTGGCATACTGAGGTAAAAAGTCAGTGTTAATTTTTTTTTTTTGAAAAAAAAAATTAGTTCGGGAATAATTTTCCCTGCCAATTTAGCTATGGAAAAATTATGTATTCCCAAGAAATTACAAATTAATTCTTGCCCAGTTCTCCATTGAATTACCAGAATAGTGCCACTTATAAGGTCCCATCCCATTCCTATGCCCGAAACCGCGGCCCCGCAGTAGGACGATCGAAAGTTGTTTGAGCTGTGGCACTATTCTGGCAATTCCCCGGGAATAGAGAATTGGGGAACGATATTATTTCAGTACAAATATTTTTTTTCTGGCTTACTGAGGTAAAAAGCTGGTGTTAATTCTTTTCAAAATAAATTTAAATTGGGAATAATTTTCCCTACCAATTTAGGTATGTAAAAATTATTCCCAATTTATAAATATTTACATGGAACTTTTTTCGTCAGTAGGCCGGAAAAAATATATTTGAACAGAAATTACATATAAAATCGTTCCCCAATTCCCTATTCCCGGGGAATTACCAGAATAGTGCCACTGAGCAAAAATAAATATAGACGTAACCAGATGGCGCTAAACAAATTACTCCGAAATCAAGGCAAATCGGAATCGATCCCTGGTTCTCGATCCCACTTTCACCAATTTCCATGAAACAGAGAGCCCAGAAAATTGCAAAAGGAACCTGGGTCCCACCGGAGAACTACCATCAAATTTTCCCGAAATAAGGATATGTCGCTATTGATTTCTGCGGCACTATTCTGGTTTAGGGAATAGGAAATTAGGAAAACTGTTTTCATAGCATTGTTGACCAAATTATTTACCAAATTATAGACCTACTGAAAGAATAAGTTTATTGCAAAAATTTTCAAAACAAAGCTAATTGGGAAACTTTTGTTCCACAAAATTTTTATAGGGAAAAATATTTTCCCATTCAACCTGGTTTCGAAAATATATACACCAAAATTATTCCCTCAGTAGGCAAGAAAAATATAATTTAGACAAAAATGCTATAAAAATAATTTTCCCAATTCCCTATTCCCAGGGAAAGCCAGAATAGTGTCATTGGTACTCGAAAACCATTCAGCAATTTTCGTAAAAGTCATTCAAGCTTAAACAAACAACTTGAAAAGTGGCACCGGGCTCACAAAATCGGTCCCTATCCTAATCGAGTCCTGGTATTCAAAATTTTTCTTTCCACGATTTTTTATAAAAGACGTTTGAGCTGAGCATTCAAAAATAAAAAATTTGAACTATGGTCCGACTGGGAGCCACCGTAAACTGACTTTAGCTATAGAGATCTTGCTGCAATATCATTTGCATTACCTTCAATTCATTATGTTACCATAACTCTGGTTCTCGAACACAAAAAACAATAGGGTCTTTGCAGACATGAATATAAATTTAGAGTCGGTGAGTCAATTTTTAAAAGAATTCCCCAAAGCCTTGCCACCGAGACACATACTATTTTTATATTAATTTCAAAAAAATTAGAAGCTCTAACGCATAGCGAGTATATGCTCAATAAGTCTCACTTGGAAGCTTGTGCTACCTGCAGAAGTTACCTGACACTCGAAGATTGTAGACAGGACAGAAAACTCCAAACTTCGCACTGACATTAGAGCTCGCCCCTTTTGAAGAAATGAGTAATGACTCAAACCGCTGACTGCGAAAGTTAATGGATGCATATCTTTCTTTCGGTGGACAAGCTAATGAGAAAAAATCACTGGAGAATTCGTTCGACAGCTTGTCAATGACCATGTCCTGTTACTTTGACGTGCAAAATCGCTTCCATAGCATGAAGGGGAGTCGAAAACATTGCACCAGTATCAGTTCGGCAGGAACTTTTGAAGGGAATGCTGTTTTACTACCAAAGTAGTTAATTTAACCACTGCAGCGGAAGGATAATATTCTTGGGGTAAGATTAAGAAAAGACAACTTAGTTTACATGAGAGGGGCTAAAGTAAAGACTCTTCTAAACATTAGGTTTCTAAAATGTAGAGAAGACGTTGCCAATGGATAAGCGATCCAAATAAACGCTCAATAAAGATCGCCAGCGTAAAATCGAGCAGTGGATCAGATATCTATAGTATGCCAGCCAAGGAGATCGTCAATACCAAAAGCCATAGTAGTGGAAATATTTATAACTGCACAAGAACTTTACAAGAAGCTAAAGAGCCACGCAAATGCTACTCAGAAATTCCAGATTTGAGCTTAGATTTTGATAGAACACACCTATGGAAGCATGTGGCAAGTTACTGAGAGAGCGGATTACTAGGTAAGTATTTCTAACGAATCTATCGATAATTCTCTTTGATGACTCAAGAAAGGTTGAGGATAAACAAATAGCGTTGAAAACCTTGGAGTTAGTAAAATCCTTTACCTTCCCCTTAATCAGGATAGTGGAACAATGCTTAACGCAGTGTATGTCTGAAACAACAACATCGAAATCTTTTTGAAGTTCAGCAGGACAAAATATCATTAGGACATTCGCATTTCAAGGGAACATAAGAAGCAAAACTAGAATTTAGAATATAGAGAGATAGAACATCTAAGTAAGAAAGGTGTCATCAAGTATGGAGGCATTGTTAATAAAACTGACGATGTTGCGGCTAGATTAAAGGCAAAAATCTATACACTTGATAACTTCCTATTTTTGTCAGAGCAGGTAAAATTACCACTACCAGTCGAAGGGAATCGAACCTACAGGAAACTTTATTATCCAAAGTTTTTTTTAATTCAAACTATGTTTACAATATTTTAAGGTCTTATTGGTCACAGACTACACGCAGAATATGAAAAGTCTCATATTTAAGACTAAACTCAAAACAAACACAAAAAGTCTTACCTAAAACCATTTTTCAGTCAGTGACTGTGCTTCAGAATCGTCGCCCAAAACCCCCGCTTTATGAATTTCAAAATTTTGAAAATATTATAATAAAATTGTTTTAATATTTGAATAAAAGTTTTTATGCGTCGTTGTTTAATTATCCTGATCAAACCTTCACTTCTAATCCTCATACTAAAACAAAAAAGTTTCGAAAGCCCCTAGCACTGGTCTACTTTCGCAAGATTGTTTGAAAATCGTAAGATATTGCTGTTTTTAATCCCCACACCAAAAAAAGATACTCTTCAAAAAGCCGCCCAGCATTGGATCACTTTGAAGAAGAATGACAGAAACTTTGCAATAATCCCACGATCAAAAAACCTTAAACTTTTTTATCTTCGGCTGTAAATTTTTCGACAAAGACGGGCTGATCCCCGATATAACATCGCCGAAAAGCAAATCACCGAAACGCCAATTCACAGAAAAGCATATCACTCATCATATTAACAGAAACGATAATTCATCAAAAACGACAATTCGCCGAAAAACAATTGATTGATTGATTGATTGATTGGACTGTAGAACCAAGTACTTGACAGGTGGTCCCGGATAACGCCGGGCCTATTCCTACAGCCTGTTTACACATAACAATAGGAGGGATAGGAAAATTATTTTTTTTTTTTTTTGGGACGGAACGACCCGGTTTCAGACACCTAGCGATCGTACGGCACAACACAATTCTAATCTACTTTTAACTACTAGAGAGAGGATAAAGGCTTAATAGGTTTAATGGATAACGATGGTATTGGTCTTCAACAATTGCTTCTCAAAATCAGCAAGCTTTCCATCTTCTTAAACAAAATTGATTGATTGAATCAGCCCGGTTACAGACACCTAGGTAAAATCGATAGTTAGTAACACAATGACAACGCAATTCTAATCTACACAATCAACAATTGGATGTTTCATTTGCCAAAACGATTAACTCCATTAAACAAAAGTCGCGAAAAATGAGAATATACAAAAACGGGGTTTTTAAATTCATTATAAATTGCAACTTTAGTTACTTTTTATTTTGCCATTTAGTGGTGGTAACACTTATTATTAAAAAAATTTGTTTTGAATATATACAGTTAGGAGCCAATCAAGTATATACGTTGATATTAAAATTTAAAAAATTCAAGAAATCGAGTTAATCGGTTTGGCTTGTGAACCATCCAATTAATATTTCGAAGAAATATTATTTTTCCTACATCCGTAGATTTCCTGAAAATTAACTCTAAATTAATATTTTCCGGTTTCCTAATATAAACATTTATTAATTTAATCCTAATGCAATTCCACAACTTACAGTAGAATTTCCTGAAACCATAATTATTTAAATTATATTAAAAATTACTCTCAAATCCTTTAGTATTTAACAAAAACTATGTGAGACATCTCAAAGTCAAAAGTTCCTGGAAAATTAACTATCGGATTGGATATTTTAAATAAATTTAGCTTATTTCGCAAAAATTTCGAATGTTTTATTAATTTTGGTCACCAAAGAATAATTACCAAGTAAATTATACTGCATAGGACATATTGTGCCATGCTTAATGGAGCCTTACCATTCCACTACCAATCACTGCCAAATGTGGTATGCAGGATTGGAATGGCACTCTAACATTATGTTCAATAGAAGTAGGCCATCTCTCAACAAAATAGTCAAATTCTGTGTGGAAAGCTGAATTTGATGAAATTTTAGAATTCGGATATAATGAATGAAACCAGGCCGTCTAAAATTCTACAATTGGACTATTCTGAATTCATATCCCAAAAATATATATAGTCAAATCAGGTATTCAGAATCGGGTGTAAATCCCCACCCCAAATGAACTTTAGAGAAGCTCTGGAGTTCAGCCATGCAAGGCAATTTCTTAAGCAATCATGCTCGAACCTGGTATGCTGAGCTAATTCGAGACTGCAACATAAATCCCGGATGAAGTTCTGGATTTTTCTAAAAAACATATCCGAATACGACCGGCCAAGGAACTATCCAGTCCTCCATTCACTATAACAATTCGCCGAAAAACAATTAGTATAAAATGACAATTGCACGAAAATATGTTAAATAGAGTGGTTACTCACGCTATGCATTTTAAAGCAAATTTCTGTTGAACAAATTTAAAAAATTAAGGGAGCCATTCGTATGTTAAGAAGATTCATAACTTCGAAACGAGGTTTGGGTTCGTTCATTTGTACATAGGTTCTGTTTTATTACTGGCCCTGTTTTCTGATAAAAGTGGGTTTATAAAATGGAAATTGAATTGGGATATGAGTTCCAGACGTGCCTTTTCAAAATGCCCAATTTGAACGGATGCTATTTCGCAAGCTATTGCTTTAAAGCTCCTTTTTAATATAAAAAAGGAATTATACTTAAATTAATGAATGTGGTGCTGGAAAATTGTCAATTTAGATTAATTAAGTTATTGGCCAACCGTCTCAAATAAAGATCAATCACTATTATGGAAATAGCATTTTCGGACGTAATGCTGGGAATTGCTAAGGAACTCGGTTTTATGATAAATTTCGGAAAAAGGGATTTCGGAAAATATTGAAAAGAGATTGATTTAAAATTACCAATATGAATCAAACTCAGTCATTCACTTGAAGAACACGGTTTCTTGATAACGGGCAACCTGAATGGAACGAGGTCGATCATTTTACAACCAGCAGATATGACACTAGATGTGTGTGATAAAAAAGGAATGTGGTCCTGGAAAATGGCAAATTTAAATATTTTAATGAAACGGCGTACTGTGGTTAGTTTAAATTGGTTAAAATGGTTGGTCGTTACATTTTACTTGGTAAAGAAATGGCTCAATTCCTTCAAAATTAAATCAAATTTTGGTCCTTTCAAATCACATTTGGTTCATACAAGCCGAGTTCAATTACAAATGGTTGAAAAATGGCTTACTTCCATTTCATTATAAGTGAAATTTTCCAGAATCTGAACCGGAAAGCTTATTAGAAGTTAATCAAGTTAACCAATTATTCTTTTCATCAAATTGGAGTTTTGAAAAATGAGTATTTTGCGGCAACATTTAGACGCCTTCTTGAACCCCCCAATTTTCAAAATATAAACCCTGTTTAATACCAAATGGTATGACGTAAATCTACTCAATTGGCCATCAGTGAATTATCGTTTTAAGTTACTTGACGTTTTTTCGACTAAATGAGGTTTTCGATGACACTACTGTTCTCGGTGAATTGCAGTTTTTAGTGAATTGTAGTTCTCGATGAACTGATTTTCGATGAATTTTTCAGTTAATTTTTATATATTAGGTGTTTGTTTACAGAGGTTTTCTTCGAGATTAAAAGTATACATATTTAAAATAGAAATATTTTCACGGTATTTGTAGTTTTTACAGGTCCGACGCAATGTTTCAGAACACCGACACGTCAACGTGAGTTACATAACCTCTCAGAATGATGAGTTTACGATGCCAACTGATAAACAGCACATTCGGCACTGCATTCTATACGAAATTACAACAAGGAAAAAATGCTTCTAAAGCACGGGAACTACTTTGTAGTGTTCTGGGTACCGGCGTTGTGTCTTATGACACAAACGTTTGGTACAAACGTTTTAGAAGTGGTGATTTTGATCTTAGTGTTCAGCCGTCCTGGATAGTCTTGAAAGTTTGCGATGTGGAATTGCAAGCTCTACTAGATGAAAACTCAAAGCAAAATACAATAAGAGCTTGCAACTCAATTAGGAGTCATCCAAACAGCTATTTCTAAGCGTTTACACCAACCAAATGGGAAAATATTAAAAACTTGGAAGGTGAATCCCACATTTATTCACCGAACACAACCTAGGTCAACGTATGAACTCGTGCCTTTCACTGTTTATCATGCAACAAAAAAAGGACTTCTTGTAGAAAATTGTGGCGGGTGATGAAAATTATTTTTTTTTTACGAGGAAACAGAACAGCCACTTAAAGAAGGTTCTCCTGTGTATGTGTTTTATTGCGTACTTCGAGAAACTGAACCGACGGTGACTATGCAGAACGCTGCAGCTGACAATTGAACAAACTGAGTGAAGAACTTGATCAGAAAAAGCTATTTACTAGGCAAGGAAGCAAGCAAGTCCTACTGCTGCATGGCAATCCTAGACCTCACGATGTTCGCATAACTCAGAAGACCCTCTTGAACTTAGGGTTGGAAGTTCCCGCACGCGGCATAATCACCAGACTTGGACCCAACCGACTAACATTTGTTGCGGTTAACGGAGCTCGTCTTAACGGATAAATAGTCAAAACGCTGAACGATGTGCGTAAATTCGTCGATGGCTTTATTGCGTCATAAAAACATTTCCAAGATTAAATTCGTTGTTATCTATTTTTATATAAAATAAATTTGCTGACAAATCTGTAAAAATTAAGTCACACACCTAACATACACTGCGCAAAACAAAAAACGCAACAGTAATTTTTTTAGAAAAAATACCCTTTTTTCAAACGCTTGCTTGTATCTTGGTGAAATGTCGGTTTAATTTTTTTTTTTTTTTACTTTTAAAATGTAGCAAATTTAGTCTACTTTCCGATGCTGCTCGTTAAAAAGATTTTTGTTTGACTGAATAAAAGTCATAAAAAACTAAAATAATAAAAAACGGACATCACCATCGGAAAGTAGACTAAATTTGCTACATTTAAAACGTAAAAAAAAAAATTAAACCGACATTTCACCAAGATACAAGCGTTTGAAAATAGGGTATTTTTTCTAAAAAATTTACTGTTGCGTTTTTTGTTTTGTCCAGTGTATATTTAGGAAACGTATACTTTGTAAATAATTTTTTTCGTTTGATGAGTTTGTATTGATTGGGCCTCATTTTGCTTTTTATTTGGCCCATTGTTCTACAAGAAAGTGTTTCAAATCAACATTTGAGTTTAACAATTAGGTTACCGGACAAGTGATGCAGTGGTTAAAGCTTCGGCACTTGGACCGGGAGGTACTGGGTTCGAATCCCAGCAGAGGCAGGAGGCAAAGGGAATTTTCTTCATCGATTACGATCGGCAAAGTTAATAAACAAAACTTAGACCCTCTGTTGGAGTGCAGAACTCAGCGCCGACAAAACGTCCATGTCAATGTACAGGTTGACATGGAGCTTGCAATGTGCAGGTGGTACACTGTAGTTGTGTGAGTAGGTTAATGGGTGGATATGTGCGTGAATGAAAAGGGAGGTATTAATTGACCTTAAAAAGACATTAAATCCATTGGATAATTAATACTTTCTTTTATTAAAAAAAAAAAAAAACAAAAAAGGTCTGTGTTATCTAAAATGTGCCATCTCTTCCTCTTCTTGAATTGCTCTAATGGTTACAACCGAATCAATAAAATCTCGCCGAAATATCTCAAGCTGATGCCAAGATTTGGCATTAGAATCCGATTTATATTGGTGACCGTTAAGTGGACCACACTTTTCAAATAAGCAAAAGCTTATAATCGTGCTAAATGATAACACACGAGTTCGATGCATTTTGTTGCCGACCTTGTTTGAGATCCGAAAGTGTATTGCTGCCAAGTTTGGAGCGGAGCATCTAGTACCTGCATACTATTTTTAAGGAAAAGACGGCCGATTGTGAAATTTTTCCGATAACAAAAAAATCGGTCTGTCAGAAAAATTAAAAAAAAAATATTATGCAAATATCCGCTTGATAGAACTTGGTCCCATGCGATTACTCAAATTTGTATGAACCCAAAAAACAGTTGCTTGAAATTGAGATGGTATGGTTGCTATCGTATTATTTTTTTCTGCCATGCCCGAGTTCTAAAGCGTCAATCAATCCTATCAAAATAAAAAATGCGAGAATGCTCGGCATCCCATTTCCGCCATTCTTGGTTATTGGTTATTTTCATGAATTTTATAAGTATATCTCCTTTTTATAAGAACGGTTGAATTTAGTTCCTACCATGTTCTAGCTTAGTTGAAGCGATTTAAAAGCGAGTTAAACACTATTGTAGAGCAACCTCGACCCTTTCGACCTGGTCACTGACTTCTTCGGGATTATGAACTCATTGTCCAACATTAATATTCGAAAGGCAATATTTTAACGCGTTTGAGTAAGCTAGATTAGGGCTTCAAGCTGCCATGACCCCGCTCCATCATCAATCTTAAACTCAGCCTTCTTTATACTGTCTTTCCTCTTTATACTAAATTATGTCTTAACATGATTTAGTTCACCCATTCAAAGTTTTTCTTTCTATACAGCAGTGTTCCACAACAGCAGCACCGACATTTCTTCCAATGCTGGATTGTGCTAAGCAAACACGGTTGTTATCGGGATTCTATTATGTGGTTAATTTTGGCCTGAAAACATTTTGATAGCGGACACGTCAGAGAGGGTGAATGGTTTATTAGAATTTAATTTGAATTATAGATGGAAGATTTGCAAGAATCGCAACAACCAGTTTCGAACTTAATGAGGTTATTGATTAATTCGAGATATACTGAAATAGACCAATGTACGTAACAATCACAACAAAAACCATTACAATAAAACAACAACAACGTAAAATAAATGGCTTAGTATTATGATTTTGTTGTTCATGAATGAAATGATAACCTGCTCGTAGATAGTGATTGCAATCCCGCACCATTTACCAATCCCGGGATTAAGAATATATACAAATCAACAAAAAATATACGTATTTTAAATAATTCAGTTACCTAAGAAACAATTTTATTCAAAAAATGTAAATCCATATTAAAATAAATAAAAATTCATATTAAAAAAAGATAAAACATTATTGGTCACAGCTTAGGTAAGACCTCCGCTTTTTAGGTAAGAAAAATGCCCGCTCCGATTCTCCACTTGTCAGCGGAATTGCAATTAAGTCACACGAGAAGTTACACGCGAATGAACGTTTTAGCTTTATATAAAAATGAAAGGGGAAAAAATAGTAACCGAGTAGTCTGAATGTTTTCTGATTAAAGAAAAAATACTCGTATGGTGTTGAATTATTTAAAAATAACGGGTAATACAGTTTTATTTAGTTTTGTACATTACACAATAGCTGTTTTCGGAAATATCCCATGGTAACTTTTGAGTAGTTTTCATTTTTTAATGTTGTTAACAAAAGTTACTCAAGTTACCCTGGCTATACAAAAGGAAGATTACATTTCGCGTGGTAATACTTATATTCAGCAAAATGCAATTACGTATTTTAACAGAAATGTACATTTTTGTTGTATTTTTTTAATAGTTTATGCTTGGAAAGTTTGTGCTTTAACTTTTCTGACACTACTAATTTAATACAAATTGTACAAATTGTCAAAAAGACAGAAATTAAAAAAAACAACTAAAAGTAAATTACCCTAAAGTTACTCTACATGTTCGGAAATAGATTTGGTAATTTTTTGTCAGCAAGTTACCCAAAAGTTACCATGGGATATTTCCGAAAACGCTGAGAATAAGGAATAAACTAAAGTTGTTAATGGTCAGCGGTCAATTAATGAATTTAAGAGAATTATTAAATTATATTTATACTTTTATGAAATCTCGAGATTCCTTTAAAAAAAACCAGGGATACAAATATGATCGGGGATCCCGGGATTGTAATCACTACTCGTAGATTCCATACCTCGCAAACAATTTATCATAAGAATCTGATGACTAAGAATATTGCAATTACTTGTTTGGAACTCGTTTTTTAAATTACATTTTCGATTTGTATTGAATTTTGGTTCAAGTCTATATATTCCTGACACCAATCAGTACGATTAATGGTAAATTTTAGATAGTTAATACAACACCAACAATTTATTTTCATACAAGATGCATCCATTCATTATTTTAAGAATATAATACCGCAATATCTGCTACAGGCATGCACTGCAATTAAAAAATAATTAATTTCTACTTGGGAAAAAATCAATAGATATTTTGCTTCTGGGAAAGATACAAAAAATCTTATTACTGAACAATTATACTTTGCTGACATATTGGGGACACTGACTTAAAAAGTATATTGTGTCATTATCTACAACCACAGTTCATATATAGAAGGTAATACATTTTGGATCGGTTTGGTTTTCGTTACCTCGCGCATGTACTATAAAAATGGTAAATATGTCAAAAAATTTGGGTATTTTATGTAAATTATAAAATGGAATGAAATTCTAAAATTGATTTGGATGCAGATCGGAACTATATTATGTCCGTACCGATATGGAAAATTGGAAAAGAACCTGGCTTTATATACGTTTATACATAATTTCAGCTGATCAGATTAATTTATGATGCAAATTAATCTGTTGTTGAAAGTGAAACCGAGATGACTAAGTTATGATAAGTTAAAAAAAATTAATTTCTAGAATTTAAGAATATCACAAAGACGTATACAACTCGATAGCGAACACTATTACTAAAATTGCATAGCGGTTGATCGACAACGTTATTACATAAAAATCATCAGAATTCTTATATGTCCATTAAAAAACGTAATTGCATTCAATATGATGAAAAAATATGAGAACCAAGACATCATCGGTGACCATCCAGTAACAAATCTCATTCAATGATGAACATTTCGAATTCCGTCGTAACAAACGCCATTTACGTAAGAGTCACTGATCAGTAAAACCTCTGGATATGTAGTATGTCTACATTCACAGAAACTTTGCCAAAAATATTTTAAATGAATTAGCCGACTGAATTAAGATGTAGGGAACTACAAATCTATTAGCTACAACAATCCACATACGAGTAATAACAATTTCAATATACATACCTAGGCAACTCTGAAAAGTCAAAATCACGTATTCAATGCAAATTGCACGTGTTGTAAAACACAACACAAACATCAATCATTTCACCTAGGAGAAAACGTGATTCCCAAGATAAATGTCGCTTTGGCCCAATGCCCAAACCACCAATCCAATTACCAAAAAAAAATCGTAAATAGAATACTGGTAATCCTAAAATATTTCCAATGTCTGTTTTCTCTGCATCCTTACCTTCAATGTAAAATTCACAAAATGATTGATGATAGAAAATCCTATTTACCGCCTACCTCTACCCTCTTCGTAAAATTTACTTCAAAAATACATTAAATAATTTCAATTTTTTTTCTTCTATTTAATTGGTATTATAAAAGTATAAATTTCATAAAAACAATTTTTGTTTTATTGATATTATAATGAATAAAATTTGCATAAATCATAATAATAATTTAAAAAAAAATTTAATTAAATTGATTACCGCAATAATAATAATAATATGAGAGAGATGGGAAACAATTTCCAGAAATCAATAAAAATTATTTTATCCTTTGTTGAAAATAATAATAATCATAAAATTAAAATAAAAATTCGCATCGAGAATTCCTACAAACGTTTAATTCAATTAAAATTTAAAAATTTCTCGTCTATTTTTTTTTTTTTTGTGAAATCTTCAAAATTTATCACAAAGGTAACACACAAACAAAAGAAAATTATAATGATTACATCAACAACAATATAAAATAATATTTTTATAAGCTTACCTTGTTGGCAGAAAGATGGTTTTTTGTAATAATCTGAAACAAATAATAATGAGATATGAATTAATGATGGTTCCAAATTGTCTGTGCTTCATTCTTGTTCAAAAGCCGGTGTATTTATTGTAACATGCTTATTGAACCGTATAGTATTGTAAATAATTATGCAAAAATAAATCGATAAATTGTGAGATAATGGAGGATTTGTTCTTATTCTTATTTATAAACCTCTTATTCTTATTTATAAACCTAAAAGAGAGTAGAGGTTTTCTGAGGAAGTTGATAAGATAGTCGTCACATTTTTAAATTTAATTAAATCCTTTAATTTGAAAATTATGCATTACATATCGTACGAACAAGCACAGCATTCCTAATTGCTTGCTCCCTACCCTAGATCCAGTTACATCGAAATTCAAAAAATATTTAACTTTGTGGATATTCCGTTTTAAATTTTATTTTTTCTAGTAAATTTTAAATTGGCTGCAACACGGATTGAAATAATAAGCGAAATGTTGGAAAACCATGCACGAATTGCTGCTTCAACGACAACAACGGATGGTTATTTTGCATTGGATCATACACAAACCAGCGTTGGTAGGCACAAATAGATAATTAGACCCTACCCGCCGTATTTCACCCTATATTCCTCCCAATACGATACGAAAACGAAAGTACAACATTCATTACTTAGGAATAAGCCTTCTGAACTAAGTTTGAAATACTAGACACATTTTGGTTTATGGACATTAGAGACATCTATCAATAATTGGTATGAACTAAAAAGACAACAATTTAGATATAAAAAAGCTCAGCATTCAGCAAAAGTGACATTTTAACGAGTTTGTGGAAGTTAGAGGAATCATGGTTATCCTTTTTTCTAGGTTTTGTTAATATCAATTCTTTTTAAAAAAACGTTTTTGGCAAAATCCATTGTTGTGAAAATTCGTGTCAATCACACCAAAAATATTTTCTTTTGGCAATTTCACTGGACGAATTTCCGAAAATCGCACCATTTATTAATGAAATTGCTTAAATTGGGTTAATTGGATGTACCGAACAAGTATCATTGAGCATATCCCCAATCATAAGAAATCCATTTCAACTCTTATTTCGAAATATTTGTTGGTTATTTTGATGGTGTTACACCCCATTGAGGGATTTTGCTAGATTAGCCCGCCTTATTCTAAAGGTTATATAATCAATTTAAACTTCGTTCAACTCATTGAATCCTTGAAGGGCTGCTGGAAGGGTCTTACTGCCGCTGGATTAGGCATACCAGCATAACGAGAGGGGGGGAGGGGGATTGATCTCGGTTTCTTCCATTTTTAACAATTACTTTACTAACATAAGGAAGATTTGACGTTATTGTGTATATGTTTCTCCTTCGTTATACGCCTCGAATTTAAAAATATCGAATTTTGAAAGAAAAACATAGTTTTTTTGTAAAAATTCGATATTTCGAAATTAGAGTTGAAATAATTTCAGCATGAATCATTGACCCTTCTTTTTATTAATGAAATCATTTAAACTATATGTTCCGAAAAAGTTTCACGGTTTATTGCCCATCGGCCAACCCGACAACAGAAAATCATTATTTTAGGCCTACTTTCAAAAGTTTAATTAAAGAAAAAAATTTAATGATGGATTTCTAGTTATCCCACTTTTTATTAATAAAATCACACTAAACATGCAAGCCAGTTTCATGATAGTGCAAGCTCCTTTTCCAGATATCATTCATACGAAATATTTTAAAAATTGATAATTTGAAAAATGGTTTTAAATAAGAGATTTTGATTTTGTGATTGATTGTGGCCAGTGAGGAGTAGCCGTAATGATAAAACTCACTGAACAGGCTAAAAACATCTATAGCTAACCTTATTTACTGAACAATTAGCAGACTTTCGAAGGATAGAGCACGATTAATGGTGAAACTTTCGAAACCCAAAACCAAGAATACGAAATGAAAAATAACTAAAATTTGGTTAAACAATTTAACCGGCTGAGTTATGCCAAATGTAATTTGCAGAGCGTAATAAAACCATAACATGTTTTTTTTAATTGTACAGTGATAAACATTTAAGCGCACTATTTGTTTGTAGCAAAAATTGAAAAAACTCCCATTGAAGCTCCCACTCCGGTACACAAATTTCCACCAAATTTCACAAAATTTCGTAATTCGAAACGGTTAAGTATGAAGTTTAATTCCGAAAAGTTAATCCGCTTGGACTTAGAGAAGCCGAATTTTGCTGAAACAAAGTCTTTTTTATCAAAACTAGTCATTTTCGGCTAAATTAAAAATGTGACTTGAATAAATATTTTTTGAAATTTAATTTACAACCGGTTTTTGTAATAGATTTTTCGTAAATGCTATAAACTTTTCAAAAATATTTGCATAAATCGAAAAAGTCATAAATTAATTTATGAAAAAACTAAGTATGGAGTTTCATACCCCGATCAATTAATCCGTAAGGATTCGGTTGCACAAGTATCCATTTTTGCTGTAAGTCCATTTTTTGTCGAAATTCGTCATTTCTGCTTAAATTTTGGAAAACTGATCTGGGTATTGTTGCAAAATAATGTACAGCGCATCCCCAATAGAATTCCTCATGACTTTTTCCTTACAGAAAATGAAGAATGAAAAAAAAATTGAGAAAAAAAAAAATCTGTTCCAGTTAAAAGTCGTTAATTCGTCTCATAAATAATACACTTTTCAAAATATTTAAAAAAGACGAAAAGCTCCAATGGAAGCTGCTACTTCCGGTGATCTGATTACGACCAAAAAGCACTGGGATCTGAGTTGCAAAATAAATTATAATCTTTTAGTTTATAGTTAGTCTTCAAGTAAATGAATTCAACTTTTCAAAATACGTGTAAAAACGAAAAAGCTGTAAGTACATGTATGATTTCAGATTAAAACCAAACATTCAGTTTAAAACAAAAATTTAATTAAAAATAAAAATTTAAAAAAGGTTAAACCAAAATAAGCTAAACAAAAAATAAAAATCTAATTTTAATTTAATTTAACATTTAAAAATTTTAAAAATAATTCTTCAGTATTTTTTTGAAGTTGTCCTTTGATAAATTAAGTCAAATAGGTCGTCGATGATGTCGACAGATGTAGACAACTTATTAATGGGGTGTCCATAGTTAGTAGAATGGTGTTCAAATGCTAAAAATTCATGGTTTCGAAATGTTTTGCATATCACATTAATTGATGTTTTCCTAGAATCAGTGTAACCAAGCAAAACGTTACCAATAAAAGCCGCACCCAAAAGAAGTATTCTATTTTCAAGCGTTCATATTTTGGATTGAATTTTTTTTTTTTTGTATTGAAGCTGTCGCGGTTTTGGTAAAAAAACGGAAAAGCTTCCATGGAAGCAGTTATTTCCGGTGGACCGATTTTGGCCAGAATACACTGGGATCTCCCAATTTGTGCAAAAAGCTTAGGTATGAAGTTTCATCCCGATCAATCAGTTCATCTATGCTGTACAAGGACCAAATTTGTCTTGAAAACCCGTTTTTTGTTAAAAAAAAAACGTCATTTCCGCATAAATTTTGAAAAACTGATCTTATAGTAATTTTTTCGTAAATACTACTTCCGGTAGACTGATTGCAGGTAAAAATCATTGGGATCTCGCAATTTAAGAGAAAACCATACAAATAAAACTTTACCCCGATCAAGCAATTTGTTTGAGCTGTAGAGAGTCAACAGACATTTTGTGGACACGGCACCAAATTCACATATACGCTACTTGTTGTGAAATGTCATACAGTATCTGATACAGTTGTCTAACAAAGTACGATACACATAATTTATTTCTGTAACATGGATAATTTTTTATATAGTTTGTTAAAATTTTAATGTTTAATTTTTTTAAAAATGTAATTTAAAATTTTTTCTGAAGATGCATCAAAATGAGATGCGAAATATAAAATTGATGTATAACCATTTTGGTTATCACTAAAAAATTTGTTTTCATTAATTGGATCCGAACACAACAAATAAAAACTAAATCAATGAAATAATCACGGATCAACAAAAAACATAATATATGTAAATATAATAGGTATGGTTTGATGAAATTACGTTTTTTCTGGGAGGAAAAATTGATCTAACTTCATTTGCTCATAAAGGGTGGTTAAATTTTAAGGGCCGACGTTGAATGTGAACCACACCTAAACGTCAAGTTTTTTTCTGCATTTGACATTTCTCAATTTCAAACTAACTCAATTTGAACCATGGAAAGATACACAATCGAGCAACGCGTTAAAGTTATTCAGGCATATTATGAAAATAGGCGTTCAAATCAAAATGCATATCGTGCACTTCGTGATTTTTTCGGTCAATTTAATCGTCCAAATGTGCGTACAATCGGAAAAATCGTGCAAAAATTTGAGCAAACCGGGTATGTAGGAGATTTTAAAACACCAGTTGCATGCTCATACAGCTCGTACTGCAGAAAATATTGCTGCTGTTCGCGATAGTGTGGCTGAAGAGCCGTCCACCTCAACTCGTCGTCGTGCCCAACAATTGCACCTCTCACGCTCATCGTTGATGAACATTATACATAAAGACTTGCATTTACACGCTTATAAGGTGCAATTGACTCAAGAACTAAAGCCTCTTGACCATACCAAAAGTCGTCAATGGGCAGAATGGTGGCAAGAAATGGCAACAGTGGATGATCAATTTTCGAAGAAAATCATCTTCAGTGATGAGGCACATTTTCACCTCAGTGGATTCGTCAATAAGCAGAATTGCCGCATTTGGGCGAATCATAATCCAAGAGTGATTGTGGAAAAACCAATGCACTCACAAAGAGTGACTGTTTGGTGCGGTTTATGGGCTGGCGGCATCATCGGGCCGTATTTTTCCCAAAATGAGGCCGGTCAGGCAGTTACTGTGAATGGTGTTCGCTATCGTGAGATGATAACGAACTTTTTATGGCCCGAATTGGAAGATATGGATGTGAACGATATGTGTTTTCAACAAGACGGTGCCAGTTGCCACACAGCTAACGAAGGTTTTTAGGTTTAGGTTTCAGTGGTTGACACTTAAGCCATTTTTGGCCCATTGTGATAACACGCATTCACGCCACATCATTAACCCATTCACCTATTATTCACCTACTCACACAATTACAGTATACCAATTGCACATTGCAAGCTCCATGTCAACCTGTACATTGACATGGACGGTGGGTCGGCGCTGAATTCTGCACTCCATCAGAGGGTCTTAGTTGTGTTTATTAACATCACCGATTGTAATCGATGATGAAAATTTGATTTGCATCTAGCGTCTGATGGGATTCAATCCCAGTACCTCCCGGTCCAAGTGCCGAAGCTTTAACCACTGCACCACTTGTCCGGTACAGCTAACGAAACAATAGCTCTTTTGCGCAACAAATGCAATGGCCGTGTTATCTCACGTGGTGGCGATCTCAATTGGCCGCTCATGTGATTTGACACCGTTGGACTTCTTTCTTTAGGGTTATTTGAAAGAAAAGGTGTACGTCGATAAGCCAGCAACAATTCAAGAGCTAAAGAATGAGATAATTCGGCACATTAACGGCTTAGAACCTCAATTATGCATAAGCGTCATCGAAAGTTTGGACCATCGGGTGGTGTGCCGCCGAGGTCGTGGCGGCCATTTGGCCGATATTTTGTTCCATACATAATTGAACCATACCATATTATCATAATAAAAAGAATTGACAATAATTTCCTAAATAATTTATGTTTTATTCAAAATCAACATCGGCCCTTAAAATTTAACCACCCTTTATTACCTATCGTCTTCGAGATGGTGATTTTAGGCGTTTCTCTGTGTTCAAAGTCAATTTCTAAGCTGACGAAACATTTTATTCTTTCCGTTCGTTTCAATAGTTTTATTATTTGCAAACCGCCATATCGCACAGAAATTCTTTGTGGTTTCGAAACATACAGCGTAACTAAAATAATGCTTTATTAAAGGCTTCATTGGTAGATCGATGGAATTTTTACATTGCAATTAGGGGGTTAATCACGGATATAATCATGTGAGTTGAAATCTGAATTATTTACGTATCTTACTTTTATACTCGATGGTGTACATCGCAAGTCGAATTCACGAAAATTTAAGTTCGTCAATATTGGTTTCAGGAATCAATTGTTAAAGCATATTTAATTTCATTGGGTGATCTGAAAATGTACTCACGATGTCAATCGCAAAATACCGAAATTTCCGAATTGAGTCAAAAGCAGCATCCATTAGTAAGAGGTATACAAGTTAGGCATTAAGCGATATATTCGAAATTCTTCTCTATAGATATTTTTATCAAATGCCCGTTAATAAAGGCGCGTAGCCGCACATATGATTTGAAAAGGTGTGATACAAACAATTAGCAATAAAGCAACCAATTATTTAATTGCACACAGGATACAATATACAAGTAAAATGATAATTAAATTTTAACACATAACTTGAGATTGATAAAACTCAATAAGCAACATTTACAACTCAAGCATCTGAATAAATACTTAAAACAATTAATTAAACATTTTATGTAAAATGTCATGTTATCAAATAATAATAAAATAAATAAAACCTTTGTTCGCAAGATGTGTTTTAGAGTTGTAGAATGCTGGATAATATCACTTGGTAATAAACCGGCATGAGCCTTAATTGCCCAGAACAGTATTATCTCAAGTATTATGCACAAAAATATTTTGCGCTATCAAAGTCATTTTGAAAATTCTTGTTTAGTTTAATAGATCTGCTTATATCTTTGAAACTAAATATGCATTAAATAAACGGGGGTTATCGACCACGTATCGTAATCTTTTTTTTTTTTAAGATACATTATAGTACAAGTTTCGCGTCCCCTACGTCTATAACATATGAAACAATTATAACAAAACTTGTTTAGAAAATATTTTTGTATAAAATGAGGTAAAATTCAAGAACCAATTTGATTCTAAGTTCATTCGTAGTGTCGAGTACAACCGCGCACAATGAAACTGTTTCTAATTTTCTGCATTATCACAATAGTTGGGACCCTGGGTGATCCACTTGGCCCTGATCGGCATCAGCTCACCGAAGAGTTTAGTTGGGATACTCTCAATTTTGATATTACGCCCGAACAACGTGAGCAAGCTATAGCATCTGGAAGTTACATTCCGAACAAAAATGGGATTTTAACAGCAGGTGTCTGGGGAGACAAAATGTTTGTTTCTGTATTTAGGTAAGCATGGAGAAATGCCCCATACGATAAGAACTATAATAAACTATTTTTTTTTAATTTTAGACTTTCTACGGGAGTATTATCATCGTTGAATTATTTCTCACTCAACACTACCGAAAAATCACCCGTTCTACATCCATATCCATCTTTCGAAGCTAATTATATTAACGAAGATCCAGAACAACAAACGGTAAGCTTACCAACACCTTCGTCAGTGATTAATTCGGGACATCTTGAAGTTGATAAATGCAATCGACTCTGGGTAATTGATACAGGATT
The DNA here is from genome assembly GCA_932526605.1 of Nephrotoma flavescens. Lineage (NCBI taxonomy): Eukaryota > Metazoa > Arthropoda > Insecta > Diptera > Tipulidae > Nephrotoma > Nephrotoma flavescens. The sequence goes on along the minus strand of OW052220.1, from coordinate 108,435,548 downwards.
TACGGATTTTTTTGGTAGCCGACGCTCGATTGCCCCACCAGCTATTGTTATTTTTGATTTAACCACCGACACTTTAATAAGACGAATTGAAATCCCTGGAAAATTTAACAATCCTCTCAGTAGTTTTGTCCGTATAGTGGTTGATTATGATGGTGAAAATTGTGATGATGTGTACGCTTACGTAGCCGATGCATTTAGATCGATAGTCGTTTACTCACTTAAAAAGGATCGTTTTTGGCAGGTGGAACATAATTACATGGAATCTGATCCTCTCGAAGGGAACTTCGTGTACGACGATATAAATTTCAAATGGAATTACGGAATTATCGCGCTCACCATTGGCGATAAACAATCTGATGGGTAATTACAACCATTTACATTAAATACCAATGCATAATTTTTTTTTTAATTTAGATCGAAACGAGTATACTTTGCACCGCTTGCGTCTACTAAAATGTATTACGTCTCAAACCAAGTGCTTCAAGATGAAACCTACTCGTTAAGCAAAAACGCCAACGACTTCTATTTATTAGGTGAAAATGGTAAAGGTTGGAATACGAATCAATTAGCATATGACGAAAAGACTGGAGCGGTTTTCAGTTCAATATTTAGCGGAGCTACAATCGGTTGTTGGAACACACGTTTACCATATCAAAGTTTGAATACCGTACATAAAACGAGTAAAGACTTTTTCCCACTTGGTTTAATTGTTGATTTGAACCGAAATTTATGGGTAATATCACATTTGGTGCCATTTAGTTCGTATAAAGAATTTCAAGCGGGTCGAAAAAATGTTCGCATTTTCAAGGAGACTGTGGACGAAGCGATCGCGGGAACAAATTGCAAAGCAAAATAATTTGTAAATGTGAACGAATAAACTTTTGAATATAACTAAATAATTTTTGTGTTTCATACATGGGGGCAGTCATTTTCCAAAATGTCTCGGTACATTGACCATTCAAGTTGCCTTTAATAACGTGGGACCAATGAGGTTGTTGCCATCCACACCACACGTTGATAGTCCAAGGGCGCTGATGTTCAACTTGGCGAAGCCAGTGCGGATTTAAAACACTCCAGTAATGCATGTTGTGTCGATTAACCGTTTCATGGTTTAAAAACGACTCGTCGGAGAACAATACGTAGCAATAAAAATGGGTTTTTGCTGTATTTGTTCACGTGCCCACTGACAAAAAGTTACCCGAATTTGGAAATGAACGCAATGAAGATCTTGGTGCAAAGACCATGATACGGATGATACTTATGACGTTTTATAATTTTGCAAATACTGATTTGGGACAACCCGGAATCGTGTACTAAAATGAGAATTATGAATTACTGCAGCCAATACAGGAATTTCATTACTTTCCTTAGTAGTAAAATGTTTAACAGTCCGGTAAAATGAAGCACGTGACCGAATCCTATCCGGAAAATAGTGACAGCATTATCATGACTAGGGCCAGCTTCTCCATAAACCACGTTAAATACTCCATTTTGTATTATATTAATAGCCTAATGCAAACATGTCTTTTTGTTTTCGAAATAATCTTCGAACTAAATCGAATTTTTTAAAAAAAATTACAAAAAAATCATTTACAATAATATATAATTTTAATTCACCCGTATTGCAGAATCGGGTGCATAGGCTTTTAGTAACAGAAATCGAAAAAAATGTTTCAAAGAAATCCTACGTACTTTAAGCCGTAGAATCCGAATCTGCAATAAAAAATTGGGGTTCCTATTTTAATTTCAAAGTTAATCCTCGTCCCCCTTACAAGAACGGGAGGAGGGGTACTAATTTGAGCACAAATGTATGTCCTACCCCCGAAATGATTAAATTTTTATAATGGTAATTTTTTTGCGTAGAGTGCTTATTTTCCGAGATATTTAGTGAGAGGTGTTAGTGAATATATATGAGAGGTGTTCAATTTACGTTTCGGTAAATATACATGTAATGCAAATTTTTATAATTTTCCTCTATTTAGTCTACCAACAAAATATTTCATGCAAATCAAAGGATTCATTTAATTTCTGTGATTATTTGAAAGATAAACGCGATCATGCGATGCGGTTCGAAATTACTTTCAGGTGATACGAGCACCATTTGACAGTAATTTTAAACCGCAAGATCAATTGAATAAAATTGGAAAAGATCCATTTTTATATGCGTTTTCGTGGCTTTTGTCACAATCTATATTTTATTAACACTATTTAAAAATATTTTATTTTAACATATAACGTAAAAGCTTTTTCTACAACATTTTAAATAAAATATGATTTTAAGGTTTTTATATAGTAAAATACTAATTATCTTTATGTGACAATATTGTTATTTTTGTTTTGTTTGAGACCGGTTTCGGAGTTCCTCCTTCTTCAGTCAACGTTTTTTACTATTAATGGTGTGAACGTAGGAAATTTCGCCTTATATATAATGCACTTGTCTGTTAACAGTTATTATTTGTTGTATATAGCCAAGTCATAAATTTTATTCGTTTTGAAGATTAACTTGTCGTTTAGTATGTGTGGGCTATGTCGGTGTTTATATATTTCAAATTCTTCCAAAATATCCATCCTCCTGCATTTTCTCATTGTGTGCATTATTATTAAGTTTGTGTTTACGTCCGTGTATGTGTGATTGTTCGTGACTAAATGGCGAGCGTAATTGGATTTGAAGATCGTGTTTTTCGTTGCATTTTTTATTTCTTTTGTGTGTTCATTGAATCTCAGTTTACTTTACAAAACATAAATTCTATAATCGTATACAGAACCTAACGAACATCAATTTCAACACAACAGAAACAAGCCTTCTAGACAAAGGTTTAAAGCTCAACATAGAAACAGCAAACAACAAAAAAGCTCGACAAAAACATCTTCTGGAAATCGAAAATGCCGTGATAAATACGAATATCCAACACCAAGAAGAACTCAGAACCCTCGTAATTAATGAGCTAAAAACCAAAACATTTTCTCAAAATAATCAGGATTCTTCAAAAGTAAAACTTTTGAAAAGCATGAAGGCAAAATTGATCGAAAACGACGCTTTAATTACAAAAGCCGACAAAGGCAATACGGTTGTAGTCATGTACAAATCGGAATACCAACAAAAAATCGATGAATACATCTCCAAAAACAACATAATCGTTCTCAATCAAGACCCTACAAAAAACTATCTAAAGTCGATTAATCAAGTTATAAATAAGTCCACAGCAGTTTTGAACAACCAACAAATATATTATAGTAAAATGATGAAACCCATAGCTCCAGCCATCACAGGATTACCGAAACTTCATAAAAACGATATACCGATTCGTCCATTAATCAACTTTACTACGTCTCCATCATACAAAATCGCAAAAGTTATTAATAAATGGTTGACAGAAAATATTAATTTACAACATAATTCATCTATAAAAAACAACCAAGAATTAATCGACAAAATACGATCAGTAGACATACCTAGCGGGGCAAAATTTGCATCCTTTGACGTCACCAATATGTATACAAATATACCGGTTAACGATACATTGGAAATCATAAGGAATTTATTAGGTCAAAACAATAATATAAACAAAGAAAAGACAACACAAATAATGGCGCTGCTCAACGTAATAACCAAACAAAATTATTTCCAGCACAACAACAATTTTTATATACAAAAAGATGGACTACCTATGGGCAGTCCACTATCTGGAACACTCGCTAACATATATTTAAACCACTTCGAAAATTTCTATATAAACAACATAAGGAATAAACACAAAAATAAGATAATATATTGGCATCGATACGTTGACGACATTTTAATCTTATTCCACGGTACAAAAAGGCAATTGGATGAGTTACATAAATACATAAACAACATACACCAAAATATCAAGTTCACGTTGGAGTTAGAGCACGACAGGTCTATAAATTTCCTTGATTTAACCATTAAGAACACCAATCAAAAACATAGCTTCACGATATATCGAAAAGACACACAAACTGACCACACCATTCACAGCTCATCTAATCACCCCTTTCAACATAAGGTAGCAGCATACAATCATCTACTAACCAGGCTTAACAACATCCCCATGAGTGAAGGTGACTACAAAGAAGAACTGCACACTATCATACACATAGCGAAACAAAACGGATACAACACAAACATGATTCATAAATTAAACCGAAAAATTTTACATAAAAAACACCATCAACGTTACACCACCTTACACACTACACAAGAAAACATAAAAAAGTACGTCACAGTCGAATATAATGGACACACAAGCAATTTATTACAAAAAACTTTTCGAAAATTTGGTTACACAATCGCACATAAAACGTCACATAAAATACAAAATAAATTAACATCACAACAAAACCACAATATGGACACTGGAATATACAAACTGACGTGTAATGATTGCCCTATGTTCTATATCGGTCAAACCGGTAGATCGTTCACACTGAGATTCAATGAACACACAAAAGAAATAAAAAATGCAACGAAAAACACGATCTTCAAATCCAATTACGCTCGCCATTTAGTCACGAACAATCACACATACACGGACGTAAACACAAACTTAATAATAATGCACACAATGAGAAAATGCAGGAGGATGGATATTTTGGAAGAATTTGAAATATATAAACACCGACATAGCCCACACATACTAAACGACAAGTTAATCTTCAAAACGAATAAAATTTATGACTTGGCTATATACAACAAATAATAACTGTTAACAGACAAGTGCATTATATATAAGGCGAAATTTCCTACGTTCACACCATTAATAGTAAAAAACGTTGACTGAAGAAGGAGGAACTCCGAAACCGGTCTCAAACAAAACAAAAATAACAATATTGTCACATAAAGATAATTAGTATTTTACTATATAAAAACCTTAAAATCATATTTTATTTAAAATGTTGTAGAAAAAGCTTTTACGTTATATGTTAAAATAAAATATTTTTAAATAGTGTTAATAAAAAAAAAAAACGCAAGATCAAGTTCATCTTTCTGAAACAATTGATTTTCATGATTTTTTTGTCGGTAGTATATTTAAAGTTAAAAACTAGTTCTATAGTTGGTCCTAATCAAATTATTTTCAGATATGTACTTTATACTTTGCGACCGATTGACAAACAAAGATGGCCAACATCCAGTTGGGTACAATCTATTCATCTATAACTATTAAAAAATTTATATTAAAACCAACATGTAGCCTGTAAATTTATTAAGTAAAATATTAGGTAAATTCTTTTTTGTACTAAGTAATATTTTCTGAGGTAGAATTTCCGGACTCCGGAAAGGCTGAAACATGATTAAACATTAGCCTGCATATTCAAACTCTTTAAGGTGGAATGTGTATATTGTTTTACATGAAAAGTCCAACCATAATAAAAAATTAAATATTTTGATTGAAAGTTTTTTTTAAACCCCAACATCTAAAGAAAATGGTTCTTGTTTTAGAGATTCACCTTAAATCACGTAACTCTTATAATATTCAGGACACAACCAATAAATTACACGCATTTTTAATTAAAATATTATAGAAACGTACAAGTGGGAAAACTTTGCCTTGATCAATGTTCTATAAGAAAAACAATAAATACAGGACCATACACGTACAAAATAAATTAGGCACATACACACACACACGTGTTAGATGTACATAGAGATAGAGATAATATATTCAAACATAATTCTGAATAATTAAGAAAGATGTTGTTAATTCAAGTGGAAATTTAATTAAAATTTTATAATTAATAATTAATAGAGTAAAAGAAACTAAATTTTCTTCTTTATCGTACCTCGATACCTATAGATACATACATAGATACACCCTAACTAACTGTATCCAAACTAATATCATTAACTATTTTATACTAACATAATTTAAATTGCGGTTTTTATAGTTTTCAGTGGTTTATATTTGCTCGTAGTTTGAGTGATTATTATCAAGATATAAATTCGAAACATACCGTAAGCTACCCCTATATAGTCTCGTATACACGCTTATAATACATTGTACATATACGGTTATGGTTTAAGTATTTTCATCTTGATTTGAAAATTGTAACATTATGTAAATATTGGCTGAGGTGTGAAACGAAACAATTTCATTATAATGGGGAAAATTGTATTTCACTACAGCGACGTGTAAGCTCGTCAGTACAAAAACATTTTTTACGTTATAGGATAAATCGATTGTGAGGTGGTAATGATAATACGAGGTTTTTAAGTGTAAACCATTAGTAGTATCAGCTGTATTCTGAATGCGACAACAACAATAATGTAATAACTTGACTCAAATTTAAAACGAACGTAATAGTTATAGTGTAGTGTTTAAATTTAACAGCGCGTTCACAATCGATTTTTTTTTACGATCGTACGAACAAACGACAATTATAATGAAATTTTGGGTTATTCTAGATAATGGCAGGATAATTTTTTTTACTTCGAGCGATTACCAAAAATTCGAAAGATTTGATTTCGAACTAATGATATATAAAATATTATAAAATCGTCAAGCGGAATTACAATACAATTCGACGTCAATACACAGTCAACACTTATGTAGCTTGGTCGCTGCTGCAATCACCTGAGAAGACTGAAAATTTCCACACGAAAACTGTTATAAAGTTCACAAATATTTTACTAAACTCATTTCTTAATAAAAATTTAAACTAAATAACTTAAACTGCCTGAACTATTCATTACGTTATCTATTATGATCCCGAGTGGAATCACTTAGTTTATAATCTGGACCGTTAAATAATTTCCAAAAATTACCTCCATTCCCCTTTAAAATAAAATATCTACTATATTTTACTACGTAAATGAAGGTAAAATATATTTGTATGTGATATAAAAGTAATCTAGGTTAAAATAGGACTAAAATATTAAGAAACATCCAAACAATCCATAAAAACATGCCCAGAAGATTTTATTTCTCTGATAAGGAGGGAATGTTGTATAATATACCGGAAAAACTCGATCCATTTGTTTGTTTTCCGCATTATTAAGCATGGTCATGAAATCTGTGTTTCAAAATATGAAAGTACAACCTTGCCGAAGTGCTTGTATAACATTTTTATTCCTACTAAATTTTAAGAGGCAGAATTAGTAATCAATAAATGGTGAAAAAATATTTTCAGAGTGAATTTAAAGTAAAATTTACAATAAACTATTCACGTCACACAATAAAAATATCAATAAACACATATTCAAAAATGAAGAATTAATTTAAAATGTCAAATGTCAGTACCGCTCCCCGCACAAAAACTGTTTGTGTATTATTATTATTTCATATTTCTTTTTTCTGTGTACATACTATAGATTTAAAATACAGGATGACTCATTCCGTTCGATCTGCAGAGATTACTAGATTCCAACCATACCATCTTTTATTGACCTTGCTCGGAAAAAAAGGAAATGTGATTCAACATTTGGAAGCCGGTACAGAACGAACCACGGGGTATTTCAGCTAGCGGTAGGTGTTTTTAGTAGATAACACTGCTAGTTATAGTGAGTCCCACTTAAAATATGACAAATATTTTAACATTTATTTACGTATATGAGATTGGCAACAGATGTCAAACACTATACTACAAGAAAATTATTAGTACTAGATAGGGGCGGAAAAACCAAGTGCTGTTGGTAAATTTTCATAATTTGATCTGTTTTGATCTTCATATATTACATAAAATACCAATCCAATTACGTTTAAAAATTTGTTGTTACGACCGAGTGCCAAATCTAAGGTAAATCGTACAGTGAACTGAACTTTTATTACGCCAAGTTATACCAATTCTCCAAACGGATTAAGGGTAAAATTGACAGTGCCTCTTTAAATAATTTTATTTAGTCATTTGAGAACAAAAATCAAAACTACGAGAAAATTAATAGAGGTACCGGTATATAAGACTTCCTGATTCAGTGGTTTAATGTATTAAAGCGATGCCACATACACATCTAACTACAGACGATTCGTGTGTAAATTTGTTTTGCCTCGCCACATGCAAGAAAAAAATACACACGATTTTTACAACTATGTACAATTCTTTATATTTTGTTTTCAAAAATCCAAAATCAACGAAGTGAGCAACACAACAAAGAAAAAAATCGTTTACAATTTTTCGATGAGTTCGGAATTCGTTTTTAGATTTTTGGCGTTCGTTCACGTGTAAAATTATACCATTCAGAGCAAAAATCTTTTCTAGAAACGGATAAATAGAAAAATGTTTTTTTTTTTCAATTAAAATTAGTAATAATTGCAAATTTATTATTTTAGCTACTAATTTGAAATATTTTACATATTATCTCATTAATTTAAGTCTAAAATATGCTGAAATTTATTCGTAAATGCCAAATCTGTTTTTAGAATTCGTCCGTAGATACAGGGTGGCGCACGAATCGTGCTACAAAAACAAAACGTAATAACTTTTTTTCTGTGTGACTAATCGGCTTTATTTTTTTTTATTGTATAGATAATTCAATTTTATTTTTACTTAACTAATTAGTTTTGAAAATGATAGACCGTAAATGACCTCCATGCTCATTCACGCATGTGCGACACCTGATCAGAAAATTATTCATTGCGCACTGAAGGGTTGAAGTCGGGATCGCCTCAATTATTGTTGTAATGGACTGCTTCAATTCAGTCAAATTCCTTGGTTTCGTTTTAAACACCTCTTGTTTGACATAACCCCATAAAAAAATGGGCCTCATCAGACATAAACAAGCAATTTATGAAGTTGTTGTCTTCTTCGGCCATTTCAATAATTTTCCGGCAAAATTCCAGGCGAATAGGCAAATCCAGAGGTTTTAATTTGCTTGTAATTTGGATTTTGTACGGAAACAAGTTTAAGTCATCATGAATTATCCGTTGTAATGACCGTCTGCTAACTCCAATTTGCGCCGATAACTCTCGAGTCGAAACACTTGGATTTGCCTGAATTGATGATGCTACAGCTGCGATTGTGGCTTCGAACCGAACATAGGGATCTCGATTGTACGGTCTACGTGCGATGCTTCCAGATTCAGCAAACATGCGTACCAACCTCATAATGGTCCATCTACTCGGGGGAGTGCCGCCAAACTCCCGCCTAAATTCCCTCTGGACGGAAATGATGGACTGCAAAGCATGGTAGCGCTGCACTATCCAAATCCTCGTTTCGGTATTCCAAGCATCCATTTTAGTAAATTTAAATAATAATCTGCAAAATAAAAAAAATAAAAAACAGATTAGTCACACAGAAAAATAGTTATTACGTTTTGTTTTTGTAGCACGATTCGTGCGCCACCCTGTATATGTATGCCGCATCGCATTTAAACATTAACCAGAACACAGTTTTTCCATACATTATGTATAACCAGTTAGCTTAAGTACTTCATTAAAGGGCAACAATCTCGTATTTTTAATAATTATTTTATTTTAAAGGACTAGCTTACCTAATTACCGTACTATTTTAAATGAAGTTTTTAATAAAATGGGGAAGGTATCTTTTAAACTAACAGGGTAGGTCATCTATTGGTTAGTTCTTAAATCATAGGCTATAGGCTATAACAACACTTTTTTGAACGATTTAATCTTAAAACTCGTTTTCCCTTCAGGAAACTCGTTACGAAATTTTAAAAACTCGTTTTCGCTTGAAGAGCATTTCGAAATATTGAAAACTTATTTTCAAAGTCGGTGTTGTGTAGCCGAAACAATGCGAATTTTGAAAAGTAATATGGGTCATGAAAGAGCGCCAAGCGGAACCCTTGAAGAGAAATTGGCGAAGGGAGTTCCTGACACAGGTTTGCTTGTTGGTCTCCGAGCTCGGACAGTGCGCGCGCCCGAGAACATTGCAACTGTGGAATCCATCGACCTCACTCAACTCGACGCAGGTCAAAGCAAATGGCCATTCGTCGCTCCAGCCTTAGGAGAATACTGCACAAAGACCTCGGATTATTCGCCTACTAGGTCCAGATGACTCAGCAGTTGAAAGCAAATGACCATACGCTTCAATATCAGTTCTACCAGGTTCATAATGACGCTTATTTTGGTCGAAAGATCATCTTCTCAGATGAACCGCATTTCCATCTCGGGGATATGTCAGAATTGCCGGACTTGGGGTTCGGAACAGCCATACATAGTCATAGAAAAGACAATGCACCCGCACCAAGTCTGATGTGGATTTAAAAGTGGTGGCATAATTTTGCCATTTTCCTCGAAAACGCTGCTAAAACTGCAGTTACCGTTAATGGCGACCGTTACAGAGCCATGCTGACCAATATTTTGTGATCTCAAATCGACGTTATGAATGTGAACAACCTTATGTTTCAAAAAGAGGGCGCCAGATGTCATACAAACCGAACGATAATCGATATCTTGTGCGCCAAATTTGACAACCGATTAATCAGCCGTTTTGGAGATCAATTGGCCTGCGCGTAGCTGCGATTTGACGCCGTTGAACTTTTTCCTATGTGGTTTAGTTAAAAACATAACATACCGAAATCATCGAAAAAAATTTAAAAACTAGACTCACAGGCTGGCTTACTATGAGGCCAGCAGAGGGAGCCACATGAACGAAATTGTTTTTCATTCTTAAATCGGAGACTCCAACCTACACAATAAAAGTGTGCACAAAATAAAGATGTATACTCATTTTATAGCATTTATAGCAACAAACTTTTAAATGGCCCACCCTTCATGTGAAGACTTAACATAAATTCTGGGATTTGTCAAATCTGTATACAGTAAAACATTAGCATTAAAATTATCATAGAGAGCTGGTATTTAACAGCCTCAACCTGGCAAAAGACAGTTTCTCTAATATTTTTACTTCTGTGATCTGGATGATGTTTAATAAAGTGTGATCGCAAAAACTCTGACTTATAGCCTATGTGTAATAAGATGAACGACCAATTCGGAAATTTCATACAAATTTAGTTCTTCTAACTCATTAATAAGCATTATTTAAGTGGTCATCTAAATTATCAAGACTATTTCTTAAGCTAACTTTTGATATACGAGGGTTGTCTGAAAGGTTTCCGACCTCACCATGAAGATGGCAGCACTTATCAACAAAAGGGGTGCTGCGTTTGTTCGCTTTGAACCAGAAACATGTTCAAACGAACATCTCCAATGCTCAGTTCACGCAATTTAGGCACAATAAATCAGAGTTTTTGTAACGGCTAATTGCTGTTGGTGAAACTTGAATACACCATTACACTCCAGAATCAAAAATACAGTCAAAACAAAGGACTACCAAGTGGGAATCGACTTCAAAAAAACTAAGACTGTTCCTTCGGCTGGCAAAGTGATGGGGACTGTTTTATGGGATAATTATGGAGTTACCTTAATCGATTATCTTCAAAAAGGGTAAGCCATTACTTGACAAGCTGCCACATTTGAAGAAAAAAAAATTGCGCCACCAAGACAATGTGCCGTCTCAAACCTCAGCGGTTGCCATGGCGAAATCCACGAATTTTCGTTTGAGCTGCTTCATCACCCTCCTTACTCACCAGATCTAGCAATAAGTAACTATGTTTTGTTTCCTAAGCTAAGAGTTACGCTCCGAGGACAGACATTTGCGTCGAATGTCGAGATGGCGTACCTTCGTAAGCAACTATTTTTTTAAGAGAAAGACGCCGAGTACTATTTAGATGGGTTGAAGGGGGATCTCTGGGAGAAATGTATAGACTTAAGGAAGCTATGTAGAAAAATAAAAATAAATTTGAAGCAAAAATGTCTTGTATCTTTCTTATGTTGGAAATTTTTCAGACAACCCTCGTATACATAATTATATATTATTTATTATTGCGATATAGTATACAGTGCGGTTCACTAGATTACCGCCACTCAATCAAAAAAAGCAAAATTCGATTTCCAGCCGATGTGTGTGAAATAGAAAAAATTGTGAAACAGGAAAATAAATAATATTTTGTATTTTTATCAATGGGTAAGAAAAGTGTTTATCTTTATCAGAAAAGGCCAAACTAGATGTGTATCTTCAGGAAGGGTTTTCAGGCTATCGTAGGATCGAATGAATTCATATTATTTGAAGGAAACAAAATCTTATGGGGGTAATTATAAAGGAAGGGTTTCAATGGCACTTACACCTTAGAATAAACGAAAACTTTTTAGATTAGCCTCCAATTCGGCTCTTTCTACAAGGCTTCAAGCTGGTATGAATGCCAGTAAATCGACTAACGCCGTGCTATTTTAAGTGCAAAACATCTGAAGCGGCTGAAGTTAAAACACCCACAAAGAAACACATGACTTGGAATGTGATGCAAGGTTAAAATGTTAATAACTGGCGAAAAATCGTATTTTCAAATGAAAAAAAAATTAACATGGATGGACCAGGTGGGTATAATTATTATTTTCACGACCATAGGAGAGAGGAAGTGTTTTTGAATCACAATCATAATAGAGAAGGAGCCGTAATGGTCTGGGTTTCAATCTCTTATTATGGCACAATCGAGTTGGTGCTCCAAAGTACAAACATGAATGGAAACAGTTACAAGACGTTACTGGAATCTGCTTTCCATAAAATCTATGACCGTACACTACTCTCATGAATTTTCGAAAAAGATAACACACTGATACACACAGCTCGTGTTGTGAAGTCTACATCCCAAGCCCAAATGTTCAGCTATTGCCTTGGCCACCATATTCGTCGGACCTAAACATAATAGAGAATGTTGGGGAAGGTGAACAGTATTGGGGAAACAGTACGATACTAAGGATGAGCTGATCCTAGGGATTAAAGCGGCCTGGGACTCACTTAAGCATCGTTTCAAAAATGTAACTTCCACTAAATATTAGAAATTATATTTTAATATTGTATTAAAAAAAATAATTGGTAAGAGATCACACATAATGCTATGATTTCATGTAATTTTTGTAGTGGCGATAATCGAATGAACCGAAACAAAATCATGAATTTCTGACTCATTTTTCAAAACAAAACGAAAAACACAGTTATTTTGATATCTGCGGTTTTTGCTATTGTATTCAGTACTAAATACTATTTCTTTCTCTATTTCACAATTTTTACACACACACACCGGCTGCAAATTGGCGAAGGATCGAACGTCGTAGAGGAAAGATGTGTTTTTGTCTCTCCTCTAAATAAATAAATAATTTAAATGTGTTTTAATAAATTAATTAATTAACTAATATTATATAATATATATGTGTTCAAATAAATAATAATTTTAATATTAATAATAATAATTGTGTGTTCGTAATAATTAATAAGTAAAGTGAAAATGATCGATCATTTACACTTTGAAATGTGTGTACGCGTTGTTTTTAGTTTTAAGTTTAATGTAGTTTTTTGATTAAACAGTTAACTATTTTTAAAAAATAATCATATAATAATAATTAAAAAGTGGTGTCCAGTGGATGAAATGTTTTTATATACATTAAACCGTGTTGAAATATTTGTAACGGCATATATTTCTACGCGAAGTTTATGTCGTTTTAATTTTTCGATATCTGTATATGTATATATTTGCATATTCAGAGAAGAAAATGGAGAGAAGTATCCTTTTAATATATTTTATTATATACATAAATGTTATATGGTGATTGAATGGTTATATATTGTGGGTGTGTGTGTAAATACAGTGACGCTTCGGTAAGTCGAATTACTCCTTAAATCGAATTTCGATTTATGGTAGGAACATTTTTCATCAGTTTCCTGTTTAAAAAATATATATACATATATATGTTTAATATCTAATATGTGTACATATGCTCGGTAGTTCGAATGAAATTGGTTTTTGATTTCTTTTATTCGAATTTTCTCTATCTTAAGCATATTATTTTGCAAACTAAATGGATCGACTTGTAGAAGTTTTACTGTATAAGTGTACTAGGAAGAATTCAAGGTGTTGGTGTGCGAATGGATGTTGTTTATATGTAAATAATAAATTTCTTTATTCTTGAAGCTCTCTTCGCTCTCACTATTCGTTTTGTATTTACACACAACGATAATTGTCTTAAACGTATGGAAAGCAAATGTGTGTATGGATGTATAGATGTATGATCCACGATATCCCTTTTTCTACCAAAAAAAAATACATTAATTTGGCACATTAAAGTATCAACCACACAAATGTGCGAGTATAAAACATAGTATGTAATGTCGTTTTAGATAAAAAAATTTCGCTTGATTATGTAGGTTGGTTCAAAACACATATAAAAATAAATTTTCTACAAAATCCTTTGTCTTACCCACACAATTGTGTGAGCAGGCAGGAAAATTGATATGGAAAAGTTGGAGGGTATAATATTGCTCATGTAAATGTAACGTCAGTGACGACAACATACATGTGATTACGGTTTTTTTTTATTATTTTTTTTAAATAAACAGATAATAAATGTATATTTTTTTCTAAAAAAAAAAAGCTTATTTAAGTTTCATAAGTATAGTTGAAGAAATTTTTTAATTATTTTCTTATTTTCAGTTAAAATCAAACAATGTTTTACTTAAATAAATCATTCATCAATCTTGAAATCCACATCAACTAAGAAATTGTGGCCTTCTTCAATTTGTAACCAAACCCATCAACTACATATTTCTGATAAGAACAGAAATATTTAACACTTCGTTTTTTAACTAGCGGAAATCGTGAAATAACGAGAAATAAGGTCGAGATTTAATTTTGATTTGTAATTTAGGGTACATCGTCTGTTTAAATTGATGAATTCTTGAGACCACAAATGTTTTTGAAAGTTGTGGATCGAGGAGGCATTGCTGTGATATCGTTGATAGTGATTTGTGAGCTGAATTTCTTTGTATATATCCCTTTCTCAACCAAAAAAAGGGCCATTCAAGTCCAAACCACACAAATGTGTGAGTAAAAAATCATCATCATCCATTACATGAGTTTTTGATAAAAATTTCGCTTGACTTGAAGTACAACCAATACAATTGTGTGTATAGGGATAGTGTTTTTCTTTTTTTCGGACGAAAATAAGTGTTAAAGGAATGCACAAATCTGTAAGTTGGTTGAAAACACATACAAGGGTAAATTTTTGACATGGTACTTTTGCCGTACCCACACAATTGTGTTAGTGGGTACTTAAAGAGATATACAGATATTTAGACGTAACAATTATTTCATAGAGACTTCAGACAGGTACATATTGTTTTGTTGGTAAACATATGTATAAACAATTTTACATGTTTTTGCTAGCAATGTGTTATGTGCTGTGGTTATTGTGTGATTATGGTTTTATGTTATATACTCATAATTGTTCTATCCCTATTTTGCCGTCGTTTTGAAAAATATATCTCGACGGATTGTTTTCTCAAATGTTTCGACCATGGAATGAAACGTGGGGTGTACGCAACAAAAAAAAACAATTGTTTAGTTAAACCACAGATAAGGATTACTATCTTAGATGATGATCTTTCCTGCAGCCGCGACGTGTGTGAATCCGGGATGTTTGATTTGCATACCCGGTTGTAGTGGGGTACGATGGAGTTTGGAGCGGAGGAGATGAGATGCCTAAACTATTTAATGTATAGCTCTCGTTCATTTTAATGTGGGGTTTCATAACAACTGTTTTGTGTGTTGGATGTGTGTTTAAGTGTGACACGGGCGAGGAAAGTGGACATATGCTGCCCGTTTATTGTTGTCGATCGTTTTGGGGTGTCTCTTTCTCTTGCGTATGTATTTGTATTATTAAATGTGGGTGTGTGCGTGAGGGGAGTGCTGTGTTGTGTTTGGTGCGGTTGCATATCTGTAAGTGTGTATATGCGGTCGGAGGCGTTTTTTTTTTTTTTTTTTTTTTTTTTTTTTTTTTTTTTTTTTTTTGTAAAAGAGTTGTTGCAGTTTGTTAAGAAGGTCAAATTTATTTTCGCGTTTTTTTTATAATTTTGGTTTATTTATTATTTTGAACGGTAGGGGTGGGAAGAAGTAGCAGAGCGGGAGCGGACAGAGAGGGATTTACTCTTGAATGTTCAGTTGAGGATCGTGGAACTTACGGACATTCAGTTGTATACGATGGGTTATAATAAAACTCAATTTTATTTTATTGCTAAGAAAAAAAAACTCCATTATTTTTATAATAGCCTTCAATCGATCTGTTTGCGATTATGTTTTCGTTGTTTTTGTAGGAATTTTATGTCATTCCTCAATAATAGCTGATTTTAATTGGTTTTTTTTGTTGAATTGAATGATTTTCTTTCATTTTCCTTTCGAGATTGTTAATTGGATTTACATCTGGGCCTTGAGGGAGGGGGGGAGTCTTAGTCCAATCACTTTTGGACCCTTGAAAAGACACCATATTCTAACAATCCATGCTTTATGTTTAGGATAATTGTTCTGATAAAAATGAAAAATATTTTCTATATCCAGTTTTCGAGCCAATTCTTATAAATTTTCCTTTAAAATGTTAAAATAATTTACCTTGTCGATAATCCCATCAATAAATCCCAAATGACCAACCCCTTTATGACCCATAACACCCCAGAACATTACACTATTTCCACCGTGTTTAAACGCTGGACATACATTTCTAACATTACAATCTTCACCACGTTTTCTCAAAACTTTTTGTTGCCTTTTACCTCTTTGAAATATGGTAAATTGACTGTGATCGACAAAAATCACATTTTTGCAAAATTCAATACCTTCATTTTTATATTTTAAGGCAAAATCTACTCTTCTGTATTTTCTTTACTAATAAAAGGCTTCTTCCTTGCTATACGTGAAAAATAACCATTTTTCTTACAATTCTTTTAACTGTAATGGGATTTATATCTTTACCATTAAACCTGAAGAGCATTTTAGTTAATTCTACTTCAGTTAACTTAGGATTTTGTCTTATTTCGAGATTAATGAACTTTTCATTTGATGGTGATATTTTTCTCGGACCTTTTGTGCTAGGTGTATTTTGTTTTCGGCCTTCTTTAAAATATCGATCATAAATTTTTGTCCTGTTGATTTACAAATGTTAAGTAGAAAATCACTAACAATCATATTAACCGACGTACTTTTAACCATTTTGAAAGAATACAATCAATTAAATTACGAGTGTGAAATAAAATAAATATTGAACTGCACTGATTGAATAATAAACAAAAAGCAAAGTAGAGAAAATACGCACTAAAAAATTATAGCTCTTCCGTATGCTCAAGTGTTTTTCCGTGAAGTCGTATACGACTGAATCAGCCAGGCTACACACGATTTCAGCTTCTGATTTCAAATTAAGTCGTCATAGATTTTTATTGTTAATTTAGACCCTTATTTTATATTGAAACACCAAATTTTTTTTTGTATTGTTTTGTTCTATTTCTATTTTTTCATTTTGGATTCAGCGAAAAATTTAATGTCACAGTTAAAACGGATATTGCAGGTAAACGGGGAAAGAAAGGAAGGTGAAGCCGGACTTATGTAACCACATGTACCATGTGTGGCATGGCTCAATGTCCGTAAGTTTTGTGATCTTCAGATTGGTATCCTTTTTGTTTGTTTTTGTTTTGTTGAATTATTTTTTTTTTGTCAGCTGTCTAGGATGGTTGATGGACTAGGATTGTAGGGAGGATCCGGGAAGGTTTTCGTTTTCTTATTAAATTTCAACACTTTGATAGAAGAGACGTGCCGTGTACGAATAAATGTTTCTGGCTGTATGTGTGTATATATGTATATATATATATATACAATATATGTATGCATGTGTTTACATATGTATGTATATATGTATTTATTAGATGCACAATTGAATGTTTTTATTTATAATTATTTTAGTTTATTATATTATTTTATTATATTATATATGATTATGACTTTTTTTTTTTTTTTTTTTTTTTTTTTTTCTTTATTTAATTAATAAATGTTCATATTATTTAGGTTTAGGTAAACAGCAATATATTAATTTATTATTAATTTTCAGGACATATACATAGGCTTGTGAAATAATATTTCTTTGTAATATTAATTGCTGATTGTCTAGTTTAGACTTGTATTGTCTTTGTGTTACTAACCATCGTCTTTACCTAGGTGTATGTAATCGGGCCGACTGAAACAATCAATTTTGTTTAGGAAGTCGAAAAGTATCAATATAGTATTCAATTTCAGGTGATTTCCAGATACATGTGAAATAATAACATTTTTTCTTAGGTTGCTGTTTTAAAGAAGCAATTGTTGATGATCAATACCATCATTATCCATTTAACCTATTAAACCTCTATCCTTCCCCTAGTAGACTAGTTTTGTGCTGTTTTTCTGGACCTTACTTATATTATGTGTAAGTTAATTAGCAACTCTTTTAATTTTCATTACTATAATGAATTAATGATCACTTATTTGATACACATTAATTATAAAGTATTTGCTAGGGTCAGTGAAAATTGCCGAATTTAATTGTCATTGCGGCGTAAAACAAACTCTTTTCCGTATTTCTTTCTAGATCGATAAAAATTCAAATTTTTAATGATTTTAGATAAATTTTTATTTTCTGTCATTTTGCGCGTGAAAATCATGTTTTAGTATCTTGTTTTTATGTATCTTAATAACTTGAACCATGAAGAGTAAGTAATAAGGTTGAATATATTGAATACAATTAAGTAGTCAATAATAATCATACAGTTTGTTTTCAGGTTTAATAATTAATATATGTTTACTGAGTTATTTGGCTAGTTTGCAGTGGATTTATTAAATGCTAAGGGTTTTAGAGAAATTATTAATAATTTAATGTTAATTATTAATATAATTCAATTTATTATTATTATAATTCAAATAACTATGGTTTCAGGAAATTATATTGTAACTTGTGGAGTTGTAGAGGATTAAATTAATAAATATTTATATTATTTAGGAAACCGGTAGATTAATTAAGAATTAATTTCAGGAATCTTTAGATGGTATGAATTAATATTTCTTTTAAATATTAATTGCTGGTTGTGTAGATTAGAATTGTGCTGTCACTATGTTACTAACTAGTGGCTTTACCTAGGTATTTGTAACCGGGCTGTTTTAATGTATTAATATAGAATTATATTACAGAAATTTCCAAATGCACGTGAAATAATATTATTTTTTCTCAGGTTGCTGATTTAGTGAGGCAATTGTTGAAGATCAAAGCAATACCATCGTTATCCATTAAACCTATTAAACCTTTATCCTTCCTCTAGTAGATTAGAAGTAGATTAGAATTGTGTTGTGCCGTACGATCGCTAGGTGTCTGCAACCGGATCGTTCCGTCCCAAAAAAAAAAAAAAAAAAAAAACCTTTCCTATCCTTCCTATTGTTATGTGTAAACAGGCTGTAGGAATAGGCCCGGCGTTATCCGGGACTCTTGGCTAGCACTTGGTTCTACAGTCCAATCAATCAATCAATCAATCAACACACACCGGCTGCAAATTGGCGTTTGCTTCTTTTGATTGGGTAGCGGCAATCTAATGAACCGCACTGTGAAAGTAAAATTCGAGATTGTAAAAAAAAATTAATTCTAAAGATGGGTTCACATTTACAAAAATTTGTGCCAAATGCATTCGGCAAAAATATTTTCGCCGCAAATCTTTCAACCGACAAGTGCTGGATCGTGTGCGTTGAATGTGGTATAAATTTTAGTATCGTTTTCATGCGCCGCATACACCTACACTTCCTAATTTTCGGCGAAAATTTTTTTGCCACACAAATTTTTGTAAATGTGGGCCCACCTTTATAAAAAAAAAAAACAAAAGTTCTCAAAAATACTTTTTGTTCTACTAAGCGTACTTGAAAGTGGAAAAATGTCAGTTAAAAAATATTGGGAAATCCCCACAAAAAAGTATAGTAAAATTTCAATTTTCAATTTAGAAGGATAATTTATATCACATCATGGACTTTGTGCCAAATAATTTATAAAATTGAAATAATACATAAATATAGTAAAACAAATAATTTGAAAAATGTTTCTATTTAATGTTTTAAACGTGATTGAATTCTGTACTCATATATGTATGTACATACTGTAGCTAATATACAAAAAGTAATGAACATTACATTATAATAATAGAATGAAAATGGAAACATTATGCTTTCTTCGAATCTCATAAAATAAAGCGAAGCACCCAACCACAAAAATTTAAGCGTTTTAATAACTTATTTGAATCCATATTTATTGCAATAAATACAACAGACAAATTGTACTTCGTACTTTTACCACCCAATGGTACCAACACCACAACATATTACAGCACACAGAGTAACTGTATATATTTATGGTTGGTGCGATACTAAAAACTTTACTTAATTTTATCGTTTCGCTTTTATGGTAGTAATGATGGTTGGGAAAATGCTTTTTCATTGAACCATGTATACCTCGCTAAACGAACGATAAATATCTTATTTTTGTGATATGGCTCTATTGTTTTACCTGGTTTTATGCAATTCTGTGGTCATAAATTTTATAAACTTCTTCGCCTTCGTATATATCGTTTTGCATAAGAAAAATTCTGTTGTTGGCAATTTGGCATCATTTCAAGTTCTATATACTAAACTGTTGCCGAATTTAATGGTACGACCACATATTGAAAATTCATCAGTTCACAAATTCTGTAAAAACGCTATGTGGTGTTTGTATGGTACTTTAGTTATTTGCGCTACCCAGCAGAATAATAAAACCAAAACTATTTTCATCGGGTTTCTAAATCTTTCAACAATTGAAAATTGGATACTAAAATGAAAATTTACATGTTCTCAATGGACTAACACAACGTATTTTATATTGTATATGTACATACAATATGATATCTACAGTGGTACATATACGGGGGTTTATGTGTATAGTAAAAAATAAAACATACAAATTTTTTGTTTATCCCAGCATATGGTTGTTACTTAGAAGACATTTCTGTATCTACAATAGAATGGAATTGTGCTTTTATGTATACAATTATTTCATATATTTTTTGCTCTGCTTTTGTGCTTATGTAACACAAGAACACATCACAGAATAACAACATACATGTCAACATTGTTAGAATTTATACAATTCATTGTTATTCTTAAATATCATTATATCCTTAAGAAATATAAATAATGTACGAAATAATAATATTTATGGTAGCTACTCTGTAAGTTGCACATAAGCATAACTCACAGGTTTTAATCTAAATTTATGCATATGCCTACCTGGTATAAATCATGGATTCTTATTATTTCATGTATTTGCTTTGTTGGCAAAGACATTTGCAATGATAACAAATTAAATTTTATGCTTAAACTAGAAGCTCCGTCTAACCTTCTTTGCAGCCATATCGTAAGCTTCTTCCCGCAGATTGTTTTTGAAATTTAATAGTCGCGTTAGCAGGTACAAATAATTAATTTTGAAATTTAGTACTTCTCTAGTTCTTTAAAATCAGAAAATTATTTTCATAATTAACAGTTTTAAGACGATGGCGTGACAATAATCGGCAATATTGGAACTCTAATAATCGGAACTAAAAATTATTATATTTTAAGAAACTTTCAAGCACATCCAATTATTGAAATAAAACTTCATATCCCTTTTGCTACCCACTGCGGAATGCGGGTACGGCAAAAGTACCATGTCAAAAATTTATTTTTGTATGTGTTTTCAACCAACTTACACATTTGCGTTTTCCTTTCAAATTTATTTCGTCCGAAAAAAAACACTAACTATACATACAATTGTGTTGGTTGTCTTCAAATCAAGCAAAATTTTTTATCAAAAACGCCATTACTATAATTTTTTACTCACACATTTGTGTGGTTTGGA
Organism: Nephrotoma flavescens; assembly: GCA_932526605.1. NCBI lineage: Eukaryota > Metazoa > Arthropoda > Insecta > Diptera > Tipulidae > Nephrotoma > Nephrotoma flavescens. Next base: position 108,413,823 of record OW052220.1, on the reverse strand, counting down.
CTTTAATTAAGCCTTTTTTTTGTTGAAAAAGGGATACAGGGACGGTAAATTTGTCATGCAATATTATCAATATTAATATCAATATTTATTGTATGGATTGGATATTTTGCCACTGAAATTTCCGCCTGACATTTCCTATTATTTTCCAAATTTGCTTAACTCCAAAATCTGTTATTTAGTTTGTTTACAGTACTCTATTTTGTCAGGTCATCTCAAGTGAGTTTTTCGATTTTTGTAATGAATAAAATATCGAACAAAGGATTTGTATCAAAGGACCCCGCACAAATCTTATGGAAATTGGGTCCCGGTCAAATTCGTTGAATTTTTGATATGTGATAGAGTTCATCATACTGGCCAATTGTCTCAATGGCCACAAAGCTCAAAAATGGATAGTTTGGCCGGTACAGAGCTTTAAAGCTCCGAGTATCCTCCACGGATTTATGTATATGCGTAGTGTGTATAGACTTTTGAAATAGCCTATTTCATATTTTTTATTATCTGGGTTTATATTTTTGAGGTTGCTGAATTCAGATCTGTGGTTAGATTTTCAAAATTGACAGTTGGCAGCTGTCGAATAGCTGTCAATGTGCTATAATAAAGCCAAAAACTTGTTTTTTTATGTTTTATCTTTCTTTTTTTTTACCTCGATAAGTTCAAAGGATATCAAATCAATAACAATGACTATCGGCAGCTGTCAACAATCCTTTGTGAAAAATTGCCGAAATAGACTTCTGATATGGAATTTGTCGTCAGACGTGCCAAATTGTGTAATGAATGTGTTTTTTTTCGATCATTCGGATTATATTGAGTCATTTGGCACCCGATTTGACACCTGACAGCTGTCAAAACGCACTTTTGCCCACCAGCATCGTGATTAGCAATCTTCAAAACATCGGTACACGCACTAAAATCATATATTAATGTACCAGATTTCGAGTGGACGATTTTTTCCGAAAAAACAGTTTTTTCACTTTCAATTGTTTATAATTAAATAACAATAAACAATTACGTGAAAAAATCACTAGGACTAATTTCAGGAACCTCTTAGCGACATGAAATACCCATAGTCAACCATCCAAAGTCCGAATTGTAGCAGATACGGGGGTAACAAGCAAAAAATCTAGCCGGTACAAATATGTACCGATGCCCCGGAAAGGGTTAATGAGAAAGAAAGTGTAAATCTATTTTTCAATATGAACAAGTTAATAACATAATAAACCGACCTTTACCTATATATTATTATTTGCATGTGGCAATATTCGAGGATATTCTCGGCTTACAGCTGTCACCTATCAATCAACTAACTGTCAAAACCGAGTTGTGTAAACACAATTGACGGGCATAGCACATGTTTACGGATAACCAATAACCAAGTTTAATAAAAAGTAGTATTCTAAGTCCCTAAAGCCGAATTATCCTAAGTCCCTCTAACGCAATCATTTTAAGTCCCTAAATCGAAATTCTTCTAAGTCCCGTTTCACCCCCCGCCCCCTCCGAAAACTGACCATTTTCACCCCCTCCTAAGTGGAGGCCTTCGCGAAGTACCCCTTCTTTATGAACATGTTCCATGTTAAAAGTTACTTTTTAAAAAAACTTTAAGTTGCTTAGATCACTGAGTTCAAAAGTGATGTCATAAACTTATATCATGTTTGATTTCTTATCTACAAAGTTAAGCACAAAAAATAAGTTACTTGCTCTATTATTGCATTTTGACAGTTAGTTGACAGCTGTAAGCTGATGACTACATAATTTTATGTCATATTTATATTCACTTATCTAAAAAACTTGAAGTTATAAACAAAAAATAATTTTTTGACTTTATTACCGGACTTTAAAGAACCGTTGACAGCTAAATGACAGCTGCCAATAGTCATTGTTATTGATTTTATATAATCTTTGAACTTATCGAAGTAAAAAAAAAAAGATAAAACATAAAAAAACAAGTTTTTGGCTTTATTATAGCAAATTGACAGCTGTCAACTGTCAATTTTGAAAATCTAACAACAGATCTGAATTCAGCAACCTCAAAAATATAAACCTACATAATAAAAAAATGAAATAGGCTATTTCAAAAGTCTATACACACTGTGCATATACATAAATCCGTGGATGATACTCGGAGCTTTAAAGCTCTGTACCGGCCAAACTATCCATTTTTGAGGTTTGTGGCCATTGAGACAATTGACCAGTATGATGAACTCTATCACATATCAAAAATTCAGCGAATTTGACCGGGACCCAATTTCCATAAGATTTGTGCGGGGTCCTTTACGTAATATAGCAAAATTTTAAAAGCAGTGTGGCCTGTAGTATTCTAGGTGCACTGGTTCGTCATTCGTTTACTCATAGATAGAGACACAATAGAAATACATATATAAAACGACGTATATACCTTACAAAACCACATTTTCGGTGGATCGTGCAATGTATATCCCGTTATACAATTAATATACACGTCTCCATGTATAAATAATACACAATATCATTATATCACTTTTATTTATTATTTTTACGTAACACAAACACATTAAACACACAATTTTAATTTAATTTTTTATTTATTAAGAAGAAAGAAAGACAAAAACATGTCTTTCTCCTTCGACGATCAATCGCAACTCGACTTTATATACGGTGGTACGATGCAATCAAAATGGGCCGAGATGTGGTGGAAGATTTGAATCGCTCGTTTTGAATTGAAGAAAATGGTGACGGAGAATTATCATTTAGGTTTGAGAGATAGCCGCTGAACTTTCTGTCTCAAGAATCAATTCGTGCCATTGTAGAATATATTTTGTTTATGAAACGCCTTGCCGCTCGATTAGTTCCGAAAGATCTGAGTTTTCTGAAATTCGACTAGATCCGAAAGACCTGAACAGAACGAGTGAATTCCGACCTCACATTCATAAAACGCATTATAATTTGTGATGAGACATGGGTTTATGAGTTTGACATGCAAACCAGTTAACAAGCTTCGGAATGGCGCCTTCCAACTGAGCCAAAACCCAAAAAACCACGTCAAAGTTGATCAAAAGTCAAGGTAATGTTGACTGTTTTCTTTGATTATCGCAGTTTTATGTAATAGAATTCTTGCCAGAAGGTCAGACGGTAAACAAAAAATATTATCTGGGCGTTATGCGGCGTTTGAGAGAGCAAATTCGTAGGAAACGCCCAGGTTTGTGGAAAGAAAATTCATGGATTTTGCACCACCACAATGCACTATCTCACCAGGCTATCATTGTGAACGAAATTTTGACCAAAAACTCAATAGATATTCGTTCGATATATTTATTAAAATCGGGAAACACACTTGAGATGAACTGACAAAATAAAGTACTGTAAACAAACTAAATGACAGATCGCGCTCAAACTTTACGTCAAGATAGAGGATAGCTGTGTCAACTTAGCAACAGAAAAAAAATTTACAATCCTTTTAAGCGGACTTTTTAAATGACCACCTCCCGTTATTTTCTTGACAGCACGCAAGGCGGCAATCATAGTGCTGTCATCTGGTAACTGACGTCTCTATCGTAAAGTTTGACATTTTAGGCGGTATATTCACTCACAACGTTTTTTTTATACCCCAGCCATGTTTTTAGTGATTTCAAAATTTAATTTCAATACAAAAATGGAACTAAATCGTGTCGTGAGATTATTTTTCGACGGCAAATTTCGTGAGTCGTCCAAAATCAGTCGTTGTTCCGAAAAACATTGATGCTGTGCCTGAACTGATACCACAAGGCTGTCATGCGACTTATCGTGAGATTGAGGCATCCTTGGAAATTAGTGGGTCCAGCATATATTGAATATTGCATGATATTCTGATTATCAAAGGATTTGTCCGCGTTGGATTCCACATAATTTGACAAATGCTCAAAAAAATACTTGTCTCAATTGGTCGCAAGAATTGCTCAAAAATATGATCGCGGTGCTTCAAAACATGTCTTTAATATCGTGACAGATGACGCACCTTGGATCTATGCGTATAAGTCCTAAACCAAACAGCAGTCAACCGTCTGGATGTTCCAAAATGAGCCAAATTCAACAAAAATTCCTCGCGCACGAAGCACTTTGAAGCAAATGGTCGCCTGTTTTTTTGGAAGAACTGGATATGTCGCTACCGTAACATTAGTGCAAGGAAGAAGGTCAATTCTGGCTATTTTCGTTAATTCATTCTTCAGAAAGAATAGAAGGAATAGAATATTGATCGCGTGATCTAAGCACAATCCGAACGAAATGTAATAAAATAACATAAATAGAACAGAATACTTGTCACAGCAGCGACTTGTTTTTATTTCGGCAGTATTTACTTTTGTTGAACCATAAATAATATACAAATATTATATACATATACATATATATATACAGGGTGGCTGAGACCAAGTGTTACCGAATGAAAACGCTGTAATTTTTTTAATTTTGATTATTTTTTATTGAAATTTCGTGGAATATGATGAAAACATATTACATTTTATGAAAAACATGTAACTGCTCGATATGACACCTCCTTTGGCTCTGATTATTTGATTCAGTCTTCCATAGAAAGCATTGCATGCTGACCGAACGTAGGCTTGCGGATTTTTATTCCATTCTCGAACAAAAGCTGACTTCAATGCATCAACACTTTCGTATTTTTTAGTGGACACCTTACTCTCCAAAATGGACCATATGGAGAAATCCATGGGATTCAAGTCTGGTGAATATGGTGGCCATTCTTTCGACGAAATCAGCCGCGGAACGCAATTTTGTAAAAATTGCTGTGTCGCTCGAGCTTTGTGTGACGGTGCCGAGTCCTGTTGGAATGTCCAACGGTTCGTACCAAAGTGTTTACGTGCCCAAGGTAGCAAAGCATTGTTTAGGATCTTTTGGCGGTACACCTCTTGGTTTACCTTGACTCCATGTTCGATGAAAACCAGAGGAGTGCGTCTATCTGCAGTCACTGCAGCCCAAACCATAACATAAGCTGGTGATTGCTTGCGCATTACAACTCTTGTGTCCAAATTATCGTTGGACTTGTGCTCTAACCAAACACGATCATTTTGTTTATTCACATACTTTTGAATGGTGAAAATTTTCTCATCGGAAAAGACAATTTTTGGAATCTCATCACGTTCGGCCAAGGCCTTCAATGCTCGTGTGAAGACTGAATCAAATAATCAGAGCCAAAGGAAGTCATATCGAGCAGTAACATGTTTTTCATAAAATGTAATATGTTTTCAACATATTCCACGAAATTTCAATAAAAAATAATCAAAATTAAAAAAATTACAGCGTTTTCATTTGGTAACACTTGGTCTCAGCCACCCTGTATAATACATATGTTGTTTTATTAAAAACAAGAAAAAATAAACTACTTACACACGCACTATTACAGCTTGACATTTCTAAACAGAATATTCATTTTGTTCTACCTATTGATGTAGATCAAAAAGAATACGTTCTGAAATTTCCGAATGCATAAAAGATTAGACAAAAAAAGAAAAGAAAATATAGAATGAATAAAAGTACGATTACTGTCAATTTTAAAACGTTCATTGGAATGTTCGGAATGAATAAACGAAAATACCCTCTGAATGGTATTGAACTATTTGCTTGTCAGAAGTCTTCGGCGACAACCATCCGCCGACGACAGATCATTCTCAACCACGAAAATGCGAGCCCTCACACATCGGCACACAAACAGCTAATTATTTGGGCGGTCAAAACATCGAATTGATGGGTCATCTACCGTATAGTCCGGATTTGGCACTCAATGACTTGCGAGTTCAACGTTTTACGACTCCCGAATCAGCGGTTGATGTGTTGATGGTACCTCATTCGGAGTGGAAAAAGTGCTTCGAAAATTGACTAACACGCATGCAAAAGTGAATTGATCTTGGATCTTCATGGATAATATTGGATAATATTTTGAAAATTAAAGCCATTTTTGATAAATAAATATTGATTTTTGTTCTCTAATCCCGAAATAGAACACAACCTCGTATAGATAGTCATATTATGCGCCCCAATTTCATAGCACCTCACTTATTTCGTACATTTTCAATACGATATGTCGAATAATCACCTAGAGATTTGAGTATACAAAACGCGAAAAAATACAAACATATCTAATGATTCTGCTTGTCGCCCAAAATAACGACCACCAAAATCTATTTCATTCTATTTAACGTTTTTTTTTTTTCAAAACATTTGTCTTGTTCATTTTTGTATGTAGAGAACTAAGATTATTTTCAACGAAAAACGAAATAAGAATTCAGAATTTGGACTTCTGTACTTTCTTGTCTAGTTTATGACGAAATATGCATTTGTCGTTGAGTTGAACGTATATAGGTCTTGTGTATCACATTTAGAATCGACAACGGCACAGTATTCCAGAGATGGAATAGACATGTACGGCATATGAAGCCGTGGTTCACGTACGTCAACATCCTCCGATCTAGGTAATCATTTCTCATGACTCAGCTTTTACAAGTTTTAATAACAGTGAGTGCTGCTTGGTCTTTGAGCAAATTATTTCATCATGAACATCAGATTCAATTTGGGCAGCTGTTTTATTATCAATATTCACATTGGAGAGACGGTGTATAATATTGACCATGAGATTTGTCCGGGCGTCCAGTCATTTGATAGTTTGGCCAATGGCAAAGTTCCATCAGAAAATAGAAGAACTGCGTCTCTGTGACACAGAGCTTCTACCGCCAATTTTAATTGTGATAACATATATATCGTGCTTGATAAAATTCCCGATCTGTTATTTTGACAGTTTGTTCATGTCGATTAATATTTTCAAAATTGTTCCAGTACGAAAATTAACTATTCTGAAACCAGTGACAATGTTTTGTCAATTAGTGTTAAATGTATTGCAGCAAAATTCGTTCAATCATTGGATTTGACCACCCACAAGACATTTAATGTTGCTCCATGCACCAATTCTTGATTCTGCATAAAACTTTGGATAACCATTAATTGAATGTCTTAATCCATGTATAGCAGGTCGTCTATTATCATTAGTCGCCCGAATTTTTTATTACAGAAGCTCTATCTGTGATTAGTGTTATGAATACAATATATCTTGTTGCCGGTATCATTTATTTTGATGTGGCCTTAAATATGGATCTCAACGATAGTAAAGTATTTCACAAGTGGAAGGACACTCTAGACACGCGACAAACCCATATTCCTTTTGTTTTTTTTTTGTACTTAAATAATGCCTATTTATGACTCATCGCAAATACCACTGAACCTTATTGCTTGTAATTTAGGAACCGCATGTAATTGATCGTGACTAATTTTCACATAAACTTATCCTGTTTCATTAAAATTTACTCGCTGAATCCCGCAAATTTTGAAATTTGAAAACCACGGGCTTCTATTGATTCTCGACATTCAGCGAAAGTAACAAATACTTTGTACGGTAGTTAATCAATTAAACTTATTTTTGCTAAGACGGCAAACTTAAAATTTAATGTGCAGTTCAAAACTAAACAGTATTGAATGGAGAGAAATAAGTAAAAATAAGTTTCTCAGAAATAGCAAGTTTCGGACATCAAGTCAGATAGTAACCACTTGCCGTAATGGCTTCTAATCACCAGAAAAGTGTCTAGTCGATTCTACCCTTGCTATTTACGATACAGGCTTACATGAGATTCACTCTGAATAATTATTTGTAAACTTATCGTAGAAACATAATTATCTGGTTTTTGAATATATTTAGTATCTTGTTCCACAATGAATGTAATAAAACCCTGGACTAAGATGAAAATATATCTTTAGTGTTGCGTGATGCGGCTAATTTAATATGCATTTTAAAGATACATTTTAAACAAACACACCGGGCTGCAAACACTATTTCATGGCGGAATTAAAAGTTCTGACAATATGTCTTGCAAAAATTTTAATTCTGGAAACGAAAGAAAGGAAACAATTACAAAAAATAGTCCCGGCGCTATGTGCGCTCCTCGTGTATATGGTGACGTAAACCAAGGGAAACGCTAACTTGATCAAAGTTAGATCAAACATGGTTATTGTCTACGGAATTGTAAGACCACCTAATAAACAAAAATCGTGTAATATGCCGGCCCAAGTGTCGAAGCATTAACCATTAGGCCAATCGAATTAATTAATCGGCCTCCGGTCCCCGAAATTTATTGATAAGTATATTATTTTTTACCCGTTTTAATTGGAATTTCTTGTTTCGTTCAACTCAGGAACCTTTCAGAAGATATATCACACGACCCTCAGAGTAATTTCAAAAATATTAGCCCTGTAGCTCCAAAACAGGGGCCTAGGGTTTTAATGGCAATAATTATTCTCCACCAAAATTAAATTGGATTTTCTGGACCGCTAAAATAAATGTTTTAGACAATCTGTACATTTATGAACAGGGGTTACCAAACTACATATTCCGAAACGAAATTTGTTTTATTAGAATTCGACAATTTTTTATTCTCGAATATCAAAAATAATTTTCCAGTTGCTAAAAATATTTCATGCACTTGACTTTATATTAACACCAAAAACATTTAAACAACATCGCAGTGTAGTCGTACATTTAAATTTTAAATTCGTGTCTAATATCCGAATTAAAATAAAAAAACTTTTGTTTCAGAATACATATAGTACCTCCCCAGTGGCACTAATCTAGCTTTCCAAGGAAATAGGGAATTAACAAAAATATTTTCGGGGAAAGCCGTAGGACACGCTGAGTTAATAATGATTTCAAAATTTCAAACTTATACGAGCATTGATAGTTAAAAATTTCCTCCGAAGAAGGTTCGAACCAAATCTGTATACATTATATCAAGCAACCGCATAGGACGCCACTTCCGAATTTCAAAATGAAAGGTTGGATATGAAAATCTCAAATTTCACGTAAAACTAAAAGTAGATTTCTCGCGAAAGCTATAAATAATTAAATCCCAACTACAATATTTTCGAAAACAGCAATTTCAATGCTGAAATTGCATCAAAACAATGAGAAAAAACAAATACTACTTCAAGACACTATATTGAAAACGAAATACATCTACCGTTTAAAATAATTTAAATTGAACAACAAAATTATTAAACCATTTCTGACAGTGTTCTAGAAATCATCGAATCTAGCACTTCAGATTATCCGAAAAAAACATAATGGCTGAATTTGTACTAATCCATAATCGGCTTAATTTCATTGAACAACGAACACGGTTAAATGAACGAATTTCTTACATAACGTGTTACAAAAATCAGCAAACTTGGGTGAGATCATGAAATCCGTCAATGAACAGACATAAAATTTTTCGAAAAATAATCTAAGTTGGCCTAGATATTTTGTATGAAACACAAATAAATGAAAGATTAACGACAAAATTGTATTCTACACCATAGCATTATCCTGTGGAAATTTATTAGAATTTCGATAATCTTCTATAGTAAATTAGTCATTGGTCTTAAAATATTACAGAAATTGCATCTATGCATCACATCACATTTACTAAAGGTAATTTTAATAAACAAATATGTTTGCAAACAGATTTCATTCCCCTTAAATTTCCGGTCGTATTTCATGATTTCGCCCCTGGATTGTAACGAACTCGGCCACTATGAAGTCAGAAAAACTAAGAAGTCAGAAAAACTAAGTTCGTTGGTTCTAAGAACAATTCGTCAAACATAGATTAATAATTTTGTTCTTCAACTTAATTATTATTGTAGTTTGAAGGGGGGTATGTTGGTTTTTTTCACTTTTTGAATGGCAATATATGAAAATCACAAATTTATTCGGTTAAGCCCGGCATTTAAAATATTATTGTTGAGATTCAATGATTTGTAGTTTTCGTTATGTAACGGGTTTTAGTTTTAGTGTTTTAGTCGAATTTTGAAATTTTCATTTCCCGTTTCCTTGGCTCCTGGACTAGTACTAATTTTTTTTCGTCAACACTAACTTGGCTTTATTGGTATAAAAATTTCAAATTAAAATACGAAACTTTCAGTGCTGCAGTTATCGACATAGAAAAAAGTTTACAATTCGGATATGTTCTTAAAAGTAAGATTCTCTCAAACACATATTACGATGTAGAACTGGAGCTAGTTATATTGTCAAGGGACTTTTGAACAATCCGGTTTTAATCCTGCCGTGTGCAATACTGGGATCCTGGTCCGCCACCTAATTTTTTTGTTCATCTTAAATATTATTGTATCTTGAAGGGGAGGTATGTTTGTTTTTTTCCAACTTTTTGAATGAAAATATATGGACATCACAAATTTACTCGGTTTAGCACGGCTTCAAAAATACTATTGTTGAGTAGTTTTAATTTTAGAGTGTTTTAGTTGAATTTTGAAATTTTTGTTTTCAGTTCCTTTGGCTCTTGGGCACTAATCTTTTTCGTCAGCACTAACTCAAATGTGTAATAGCAACGGTTTCGGATGCGAGTTATTTGCTATCATAAAATCTCTAACCCTCCTCATTAAAAGTAATTTTCTAATAGTGTTCAGGCACGCAAAATTTTTGTATGTCGTACCGGTCTGTAGCAGTAAGTAATCTTTTTCTAGTGTCTTGAGTGGATTTGTTGAAAACCTTAGCGGCTATTGAAATAAGCGCAAAGACCGACAATTACTTCTGAAGGCGATCTGGATTACGTTTTCCAACGGATCGGAATTTCAAACTAATAAAGGCTGACTTTGGGAACGCGTATCGTCCTACTCTAGAACCTCATATTCTATAGCCAACAGAACTAGGTATCCACCAAAGGCTGCCGATTACAGTAAATAGATGTTTTATAACAAAGTCTTCTAAGCCATTGTGTCAGTAAATAAAATCGAGTGTGCAGTCTCTATATCAAATTATCTGGACAATCACTTAAATATAGAATAAATACCAACAATTTTTTATTCTCCGTATATAACCTCGCTTTACCCCTATCAAATAAGGATGACGTGATTAAAGTAACCACCGTTCAAGAAATTAAACACCCACATTAGAGAATTCAAAGAATTATATAGTGAAGTATTATAAAAATGTTTCCCATTGCTGATAAAAAGCATAACATTAAAAAATAAATTAAATTTACGGATCCTAACCAATATTTGTGGTACATAATATACTTTGTTCCCAAAAACCTAATACAAAAACACGCTTAGCATTAGAGCAGTTTCTAGGCGACAGCATTTCGTCATTAAGATCATTAAGTTAGCAGAAAGTCAAAAACATAAACAACATTAGAAGTCAAATCGTCCGTGTATACGAATTTTTCATTTTTTTTTTATATATTTTCCTAATCAATATTTACAAAAGGATCATTTTGAAATAAAAAAAAAAGATTCGTATTCGAAACTCATTAAAATTTTTTATGATTCTTCTAAAATCAATTTCGAGAGAATGTGTACTAGTATATTTATACTGTTTGAGTGTGTCGTTCTTTTCGCAAAAAGTCGTTAAAAGTCTGCCAGAAGCATAAAAAATTGTGTTATAAAACCAAGAAGGTACCTAGGCTACATAAATGTTGATGCTGTATTTGTGTACTGTATAGTCAGTGAGGCACTTAGTATTATTAATAATAATATTATGTATTTTAAAAAAAAAAATCTAATTTTCTAATACAAAAATTTGATAGAATTTTTAAGCATAGTAAACATTATTTGTTATCCAGTCAAGCAAATCACATTATTACGAGTAGAAAAATTAGATTAGAAACATGAGTTGGTATTTTTGTGTTCGACATCATTGATCGGTTTATTGTTTACGACACGTATATATGGATAGTGTGAGACCCGCTAGAGGAGTGGTATCCGTTCGAAAATTTATAAAACTTATCGTAATTAGACATGATACATAATCATTAGCACAAATCTATATTGATTTAAAGGTATCCTTCCTTATAATAAGAAACCGACCGTCATAAATTATTAGCTAATTTAAAAATATATTTTAAAAACAAAGGAGTGTACTATTTCTTTTTGGGGAATGCTGGGTGGTGATGAAAGGCCACGAACTAAAATGCAAAGCACCATTATGTTTTGTTAATATAAGACTTTACTTTAAGTCCCCTTCTTAAAAGCACCACAATAACCTCTTGAAATAATCTTCTTTTCATTCACAATACATACACAAGACAACAAAAACAACAATGAAAAGGAAGCATTAAAATAGCATAAATTCATAAAAATATATAAATATGAAAGTTATGTAATATGCCACCCAAAAGTAGATGTTTTGAATTTTTCTTACAGAAAAGAATTTGTTTTGATATAAATATACGCACAACTTTTTTCGCTTCTTAAAAATTGCCTTTTTCAAGAAAGGGAAATATTTTAAAATTATTTGCCTTATCGCAAAGTTATAACTCTCTATGGATAGATAGATAGATATAAAAAAAATTCAATAAAACGTTGAATTATCAAAAATTAATATTAGCTTCTTGTTTTTTTAATTAAAAAAAAATGAAAACGTTATGTTCGGTAAAATTTAGCAAGCCCCTCGTTCTTTCCTTTCCAGTCAATTTATGTCAATTAAATTTTTGTAAGGAAAATCATTTCCTTCCTTTCCATTTTTTTCTCTCTCGATTTTCTCGCATGTATGTGTATTTTTATTACAAATTATTTACAGTTCAATGGAAACGAGATTTTTTTGTGCCTACATAATAATCCTTTATTTTAGGAAACAAATTTACCATGCTAAATTTTTTTAATTCTGTTTGAGGATGATATAAATGGATAAAGGTGGATGATGTACAATTGGCTTATGGAATATTCGATTCTAAGGAAATATTCTATTTTTAGAAGTGGCTATGTATATTTAATAGAATTGGTTGTGTCCCGGATTGCCATACTTTTAAAGTAAAAAATTTATTAAAAAATGTTAGAAAGCTTATCAACTGGGTCATTTTTTTAAGCTGAAACTATCAAATATCTCGCAAAATAAACACTCTACGAAAAAAATGTCCATTATCAAAATTTAATCATTCCGGGAGGGACATACATTAGTGCTAAAATTAGTAACTCTCCTCCCTTCTTGTAAGTGGGTCGGGGGTAACCTTGAAATTAAAATTAGATCCCCTATTTCTTATTGCGGAGTACGAAGGATTTCTTTGAAACATTTTTTTTCGATTCATGATAGATGGCACTGTAAGAACGATATTGAATTTATATATGCATGCGATTTTGCAGTACGTTTGAATTAAAATTAACAAGTTTTCAACGTAAATACTTGAAATTAGTCTTAAACAAATTGTATTTCTTAAATTAGGAAAAAAAATACAAAAATAAAAAAAAATTAAATAATTTTTTTTTTAAATATTTCAAAGAAGACGTACTTTAAGCCATATAATCCGAATCCGCAATAAAAAATAAGGGCTCCTATTTTAATTTCAAAGTTACCCCCGCTCCATCTACAAGAAGAGTAGGAGGGGTACTAATTTTAGAATGTATGTCCCCCCAGAATGATTAAATTTTGACAATGGACATAGTTTTCGGAGAGTGCTTATTTTCCGAGATATTGAAAGTTTCAGCTTAAAAAATCACCAAGTATATTTTTTCTGAACGTATGTGATTGAACTCTTCCTAAACGGCTGGATCGATTTTAATAAATTTTTTTGTGTCTTTGACTGGGTTCCTGGATGGTTTAGATCCACAATCGGACCCAGTAGATGGTACTGCGATCGTGTTCTAGGAGTTTTTTTTGTTTTTTGACAATTTTTTTTTAGAATTTTCGCATATCAGACTATACATATGTCATCCACCTAAACGGCTAGACCGATTTTAATGAAATATTTTATGTGTATTTGAGTAGGTCCCTGGATGGTTTAAATTCACAAATTGGCACACAGGTGGCTTTGCGATCGGGTTCTAGGAATCTTTATTTTTTGGCGAAATTTTTCTTTTCATTTTTTTAAAATTTTCACCCCCACCACTCCCAATTTTTTTATAAAATGATTAAAAATCATAAGTTCACGAATAATTAACCATTAAAACCATCTGAAAAGTTCAAGAATAGTTTAACTTCTGTGAATAATTCATATACATAGTTATGTTTGTGTACCATAGGTAGCGCTGATGTCAAATTGTGTGGTATTTGTCGTACGCATTAATACATGCGCAAGTCACCTGCGTTGTAGCTTGGTGATGTTCTGCCAATCGTATCTATTCTGCCAATCATATCAATTACGCATGTCAAATGGTGGAATGGTTGACATTGACAACCGCTCAGCGGTTCAATATTCGCCATTGCTATGCAAAACGGACAAAGCGTTCAAACGGGCAGCGAGATAGTTTAAAATTTAAATGATAACGATGAAATAACACGTTATCAAATGGGCCGATTCATTAGCAGCAATGAAGTAGTACATTTTGAGTTTTCCCATAAACGACAGAGACCCTGCTGTTATACATAGCCGTGCATCGTAAAAATGGGCAGCATCTTATGAACTGCACCAAACACACTAACTGACACTAACTGAGTTTTTTGAACTATGCAACCGACAAGTATTTTCAGTACATCCGCAAAGACATTAACAAACAGTCAAAAATGTGAGCCCCACCAATGAGAACGAAGCGTTCCAGTCCAAGGATACGACGGCATATTCATGGAAAATACATTAGACCGATTATACACAGTACATGCGAAGCAACGAGAAAGCTTCTTTTCATGTTTGTTGTTGCTTAACGTTCCTGCACCGATTTTCTTCCAATACTTGCGAACAGTCCATGGTATTTTGTACGACACGTGCCCACGATGCGGGTCGCGAATTGCATTTGCTGGAAGATGACAAACTTTGGAATATCACACTTGCAGATGCAAGATGACCACTGATGAAGATCCCAATATCGATTTTCCGCCGAAAATATACAACGACGCGTTAATAAAGATTGAAAATATTTGTATTCTCATTTCGAATATGCCATTCATTCATTTCGGTACGTCATTGCCTAACCTAACATATTTTTAGATTTTGTTTTGGGCAACAACAAATCACACAACGACGAAACAAACATAATAAAACGTCAAATCGAATGTCAAATTTCACTTAGTATATAGTTAATCGAAAATCCGAATATCGAAAAAACGTTTGCTGAACCCGCTAATAGCAGGCAAGCCAACGTTCGGACAGGACAACATTTGTCGAGTCCGCTAGTCTTTAAATATAAAGAAGATATGAAAGTATCTAATTATGTTCCACAAAAACTATTGATCCACTCGAGTGATTGCTACAGGGTTAATTAGCCGTCATTTGCGTGAACGTGGTAGGACGGCTATAGCCATCATTTGTCTCTGAAGGCGGAAATATATCGAATTGTTAAATATGAAAAATCAAAACAATAAAAAACAATTGATATGTTATCTGGAATGTTACATCTTTTTTATCTTCGACGTATTACTGAATAATTAACAAATGCATGCACTTCTTACGAATAATATTCCTTTTTTTATTAATTAAAATATGCAGGGCGGCTATAGCCGTCATTTGCGTGTTAATAAATAGGTGATGTTTTCCGATGAAAAAAAAATCTTAATGAGCCAGATGGTATTCAGTGGGTTTGGTGAGATCTTAGAAAGGAAACAACCTCAAAACGAAATTTTGGTGGTGGAAGTCTAATGATATGAAGGGGTGGGGTCGTCTGTGGGTGCGCTCACTTTAGCCTTTCTATCAACTAGAATGAAGAGAGTGCGGAGTACACTGGCGTCTTAGAAGACCACCTTTCTGTACATTCAATTAAGGGAAAAACTGGATTTACCAGCAAGACAACGCTCCAATCGATAAGATTTAAAATATCAAACCTTGGTTTGTGGAGCATTACATACCAATTATAGATTGGCCTGCTTGTTATCCAGACTTATATCCCATAGAAAACCTTAGGGGATTATTAGATAGAAAAGTTTACTGTTCGTATTGATTGGAAGTATGCTTGATAGGATTCTGGCGTTGGTCGAACCAAGTGGGTCGACAGCAGATTATTTTTATTTTATTTTATTGAAGTTTGAACGTCTAATAAAAAGTGGTCATATAGTTATGGCACATGATAAAACTTTCAAAAAAAAAATTTTGTACGAGACGCGTAGATGGCGCAATCTGGATGTCCATTAATTATCACACACTTTTCGTAGCTTCTTCTTCTCACTAATAACTCGCCGACAGTTGTGTTCCAAGTATTCAATTGTCTCTGGTTTATCGGCGTAGAAAAGGGGCTTAACATATCCCCAATTAACAGGACAATTGGGTGAAATTAGTCTATCATCAAATGTTTCTTTGAGTAAATTAATTGTATCCCGCGCTGTGTGGAATGTGGCACCATCCTGTTGGAACCACATATCAGGAAGAATTTTATACCGTTCAGCGTTGACTGTAATAATCCGCCCATCATCGTTTTTGAAAACAAATGGACCAATGATTCCGCCGGTCTATAAAGCGCATCAGACAGTGATTTTCTCTGGATGTAATGATCTTTTGGCAAAGGCTTGTGAATTATCTTCAATCCAAATCCGAAAATTCTGTTTATTAACGTACCCCCTTCAGCCAAAAGTGAGCTTCAATCGTTGAACACAATTTTGTGTGGAAATCCAACATCAATATCAATTTGTGCTTCAGCACAGTGGCCAAATTGGCGGCGTCTGCGATGATCGGATGGCTATAATTTCTGCACAAGATGAATTTTGGGAGCACGTAGACCAAGATCCTTAGATAAAATCTTCCATAAAGTGGATGGACACATCTCCAGTTGCTGAGAACGACGTCGAATTGATTGATTTGGGTTTTCCTCAATGCTACGCTGCACCGCGTCTATCGCTTGTTCGGTACACACTGTGCAACGTCTTACTTGATGCGTATTACGTGGTGCAAAAACCATCACAATACACGATGAGTTTGGCGAACAGAACCATTATTTTGATAAAAAAAAATTCAACAATTGGCAAGCGTTGCTATTCATTAAAAATGGCAAATCAAACTAATGGCATAGCAAATGTCAGCTGTCAAATCGGTTGTCAAAACAGTATTGCCAACTTGAAGATGTGAAGATGTGAACCTCTAAAAAAACACCGTTTATTATTTTAATTTTAAAAAAAAATCGGTAAAACGAGTAGTTATATAGTTATGGGTCGCACTGTATTTATGAAACAAAAACTTTGACAAATTTTGTTTTAGCCCAAAAACAATTGAATCTTGCAATAGTTTCTTTATATTTTGCTGTATTTTGTAGTTATCTATTTTTTGGCATACAATTTTTTTAATTTAGTTATTTTAAAAAATCAAAAAAAAAAAAACGGTTCGATACATAGTTATGAGACGTACTGTAAGTATACGTAAAATTTTCAATTAACTTAAAATTGTCTAACTATGTATTTAAATTGTTGTATTACTAAATAAATAAATTTATATAATTTTGGTTTCTTTAACTTTCGTGACGGTATCTGTAGTTAAGATTAAGTTTAGTTTTGATTTTTTTACGATACTTGATGATAATGAAATTTCGTACAGATTTACTTTTCTTTAACAACTCAAGGTCGTAAACTTTCAAATAATTTATTTTTTTTTTTGCCAAATGTTTTATATAAATTAAACCATAAATGATTTCTTCTGTGTTACGTTTTCTTCTTTTTTTTTTTTTTGTTACATTTCGAATTTAATTAATTTTGAATTATGAAATATATATTTATATGAACGTAAACGAAAATTTTAAACAATTAACTGAGATCAAGCGTGTATGGTAAGTGCTTCACTTGTGAGAATTGATTCGTTGCATTACTTTCATTGCTGTGTATTGCGTATGTTTCTGGAATTCTCCCACTACCAACACAATGAGCTTCAGCCGAGCTCTGTTTCCTCGCCAGGAACTTATACGAATATATCTCCATTCGAAGCTTCCCGTAAAACAAATCAAACGCTGGTTATATTATTTGCGGTAATTTGGTAGAGTTGGGTAAAATAATAAAGCATAAAACTTCTTGCAAAACACAAAAAAGCAATAGCTTTGAATTTTCATGTATTTAACATATTTTATTATTAATTTATATATTGTTATTATTTTATTGTATCCTTTATTCTATTGAATTTTCCATACTGCAAAATAAAAGTGAAAATTTATTGCAAAAAATAAAAATTTATTCAAATAGAAATAAAGTTTACTTTTGTGCTTTGTTCACAAAGAGAAGGGATAATACGGTGCATAAAAGCAACAGAAAATCAAAAAAATAGGATTGAAATATTACGGAATGGGGGTATTATGATACTCGTAAAGGTAGAAATGCTAGAGAATTTTATTATATTATGTGAACGGATCTGTATTATATACAAAGCGAATTATAGGTACGTACTTAAACATTACTTAAATTTTATTTATTGTAAAAATTAAAAATTTCATACGCACATCATAAAATTAATCGAATTAACTTTATGCTAGTTGAGTTTTGGGAACGAGAATTTGGATGCAAATCGGATTTATGACTAAAAAAATCCAAATATAAAATCGGCTTTGGGCAATATATCGGGTTAGAACTGTGAGAAAAATTGTTTGTAAAATATAGGGCGATAAGACAATCTTAACAATAAAAGATTCAAATATGAAAAAAAATTGTTCGGTGTCAAAGATACCAATTTTTTGAGACACTCTGTGATCAGGTTTTGTGTGTGTAACATTATGTGCCTCATTCTACTACTAGTGATATACTACGTATATACATATGTGTAAAATCAGACATAAAATTTATCATGTATTAATTTAATAGTTATATGGTAATGACGTATAAAACTTTCAACTATGTGAAAATTAGAGATAATTATTTTCCAATTATTTATTTTCACATAAATTTTAATCAATCAATCGATTGATGTTATGAAACTGACATGAAATGCTTTTTTGCTGCTCCTGCGTGTGCCATATACACAAAAAAAAATTATGATGGATTGATGAGCTGTCAAAAATTGTTTGAACACTGTCAAAAGTTACAAAGAAAGTAGAATTTGGATATAAAGAAAATCTATATTCAATTTTGTATTTTTTTTTGTGTAAGAAAGTTGTATAAGAACATTGCTAGATAAGATTCGGTTATGTAACATACGATTTCTTTTTATAAGACATTGATAAGAAAAATCAGTAATTATTGGCAAGGTTGTGAATGATTTCCATGTTGTTCACATTTATTCAACACATATTTGTGTGTAGCTAGTAGTTCAAATCATCTCAAATGGATTACCAAACCGAAAAGAGGAACTCAGTAATATACTTTACTTTGGAAGAACACGCTAGAATATAATGACGTAAGTAAAACCAGTGATACCTTTAAACTAAGCTAGCAACGGGACCATACTTATACTCATTTTAAAGGGGGATTCATGTACTAAAAATATTCCTTTGTCATTGTTTTCGTCGTTCAAACACGCGGGAATTTTTATTATACATTATTTTATTGCAAAGAAAAGTATAGCGGAAATTTATCGTTTGCTTGTCGAAATTTACGGTGAGCATGCTCCATCGAATACAACGTGTTGCTGAATTGGAAACGTTATGGACTGAAGATTCTTGTCAAACACAATCAGAATTGGCTGTGGCATTAAATGTTAATCGTTCAACTGTTGCAAAATGTTTACAAACGATCGGAATGGTTCAAAATGCTAGCAACTGGGTTCCACACGAATTAAAAGAAAAACACCTCGAACGTCGAAAAATCATTTGTGAAATACTGCTTCAAAGACAACAAAGCAAAGGTTTTTTGCATCGAAAAGTTACTGGAGATGAACAATGAATTTATTATGAGAATCCCAAATGCAAAAAATCTTTGTTGAAGCCTGCCCAAGCTGGTCCATCGCAATCAGAGCCAGATATTCATTGCAATAAGGTTATGTTCTGCATTTGATGGGATCAGAAAGGTGTGGTATATTATGAACTACTGGACCAGGTGAAACTATCAATGGCAATGTCTACCGACGAGAATTCATATTATGTTTACATTCACACACTACGTAAACGGAGAAAAAAGGTCTAATTCCAGTGCAAGTGTACAAGTCTTTAAAATTCTCCGTATTGAGGACGACATTAGGAAGAAAAAGAATCGAAACTTTGATAGAAATAGAAATACAGGGCTACTAGCGAAAAACTTTTTGAAACAAACCCAAGATAACCAAAGGGTTGTCGATCTATTCAGGATTCCCCCGTTCCAACTAAATCAATTCCTGTTTCCAAAGGGGATAAAAAGCAGGTATCATTATGAATAAAAAAAAACGGGAAAGGTTTGAAGCCGAACTCTATAAGCATTTTTGTTGATATCTCATCCAGCAAATCCCAAATTCCCACACCAAAGCCATAACACCTCATGTCACCCCCTCCATCTCCCATACCGCCTCTCGTACCATCCCCATAACCACACCACTCACACGAGATATATTTTTATTTCACATTCACATGCTCTATGAAAGCAAAATAGTATAAAATTCTATCAATTTTAAGGAGGCGGGTTAACAAAACCCTACATATCTCCAAAAACCCTAAACATAGAAATGTCCAAATTAAGTTGATATCTCCATCAAGTTATCGTGAGCATAGACGGTCAAACGGACAGACGGCAAACCGAAACCATATAGCATTT
Source organism: Nephrotoma flavescens (assembly GCA_932526605.1). Lineage (NCBI taxonomy): Eukaryota > Metazoa > Arthropoda > Insecta > Diptera > Tipulidae > Nephrotoma > Nephrotoma flavescens. The sequence goes on along the minus strand of OW052220.1, from coordinate 108,393,275 downwards.
TTTTTTTTAACAAAAATGATTAAATTTAGCGGAAGAAACGTTACATACATTGGAAGGATTGGTTCCAGAAGAACAACTGAGAATATACGTGCAAGCTGTTAAAAACCAGGTGGAATGAAAACTAGAAACATACTATGTCTCACCCGATGACCCTGAGTATTTTTTAGATTTCAACAATTACTCGAATCGCTAGCATATTAAAACACCCATAGCAAGCAAGAGCACGGAGGAAACTTTTGCTTTCCTATGTAAATTTAGTAGCAGAGAAACAACTTCAAACCATTAAAAAAAGTAAAGCTCTCGGTACAGCTCAGTCAAAAGTCAACGAACAACCAATTCCAAACCAAGACAAAAGATTTCAATATGGTTATAAGATTAAACGGGTCAGCTACTCCATTGATGGAGGTGTGCCCTTCAACGTGGACGAGGAATTCATTCACCAAATCAATGGTCACCAACCACGAAAGTGTATCAGTAATCAACCCGATTACGAAATTACAATTATATAAAATTCAAAAGAAATTGAAGATTTGGACGGAATGAATTTTCAGGAGGATTTAAATTGAGACACGGAGGATTAAAACTCCTACCATACCTGAAATGCCGCAACAAACCAACCAATAAAAACCCACCATGATACCAAACAACCTGTTAGAAAATCAAATTACCATTCAACTTGGCTTATATACGGCTACAAGACAACATTTAAAATATGAATAAGCGAACCAGAACCATCAAAAAAACTACCAAAACTGAAATTAAAAATCAATAATTTGGAAACAGTAAAACCAAATCGGCTTTTGTGTAATACACAACAATCCAAGATATAGGAAAACTAATTAGGACAAAATAATCACCTTACTGAAAATGAGAAACAAACTCATCCAAACCAAACTGTCATCGACAACAGCGATCAAACACGTAATTCATACACGGGACGAATTTTCCGTTTACAATAAAATTCCTAAATACCCGCATTACTTCAAAGTAGATGTTGAGGAACAAATACAAGAAATGCTAAACCATCGCATTCTCAAACACTCAAATAGTCTTTAATCATCACCGATTTGAGTATAGTTCCTAAAAAAGGGAGATGCCTGAAGAATGAAAAAAATAAGAGTTGTCAAAGGCTATAGGACCTTAAATTTGGCTTCCATCGAATGCCAATGGAAAAAAAAATCACAAGGCAAACCAGCCTTTTCAATGGACAGAAGTTAGTTTCAATTTATTATAATGCCTTTCGGTCTGAATAATAGCGGGCCTTGAAGACCAGACAGAGATAAAATTCAAAAGATAATAGAATGGCAACTATCTCCGAATCATAAAGAAATCAAACAATTCCAATGACTTTCCGGTTATACCAGAAGATTTATAAAAGATTGCTCTGAAATGGTAAAAAACATGACAAAATACGAAAGTTGGTAACAACCCACAAGCCGACTTGAGAGGCTTCTGAAAAAAATTAAAAAATCTTGAGATGGAGACTCGAATTGGAAGATTACGATTATGAGGTAGTCTACAAAGAGAGAAGCGAATGTTGTGGCAGATGCATTCAGAATAATGCCAAAGCAGACAATGAACGAAATTTTAATCAAGGCACAATTAACACTCAACATGAACCTGGAATAGAAAACCACCAAATCATAGAGACATTCAATGATTATTTTATCCATTTTTCAAGTCGTCCAGAATCTCAAACTTAACACAATCATTTTTGAAGATGTATTTCCAAACTTTAGACGAACAATAATTTCGAAAAACTCATTTCAAAAAGAAGAAACCCCTGAATTTATAAAGATGTTTCATAACGGGAAACAAACCGCAATCTTCACACCTCCTATAATTACTATATCAAGAAATCCAAGACCCATTTCGGGAAAACTTCTCCCGAAATGGCCACCTCGGTTTTACTACAGAAATGGTCGAACCATTTGATTTGACATGATGATTTCTCGTGCAATGGGATTTTTATATTCGGGGTTGAGTTCTTTCAAGATATCGTCTCCTATTATTCCGTCGAACGATTTTAACCCTGGTAATGCGAAGAATACAATAATTTTGTTGATTCCGATATACTTTTGAAGAATTGTCCGCTATTTTTTCGGTGTATGCCAATGTCACTCCCTGCAGATCATATTTTGAATTGCATCTTGGTGGGAATGACATTATCAGCTAATTCAATTTTAACGAAATTTTTGTTCGCTGCCGTATCTATATTCCATGTAGGCCATAAAATTTTCTTCGGAGTCATCTTCTTTGTGCTGGTCGCCGATAAGCTACTATATCTTTCCGGTTACACTCATTCCGTTCATACATTTCGAGACAAAATCCGTATACAGATGTCTGCAAACGAGTATACACGATTAACAGTGAATGAACTAAGCAAGTCCACAGATCGCTACAACAATTCTATTCATTCAATCACACAACAGACACATATTTTTGGGAGGATCCAAAAAATAAACAACCAAAACCTAACTGATCTTAAAGACAAAATAAACGAAGATATAATCGAAAAAATTCGGAAAAGCCAGTATCGCAAGAGCTAACGCATTGTTTTTAAGATATAGCTAAAAAGTGAAACGAGATGTTTTTATTTGAACTGTTTATAATGATAACGATAACGAATTTCGAATATTGAATGCTCTTTCACCCCTTTCAATATAATACCCATTATTCGCGAGCCCGCTGCAAAAATCACTCTTTACTTACCAGATATTGCATAAATTAGAAAACAATTCTGCCGCAGAATATTTAAAATTGTATCTTTAATGCCGAAAAGCAACCTCCAGGAACCCCACGTAATCAATTTATTTTACGCCGCTTTTAAAGTAATTTCGAGTTTATTGTTAAAATAAAAAATAACAACCCAGGCCAGGGGTAAATAAACATTTATCTTACATTTATTTTAATATGGCATTTTATCAGCTTTCCAATTTATTTTTGCTTCTGCAAACAAATATAAGAATATCGAAAAACGTTTTTCTTTTTTTTCAGTACCAACAACAGAGGGAATACACTTAACCTTTTCTAAAAAAAACACAATCTTTAATTTCCCAAGAATAAAATTTTGGTTATGGTTTTCACGTAAAGCAAGGACTTAAATTTAATTTTCCAAAACGAAAAATTATTATTAAAAACTACAAAAGAAAAATTACCTGTACATATACAGAGAGACACAGAAGTGAAGGTTATATGTATATACGAGTGTTATATAGATACTTACAAAGTATTTCAAAAAAAAATTGTTGCTACAAAACTTAAAATAAGATTACAGATTTTCTGTTCACAAACCAAAAACGATTTCGTTTTTTTTTTGTGTGTATTTTGCCGTTATGGTGCTCTTTTCTCTTTGGAAAATATATAAGAAGTTTTAAAAATTTATTATAATAAAAATATATGTCTTTTGGTAATTTAGTTTTTCCATTATAATTTTCCAAAAAATAGCAGAACATGAAGTAGAAAGTTTCATATCTTCATATCATTTATGGATTTTATATACACGTATTTATGTTGTAGTAATGTGTACATAGAGATAAGATCTTCTGTATCATTACATAATGTGGTTTGATCAAATGGGGATGAAGCCGTTATATGCATGTACAAGACAAGACACAGAGATAAGAAAATTATAAACACATAGATAGTAAAAATTCAATTGAGATGCTGTGAATTTTAATAGCAGGAAAATTTAGTTTTCAAAACACGATTTCTTTTGCTTTCTATATGAACAAGAGCCAGCCAGAATTATAAGATGATTTTCAATTATTTATTATGGTGTTTTAATTATAATTTTATTGTGTAAAATCATGTTTGTGGAGTAATTTGTGGAGGGGTGATTAAAAAGTTTGATAAATAAAGAGACTAAGCGAGCTCTGTGGGCGGATTGAAAAGATAGTTCCTTGTAGAAAACAGTTTGTACACGAACGAACAATTTGTGTTTTTACGCGTTCCTAGGTTCGGAATCTCGGAAGCTCTTCTATTCATCTCGGAACTGCTTGAATAGAAAGAAATATATTTTTTTTATATACAAAATAAAAAAAAACTATTAATTATCCAGTGGATTTAATGTCCTTTGAAGGTCAATTAATACCTCCTTTTCATTCAGCCACACACTACCCATTCACACAATTACAGTACACCACGTGCACATTGCAAGCTCCATGTCAACCTGTACCCTGAAATGGAAGGTGGGTTGGCGTTGAATTCTGCACTCCAACAGAGGGTCTTAGTTGTGTTTATTAACATCACCCACTACCTCCCGGCCCAAGTGCCGAAGCTTACCACTGCATCACTTGTACGGTTTTTTTTTTTTTTTTTTTTTTTTTAAGAAATTATTAATCGTCCAATGGATTTAATGTCCTTTTAAGGTCAGTTGATACCCCCCCCCCCCTTTTCATTCACGCACACACCCACCCATTCACCTACTCACACAATTACAGTATACCACCTGCACGTTGCAAGCTCCATGTCAACCTGCACACTGACATGAACGGTGGGTCGGCGCTGAATTCCGCACTCCAACAGAGAGTCTAAGTTGTGTTTATTATCACCACCGATCGTAATCGATGAAGAAAATTCGCTTTACATCCTGCCTCTGGTGAGATTCGAACCCAGTACCTCCAGGTCCAAGTGCCGAAGCTTTAACCACTGCATCGCTTGTACGGTAATTGCCGGAACTATCCAAGTTTTTAGAATTTCACTAACCAAACTTGAGTCAATATTTCTGGGAGTGGACGATAATGCCGCTCCATTCCAATTGGGGTTAATTATGCCTCTATTTATTATGGAAAATGAATTAAAAGAAAAGTTTGTTCACGAACTTTTTAATCATTTCTGGAGCAGAATTAAATCACCTATTGTACACAAACCATAGAAGCATCATATCTGGGAAAGACCTTTAAACTTGGAATTAACTATGTCTTGAAAATTTTGGTAAGATACATGTTTAAATTATTTAAATTACACAAAATTGATGCATCGAACGATCAAAACAACCCTGATTTTATCTATAGTTCAACTTGGATGTTCAGCGCCGTAGACATTTTATTGACAAAGATGCATTACTTTTTTTTTTTTTTTTTTAACCATAAACTCTTAATTTTGTTACAAAATTGAGATTTATCGAAAAAATATTAAAAAACATAGCCAAAAATAATAGGCGGACGAACGGACGTTCCCATCCCATTAACGTTTACTTTAATTACCTTGTAATTGTAAAATAAAAATAACACTGTTTAATCTTTACTAAACCTCTAAAATAGACCAAGAAAAGAACTAAACAAATTTAAACTTTTAACCTTCACTCTGTGCATGGTACAGTGGAACGTTATCCGTGTATGGGGAAAAAATACCCAATCTATTTTGTACCTAAAAATTATTTTCTATAACAAAAATTATTATTTTTAGTTTACTTCTAATTTATTAGAAATTCAAAAACTCAATGTACAAGATAACAACGATACTTATACTTAACTCATTCGATATGAGTATTAAAATTATTAATAAGAAGAGTCAACTTCTTCTTTAATCATCACCCACGGTTTGATGATGCCTTTTGCACTCTGGTTTATAGCAGAAGGTGCAAGTTACATTTGTATTCCCATCAGCATCCGTGAACATGAACTGCATCTTTGTCTTTTACGACTTTTGGTTTGTTCATTTTGAGTGATTGGTGCTAACCTCAATTCTATAACATTGTAATCGCACCGCCATTAGTTTGGTTATAATCGAGTATGAAGTTTGGTTTCCAGTGGTTTCATCGATTGTGGTGGTGTTGTGTAACGTAGACAGTATTAATGCGTTTTTCCCGCTTTGGAAATGTAGCTAACTGTCTTGTTTCCATCAAAACAGAAAAGTGATGAAACAATATCTTTTTTATTTCATCGATTTTTGTGAATTGATTGAACAGGTAGATCAGGTTTATTTGATCTTATTGTTCCAAGAATCGATGTTGGCAACTTGTAAAAAAGTAATCAATTGTGATATTTCTACCTTTGTTTAGGTATGGCAAAGCCAAACGGTGCACCAAGCTTATAGCAAAGTTTCAAACGTTCACTTCATTCGGTTGACGTCCAACATCCTTGACGTCCTTTCAGAGAATAAGCGTGTTCAGAGTCACACATCCACAAAATTTTCATACCGTATTTAGGATTACTGGGAATATATTATCGGAAATTACATCGACCCTTTTCTTTTAAAATGTGGAAGTTTGGAACTTTTCCTATCTTGTGTGGAACGTTACTCCACATATTACCAGAGTTATTTACAATGCCCTGATTATTGTTATCGTCAGCTGCATCTCCAATTACTATTTCATCTAATAATTGAGATACTTCATCCGCGTCTTCGTAATCAACGTCTGACCTATCTTCATCTATATTATCTTGCGCAACTCCATCAACAGATAATTCTATCATATCTCTCAATATGAAGCATATGAAGTTTGCCCAGCTTTTCAACCCAAAAAAAAAAAATTTCCTCAAACAATACTATTTCATTTCACTCCAGTTTTTTCTCTTTAAACTTGTTTAAGACAGAAATTTGCTTTTCATTTTTTTCTCAACAACAAAGTCGTTGTAAGCCCTTAATATTAACCACTTAAAACAATATCTACCATTTCCGGCAAATCATATTGCTAGGAGAATGGCAAATATTAATTTTTACAAAGGGCCATATGGAAGCTCGCTGATTGCGCGAATCCTTACATAGACTGGTATACTGTTCCACGGCCACAGTCAGTCCGTATTCCAAAGGTTATTCAAAAAATATAGAATTGTTTCCGGCAAATCATGTTTCTACGAAAATGGCACGATTTTCCTATATTCTTATATAGGGTCAAATAGAACTTGGCCATACGGCTGGTATTGGGCTCTTAGTCAACCCAAACCATTACTATTACCAACTTAACACAATATCAGTCACTATCTTTCAGGGCATGTTTCATTTAAATCATTTGATTTAAATCATTGATTAAAATCAATTAATTTTTTTAAAAAAATCATTGATTTAAATCATATTGGTAAAAAGTACAAGAATTCATTCAAAAAACAACGCATTTTAAAACTTAACGAAGAAACTTAATTTCGTAAATATGGCAACACTAAAAAACCCCAAAACTTCGATGGAAATGAAAACTTAATTTCATATTATTTGGGGAATCACATAGACTAAACAAAGTTGAAGGAAAATAATAACCCCCATTTGCGAGACAAGTTATGCAAGAAGAAGTTATAACAAATATGACGTCCTTTGAATGGTGGAAATCGACATTTGCTTTACAACACCAAGGATTTGATGGTGAAGTTAGACGAACATAGAATCCAAGAAATAACAACAGCTACTGCTTCATCAGCTGGAGTCGAGTATTTTCGACCTTTGGGTTAGTTCGTTGTTTGGCAAATTAGCTGAATAAATAAAGTTTTTCTTTTTATTCTATGATATGATTATGAAATACTTGGTTTTAATTTTTAAATTACATACTTTATAATTTTGTATTTTTTTTTAATCAACACTGAAGCATAAAACAAGCAATAAAATTTACTAAATATCATAATTCCTCGATACTAAAATTATTTATTTAATTTATATTTAAATGAATCTTGTTTCCGTACATTATATCTTATGTTCCTTTCCTTAAAAAACATTTAATTGTTCTCAGGAATTTATTACAATTTAAGTTCAACGTTACAATTTTGAATTCTATAAAATCCGATTTAAATCAAAAAAATCTGATTTAAATCAACAAAAACCGATTTTTTGATTTTTTTCAAAAAAATCTTTTATTTTAATTCAATATTAAAATTTATTTCCAATGTGAAGTCAACATTGGAAATAAATAAAAAAAAGTTCTCATACAAACATTCCGTCATTACACTCGTCATTATTGCACACAAAACAAACAAACCAAAATAATAAGCAAGAGAAAAAAAATATAAATCAGCTGTCTTAGAATCAAAATGAAATAAAGAAATGGCTGTATAATGACTGTATAATAAAGCCAATTTAGAAATTGTTGTGGATCAACGTATCAGGTGTGCAGCGAAATTTCCGGGTTTCACACATAGATAGTGCTAGCGACACATGTAGTTGTCATTTATGTCAAAAGAGTGTTTTGTTCATAGCGGAACCGCTATGGACCGTTAACAACTGTACCAGTTGTAATACCAGCACATATCGAAAATGTCGAGTTTTGTGCCAACATTTGTGGGAAGCTTTGCTTTTCTGCTTCAACTTGAAAACAATTAAACTGAAGCACGTCACTTGCTTGAGAAAGCCTACGGCGAGCATGCACCATCTAAAACTTTCTGTGAAGATTGGTTTAAACGCATCAAAAGTGGCGATTTTGACATTGAGGACAAGAAGCGCTCCGGAAGATTAAAAACATTTGAAGACACCGAGATGCAAGCGTTATTGGATGAAGATGAAATGCAAACTCAAAATTAGCTTGCGGAGGCATTAAACACGACTCACCAAGGTATTTCCAAACATTTACATGCTCTGGGAAAAATTCAAAAGAAGGGAAAATGGGTGTCGCATTAGTTGACTGAGAGATAGATGGAAAATCGAAGAGCCACTTGCAAAATTACGCTTTCACGGCATGAAAGAAAGAGCTTCTTGCATCGAATTGTTACAGAAGGTGAGAAGTGGATGTTTTTTAAGAATCCCAAACATAAAAAGTGGTGGCTTTCACCTGCTGAAGCATCAGCATTAACGGCAAGGTCAAATCGTGCGTTACTGATTGTCGGTGCGTTACCAGTACATCACACAGCTCCTGTTAATGTAAATAGTACATTTTACAATAGGTTTGTTTCAATAGATTGCCTTTTCTTCTCATTCATGTCATACTGTTAAAGTTAGCCGAAAGTTTCCAGCCGAAAGATAATGCAGATAGTGTATTGAATACAGCAAAAATCAGTTATGAACTCGAATTTAGGAGAATTTAGGATCGGGTTACATCATTCGGGTGAAGGAGAAATTATTTCAGTTTATAGGAATTTAAAAATCGATAGGGGCGAGAGTATAAAGAGAGTTTAAAAATAGTCAAGACACTATCTGCATTATCTTTCGGCTGGAAACTATCGGCTAACTTTAATAGGGTATTCATGTCATCTACTTCTCTCATTTAGAGAAAGCGCGGTTGCGCTGTTTGGGATTCTTCGACAGTGTTTTTTCAATATCCCCTAGGACTCAAACGGTTAAAGAAAAGACTAAATTTTTCAAATAAAGTCAAATAAAAGAAAATCAAAGCACTTTCCGTGCAAGTCATAGGTGGATACAGTGCTTCGAGATTCATTTTGGCGTGCAATACCTTAAAATTACTGGAGAGTAGTGGTCCTCTCAACCAGAGCTTGCGGAGCCATTTAATAAAAAATGATCTTTGTTCAACGACCATTGGTATTTAGACCAGCAAAAAAATCACACTAATTTGAAAAATTTAACTGTCCTGTAGATTAAAAACATTCTAACACTAATGAATGTCTGCCAATAGAAGCTCTAAACGTGCCAAAATGTAATAAGAAATAGTTTATTTCCTTGAACTCTATAGCTAATTTGATATATTGGTGTCGCTGGTTGATGACTTGTTAAAAATGGCGTGGCATATAATTTATAAGTTTTTGAATTCTGTCCTTGTCAATTTTGGCCCATTCGGTCTTCCCAAGTTTTTGAATTCTGTCCTTGTCAATTTTGGCCCATTCGGTCTTACCAGTTTCTTTTAGATGTCGAACTAAAACTATTTTAATACTTATTCCATAATATTGCCCAGAGGTTCTCGATCGGGTTTAAATATGGACCACAGTCGACATTCAGATAATGGGATATTATAAATCATTAGTAAATCGTCTAACAATTCAACATACTTGGTTGAATTTATTTTCATTGAGAAAATTCATATAGGGGTTTTCCCATAATACTTAATGGCCTTCTAAATCATCAAAGATCTACCGGCAAGATTACGATATATCATCTCTTGCGGTTTTTCACGAGTGTCGCGCAATTATTTCAGTGATCCACCAGAACCATCAAGATTAAACTCTTTCTCATTTGAAAATATAATCTACATCCGCTTTTTTTCCTAATTTTTTTCCGGCAAACCTAATCTCACTCGATTGATGAACGGTTGATGAACGGTTAACTGTGGTTTTGCAACTGGTTTCGTGTACTCCTTACAGTCAGCCAATCTCTAGCACCGATAGCAGTTTTTCTTCCTGGGGGTTTTTATTGATCATATTGTTCTATCAATTCCAGTAGATGTATACCCACTGTCTTACTTCTATCATTTCGAGCAACTATTTCTAGAGTTGTCATGTCAGATGCACAGTAGGCAAAAATTTGTCCTTGCTCGTCAACGCTTTACTGAACCCCATTTCAGCGTTTTCACCAATTTTTTAATTTTTATTGTAATAAATTATTTTTTAATTATTTAAAAGTTTCTTACACATATACTATACTACAATTAGAAACTTTTCTGATGAAACGACAAGAATTAAGATAAAATAGTCTGTGTGGTTTGGTCTTATAGGTTTATTTCGCACTGTGATTTCGTACGACTTTTTAACGGGCTTTGTACAACCCCTTTTTAAAAAACATGAATTGGTTTGGTTTTATTTTGTTTTGTTCGCGAGTCTACTGTATATTTAAATGTGGTTTACTTACTTTTCGCGATGTAACAAAGACATTCGATCTTTGGAAACTAAGCTTTTCGCAATGATTTTTTTGAGAGCTTCCAGTTGTTGTATTGATATTTAGGGTGATTGCGGACATTACCAAATCAGTGCCACACCCAAGCGTTGTAAAATCATGAGAGTTGCTATTGGCAGACATCTTCTCCATATAGTATGTAATTAACTCGCCAAAAAATGAGTCAAAATTATATTGTTTAACATATTTTATGGTGTCATTGTTACGACAAATTCACAAAATTTTATTTCTCAAAATTCTAATTTCACGATTATTAAATTTTAGTGCAAAATAAAATCATTGCCGGGTAATTTTTTTTTATTTAATACTCGAAACAAAATAAAACGAAATTACTGCTCATAAAATGTTTGTTGTATTTTTTATTTTCAGTGATAATAATTACATGGCAAATATTAAATTCCTTGTAAATACAAGCCATTAATTTTAATTAAGAAAAAACAATCAACAACAACCCAACGTGTGTTTGAAATTGGATTGAGATGTATGTTACTCATATCTACATAAGGTTGGCGAAGCTACGGAATTTAAAAGTCGAAACCTAAAACCAAGTCAGATTAATGTTATATTAAAAGTAAACTTGAAAGGCCTTGCGCACCCCTGTAATTTGTCTGTTGCCTTTGCTAAATTTTATCTCTTCAATTAAGAAATAAAATTATATTAAGGTTAAGCAAAAAAATCGTATAAGAACCGCACCGGGCGAATAAATAAATAAACAAAATAAAAATGATATATTTTAAGTGCCCTAAAATTAAGGAAACGATAGTAAAGGAAGGATAATTACACGAGATAAGCAAATATTATAATCAAATTTATCGTTTTGTCTAGTCTGTCGCTCGCAATTTTTCCTTTAACTTTTTTTAATCTTCACAAGATTTTTCTTATGTATTTACTCCGCCGTTGTTTTTGTTTTTCAATTTGCGTTAGGATCTAAGAAAATAAATCTTATTGTTTTTTGTTGTTCTTACGTCTTTGCATAAATTTAAAATTTAATGAATTTTTTTAGGTGACGTACATAGTGTAAAGTGCGATAATTTATTGGACGTTTATTGTAAACACGACATTGTATCTTATCTAATGTTACAAACACATTTGTTATTCGCACGCTACTCAAATATATTTCGGCAAGAGAACGGGAGATTTAATATAAGATATCAGATAACTGTGTTGCAAGGTTGTATCAAAAATAAAGCTGGAAAAAGGCGGTAGATCAGCCGGGAAATTATACATGATTCAAACGCAAAACGAATCAACGATTGCCTTAATATTTCAAAACTAAACAAAGCTAGGTGGGTGACTATGCTTATCTATGAGTGTTACGATATAGACAAGACCTTAACTTCATCAGCGTATTTGTTTTTCATAATATATTGGCATTAGAGGATTATGGTGTTGGTAACGGTAGGCCGTGGTGATATTTTTAAAAAGGTAATCTACTACATAATGTTACGATAAGATGAGGTTTATCGCTTGTAGCATATTAAACCGGAACAATCATACTGACATATTACCAAGTATTTGTTCGTAACTGTTTTAAATGACAACATAAGAAAGCAACGGCGTTTCAGTGCAACCACTTTTATCCGGAACGACTGGGGCGAACAATTCCGAATAAAAGATTTTTCCGGATAAAGATTTTTTTAAATATTTTCATAGTAAAACCAGTAAATCAGCATATTTTAATATTTTTTAAACTTCAGTGTCTTAAGATTTTAAGTTTATTTTAGTTAATTGCATAGTAAAAAAAAATCATTTCATTTTTGGAAAATAAGGTAAATAAAAGAGAAGATGAAAGCATACGAAAAAAAACGTTCTCCGGATAATAGATGTTTTTCCGGATAATAGATTTCCGGATAAAAGAGGTTTGTATGTAAATCAGTCGTCTGCTGTACTAAATAATGTCCGTATATAAGGTCCGCGCACATGGTAACACAGCAAAATACCTAAGAATTATTCAACATGCTTATCAAATATTAGGGAGAAAAGCCGATAACTACTATAGCTGGGAAAATGGAAAATTAAAACTTATATAACAGACCACACGTTAAAAATACTCAGACGTAACTTGCTCTAGTTACCATCGGAATCGAATCCGAGATCACATAACAACAGACTAAAGCACTCTATCTACTCTGCAAACGAGACTGATTGGTTATTGGTATTGCGCTAGTAAATATGATCCAGCGTAGAATAGAACGCATTCCATTATCGGCATTTGTGACCTAGAAAGATCAAGTTCAATACATTTCCTTATTTTAAAATTTATAACCATACTTATACTCAAACCATCATAGATCTGCTCACAATATTCAAATCGGTTTGATATTGATACTAGGTAGCGCCAGGGTCAATATAATGCGTCGAATATAAATCATTTCATTACTGGCCTCTGATGAACCTAGACAGACCAGGAAAATTCTCTTTAGCTATTATAAAATTCGATGTCAATCGATATTAAACTCTGGACCGGGATATCACAACGATTTTAATGTCGCCCAATGAATTTATGTTTCGGGGATGAAATTCTGGGTGAGAGCGAATTCAGACAGAATCTGTGGTTGTATATTTAAATGTTTAATTATTTTATAATTTAAATTAAATTTGTTTTGAAATTTGATTTAAGCACTCGTACAAGAATGGTAATTGCAGCATGACGTAAATTAATGGCAGTTCAGGTTGACTTTGCTTGGCATGGTGTTTGTAATAATAATAATTAACTGTCGCATCAGCTTTTATATGTATTGGTATCAAATCATATAAAGAATCTGATCAGATTCTATTTAACTCTATTTAAAAAAAAACATCGATTAAACTCATTCAGCGGTTTGGGACAAAAGGTCATGAAGATGAAGATCAGTCACGGAACGAGGTCACTACGGGCTCCGAATGACACTGGGCTCTATAACAAAAAAAAGAAATAAGAATTTAACAATTAAAATTACAACAAAATGACGAATATGCTTATATGCTTTCAGGTGAACCGTGTGAATCTAAAAACTCGCACAAAATGCACACTCAAACGGTTACCTTGAGCCCAATTCAGTAACACATACAATTTTGGGGAAAACGTCGTTCCAACTGATATTTAACTTCAAATTTCTCGAATTGCAGTTTTTCTTGTGATGATAACTGGTGCAAAGGGTCCAGTCGGATCGTACACTTGAGCTACTCTCTCGGCTAATGAATTGCCGTTTAGCAAAAAAAAAATAAAAAAATTGTAATAAAAAAAATTATCCTCATTTGAGCCCGAATCATCAATCAACTCTTTTTCCTGTACCAGATAAAAATTATCCATATATAAATTAGTCAATGTAGTTGCAGAGACTGCTGGATAACGATACCTCATTCTTGGCCCATTGCTGTACAGCCCAAACTGAGGTAAAACCAGGATGAAATAAACACAAGTTGGAAATTCCACTGGAATTCAACAAACACAATACCGTGCCAATTATGAGTAAACCATCAGGCTGATTGATACTTGTCTATCAACCACTAATTTATTATTCTGCATATCCTCTGGTGAAACCAACGCCCCCCCCCCCTCCTCCCCCCAACTCGCCGACACCAATATGGACACTGATATGGTGTAATTCACGATAATTGATGCTATATCGCTTCTTAGTATGTACAATGGATATGCTACTATTATTCTGATCATTAATCGACAGGCGTGACAGGATAATTTGGTTAATTCAAGCAAATATAATTCAAGCGATTATGCCTTGCGTACTGACACGATGGACAGCATTTTCACTTACATTCGTTCTGTGAGTGACGATTTGACAAACAAGTGCCGCATGCCTTCATCTTTTTGTTCGTATTTAGTCGGCCATTGAATTCCAACTTAGCCAGTTTCTTACAATTACGTGTAAGTAGATACAGGCGTCAATCTATTATTCTTCGGCGGTGGGTTTACTTATTGAGTATCCGGTTCTCATTAAAATTTAAGCATAACGGTTATTTGGGTTCTCATTTCTTGCAAATATAATGTTTTAGTTGCTATAATTTTTGAAGTGACGGTGGTGAGGCGGGATCACGATCCCTTTCTCGAGCAGTTCTAGTTGATTTATCAAGTTTTAATAAAAATGCCAAAAATGATCTTCAAATTTCGGGTTCGCTGTTGGCCGTTATAATTTGATACTGATTATCGTATACGTATCTCCAGATTAGATCCAATTCATGTTTATCACGAAGTTCATTCAATAGCACAAAGTTTAGCTTCTTCGGTTAATGCTGTAATAGAGAAGTGTACCTTCGAATCAGCTGATAATTCGGTGTCTCACACTTCACTAACGAATTGAACATCAACACTTATAACACACTTGGGCATTGACATCAACACTTATAACTCCCACTGAATTTAGAACGCATAATTTCAGACTATCTTGACAAAGGTCGGTTATGATTGGGACTCGCCAAGTTCACTAGTGCGGTCAATTTTTGTTTAGAATTGTAGTAAAAAATTCCTATTTGTATTGTGATATTTTCATCGCGAGAGCGCCTAACGTCAGTGTGGTCAAGCAACTCAGCTGGTTAGAACTGTCTGGTTTAATACACGATCCCGCATATTGGCTTGGAGTCATCAATGGAGTGCTAATTGATCGTTTTGGCAACATTAATTCAGCGGAGATTGGTCAATCAAGGGTTGGGAATTTATGACGTTTATGAAATAGTGACATCTAGAGTTAAGCATTAGAAGTAGTTTTGGTATCTTAGCTAAAATGCGATACGCGATTGTTTAAAAGCGAAGGGAATGGCGGGAAAATTATAAGTGATGTTAAAATGATAATGATGTGATAATGTGAAAAATAATTGTAAATGGTGAAAATTAAGTAACAATAATTAACAAATAAATAATAAATTAATATTTAATAAATAATTGTGGAACTGTTGTTACTTTTTTCTAATGTTGGTGGATAATATCGGGGGAATACTGTGGGAATTACTGTGTATTGGTCCACTTAATGGTAAAGTCCAATTCATAATTAGCTAGATCCCATATTTATAATTTGTTGTGTTGAAGGGTTATGAATTTGAGTCCTCTAGCACGACAAAATTATAAACATGGGATTTGCGAATTGGTCTAACTTCATCTAGCCCAAATCCCATCAAATAGGCGTCCAGCTTACATAAAATGTACATGCTACATAAAATAAGATTTTTGACACAGATGTTCACTGTTAGTATCATAACTCAAAATCAATGCCCCTTCCCCTTACACGACCAACCATATACATAATTCGAATTTACCACCAAATTTTTATTTGTCGAGCTAAATTTTGTGCAACAAAAATTTGGTTGAATTATATCCTTATCGGGCCAATTTGTAGAACGTTTGCCGAGTTACAGAAGCACTGGAGGTCCAGCCCCAAATTTGATGATAAGAGTGTTGCCACATTCGTGGTCGTATGATAAACCATTTTTTTCAGAATTTTTGTCAGAAAAATACAAAAAATAAAAATTCCGATGAAGCAATCGAAAACTTTTTTTTTTTTTTACGTTGTTGTTTTTTGTAATGGTTCTGTTGTGATTGTTCCGTACATACTGAAATAGCCCAATGTACGGAACAATCACAACAGAACCATTACAATAAAACAACAACAACGTAAAATATAAAAGTAATTCGTACACAACGAAAAGTTAATTGGTAAAAATGAAGTATAGATGGAGAATATGAAAGAATCGAATTCCATAGACTAGGTAGTAGTTCGCTAGTGCTACACATGTATATGTTCTATATATAGACAATATTCCTATGTAAAATATCAATGTCAGTCGCCGCGGCCTGATGAGATGACTAATTTTTTCAAATCAATAATCTCATTATCGTCCTATATAGTAGATCTGGGAGACCATATACCGAACCATCACAATTTTAAACTTTCCACATTGCTTAAGCCTCATTTTTCTAAAGTAAATGGCATGCGCTTTCACAAAAACAAAAATAACACAAAAAGTATCGTGATTTTAATCTTTCAGTAAAACGGAAATAGAATGATGTATCGTTCGAGCATGTTGAGACCACAATGAAGATGAAACAATATATGTATCGTTTAACTCTAAACAAGTGAGACATAAAACAAGCCGATGGTCGAAAATAGCGATGGCATACAACATTCCACCCCTGATTGCAAAAAAGGGCGAGAGAAGTATGCAGAGGACAGCCGCGAAACCAAAATCGCAGTTGATAGAAATTGTCGCCATTTGCCGGATATTAACGTCGACATACTCGGTGTTCAATTTATCCTCCAGATAATGGAGAAGGTGAATTTCAATTCAACCAATTTGATTTATTTTAATAAAATAAAATAGAATTTATTTCTCTAAAAAAACTGCTCCCAAAACAAAAAAACAAACACTATTTGTTTACAAAGCTGTACGTTAAAAATAAAAATTATCCAAATAAAATCTCATTTCTATTTCATAAACTCGATAAATTTAAATTTCGTTACATAAGAGTTCATATTTATATTTTTCCTTAAAAAGTTAAATGCCAAAAACATTGCCATTATTCAATCCCAACCGTTTTTCTTTAACAAGTTAAAAATACGACAAAGTTAATCGCTTATACATAAACATTAAAACAAACAACGGAAACCACGTGTATCCATCCGCTAAAAATTTCAGCTCACAAATAAGCATCTTACAAAAATAAAATTTATCGCGCTTATTGACATTTTGCTTCATTCATTGTATTACGAAATTCAAACGAACCCCGAAAACACACAACACAAAATCGCGTCACTATTAAGTTTCAACGTATTTTGAGGATAAAAAAAATAACAATAAATTTAGATTTCACTTGGGAGTAAATTATTATTGCCAATGAATTTTATTTCCCCCGCACACTGAAAATCAATTTTCATTTCGAAAAGACTTTTGCAACTGTACGGAGGACATACATATAAATGATAAACGTACTCGTATAGATATACGAACACAATTTTAGTTCATATATATTTCAATAAATAAATAAAATTCCCCCCCTTACAAATGAAAATAAAAATCCAAATTCTACATCCGTTAGGAATTAAAATTTTTCCATTTCGATCGGAAGTGAAAGGCCTTCTGTGTAAGAGACGACACAAATATTTTATTTAGTTCGTTATATGAAAGATCTTTTAAGATATTCATAATTTAATTTTATTTATTTTTGTTGCTTCTTCTACTCTTTACGATACAACGTCATCATTATCTTGGGAAATGGTAACCAAACTTATTTTAAGCTTTAGTAAAATATATATAGCTTTAAGCAATATTTCAAGTACTTACAAATACGAGTATACATGAAGAACAAAAATAATAAAATAATAAGTTGGCAAGTAGATTTTTTTTTGTTATCGTATCAATCCACCAATCTTGCAACGATTTCTTTCTTAGAAAATAATCTCATTAAATGAATTTTTATTTTTCATTCTATATATATTTATATACATATTTATGTGAAGAAGGAAAGTCTCCTACAACTTTCTTAGCCCCACAAGACATTATACGCTGTTATACATTTTTGCATTAAGAATTTACATATATTCTGATATTTATTTTGTTGTTGAAGGAAGAAAAGATACAATGATTTTTATTGTTGTGCTTTCCTCGGTTCATTAGAGAATTGGTAAGAAAACGAAAGCTTGTGTGCTTTAATAACAATAAGTACATATGTAATAAATGAAATTGTTAGAAAAATTCGATATTTATTATTTATTCATTTGCATATATGGAATATCTATTATTAGGGAATACAAAATAAAATATTTACGCATATTTCTAGAAAGCGTCGAGAAAACTTACCTTATTTTTTGCTCGATTAATGAACTACCAACCTGCAAAAAAAAACAAGAAAATGGTTTTATTATAACGAGGTTATGAAATTCTAGTTAACGAAGCTGCAAAATGCAAAGTCATTTTAATTGATAAAGCTGTAGTTAAAAGTAATCAAATATACCTGAACAAATTAGCATTTTGAGGTGCGTTTAGAAATAGTTACAAACCATTTACATGGGATGGGTCGTTCGTGAACTTGAAATTTATTTTTAATTTCATGAACACTCCCAAAGAACACTGCTAATTGGAAACGAATACGAATTAGCCAAACTGGTGTAAAGCACTAGCGGATGTTACAGAAATAATATACTAGTTGCAAAAACCATTTTAGAGAATATAAACTATAGGATTATTCAGAAGATTGTGGAATGTGCACTGATTAAATTAACGCCAAGTTTAATCTGGCTGTTAGTATTCTGTGTTATTTTATTTGTAAAAAGACTACAAATTAAATTTTCGATTGTAATTTTAGAGTCAATCAAAGGTGAGCAAATAAATCAGTTATACAAGGTATTTTAGACGAATGGTATTCGTTCCGTGACGGTATCATCAAGAATGTAACAAAACAACACAATTTACAAAACACGGCCGATTTATACAGGACAAAACAGTACATAGTACACTAAAGGACATCCATGTGAAACCCATTGGCTGATGCCACACTAGGGTAACTGGTATCCGGTAACTTCTTCGTTTGTTTCCCCTTTATCAATAAAGTCAAAAAATTGCGGCGCAGATAAAACTGATTTTATTGGTAAAGGGGAAAGAAACGAAAAAGTTACCGGATAAAAGTGACCCTAGTGTGGATATGCACATTGACCAAAAATCACTATTTTGCACAAATAGTAAAGAAATTGCGCACAAAAAAAATATGCGTCGAAAATGTAAACCTTGACAGGTTGAGCGCAGAAAGCAATTTACACAAATTTCATAGTTAAATGAAATGTTATTCTTTTCTTTCATCGGTGCGCAAGGACCTTCAACAGACGGATAGATGGATTAGATGGCGTTATTGATGCGTTTGAAAGAAGAAATTGCGAGAAATGGTCCCAAATCCAACGAAAAACTTGCTTTTTCACCACAATAGGCTATCATATCAGAAGTCGGTGGCTACGATGGAAATATTGCACAAATTGTTTCCCCATACACCGTATCTCTGGATCTGGCTCTAAAGCAACTATCCGAGAATCGTTGCAATGAATATATCACTCTTGAAGGAAACCAAGGGCGGTATGTTGTACCATCACTTCGAATCGAAATTCGAAAAAAGTCGAATGGCGGTATGTTGTATCATTTTCCAAAAGCAAAAAAGATACAACTTTCACTTTTTCGATTCGACTTTTTTCGAATTCGACTTTTTTCGATTCGAAGTGATGGTTCAACATACGGCCCCAAGTCGATGAATAAAGTCGAATTTTGCAACAATAAAATATTAGCGTAGTAGTTAACCTCGGGACTTTTAAATCAACATTTTCTAATTTTATATCAAGTGTTTTTTTTTTATTTTACTTAACACAATCTTGGATTAAGATCAAGTGCGCACCAGGAATATTGTTTTGTCGGCGTAATAATTCATCGTTTTAATACTTTTATGTTTTATATGAAAGACTTTAGACGGGACGTGCTACACAAGAAACTTTCAAAAATTAGTTCTATGACTTAAAATTAAAATTAACATTAAATGAGTTTCTCAAAAACTATAAATTTTGCAATCACCGTTGCAGTTTTCCTGCAAAGTTTATCAAAATTTCCATCTTCCCGCTTATTTAGTGGTAATGTTCAATTTTCACGATTTTTTTTTTTTTTTAATATAGGGAAACTGTTTAAACAATATAATTCTGTGGAATTAAACAAAAACAAGATAACTGCAAAAACCTAAATGTTTGAAAACCGCATTTAAAGTTTGAAGTCGTAGTGTCTTTCTATGGAAGGCAATCGCCTTTTTTGTCGATTTTCTAAGAAAATAATAAGCAGTTTATAAAACCGGTTTGGGTAATAAATAGAATTGCAAATTCTGCATCGACTGGTTAGAAAAACTGTAAAAGTGGTTATCTGCAGATATCCTGTTTTTGTTTAATTCCACAGATATGTATGATGAAGATCATGATGATCATGTATGATGAAAATCATGAAAAAATGTGTTTGAGATCCCAAAGAGAAGCCCTGTCGATTGACACCCTACATGACCAAATTAAAAGTTAGCATAGCAGGGTGGCCAACGTTTCCCTCCCCAATTTAGGCGAAAAATATTTTTTGTTATCATCTTAAAACCCTTATGAGACTTCTCCTGAGTGTCAACACTCCCTTAACCTTATTATTTAATCGGAAATTTAGGCAAAAAATTCACCGGTATAAGATTTTCAATTCTTTATTTCGAGCGTACTGTATAGCGTTAATCTTTAAGTCGTCTACGTGGCTTGAAACAATTAACCACCGTAATCGGACTAGATCAAATCAAACTTTTTTAATATTAACCGACTTCTCGGTACCAGAACAAAAAAAGAACCAGAACAAAAAAATTACGAAATTATTGTAGATTTTGCTGTTTACTAAGAAAACTAGCTAAGATCAACATTAGAAATATTTCAAATTTTGAATCCACGAAATGTATTTCATCGAGGGTACAGTAGTGTTCACACATTGTACACGTGTGCATACATAAATAAACTACCCATTGCTAAGTCTCGCTGGGAAAAAATTATTTGTTATTATGATAACAATTTTTATCATAATTTTGGTAAAATCTAAGACTCTTTCGCCTACGAATATTTAATTGATGAGACTTACACCACATCCCCAATAGAAAACAGACTAGCCTTACAGGAAAATATGAAAACAAATTTGAGAAAAAAAAATTATTCGTTAGATTGGTGGTTTCCTTATGAAAAAAGTTATCAAACTTTTAACTTTTGCTTTATGAGAAATACAATGAAGTTAACCGCGTTTTGGATTTAATGCCAATTATTTATTATTATATCAAATGGAACGATATTCAAATCAATAACTCTTGATACGTATCAAAATATAAAATTGTGATTAACAAAATCTTTTTGTGGAGGTTAAACAGTCAAAATTTTGTAAAAAATAAACCATAATGAATTATGATACAGTTCGAATTTTATTCTTTCTATTGGGTTTGCTCTTCATAAGATAAGAGTAAAAGGCAAAAGTCATAAGGAAAAGTTTTTTGCATTGGGGATGTTCATTTCAGAGCAAATACTTATGTGTGCTGTAATTATGATCAATGTTGCTTGGAAATTCTTTAGAAAATTTTGTTGGGAATCTAATGGCACACGACTAACGAGTCAAAAATATTTTGTTTTGTTGTAGCTAAGAATTTCTCCCTAAGAGTCCAGAAGTTCTAAAAGTTGCATAGGAGATTTGTTGATTATTGTGTTGATTTGTTGATTGTACCAGTAGAAAGTTTGCGTGAACAGTGGTACTATTCTGGCTTTCCCTGGGAATAGGGAATTGGGAAAAATATTTTCATAGCATTTTTGTCTAAATTGTATTTTTCTGGTCTACTGAAGGAATAAGTTTAGTGCAAAAATTTTCAAAGCAAATTGTTTCATTGTGTTTTAATCATCTACCCTTCGTACAGGTACTGACAATATTAGTGACTTTACAATTTGTCTTAATTCTTCTATCAGCAACTTCCAAGATGGCCATATCATCCGCAAACGTTGCTACATTTTTCTCTTGTGGTTGGGAAATCAGTGGTAAATAGAACATATAAAGTTGGTTCCAGAATGCTACCTTGTGGTACTTCTACTGATATATTTTTCTTTGTGAATTCGTTTCTAATTTAAGACGAAGGTGTCGGTTAGCTTTGTAATATTTTAGAATTTCGTAAAACTTCATTGGTAAGTCCTATTGTAGTTTATATTCCTTTTATGTCATATGTCTCTTCCATTTAATTTGTGTATAGTTTTTTCATGTAGTTATAGGCCATATTAGTAAAAAGAGCATGGTCTTTAGGCTATATCTCATGCACTTATTGATAATCGTTATCATCGTTTGTGTGTTTTACATCTTGGCCTTACGTATTTGGTTTTTTTGATCAAGTTCATATTTTACCTTCCATGGTCCGCGAATTTTCGGATGATTCATAACCACATCTTAAAAAATCCTAAGAGAATCAATCCTTCGGTTAATCGATGCTTACAAAATTCGTTGATGTTCCCAAAATTACGTTAAACTTTTCCCATCATTTACACTCCGTCTCACGTGATTAAGAACACTTATTTTTTTTTAAACATCAGATTGTTTCTGAAATGGTATTCATAAAATGTAACTCGGCTCTATCAACGAAAGTTTTGTTCTCTGACTTCGCAAAAACAAATTTGATGATGTAAAGTTACTAGATTTCGATAGCGAATAACTCCAGAAAATTATCATTTTCTGAAACGATTTTTGCATATATCGTTTCTAATATCATTTCTATACCAGCAAAAGTTGGAGATAATGCCAATTGTAGTTTTTCGCGTTTAGATAAAATTGTTTTGTTCAAGATATACTTCTCTTATTTGCGCCTAAATGTTGATAAAGCAATACATACACGTACAGTCGCAGCAAATAGTTTGTCTGCGATGTACACAGAAAAATTATTGTTATTACGGCGTACAAAGAATTTCGCCTACTGTACGTTTTATGTTGTTTAACAACTGTACAATACATTCTTATTTTAATTCATTTCTTAATTAATTTACATAAAATTTAATATTTACAAATTAATAAACAACAAATTTTTTCTAACGCGAGTTTATGTTAATATTCGAGTGTTGCCATCGAATTTGATAGAATACATTTTAAAATAAAATGCCATTTAGTTACAGCGGCGAATTTATTTCGTATTGATTTACAGCGGGAAACAAAATTTGTTCAGATCATTTTTTAATTTTACCAGAAAAGAGGAGTTTTCATAAAAAATAATTAATTTCATCAAAATTCGGCATCTCTAGGTCAAGCGGGTGGACTATTCAGAAAAAATTCATACTAAAGCTTTTTTGCACAAATTGGGAGAACCATGCGAAATGTGATTATCATAAATACGGTGGGTTCAATTTTTCGATTTAGAAATTAAGTGTGATCTCGAATCACGAATAATCTATGTAAATTTATCATAAAACGAAGTCGAGTGTTGGCCACAACATATTCACCCCTCCATTTACAAGTTTCAGACGACCATGACAAAAAATACAAAAAAAATCGACGATTGTTTATGATGTAGCCAACTCTAACTTTCTTTTACCATAAATGTATGAAAACCACGAGTACACTGCCCTAGAGATGGCTAAAAATAAGAAAACTTGCCGAAGTTTAATACAAAAAAAATTGGTTTTTAATCCAAAAATTATCATTTCCTCTAAAATTACAAAAACAAAACTATTTCAGGCTGCTGTTGAAATTTAATTTAGAATCTTTTAATTGTAATTAATCATTTCCTCATAAATACTCTACTGGATACACCGAGTTTGACCAAAAATCCCTGGTATTTCCAAATTTATAGGAAAAGAAGTATGATATTTTGTCTCAATCGAGAACACAAGTATTTCGTCTCCAACCGTACACATAGACCCCCAGAGAACTTTTTGAGAACCATTTCTTAACTTTGACATTATACCCCACCCCCTCTTTAATTTTACCATGAATGTTGTTAAATCGCGAAATCACAGCTTTAACTTTACACAAGAAATAAACCTAAAAACGATGATAGTAAAACAAAGGTTATGGAAAACCATCTTTTCCGCTAAATTATTACAGAAAACCAACAGGGTCTGCGATTCTCGAGAATTATTTATGTAGAATCTTTTTGTTTTTAATTGTTTTGTCACATAGCTTTAAGTGAAAATTTTACTAGGTTCTAACAATTTAGAATTATCTTTGTTAATTGCCTCTTTGTTGCAATTTCCACAGAAATAAATAGTATTGGAGATCGCAACGTCGTCGCATTTCTGCACAGCAAAAGTTGGTTCATAAATAGAATACAGCACACCTAACCCTTG
The DNA here is from genome assembly GCA_932526605.1 of Nephrotoma flavescens. NCBI lineage: Eukaryota > Metazoa > Arthropoda > Insecta > Diptera > Tipulidae > Nephrotoma > Nephrotoma flavescens. The sequence goes on along the minus strand of OW052220.1, from coordinate 108,368,751 downwards.
AAGGGCAAGGTATATAGTAGGGGCAAGGTATAACACACCAAAAGTTGATTCTGCCGTGAAATAAAGTTAAATTTTAAACAATCACAATTTTGTGATTTAAACAAAATATTTTAGACGTAAAGGTACACAGCGTTACTTTTTATAAAACGAAGGGTGTGTTACAATTAAAAATACTTTTTTTAAAAATAATATTACTCATATAATCTTTCTGTTTGGATTGCTAAAACAAACATGTAGTGGAGTTTTGGTTTATGATGAGAAAAAAAAATGTTTTGGAACACTAATTTTTTTTAATGCAATGTACGTCACTGTCAATTAAATTTCATATGTATGTGTTATAAAAACGAGCTTTAAAAATTAACTTTCCGCTTGCTCAAAATGTATTATGTGTAAAAAAAATGTTATATCAACATTTAACGTAAATAATAAATTTTGGTATTTTATTAAAGATATGCTTGTACCAACCAAATATACGTACATACCATACATTAAAATAATGTACTCGTACGCAATAAAACTATATGGTTCCATAAATATTTTTCTAATTATTAAAATATGCTTCTAGTATATGGATATTTATAAAAATGTGTATGGTTTTGTGGCATAAAAGGTCATATGAATAATTGTAGTTATCCGCATGACCACATCAATATTACATTAAAAACTAAAATAATATCATAAATAATTAACAAAAATTAGGTTTTAAAATTAAATATAATTATGTTATAAATATGCGCATATTTTGCATAAATATTATATAAGATGGGTTATGTATGGTATTTTCCACTTTTTTTTATTTTTGGAAAGCCAAACCAAAATAAACAAAAGCATAAAATATGTTGGTCTGGTGGTTTTCATTATGTTCTAAATGAATATTATTTGCATACCGTTATAAATATTGAATTACAAAATGATGGAGTAATTTATAATGAAAAGCATCCTCATTGTTATGTACAAAGGTACCACGAGAGTTCATATTCAAATTTAAGATAAATAATGAATATGCAAAATGGCGATCAAAATTTCAAAAGTTTATCTTTATTTGTCCAAACCATATTTTTACCGAGTAAGCCGAGAAATGCCACTAATATTATTAAACCAACATGATCCTGCAATTAGTCCACGTTTGTTTTATGCAATCTTTACCAAGGGACTGATATGACATTTAGACAAAGAAAATGGCGTGAGGCACACGGCATTAAGCGCAATATTTGAGATCTTTGTGATGAGGTTGAAATAAAATTCGAGCCCACAAAATTATATTTCTTAACGTTGGCTTTAAATATTATCATTTATTGTAAAAACTACAATGACAGCTAACTATACAACAAAAATTGAATTTCACTTAAATTATACAGGGTAAATCTTAAGTAAGTACAATAAATTCGGGAGGTGATGGAGGACTCTAATCTGAACAGAAAATTATATTACAACACATACCCTATCTAAAACTGTTTTACATATAAATAATCAATCAAAGTGCTAGTGTAAAATAAGTCAAGTCACTTTGAATTTCACTCTTAACTTAAAAATTATTACTCACAAATTTCTCAAATAACCGTTTTCTTATCGCAAATTAATTAGTTTAGCAATCAGAGAGCCACTAATAAGGTAAATTGATAATAAATACACTTCACATTTAAAAAAACAAACGGAGTTCAAGGTCCACCTGAACCGCAAATCTTTGGTAAAACATAAGGTCAAAAATTAAAAATCACGTATGCCATCGCTAATTACAAGAAGTCGATGGGTATCCAAACACTGCAGTTCCTTGCGGAGTTCGTGCATTTTGAGAGTGTGATTTTGCACGCGATGGAAAAATTTGAAATTGTTTTTAGCGATATACAATAAACCACCGATTTAACGGCTCGATTTAACGGACCCTCGATTTAACGGACAATTTTTATTTTCCATTTTTCGGTTACCGATTATGATGGATGAATTCAGAGATTGATAAATGATTTCTGGAAGAAATTCTGAAATAAGGCCACCTGGTATGGAGCTCGATTAATTCTTAACCGATTATGATGTATGCTGACGGGTATGCTGGATGGAAATGTGATTCTTAAATGATTTTGGAAAGAAATTCTGGAATATAACCCTCTGTGACGGAAGTCGATCAAGTCATAACCGATTATGATGGGATTGGGTGTGCTGGATGGAAATGGGATTCTTAAATGGTTTTGGGAAGAAATTCTGGATATGGCCACCTGGGACGGAACTCGATCAATTCTTAATCGATTATGATGTGATTGGGTGTGTTGGATGGAAATGGGATTCCTAACCGGTTTTTTCTAAGAAGTTATGGAATAAGGCAACCTGGGACGGAACTCGGCCAATTCTTAACCCATTAAAGCCCGATGTATGATATATCATACGCAAATCACTACTTTTTTAACTTCTTCTCTCTTGAATACTATACATACAATTTTTTTGCTTTTTATCTTAAGTGGTTGAGGATGGTGTATACTAGTAAAATAATTTAAAACCTAACGGATAAAAAAAGTGTAGTTGCATTTTGATCGATGTGCATTGGAAAGTAGAGACTTTATAAAAAATTAGTTGTGTCATTAACTTTTATTGTGTGTTATGTAATTTTTTTAAAAAATGGATATACTAATTAATTTAATTTTAAAGAATATAAAAATTGTAACTCCCAATTAAAGGAATTATAGTGACATATTTACGATGGTATATAGTATATCATACAATGGGCTCTGACGTTCACGTTAAATGGAGCAGTCACTAACAGATGGTTTTGGTACAGTCAAGCACATCCAAAGGTCTCATTCTTATAATTTACTAGATATTTGGTTCGCTTAATACTTGCAGAGAATCTTCTACATAAACCCCGTTCCAAATTTTTTAAGAGATTTTTCAAATGCTTACTTACTGTGTTAAAAATTTCTTATTTTTTTAATTTTAAATGAATTGTAATATGTTTTATTTATATTATTATTTTCTAAATTTACCATTAGAAACAGAAATAAATAAATAAAAAAGGTGAAACAATATAAAAAAAAATTACTGTTTCTGCCCATTGTATGATATATCCTACCAGCTCCAGAGCCCCATTGCCATGACTTATTGGATTTTTTCTTAAAATTATATTTTTCGACTTGAAAATATACGTGAATTGCGATTTTCAGATAAATCGGGCCACTAGAACATAGTTCGGGTTTTAATGGGTTAACCAACATGCAGTGCAATTTAAAAGAAGATAAATCAAAATTTTCCCGCCATAAAGGTGTACAATGCCAAATTCGGTAACATTAGACTGAAGCCACCGTCGATCTGTTAAAGTTTAGTTAAATTTAGATTAAATTAGTTTATTATCTTTAACAAAAAGTTTAGCCTTCAATTATGTAATCAAAGAGATTAGTTAATTGAAATTTAAAAAATTAAAGAAAGGGATTTGTCGTTTAGATCAGGTTAGACACACGGAAATTCTACACGCCAACAACAATAACTTGCCGGTTTTATTCTGTTGTGTATCAAAACAACAACAAAAAAACATCCGTGCGTGATATAGTGACGAAAATTTATGGTTCGATATTGAATTTTTGCTCTGAAACAACGGTCAAATTATTTTCTATGAAACAAAATCAAACTAACATATAAAATTGCCGGGCATTCTGTATCACCTGGATAACTACAGGTCCTCAGGAGTTTTCTTTGTCTCAAATGAAATAAATCATTAAATACTGTGATGTAATTAGAACTCGCCTAATGACATGGAAGATGGAACCAGACATGCTCATGAAGTCAAATCTGGAGGGTGAGAGCAATGATTGAAAGCTGAAGAGTAGACAGAAGAAATTCGAAAACGAAGCTAATTGGGTTAGATTAACGCAGGAAGCGGCCAGTTACGACCTTTTGTATACTGATAAATAATTATAATGATAATAAGAAAAATGTAACATAGCTAAAACCTTACAATGAATATTTCTATTTTCCCAATTATATATTCGAAAAATAAGTATATACAAAACATTGGGATCCATCTGAGATAAAAATCGCACCATATTCAAAATACGTTTTAACAACACACAAAATTAGATTATCTCTGTATCTACATTTACATTTAACATTCAGAAAGGGAATTTTCAATAATTATTTCATTTCAGACAATCAAATCTTTTCCTTACCATGGAAAATCCAATTTTGGATAAAATAAAAGCCAATAATAAAAGCAATCGGCGGTATCTTACTCCTTTTATCTTTCGCTCAGTTCTCCAATTTTACCAAATTAATTTAATGGTTTTCTGTTTTATTTCGAGAAAATCATTTTTTTTATGTATAGATGGTTTCATTACTCCGTATTATTTTCTTACGGTTTCTGTAATCTAGATCTTATACTATCCCCGAGAATACGAGATGATGATGAAAATGAACATGGAAAGTTATAAGCTTATGTTATTTCTACGGAAAATTTTAATTATAGATGTGTTACTCAGTGCTTGATTAGAAATTAATTTTAACAATTTAGATTTAGGACGAGACGATTTAGTTTGTACTTGAGGTAGGGTTTAATTAAAAAATTATATTTACTTATAACACAATCCGAACTTGCATGCTACAACTAAAATTACGGAAACTGGTTAACGCACATAGTACACCCAGATATAAATAAGGGTTGGTTTTCTGTGTATATATTTATAACGAAAATACCCGAACAAAAAACCTTTGTATATAGGACCTTCTTCTAGTTAAATAAAAACTCATCTAAAGATGATATTTTTTTGATGGCACACCAAACTGGATGGACTGAGGAAGAGACGAAATTATCAACAAAAAAAACGTCCATTTAATTTAACAAACTCAAACCAAATTTTGACCTTTTTATTGTTTTCTACTCGTTTTAATTTCGGACTCAATATATTGCAAACGGGGTGGTGGTGGTAGTTAGTGACCTTAAAATTTAGTCTATCTACGAAATGTTCATGAGATATAAGTTTGATAAGGATTTAGGCTAAAAAAATATATATTAAAATTCCACAAAAAAAACATTTTTTTTATCTAATTTTTATCTATTTTTAATCTAGAATATAGAGCTTTTTTTGGTTATGTATAAAAGTCAATTTATTAGAAATTTAAGAAGATAAGTAATTTTAATTGTTAGAATGTCTTAATTAGTGGTTTTGGGCCAGAATACTCGTAAAACAAAAAAACAATAAATTTGTTTGGAAAAATTACGATAGTTGGAATCAAAGTTTTAACTTTATTTTGTTATCTATGGTGGTATATCTAGAATAAATTGATTTATTTAGATTATAACTGATAAAGGATGCTTGATAAACATATTTGATATGATGCAGTAATTAAATGATAATCAGCAGTTAAATCTGTATTGATTGATGCTTAGTGCACTCCTTAACGATTCGTAAAAGAAAATTGTTTTCTATATCGTTCACTTGTTTCTCTACCATTTAATTAAAAAGAAAGTCGCTTAACACGTTCGTTTGGTCCTTCAAAAATTTCTACTAGATAGAACGTTCAACTACACTGCTTATCAAAAAATTCCGGGCACGCGCCAAAAGGCACTAACAGGACTAGTTTTTGTTTAATAAAAGTAACCACAGGATCGAAACAAATGAAATAACAAAATTACCGGAAAGCGGATATTGACAATCAATTTAAGGTCCGTTTCTAATATCGAGCATTTCCTCCGCGAGCGCTGATCACATCTAGCATTCGTTTTGGTATATTGTGCACCAGGTTTGACATGTACTCCTGAGGTCTTATTTCCCATTCTTCCTCCAGAGCTGATTGAACAAGATTTAAGGTTTCTGGAACAACTTCCCTTTCTCTTAAACCACACCCTAGTACATCCCACACATGCTCAAGGGGTTTAAGCTCAGGACTGCGTGCGGGCAAAAAATTCGATCAATTTCCACCTTATCCAAATAATTATCGACAATGTTTACAACATGGGGTCTGGCGTGTCATGCATTAATAATTCAAGTGTGCGGTATTTGTTGAGTTGTCGTCCCAGTGGCAAAGTGGTCAGCATGCTTGCTCCAGCGACTGGAGGTCCCGGGTTCGATTCCTGGTGGTGAAAAAATTTTCACGGCTGGTTTAGGATCAATGAATTAATCACTCATTATCCGAAATGAAAATATGATTATGAAACCTCATTTGAGGCGGCCAAATCCCTTGATGGGATATAGTGCCAGAGAGAGAGAGGTATTTGTAGACAAGCAGTGTATTTAAAATTTTAAAGAAGAATCGACAAAATAACGTCCGTGACGTTATGACGTAGATGACAGTGATGGGCAACTAAAATGTTTTGTTCCAGCCATTTTTGTTTTAAAAATCAACAAATTCCTCCCTTTCACACAAAATCTAATAATGCGTTTTTTCAAATGTGTGGAAAATCAGGGTTTTGCATTGCAAACCTTTTCCGGGCGTAATATTTAACAAAACCAAACGTATTGCTGTCAGTAAAAAAATATTTTTCACAAATTTTTATTTTTTCAAATTATTTTCATATGAATTCGCATTGAATGTAACCGAAGTATTATTCAAAAAATATTTGTTTTTTAAACGTAATCATTCGTTTTCCTTTTATGGTCCATTTAGCGTTTGCAATTTCAACTACCGGTTATTTCGATTGTCGCAACACTTCCGTCATTCGTGTTATGACAGTAAATGCGTTTAATGTGAGACATTTACGAAATGATTCGCTTTGCACTTGAACAAAATTGGGGAATATTGAAAACTTACTTTCAAAGTGGTGAGTCTTCTCGCCCACACTGTAAGAAATGTACGTGAAAATTCACTAGAAATGAAATGTCTACAAGGCAATTTGTGGATCAGTTTGTGACCCGAGTTCGTGAAACTGGATTGTAATTAGACAAACCAACACGTGTATTTGCAACGCGTGTACAGCCGAGAACATTGCAGCTGTTGCTCAAAATGTGTCTAGGCATCCATCAACATCAACTCGCCATCGTACTCAAGAATTCTGCATTTTACGCAGTTCTGTGATGAGAATTTTGCATAAAAATCTCGGTATAAAGGCGTTCAACAGTTTCGGTTCGCTAATTGGGCTGCGGAATTCTTGGTAAATGAGCATTTTGATTGAAAAATCATCTTTTCCGACAAGTTCATGTTCACCTCAGAGGCTACGTCAACAAACAAAATTGTTGCATTTGGGGTTCAGAAAATCCACACGTAACCATAGAGAAGCCGATGCATTCACAAAGAGTGGATTTTGGACTGGTGGCATCATTGGTCCATTTTTTTCGAACATGAGCAAGAAGCCGCCCTTACAGTCAATAGAGGGCGTAAGTGAGCCATGATAAACGAGTTTTTGCTAACCATAATTCAAGAGGAGGACACACACGACATTTGATCACAACAATCGGTCTTTTCCACACAGTCTTCGGGGATTGAATAATCTGTCGTAACGGAGATGTCAATTGGCCACCACGCGATATTACACTAACCAACCAGAGACTATCCAAGACTTGAAAGATCAAATCGAAGTTACCATTGATGAGAGAAGAGCCCATTCAATCGGAAATATTCTGAAAAATTGGGTTGACAGAATGAGGTTCTGTAAAGCTAGCCGTGGAAATCATTTGATTGAAATTGTGTTCCATACTTAATGGCAATGTATACTCTTTCTAATAAAACAAAATGCTTTGAAAAATGTTCATTCGTCTTTGAATAAGAGCCAAATTAAATTGCAAACGTTAGATAGGCTACCCTTTATATTTTGGTTCTTATGGAGATATATTTTTTTTTTATTTTTTTTTAGATTTATTTTTTTTTTACTTAACTTCCGATGGCATTCCTTGGGATCTAAGAAATCCATATTCCATAATGGCACTGAAGTTTTATTCTTTTGGGACACCCTGTCAGAGAAAATTGCATAGCTTTCTAACTATTGGTTTCCATCCTACATGATTGCAAATATTTGCAAAAGGAAATTTTTGTATCATGCAGTTGTATTTATGTGTTATTTTCATTAGTATATGAAAAATTTTGACGTTTTTCAAAACAAATCTCGGATTAACAACATAAACAAAACATTTGTACAATAGATTATTGTTATTATATTAAAATCAATAAAATTTCCAAATAATGGTAGCAAAAAATAAGATTTACAAAGGAAAAGCAACGACGCAACGAGCTTCGTTATTAAAAATATTCATTGAATTCTGGGAGCATTAATTAAAATACACAAAAAGTATTTCCTATATTAAAATACAAGCAATAATTCAAAAATAAGGATGTTTATTATTACAAAGCATCCTACGATCATTTATTACCCAAACATTTTGACATAACACAATAATTTTCGTTTTCAAAACATAAACAAGTTGCTGCTGTGTTCATTGCAGGGTTAAAATTTCCCTTTATAAATTTGGGAAATTTTGGATTTCGTTTTGTAAATGCAAAATTTGTAAAGCAAATGGTTGTATGCCCGACTACTTTTAATTGCAAATCGCTTTGTCATTTTTTTATGTGTGTGTATAAAAATGTATACACCGATACGAAATTATTTTGAATGCGCGTGCTATCAAAGAAATCGATTGCAAATACATAAATGCAAAGCAATATCAGATGGAAACGCACAGTAATGGCTTTTTTGGATCAGAGCCGTCCACAATATCATTAAATTTGGTGCTATTTCAATATTTCGAAAATACTTACGTTGGAATTTTTAAGAATTCGAACTCAGAAATGCTAAAAAATTCGCATAAATAAATTTCATTAGCATCGCTTCAGTTTCGAAAACATCCCATTAAGAGTGTCCAAAACTACGTCGAGATTGCTTATATTACTTCTTCTCTTTGAAATAAAATCCAGACCAGAGTTAGGAACTCTTGACGAATTTTCGCCATAATGTGTATTCTAAAGCTGATGAAATGATTTCCAATATTTGCTATCAGTGGTTGACTAATAATCATATCACTAATAAAATTGTATCACAAATTAATAAAATTTATACTTTTCCATACAAAACAATACAACATTATCATTAATTTCAATAATAAGCAATAAAAGGAATAAAAGAGTGCCGTACCGCATATTACAAGCAAGAGAAGTTGGAATAATAATAAATATTATATAGAAAACGGAAAAAACTATTCAGTTTATATTGGAAATTCAAGAGAAAAATCTGAAAATTTCAAACATAGTTTAATAATAGAAATATCCTGATGCTGACTTTTTTATTCTCGTTCCAGAGCAACTGTAAAGTTTATTTTCCTCCAATAATAATAATAATAAAAAATTATTCAACTTAAATAAATTTTCTCTTTATACGTATCTAGAACGTTTGTTTGTAGCATCTTCCGCTTATTTTTTAAAATATAATTCAAAAGGAATAATTGAGCACGATTCTAAATATTTGAACAATAAAATGATTGATAATTGAAAAAAAAATCGTAAACCGTGAATAAGGAATAATGTGTATTCATAAAGATTGATAAGAAATAAAAGCTTTTATGTAATCTGGAAATGTTTATGCATACGCTTTTTCTTTTGTTTAATACCGGAAAATTATATTACGGCTTTACTGTAATCGTACATAATATAGATTGGTTAGGTTTAATTAACTTCGTAATAATGTATTCATTTTATACCGATGTTTAAAACTTTTTAAAATTCAATAATAAACCGAATCGAAAAGAAATTCCAATTTGTTCAAGAGATTAAGAGAAACGGGTTCTTTATAGAAACAATATAAACTTTTTAAATTGTGAATCAATGCAGCATATACGTAATACCATATCTTGGGAAAATCTCTACGAACTTTTCAATTACACAGACAGAACAATAATAAACATCGATATAAAGGAATTATTTGTGTTTCTCTATTAACTATTGATAAAAAAAATATATGTATCGAGTAGAGATGCTGGATAATAAAGTGCTATCTACCATATATACTCGTAGTTCCAGTATCGCCTGAAAAATAACGTAATTTTGTTTTGCTGTTACAATTTCCTTTCTTTCTTATATGCTCGATGTTATTGAAAATAAAATTATATTTAACATCTATTATACCATATACATGTACAAAACTGTAAGCGCTAGCTTTCATAAGAATCGGGTAATAGTTTTTGATTTAGTTTCTTCTATTCAACTACATATTACGAGTATATAAAAACACTACATTAGATATTTATTAGGTTAATACTCTGGATATATGCGATTATATTCAACATAAAACTGAATTGCAACAAATTTTTTATAATAAAATGCCAATTTATTTCAGAATAAAATTGTAATATTATTGGTTTGATGATAGTTATAAATAATGGTATTTCTATTGATTATATGTTGTAATTTATCATTTTATTTTTGCTCGATAATTCAACACTTTTGGGATTCGAGCGAGATATGATTTCCCATTTGCCAAAGTTTAACAAATTACATTTTCTTCGTTTCATGTATATATTTGAGTTGCAGCTCAGAATATCTTAAAAAGGATATGTATGCATGCAGGCATTACATAACAAAGTTATTTGAAATTTTGATTCCTTGCAAAAAGTTCCTAGTTTTTAGACATAAAAATAACAATCGTAAACTATTGCTTTAATTTATGCTTTTTGAAGTTTTGGGTCCTATATTTTGTGTTGCATTCAGGTTATCACCATATCCATACTAGGATAACTTGAATCCGGTAACTTTTTTGTTTTACGCCCTTTCCATCCACACATATTTTATTTGAATCCGGTGGCTTTTATAATGTCCTATATGTGTGTGTAAAATACTAACAAAAAAAGTCATTGTTGAATTATATTCGCTATCTTCCATTTTAAAGTGTTTTTATATACACGACTTCTTTTTAATAAATTGTGAAATTTAATTTTAACTTTAATTTCAAAAAATACAAAAAAAAATGTCCTTGGGAATTTTTTTTATTTCATTTTTGTTTGTGTTGTGTTAAAATTTTTGAATATAAAAATTTTAGTTTTTTAAAAGAATCCACGACAAAACCGGTTTTGTAGGTAAAGGGGGAAAAACGAAGAAGTTACCGTATTCAAGTTACTCTATTATGGATATAGCGAATGACATAATGTTCTGGCTCCAACTCGTTATTTATATTGGCCCGTTGCACACGGGATATCAAAGAAGCACTACTTCACACTTCAAAATAAGTCGTAATAGATAATGTCTATGCATGTGTAACAAAATTGTCAAAAAAAAAAATCATTTTTGAAAATATGTCTTCACATAGTTGGCATCGTAGCAATATAATTTATGGATTTTTATTAACATAAAAATGGACGAATTTACACGGGTTGGAATTGTTTGCCTGCATTTAACAAAATCCCGAAATCAAAATCCTGAAATCAAAAGCTCGTTTATCAAAATCCCGACAAAAAATTCTCGAATTTCAGAATCTCGACTTCTAAAATCCCGACATTTGAAATCCCGACTTTCAATGTCCCGAATTTCGAAAGCCCCATTTTTTAAATTAAATCGGGTTTTTGCATGTTGGGATTTTAAGTCGGGATTTTGAAAGTCGGGATTTTAAAAGTTGTGATTTTATTTTTCTCGGGATTTTGACAATTCGTTCGATTTCGTGACGTCGTATACAATATTTATAGAAAATAATTTTTACATATGTTGATAAATGGCAAAATGTAAACAATATTATAAGATGTAGATAGATAATATTATAAATAAAAATAATTAACTATTTAGTTTCACAACACAACACACTTGAAAATAAAATAAAATTTAAAAGCACATGCTAAAAATGTATTGGAAATTTTTTTATTGCTACTTTAAAACCTTGTTTTATATTTATGTTATACACAAAATTTTATATATTGTTTTATTCTGCTCTCTCGAAAATAAAATTGACCCTAAAATCTGCATGGCAAAAATGGCATTGAATTTTTTTTTATTTCATGTTTGTTTGTGTTAGTGCTGCTTCATGGTGCGAACTTGCATATCTACATTGGGGTATCTTAAATCCTGTAACTTTTTCGTTTGGAAATTACCGAATTTAAGTTACCGTAGTGTGCTGTGCATATGCACAACGGGATTGTTATTCAACTCTTTAGCAAATCAAATCTTTATATTCAACTAAGTTCCGACCAATTTTATCTCGGTTTAGTTGAAATACCCAAGTATAACAAAATTCGACTTTTTTGCCATTTTTCGAAGTAAAAACTTATATTTAGTTTCGATTTTGACTTAGTTTTGCTTTCGACTTATGAAGTGTCGCGATTATTCGAAACTGGACGAAACTCAATAAAGGAGAATTGTATACATGTATGTGTGAACAGAAAAGACAAAAAACAAAATGGCGGGAGCGAGGTTGTGCATGCATTTGTAAAAGGCTATATTTGAAAATGTTAGAAGAAAAAGATGGCGGCATCCAAATGTTACAGAGCAAAATAAAAATTTAGGTTTAAAATGAATATTTTTATTTTATTAAATATGCGGTATAAAAATATAAATCCATATATACATATATACGAATCTAAATTATATTTTAGTTAATTTTTTAATTATTTTTTATTATTACACAAAGTAAAGTAAACTTTAAAAGTTTAAATAATTTTCCAAACCGCTACTATGATTATTGCACATCGTTTATTATTTTCACATTTGTTTTCTACCTAAAAATGTAAAACTAAACTAGAAATTAATTAATTTATGAAAACAGTTTTTGAATAGATATAAAATATATTTTGATGTAATTTCATTTAAATTAACTCATATCTTTAAATTTTTTTAACAAAATCTCTTTTATAAAATTACCAAAATTATGTCGTGAACATGAAAAATAAAAACAAACCGCATATACATGCTATACACATTACTACGAAAGAAAAATTGCGGTATCAAAGGGTTTATTTTTTAATTCAACCCGAGCAGCAAGCAGGCTTACCCTGGGTAGTGTGCACCGAGCAAAGGTTGTACTGGGTAAAATTATCCGGTGTGCATAGAGTAATAAATTGTTTTTTATTTTGCACACTCTTCGTACACTGACACTAATTTCAGAGTAAAATTAGAAGAACCGAGTATGCACTGTGTAAGCACAGTTTACAAATAAAAACGCAGTGTACCGGGTAAAATTACCCAGGTTGAATAAAAAAATACGAAGTATTTTTTGACAGCGCACTGCCTGCTCGGGATGAATTAAAAAATAGGCCCACTGTATACAGTAGTAACAACACAGTATACATATACGCACCACTACTAAAGTATTAATTCTTCGACTTTTTTCTAATATTTCGAAGGCAAATACGATAGCTCAATTTTGAGTTTCGGCTTGTTATACTTGGGTATTTCCAGCTGTTGAGCAAATAATCTTGGTCGTATGAACATAGTAACAAAAATAACCTAAAGTATATGAGCAACAATTTTGCTCAAATATTTGTTGTTGTTGTTTATTTATGACATTTTTCGAATGTGTTTGTTAGTTTATCGCCTTAAATACATAGCTTAATTTAAAGTTAATATCCAACTTTTTTTAACTCGTTCCGTGAATGCACCAGCACCGAAAATTTTTTTGTTGAAAAATGAGTCTAATTAGTTTCCCTCCACTAATTATTCTTAAGTGTTGTTGAATCTGAATAGCTTCCAAAATCAATTTTGCTAATTTTGAATTTTGTTGAAATGCAAGTTTTCAAAACTTGGTTCTGTTTTTAGAAATTAAGTCATTTTATGAAGAATATTTAGATTGTAGCTAAAGTTTTATATATTCAGTTAAAAATGCACCACAAAATAATTTTGTTAGTCTTTAACACAAAAGCTGATTTCTTCTGTAACGACAATTCGTGCGTAATTTCATGCTGGTATCCAACAAAATCATATTTTTGATAAGTTGGGAGTGCATAAATCCACAATATCCCAAATTATAAATAAATTTAATAACTGACACATTTGAGGCGATAGATAAATGTCTTTCCTTGAAAATTTATCACTCTTCCTCTTTTAACTACTCGAGAAGATAGTAACATCGTTTGATCTTTCAAGAGATCATTTTGTGTGAACCACTTTTGCAAACCAGCGAGAGTTGTTCATCACCAACCGTCCAGCAAGAAGGTAAGCGATTGAAGCTAAATCTTTTTCACGGCGAAGGGCCACAAAGCTCTTAGAGCTTATAGAGAGCATAAATCTAAAACCAGCGCATCAATTTAGATTCCGAGAAAGGCATTTAACGATAGAACAGGCACATAGGATTACCGATACAGCAATATTCTTAGACGTAACCCAAGCATTTTAAAAAATTTGATGCCGTGGTCTGGAATATTTTGGACTGCTAAAGTCTGACATCAACAACCGTTACTTCCAGGTGAGACAGGAAGGAGAATATTCAAAACTAAAAAAAATATTAGCAGGGGTTCCACAAGGTAGTGTTTTGGTCCCTGTATTGTACCTTCTGTATACAAATAACCTACCAAGCATAATAGAAGATAGAATAGGAACGTTTGCTGATGACACAGCTGTTATGACCACCGATGCTTGTCTTGTTGAGTCAACAACGGAATTGTAAAATGCTATTATTATAGTGAATAACTGGACAATAAAATGAAGAATAACACAAAACGAATCGAAATCACCTCATATAAACTTTACAAATGAGAAATGAGAATATATTCCGATCAGACTGAATTTTCAACAAATTTTGTATTCTGATAACGCTAAGTACCTCGGCATGACGCACGAAATTAAGCTCAAGTGGAAAGCGCATGTTAAAAATAAAAGGCAAGAACTGAATTTAAAATTCAGAAAAAAGCATTGGCTTATCGAATGAAACAACAAACTGACAACGCACAACAAACTGCTGTTATAGAAACAAATCCTAAAACCTATCTGGACGTGCAATATTCAGCATTGAGGCTGCGCAAAGAAAACCATAGTTAAGATCATATACAAACATTTCAAAATAAAGTACTAAGTAGCATTGTGAATGATCCATGGTACATTGGAAATGGCAACCTCCTAAATATTGAATACGGCAGCAATGAAATACAAAAATTTGGAAGGAGTCATCTACTGCGACTGCAGCAGAATGACAATGAGGAGCTGCGGAACCTACTGGACCGCACAAACGGACCAAGGCACATAAAAAAACCAAAACCTTTAGAATTAGTGGTTCCCTGAGTCGCTTGGACTGGCAGAGCTGGGATGAACCGATAGTTCAAGTTCATATTTGTACCAACTTACTTATGTCCAATAAAGAAAATACATAATTTTTATTGTGTACTTTTAATTGTATAGATAACAACATAATAGAGCAAATATGGCACATAATTAGCTTTTCTGAAAGCTAAGAGTGAAAACTATGTTTCCAGCAAAAAATATTTACTGACGTAGAGTAATTGTTAACAGTTAAATGGTACAGAAATTTTTACATTTAATTTTCGCGAAATAAAAAAACAAGTGTTTAATAAAATGTGTTTGTTAAATTATTTCGTATCGCACCAATATCCAACCAATTATGTCAATTTCTATGAACGACTTATTTATTTATTCCTATATTATTTAACCTTAATGTGAGTGACGTGGGTACCCGGGTACCTTTTGCACTTTTAGACCTCTATTTTTGTATGTTTTACTCCCAATAAAAACTTTAAATTTTATGAGAACTTTAGTTCAATTGCTAGATTACGATCATACTTAAAAATGAGAAATGTTACAACTTGGAGATATTTTTTCTTCACTCACATGAGGGTTAAAATTCTTAAACAAAATCAACCCCATTTTTAGCGAAAGCTCATTTATGAAAGTGTGTGCAGTTTGGTGTAGATATATGTATATTTTTTAGTTTTTTTTATGTTTAATCACAGTTTTTCGTTTAGCTAGAACGGTTGCTGATCAAATCTCACATACATACATCAAATTTGGACCATTTTTTTTGAAAAAAGCACTGGTGGTTTCAATGGTCGGGTTGTTTCATGAGATTCAAAAACTGATTGTTTAGTGGTTCGAATTTTTCAAAGAAATTCGAAGTATTTTAAACGTCATTTAGCAACAATGATATTTTTAAACTGTTTAGATCCAAAAGAATGTTCTTAACAGATTAAGGAGCAGCTGAGTTTTCCATAAAATTAAAATATTAGTATTATTAAATTGACAAAGAGAGCTTTCATATGTTGGTTAATATGAAAGCTAGGATCATGATTAGGGGTCATCGCCGATTTGACAAATTCATAGAATTCAACATTTGGTACAAAGTACCAACTCAATCAAATAAATGTTTTAAAAGAAATTTAGTTGAATCCGATACTAAATGGTTTTCCATTATTTTTGATTTCACCCCAAATTCTACAATTATTCTCATAAACAAAACAAAGCCATTCAGCTAGAAATGTGCCTCTTCACTAAAGGCGATTTCTTGCCAAAATGATAATCAATTTCAACTTTCTCTAAAGCTCAATCAGCTCAACTTTTAGGTTCAGGGACCATCAAAACCTTGGGAAAAGTGATAGTGGACCTAGGTCATTTTTGCCAATTCGTAAGGATTTTAAAAACTTGACCCTGTGGAAAGAAGTTAATTTAAAACAGTATTTAATTATCAGAAGTGAGAACTTAATTGCGTTTTTGTATAGTGCTTAAAATTAATCTTAAATTAATAGTTAACCTTCCCGGACATGCAATAATTAAATTGATAAGATATCATTTTGAAGTTTGGAAAAATTAAAACGAAAATGCAATTGAGAAATTTTACGAACTTTTTCAACTCCATATTACCTATTTAAATTATTTATGAATAATTGAAATCCTCCATATATAATTTAACAAAACAAATATATTTTCTGGTCCAGACACAAACACAGGCACGGGTTTTAATTATTTGGGTTAGGCCAAAAATAAAACGGATTACCTCAAACCATATCGTCGCCCGAGTACTTAAGTGTTACAAACGACAAAACTTGAAATTGAGATAATCGAATCTAAAGTTTAATCGGCTACGAACGTAAGACTATACACTATTTGACAAAATACAATACATTTTCTTAAAATATGCTAACTGTCTCATCTAAAATTTAAAGGAATCTTTAATCAAGCCCACAGTTTAATTTTAAACCGAAATTTAAAATTTTGAAAATTGCGTATGTAACACAAAACCGTTTTTCATATTTTTTATTTGTATGGTATGTATCAGTATTTTCGTTTTTAAGCATTTTTGTTAAAAAAAACGCAATATGGTTTCGGTTTGCCGTCTGTTAGTCTGTCCGTCTGTGTGCACGATAACTTGAGAACGGATGGAGATATCAACTTAATTTCTTCACTAAAAGTTCAAGTAATTCATGGGAATGATCCCTATTGATTTGGACATTTCTATGTTTAGGGTGTTCGGAGATATGTAGGGTTTTGTTAACCCCCCTCCTTAAAATTGATAGATTTTTTTTTTATTTTCTATTCTATTTTGGTTTCATCGAGCATGTGAATGTGGAATAAAAATATATTTCATCTAGATGTGGGTGGTGTGGTTATGGGGGTGGTAGGAGTGGTGGTATGGGAGGTGGAGGGGGTGGGATGATGCGTTTTGGGTTTGGTGTGAGAATTTGGGATTTGGTAGATGAGGGTTTGTGTGGGTAGTCTGTGTGTGTGCGTGGACGTGGGTATGGATGTGTTAAAGGGTGATAATACGGGTGGTGCAGTATAGGGTGGTGTGGGTGAGATGGGTTTTAATTGGATAGTGGGTGGGGTGGTTGTTTAGATGTAAATGTTTAGATGTGGTGGTTTGTGGTTGATTGGGGTCAGTTAAGATAAGGTTGATTGGGATCGGTTGGGCTGGGTGTAGATGAGGTTAGGTCGGTGTCTGACTGGGTGGTCGTAATATTTGAAATACGCAAATCACACGGCATAGAAGTTCTTTATAGGCAACAAAAATGCTTATAGAGTTCGGCTCCAAACCTTTCCCTTCTTTTTCACCTATTACTTGAAAACAAAATTATTATTTATGGTGAAAACGTAATTTTTGAAATTTAATGAATCAATAATGTCAGAGAAAATAAAAATTCTTATTTGAAGGCTGTAGAAAGCCAAACTTAAGGTAAATAATTTACTACGGTAAAAAGTCAGTTATAGGACAGATTTTTCGGAAATATAGAGAAAAATAGAGATAAAATTAAACATTTATGCTCATCATGAACGTCATTATCAGACAAAATGCCTTCAAATGCACGTAAAACTTCTTCCGGCAGTTCAAACACAGTCTATAAGTCAAAATTCAAGTAATTACAGGACCACAGGATTTGACGGACCACAATTCGGTGGGGTTAAAGCGTCTATTAAATGATTACATCCCATATTAAGTTTTTAAATTGAAGCGTCTGTTGACTACTTACATCCCCATGTAAAATGGGGAGGGAGGGGGGGTGTAATCATTTAGTAGACGCTTCAATTTTAGCTTCAGTTTTACTGTAGTTGTTGGTAGTGATGCATGTACTCCATTATGCAAATACATATTAACAAATACATATTAATTTAAAGATTGTATATACAAAAATCACGTGTTACTGCAGAACTGCATATAAATTTTCACTTAAGTATTAAAAATTTAAAAAAAAACTGTGTAACTGTTTCATTCGATGTATGTTTATATCATACAAATCCTGATTCAAAATTTATAATTTCGTTTTATCCGCAGACAGATCGTATGTTTGTATCATTCAAGCCCTGAGTTTACAAAATGCCCATTGGTCGTGGTCTCATATATGTTGTATGTTTGAATCATTCAAGTCCTGAATTTAAATTTTGGGTTTATGAATTAGTTGCATATATATTGTACGTGTGTATCATAGAAGTCCCGTTTTGTTTTTTTGAGATATTACCTTTGTCGCATATAGATTGTATGTTTGTATCATTCAAGCCCTGAATTTACTTTATGCATGTATGGCTTGATCTCATATGGTGTTGTATATTTGCATCATTCAAAACTTAATTTTCTTTTGCATTTAAACTTGTATTTAATATTGATTGTTTGTATGTAATACTTAAGTATTATTCTAATTTTAACTAAAATTGATAGTAAATTATGTTATTCCCATATGATTAGTTTATGTAACAGATAAGTACTTTTTTAATGTTACCAATTAAGCATATGTAACACTTGACACACTGGTATCTTTCAATATGATTGAGATATGAACATTTTGAAACTACCAATCGAAAGATCTCGTTTTTTTAAGTAAGATGGCACTACTAACTCAAAAACGTCCAAAATGCGTTTGTAACATTTAAGTACTGGGCCGACGATATCATGAAATTTTCGTGTAGCACACTTTAGAAAGAACTGATTTTAACAATAGATCTAAATATTAACAATAAATTAATTTGTTCTTTGTTAAACAGTAACATATTTTATTACTAAATCTAAACACACAGAATTAGAACACAAAACCTCTATTAGCATGAGAAGGAATTCAATTATCAAATGGTATTTTCCCCCAAAATTCAACAAATATTTGTTTCTAACTATACATAACCACGGGCATTTTACAACATCGGCATTTTAGCTATGAAATACATTTTTAGCGCAAATAAAAATTGATTGACATGTCGATAAACATTTACCTATAACATGATAATAAACAAAAATGGCAGCAGAGACAACACATGACTTCCACGCACGCATTATTTACAGAAAAAACATGGACAACGAAATTTACCCACCAAAAACCGACTTGAGGCAATACTTCCTTAGGTTCATAGTTGGCTAGAAAAATATTTCCGATGGGAACCAAACACTAAACCAATATGTTAGATATATTGAATTCTGGTTGAAAATTGTTCGTACAAAATATAAAATCAATGCCAAATTTTTTGCCTATTTTTATTTATATTTATTGTACTTGTATACTGAATTTAATCGCCAATAAAATAGCAACAGTACCCAAAAATAATTTTTAATTTATTCAATTAGTAGAGGTAAAATCGGGTAAATAGGTATAATTTAATTTAATTTACATATACTCTACAGCATTTACTGGTGACACAAACGGAGACACACAATATAAACCCCATTTACGCATTATTTCTCTGTGGCTTTATAATTTATAGCTGTTTTAAACACATACTTGTACATTTATTTTAATTCATGGGCATTAGCAATGGTTTACCGTTATACAGATATACCCATACTGCTATTGAAAATAATTCGGAAATTATTATTTCATTGGATCAGGTCAAGCGGCTCACAAATAATCCCGATCCACAGCCATTATATACAATATCACAATATACCACCAATGAATTAAATTTTAATTGGGTATGGTTAAAAACCACCGTATATTAATATTTATTTGTGACATTTTTAATTATAGAAATTTTATTTTCGAATAATATGGGTCATTTCACGAAAACATAAAGGTTTCCAAAAAATTGTTTAAAAGATTAAAAAAAATTGTTGAATGAAACATTTTTTCAAGGGAGGCCAATACATATTAATGTTTATGTATGAGGCATCCCAACGAGGGCACCAATAGTGTTCAGTCTGACGCAAAACACAATTGTATTCTCTTAATCGAATTAGCATGTTACGCTAGATTTATAGATGTGCACACACGAACATTTGCAAGGCTAATCTAGGATTTTATAATCCGCGTAGTAGGTTGATAGGTAAGTTTTGTCGTTCAATAAGAGATGGCGCTATTAGGTTCATCGTTCGTCTGTCAACTCATACGTATATTAACAGCTGTTCAAGGTTGACGTATCACAGTATTTTTTAAAATGGAAAAAATTGAATATCGTGGAGTGATAAAATTCTACTTCTGGACATCGTTGCCAAAGGAACTGTCGAATTTTATCGAAAAAAATTATCATAGAATTTAGACTATAAGATGCTATACTTTTACGGCTATTTTAATTCGATGTTTACGGGATTATTCTGAAATCTTGTAAATCGAAATACATATCGACATAAGAAAACTATCGAAAATAATATATCTCGATTTTAAAAATACCGAACGTGAAAAGCTCGAATACAGAAGAAATTTGATGCGAAAAAAGGATGTACAAATTTTTTTTTTACTATTTCTAGACTGCGGTCCAATTCATGGCTTATAAGTTATTTGAAAGTCCACAATAAGTTTAATTAAAATTAAAAAGTTTAAATTCGTCTGTATTATTAATTTTTAAGATTTTCGGCTTTTTTATAGACAAATATTATTTACTATGACATTCTCAATGTTTCCAACTTTTCGAGCCAGCAAAAAAAGGCCATACACTCATAATATACTACCACAAAAAGTAGAAAACTAACTACCCCGCATTTTTGACCCCCAGAGTCATTGTGTGAAGTACACACAACCCTTACAAAAAATTGAGAATCTCCTCAAGATCTTTCATAGCAGTTTGGCTTCTTACTGATAAAATGTTGGTCTACTTATCAGGTTGCAACGACCAACCTGCAAGAAATTTTATCTTACTTTATACCTATAGTATAAAATAAGAACAGATCGATTTAGCGAATTATATCACCAAATCAGTATATCGATTTTGTCTCGAAATGTGTGAAACGAAATGAGTGTAACCGGAAAGGTATAGTAGTAGCATTTGTGTTTGTGTTAGTTTCATGCGTATGATTGTTTTACTACATATGCAAGTCACGTGTCATTCTTTTTTTGTTTATTCATATTAACCCTTTGAGTGCCAACATGATTTCGGCTTGTGTATTGAGGAACACGATCGCGCTTCTTGGCACTCAAAGGATTAACCATTGTAAACGTCAAATTTTTGTGTTGTTTATGTATTGTATTTTCGATTTTTGTTATAGTTAACGTTTTATTTTTAAAATTTATAAAATTTAAAATAAATTTATTTGTAAAATTTTATTAATATGTATGTACATATAAAATTAATTTATGATAAAAAAAAATTAGATATAAAATATATACGTATGTTAAATAATGACACTCCACAGCTCGAGAGCAGACGTAATGTGCTGAGAAAAGGAAATATGCACCATAACAATTAAACCGATTCGCTTGGATCGCGATATTTTGGTACTGTTCATCATACAAATGGCACAAATACGAACAAAAGAAAAATACAAAGACATAATTGTGTATTATACACTGTGTACGTAATTTTTTTTTGCTTATCTCATTTTAAATGAGTGACTCACGAGACAAAATTGATATACAGAACTTTAGAAGACTCTCATTATGTGTGTGTATTATGCCCACACTAATATAAATTCTAAGCAAAAATTATTTGTTTTGTACATCATTTAATGGTTTGATTTAACTGTATTTCATTGAGAAATAAAATAATCGAGGCCAATTTTGAATTTAGCTGTGTTTGTTTATAGAATTCTCATATCAAAAAATAATTATTCATCAGTAGTAACAAATTCGCGTTGAATTTATGTAAATTTAAAAATTAGATTTAAATAAATGAATTCATGTTACAATTACTACCAGAGAAAACAGCCAACTATGATGAATAATTTCTTTTGGATACGATAAATTCATGAGCAAGCAAAGCAGTATTACAGTTCTATTTAAAATCCCATTTTCCTTTATCAAAATATAATAAGAAAATAATTTATAATAAAGTAAAAATTGAAGCATCATTGCAATGTTATTGAAACCTTGGGTGAGATCATGAAAACCGACCGGTAAAGTTTGCTGTTTCTAAATATTTTAATGGACAAATACAAACAAGTTTGAAAAAAGGTGAAAGTTGGCCTAGACACTTTGTCTGAAAATATAAATAAACGAAAGTTAACGGAAAAAATGTATTCGATAACTATTTCTTTATCGAACAATTTTCAACGGAAATACTCTACCGGTAGAAATAGAATTTCGAAAATCTTTAACCATTTTTAAATTTTATAGAATTTGCATTTATCCGTCATCCGCTTTGGCAAATTTTAAGTTTTAATCGAGTATGTTTCAAAATGTTTTTGAATCCGTTAAAATTTTTCAATCATACATCATGATCTCGCCGCCTATAAGTTATAATTATTGATAATCAATATGTAGTTAATTTTAATTTATATCAATCGATAAATCAGAAAACAAATCGTTACAACAAATCCATTAAAACGCAATAATCAATAATGAATCATAAAACGAAAAATACGAGTAAATTAGGCAACAATGTTGTGAAATTTAAACTTCCGAAAAAAACTGAATAATGAAAACCGAACGGGAAAATTTTTTCTTCCATAATAAATAAAGGGTCTTTCAAAAGTCGCGCCTAGATGTTTTTTTAAAATAAAACATGGGAATTCTAAGATTTTTTTTTAGTATTTTAATTTTTTGTAAAAATATGGCTTTTAACAATTACACGCGAAAAATGACATCATTTAAGTGTCCACCACGGCACGTCTACAGGCTTCTATACGAAAATCAAAATTTTTAAGAACTCGCTCACACATTACCACATCAAGTTCATCAATTTCGGTCCGAATGGTGTTTTTCAGCTGTGCAATTATTGTTGGTTTATTCACATAACTTTACTTTTCAAGAAACCCCGAAATTAAATCGCAAGATCTAGGTGGCCCTTTTTTGTCACTATTACGTGAAATTAATCGACCTGTGGCACTATTCTGGCAATTCCCTGGGAATAGGGAATTGGGGAAATATTTTATATGTAATTTATATTTTACAAAAAATTTTCTGGCATACTGAGGTAAAAATCTAGTGGTAATTTTTTTGAAAACAAAATAAAATAGGGAATAATTTTCCCTACCAATTTAGATATGGAAAAATTATTCCCAATTTATAAATATTCACATCAAACTTTTCTCCTTAGTAGGCCGGAAAAAAAATATTTGAACTGAAATTACATATAAAATCTTTCCCCAATTTCCTATTCCCAGGGAATTGCCAGAATAGTGCCACTGGATGGAAACTTAGACCGCAATAACTGGATGATTTAGAAAGTTCTGCGTTGATAATGATCTGTTTGGTTTAATTTTTGTGTTAATTGAATTTTGTAAGGATGCAAATGCAAATCCTTATGTAAAATTCGCCAAACAGTCATTTTCTCACTAGAACGTGCATATAACTTTAATACGTTCTTCTAGCGTGTAAGTATCCATCGTAAAAATTGAACTACTTCACAAATGTCATAAAGATTAAATAAAAAAAAATTGCGTCTAAATATCATTTACTACTGACATCTAGGGGTGACTTTTAAAAGACTCTTTATTTCTATGAAGATATAAAAATATTTCAAAAAATGATGTTGGGAATACTTTATAAGAAAACACAAATTTCAGGGCAAAATTGTTCCACCCATTATTTATTATCTTCCATTTTTGTAAGGAAATCTACTACCGGTAGAAATTGAATCTAGAATATCTTCTAATAGACAAATCATTACTCAAGTTAGATTTACTCATCCTCTATGGCTGTTACTTCTCAACCGCTACGGAAAATTTCAACAGGGATGATCGTGAGTAGGTTTGAAAATATGTTTTAATCCGTTGAAATTTTCCGGTGGTTTTCCTGATTCTGCCACATAACTCTTTGCTGACCGACCAGCTGACACGGAGGTACCGGGTTCGAATCCTGATAGAGGCAGGATGCAAAGTGAAATTTCATCTACAGATTATCTGTGTTGAAATGTAGCAAATCTATGACCCCCTGTCGGTATGCAAAACCCATGGGCCAACCCATCTTCCATGCCGGTATAGGCTGGCATGGAGCTTGCAATGTGCAGATGGTTCTCGAGTTGGCAGGGAGCCCGCAAAATTAAAGTGAGTTATAGTCGAAATTGTATCTTAAATTGAACGACAAAATTCGATATTTTCTTTTTCGATAAACATTTTTTCAACAGTTCTTTGAAATCAAATTTTTGTTTTAATTCCTTTACTAAAAAACAAGAACTTCTCCATGCCACCGGTTAGCACTTGATTACTTTGCAAAATCATCATAGAATAATGAGGATTTCCCAATAGTGCTTCGGCCTCAGAACAGATTGTAAAGATTAAATAATAAAAAAAAAATAAGAAAAATCAAGAATTAGGCTCCTGCTTTCATTGAATTATTTTATAAATTGTCTTAAATTCGATTAAATATAAGTAACCCTCCAAGAACACGATTTCGTAGAACACGGATACCCATTCCCTCAATTACACGGTTTCAAACAACACGATTTTCGTTATTCTCTTGGAGGGGTTCCTGTGTATGTAATAGCACATAACAAAGAACATATTGTGCTATTTTATTTTCGAATATTAATTTTACAACAAAAAAATATTCGTCGTATTTGTAAATCGATATACAGATGTGGCCAAATTATTATCATTTCATACGAAATTCATGGTAATGTGATTTTCAAAGTCCGAACTGCGTCTTTTGTATAGTTGATACGTCATTATCGTAAATATCGACCAATCCAACGAATTCGTACAATAAAAATTTAATATACCTTGAAAATGCGCCTTTTATGAGTCATTAAGTCCTGAAAAACCCATTCGACAAAATATGAATCCTCCGAATTGTTTTGATTTTATGAGAACTAGGTAATATTTAGGAGTTAGAATTTTACTGAAGAATTTCATTTCTAGTTTGTGATTTTGAAAAGTTGAAAAGTGAAAGGGGTTTAAATGGTAATACGTATTAGTGAATTCACTATGGATAAAGCAAAGGACATCAGTGCTGTAACCAGAGCAATTCGTCAGCAAATTTTCGCAAAAATTGATATCTCAGTCTTCAACAAGTTCCAGAAGAAGAGGAAAATGTGGTCGCAATCGTAAAACAACAGTCAGGCAGGACAGATTTTTAATGCCGAAAGCTAAATAAGATCGAATGTTATCCAGTAACTCTCTGAGGAGTACAATGCGTAACCATAGAAAAATAAGTTTATCATAGATTTCTCATTTGTATAAAACGTGAGATAAAAATGAAATTCCAGTGTCATGATTGTATTTGTGATTTTACATTGGCGCAATGTAAAGTCACTAATACAATCAAGACATTGGAATTTAATTCGTTTTATACAAATGAGAAATCTATGATACTTATTTTTCTATGGCGTAACGTTGGTGTGGTAATATCAGAGAGAACAGTGAGAAGTAGGATTTTTCAATATAGGTTATGTGCAAGACGACCTCGCAAGAAGCAAAGATTAAACGCTAGAATGATACAACAAAGAAAAATATGGGCAAATGGACATTTCACATGGTCTAGAGAGGACAGGGAAAAGGTACAAACAATAAAAGTCCTTCTTTTAATAATATTTTAAAGTTACACTTCTCAATAAATCTCTTTCAACTTTATCTTTTTCTATTTCTCGACTAGGTTGTATTCAGTGACCAGACTATGATGACCTTGACACTACCAATGTCCAGGATCGTTCGTAGATCAAAAGGAGAAGAATATTTACCTTCCTGTGTCCAACAGCAGCTCAAACAACTAGTTAGAGTCATGGTTTGGTCAGCAATATCTTCAAAAGAACTCTTCCCATCCCACTTTATGTACAATAGTAAACGGGATAATGAACGCGAATCAATGTTTAACTGTTCTGCAATCACAACTGGTACCGACTATACGAATGAAAAATTTAATGGGGTCAGAGTTTTTATGTATGACAAGGCTCCATGCCATAGGCGAAAAAATTCACCGAATTTTAAGCAGAATCGGCATAAAATTCCTTCATTGGTCAGCGACTAGCTCAGATATGAATCCCAGCAAAAATATTTGTGCTATTCTTAAAGAAAAAGTAGCAGAAAAGTGACCGCGCATCAAATCGAAGCGATGAACGAAATCTGAGAAAATGTCGCCGATCTACTCACCAAAGTCAAAAATGCAAAAGTAGAATGCCGCGTAGGATACAATTATTAAAATATTGCTAAAGGAATGTTCGCCAAGTATTAATAATATAATATTCATGAAAAATTTTAATTTTTATTTGAAAAATTTACTTTTTAAAGCAATAACCTTCCAAATATTTACATGTGATAATAATTTGGGCACATCCACCTTTGAGGATTCGTATTCACTTTTTCATTCACTTTTTCCTAAACCACATACCTGTATCCTGTTTCATATAGTTAACTTTGTTTCTCTTAATATGTAGTTCTTAAAAGAATGCAGAAAGTGGAGATTGCCAAAATTTATTTGCTTCAAATGTGGTAAATAACAAACAGATGTTCTTTTATTCTTCACCACAACTGAGTTACCTTATCCTTTCAAGTAGTAAACTAGTGGCCGATGGTTTAGTTAGAATCGACAGAACAGCTAGATCACACGTATATGTAAATTTTTGAAGGTGAATTATAACGGAACATTAAAAATACATTCGAGCTGACCGATTTTCGGGAAAACGAAACTGTAGCAACCAACGAAATCGTGGTGTCATTTGGGGTTGCGATTTTATTTCACATAAACAAATAGATGAAACTCTCTCTATGGCACTATTCTAGATTACCCTGGGAATTGGGATAAATATTTTCATAGCATTTTTGTATCAAAGGTCTTTTTCTGGCATACTTATGGAATAAGTTTAATGTAAATATTCTCAAAACAAAGTTAAATGGGAATAAATTTTTCCCTATAAAAATTTATGGAACAAAAGTTTTCCATTCAACTTTGCTTTTAAAATATTTACACAATCATTAAAAACTATTTTCATGATTTCTGAAAAACGCTTTTAGGGCCTACACGGAGCTTATAACATTGTCTGATGTTATTTTTAGTCACGTGCACTTAGAATAATTTTACATTTGATTTATAAAAATTATATTTTATTGTTATAAATTATAAATTAAATTTAACATGATTCTAAGTGCACGTGACTAAAAATAACATCAGACAATGTTATATTAGTGACCCCGAGTAGAGCACGCATTTAACGCACAATTTTGGCGTCATAAAAATTATTCTCTACGTAATTTGATGTGAATAATAATATTTTAGTCGTGTGGTGTGATTAATGTATGTCTAGTGAAAAACAAATTATGCTCGAGCACAAATAAGCTGCTGCAGCATTATATCAAATTCGTTAGTGTGGACAAAATAAGTTTTAGCGTAACATTACCGGTCGTTCAAACCGCATGATATCAAGGCGTCTACGATGCAATAGCCGAGAAATATTTTTTTTTTTTGTTGTACGGATACAATTATTCAGATTTCAAATAATTGAACCGCTACAAGCTGATTGAACTCCTCCCTACTTAATTTTACTTACATGTAAGCTACTACTGCGACATCAAGTCCAGGAACGCAAATATAGAAATAAAAGTTAGTTTTTCGATCATAAAAAAACATTTTCGTAATCACTGCAAAATGCTTTTAGAGCAGTACGCGGAGCGGATTGAACTCCTTCCCTACTTAAAAAAGTATATTAAATTCTATCAGTAGGCCAGTAAAATACAATTCAGACAAAAATGATGTGAAAATATTTTTCCCACTTTTTTATTCCCAGGGAAATTCAGAATAGTGCCAGCCAGAAGTGGCTCCGAAATAAAACAGTGAACCAACAAAAATTACAATTATGGAAGAAAATTAGTTTCAGTTTGGTATCATACCCACAAAGAAACTTTTCAAACTTCAATGGTGAATTATTTGCCTTCGTTTATAACAAACTTATTCAGGATGTTCTAGAACAAGAACTGGAAAATAATACCACTTTTCATCTTCGATAGAATTTAGAATAGGCGCGAAAAGGGTGATGAAATGGGGTAATTTCTAACAAGAAAAATGTCTATTTAACTACGGGAAAATGTCAAAACAGTTTAGATGACTGCATCATCGGGAAATGTCAAAAGCTAGTGTCGGCAAATAGTCGGCCAAACCCATAATTTCTATGGAACTGTGGCATACATACTTCACAGACTATAATAATAGTTACAGGTAACTTTGTGAGTTTGTAATTTACCCACGCGACGAAATATTATCTCAAATTTGAAGAAACGATTAATGAGTAAAAGGTTAACAAACTAAAATATATTTTAAGCCCCGAGTCGATCGTTCATGAGAAATTAACACTCAAAATGTTGCATTAGTTATAGTGTTTACTACAGCAGATAAAGGAACGTACAAAGGAAATATGTATATCCTCACCAAACGGACAATGTACAGGCAAGACAACACCTGAGGCAATGCAAAAATACATACCGCAACAAAGCCTCATCACCACTTCAATGATGATAAAATATCCTTTATGCCTAGGTACTATGTGTACATAACAGCGTTGACATTTTCTTTGAAATCTATTGGTTCTCTATGATAAAACGTTACGATTACGAGTACATTGTACATTCACAAACATTTTTGTTTGTTAAATATTTTTCACTTTTAAATGGTAAAAAGTAGTACAGAGATCAACTTTAAAATTTTTTTTATTCCGTGTAACGTATAATTTCTATGTATCGTATACTACATTTGAAATAGCCCTGTGGATATTGGAATAACATCAAAAGGCGAAAAGAAGCACATTAAAAATAAAAGCATCGCTTGTTTGGTCCTAGTGTATGAATTGATATTGACTCCATTAGGCTACTTTATTATAACGATGTGAGCTTTCTGATACTTTTTCTGATTTTGATATAGACGAAGATTTTTTTATGAAACACAAAACTTTTTATTTATTTATATTTTTTGTTTCGTAAAACGTAGAATAATTTCGAAGGCGGGTGATTCATTGAATCTTATGTTTTC
Organism: Nephrotoma flavescens; assembly: GCA_932526605.1. Classification (NCBI taxonomy): domain Eukaryota; kingdom Metazoa; phylum Arthropoda; class Insecta; order Diptera; family Tipulidae; genus Nephrotoma; species Nephrotoma flavescens. The sequence continues at coordinate 108,339,196 of OW052220.1, read as the reverse complement.
GAAAGCTAGTTGTACACAAGTAACAAAGTTTTTCATAAAAAAAAACTGTTTTGGAGAAACTTATTCGCTGAATTCCATAAAAATTAAATATTTACTGCTTAAATTAAAATATTTTGGATCGTCGACGAACTCTTTTAGGAATTTGGAAAAGAAAAGCTTGGAAAAAATGTTGTGAAATAAGAAATATTTACCTGAACTTTTTACCGTTATACAATTTCTTATTCCAGTAGTGCGCTCTAGGTTAAAATAACGGTTTTATAGTATATTAGGGTGAAAAATGTGAAGGTGGGATTATGTTGCGCCGTCATATTTAAGAAACCCTTAGTCAAAAGGTCGGGGTATATGGGGTCGAGTCCCATTTTAATAAAAAGGAAAATCAACTGAAACATTAGGATCAATAATAAACCTAATAAAATGACTGAGATTGAAACCAAAAATAAAACAGGCAAATTCTTTTCTAACCAAACAAAAAAAGTAAAATATAAAACATATTTTGGTACTACATAATATATTGCTATCATACCGAGCGGTGAACCTAAATTTAAATAGACATTCACAAATGTACATATTTATGGTGCCCAGAGAGGTATGTCTAATAAAAATATATATTTTCGTTTCATTATATATTTTCAAAAGCCGTAGAGGAGAAAAACAATGACAGAACATTGAAATAAAAATAAATTAGGGAAAGCAACCCTTTTTGGAAGGAGGTTGAGGGTATTTTCGCTTGTGAAGCAAACCAAAATAAAAAAAACTCAATGAAAACAAAAACAACCTTTTCGGTACGGCATTTCTCATATACTCGTCGTTTGTACATCTCGAAAAACGAAAATAAATGAAGAACGAAAAAACTCAAATTTTCATAATTGATTGGATTAAAATCCAAATGAAGAACAAAAAGTTTAAAATTTTATGCATCTTCTTATATCCACAAAAGAGAAACTCGGGTACAGATGGATTTGTAACATATTTCGTATGATAAACCAATCCTTTTTACTCCTGCTTCCCATCCCTTTGTCTCTGTGCCGCAAGAAGTAAAAAAAATAATAATTGTTAGTTATCTTAAAAGTTTTTTTTACTTTACAACCAGCCACCAGACCACAATAATACATAATCAATATCCATAAAAATTCAACAAGACGGTAACAAAAAAAAAAAGGAAATATTGGTAGGATACTATCATTATTCCAGGAAAATGGTTTATGTAATACTACGAGTATTATACACAAAAAGGATTCTTTTGGGCTGTATAAGATGAAAACAAAATATAAAGGTAGATTAATTTGAACATAAGTTTCTTGTTACTTATTTTCATTGACTTATTCGAAGAAATTTAACGATTTTATTTTACGGATATTAATTTTTGTTTTGTTCGTTCGAACTTTGACGATCCGTTTTATTGTTGGTCCTATCCGGTGTTGTTGGGTTACAACTTAATTTCACAAATCAAATATTTGTTTGTGATACTGTGTTTTAGACATTAAAAATTTACCCGAATTTATAAAAACGGGTGGGTGTGGACAATATCTTTAATGCTCATAATTGGCCGGTTATTCGTTTGTTTTATTGTGTTAGGAGGCTTAATGGCAGCGTAGCCTTAATTCCAATTAAAGTAAATTGGTCGTAAATAGACATTTTCATTTTTAACGATACAAAAACTATCACACCACATGTTTATGAATTTTCATGAAATTCTGTACTATTTTACACATGAATGAAAGTACAAATTAGAACCGGAAAGAAATAACCAAATTTGTAAAATTAAAATATATTTAACTATACACATGGCATGTTAACGGATTTCCTTTTTTGTTGGTATATCCAAATTTCTGCGCTTCTTCAATCACGTTATCTGAAACGTCAATTTGGGGATAAAATAATTATTTAGCTATATTTTTAGCTTATTTTTATCACTTGAGTGAAATTAGGCGTTGCTATCATGATTCGACTCAAAGGTTCGTATACTTGAATTGAATAAAACTCGAATTTTGGAGGTTTTTCATCTTCTCGTTTCAGATAAGCATGTTTATAAGCTTATATTCTACGAGGGTGAATTGATTGATAAGTCTTTAGAATGAAACACTTAATATAACTTTAAGTAAAATTCACTTTATTTTTCAACATGGTCTCCAAAAGCTCGGTATAGTTATTACAACATTTTTCTAATTTCATTAAACCTTCCTTAAAGTATGATTTATCAAACTCCTCAAAATAAGCATTAGTTTCAGCTATTATTTCACCATTTGACTCAAACTTCTGTCCCCGAGCCATTTCTTTATGTTTCGAAATAGAAAAAAAAATCATAAGGTGCTAGATCAGGAGAATATGGTGGATGGGCAAACAATTCGAAGCCTAATTCATCCAAATTTGAAGATTAAAATTATACTTTATCATATCGATTTCACAGAATATTTCGAAGCATGACTTATGTTTGTGCGGCCATGTTTAAAATAATTTACCCAGTTATAAACGGTTTCATTTGAAGGTACTTACTCATCTAACACTGTTTTCATCTCATCGATGATTTCTTTTGGGTTTAAACCTTTTAAATGAAAGTATGAAAGTATTTAATCACGCAAGATATTTTTTTCCATATTTAAAAAAAATTTAAATGACTTTACAAAAACGACTCTAACTACCAAACTATTCGGTCAAACGTGGAAAAGCGTGCAAAATTGGAAAGGTTTTTTTTAAAAAATATACTTCACGACAAACAAAAGAAGTTGTTCCTAATGACGCATAGATGGCATGTTTTTTAATCCCCGCAATCTATTCTCGGGCCGAAGCACTCCCAACTCTTTTCTAACTCTATAGTACTGGACGTGGAAGATGGGTCGGCCCATGAGTTTTGCACGCCGATAGGGAGTCGTAGTTGTATTCCTTTTTATCACAGATCCTAAAGCTAAGTATCCAGCTCGCGCTAAGATAAATTTTAAAGCGGTCTCCACTAAATTACAGATAAATTAGTAAGCCAAAAAGTTTATGTAGGGATAAATTTTTACGTTTGCTTTATTCGTCCTACAACAAACAAAAATATAGTTCGAAACTATTTTCATAGTCTAGAAAAACATTTTGTTCATCCATTTAAAAAAACGTTCACTTATTGTGCATTTTCAAAATTTTTCTAAATTTTTTTGTTCTATATAAATTGCTTCGAACACATTTGTAAGTGTTCACTAGCGCAGTCTATATCTGAATGAGATAACTACAAACTTTTCGCGTCAGCTACGTACCGCATCTGCGAAATTGTGAGCTAAATATTCGTTTTGTTATTTCGCTAGCTAAATTGTACATTATTGTGTAAAAATTATCTTAGTGCGAGCTGGATACCGGCCTTAATCTGTACTCTCCTCTTTACTACAATACCCAAATCTAAAACCAAAAAAGAAAAGAGGATAGATAGAGTCCTCTGAGGACTTAGAAAACTGCAGCACGAAACAATTAGTTTGATTCCTTTTGCGAAATCCTTTCCATTACAATAAAAATGATTTAAAATTGTAAACAACACAAAATCAAATACAAAAATGTTCACGTTACCGCATTAAATTTTTTCGATCGTACACTATGCAGCAAAACATTAGAAACTCGCAATATTAATTAATGTGTTATAAGCAAAATAAATATTAGTACATAAATAATTTCACAATGTCATTAAAACCGAACAGGAAAAAAAGAAACTAATTAACACATACAAAACAATAACAAAACAAATTATAACACATAATAAATGCACACCTAAACAATTTATAAAGGACGCAAAACAATAGGAACAAAGGGAAACAATTATTGAAAAAGTCTTTAGTTCATGTTTATACATATGAAAATTAGGAAACAATGGCATAACCAATATTTTTGATAACCTCCCAACATCTTCTTGGCATTGACTCGATGAGCTTCCTAATTTTTTGTTCAGAATTTTCAGCCCAAGCGGTTTGAAGCTATAGAGAGCTTGATCAATGTTTTAAATGTTCCATGCAGTCTTACTTGATCGTCGACCTGCTTCTACAAATGTTTGATAGGGTTTAGGTCCGGACCTTGCGCAATCCAGGTCATAACATCAATTTTTTTGGTAGATATCCATGATTTAACATACTTGGAGGTATGTTTCAGGTCGTTATCCTGCTGAAACAACCGTTTTAATGGCACATTTTCTTCGGCATAAGGCAACATTAGGTGCTCTAAAATGTCTCGATATACAAACTGGGGGTCTATTATGAAATTTTTCCGTCTCGGATTTTTCCGTTAACAGATAAATCCGTGCTATTATGAACCTAAAAAGCAAAATCGAATCGGATTTTTCCGAGTATACTAGAAAAAATCCGACTGCTATTTAGTTGAAGTATTTTGTATTCGATTGAACTTATTTTGACGTTTCATCGAAATATAGTGAAAATTGATTTATATTTTAATAATATTAATAAAATAAATAAATTAATAATATTTTAGTAATTCTAATTAATTAAAACCCAAAAATTTAAAATGTAATATTTTATTTTAAGAAATTTTTAATAAATAAAAATAAATTTTGTTTATTATTATCAATTCGATAATACAAGTTTCATAATAGGGTATATCCGTGTCGAACCGAATATTTCCGTTAACGGAAAAATCCGAGACGGATAAATTTCATAATAGACCCCTTGGTCCATCCATAACTCCGTTAATGCGATGTAGTGGTTCCAACCCAGAAAATCCCGAAAAACATCCCCAAACCATCTATCTAACCCTTGAAGCCACCATGCTTTACAGTTCCTACTGTATATTGAGGATTTAAACGTTTCCCGATTGGTCTACGTACCGTCTGATTCTGTTTAAATTGAATTTACTTTCGTCAGACACAAAACTCGGTTCCATTGTTAAATGGTCCAGTCTTTATGCTCCTTAGCAAATTTGATACTGGCGTTTCTATTTTTCACCGAGATGAAGCGTTTCTTGGCAGCTCTGAAACATTTCAATCCCGCATGGGGCGACGACGACGAACCGTATCTGCAGAAATGTCTAGATCTAACTCATGAATAATTTCTTTCCAAGTAACTTGTTGTCTTGCAAGGACGACCACCTCTGTGTTGGGTTTCGACCGTTCCTGTTGTTTTATATTTATTTATAGCAGGCTCGAAATGACCGATTCAGCGATTGTATATTTTTCGCACAACTCATTTTGTGATAATCCATTTTTATAATACAAATATAATTTTATTTTTGAAAATTTAATTATAGGTCGTTTTTATACTCTTAAAAGTTTAAACATGTATAAATATGAACTAGATTTTTCCAATGATTGTTTCCATTTGTTCCCATTGATTTGCGTCCTTAATAAACTGTTTGTGTCTGTATTTATTATTTTTTTTTTTTGATATCATTTGTTTTTTATTGTTTTGTTTGTGTTCATTAGTTTCTTTTTTTCCTTTCCCGTTTTTTAAATGACATTGTGAAATTATTTATGTACATTTATTTTGAGTATAACATATTATTATTGCGAGTTCCTAAAGTTTTGCTGCACAGTGTATATCGGAACACTATCGTTTGAGTGAAACAAAATTTAAGAATATACAAGCAATTTCACGTTACCATACTAAATTTACTCGATCGTATATCGGAATAATATGACTCTTTTGAGAAATGATTTTCATTGCAATAAAACAGTATAAATTTGAAGAATAAAAACAATACAAGAATTTTCACGTTCACATTTTCATACAAATTTTACATTCAGTAGAAAAAATACTAATGGTGAATATTTTAATGTTTGTTATCAAGAATGAGACCATTTATCCTAGATACCAATTCAAAGGTAATTTAATTGGTTATTCATGAACCAGTGCCTTAAAACTTACCACTAATGTGAATATCGAATATTGAATCATCAATAGTAAGGAGAGCAAATTATGGTTTAATTCACAAACCGTATATAAGCTCACCAACCGTATGGAAAATTTCCGATATGTACTAAAATGGTATTCATAAAATGTAACTCGGTTATATAAACGGAAGTTTTGTTCTCTAATTTTGCAGCACCAAATTTGATGACGTAAAGTTACATATCACGATTTCAATATTAAATAACTCAAAAAAATTGTCATTTGTGGAAACCAGCTTTTACATATATATGTTGTTATCAATAGCATCTCTATACCAAGAAAAGTTGAAGCTAATGTCAATTGTAGTTTTTGAGCTTTTAGATAAAATATATTTGTTTAGATTTATTACTTTTCTTAAATACACCTAAATGTTGATAATGCAAAACATACACGTACAGTCGAAACAAATAGTTTGCCTGCGATATCCACAGAGAAAATATTGTTCTTAATAATCAACTAATATGTTGTTTGACAACTATACCAATACATTCTTATTTTTAGTTCTTAATTAATATACGTAAAATTTAACATATCTATGGTATACAGACAAAGCAAATTTTATTTATAAAGCGAGTTTATGTCAATATTAGGGTGCCGCCATTTTGAGACTCGGTCCATAAACTATGATTTAATTAAACAACTTGTTTTGGTTCTGAAAAGTCAGTCGGAACAATTATATTAAACTTATTTGTACAAGAAAAAGGATATTGGACGTGTAAAATAAAAAACCCGAAATCAAAAAGAACTAGTAAAATTATTATTTGATATTGCTCTTATCTGTATTCCTTTCTCGGTTCCCAATTTGTACATTCCAAATAGTTGTCCTATTGATGAATATGTACATAGTTTTCGGTTCAATTTTATGGTTATGATTATTACTATAACCGGTTTTCTGTATTTAACGGAGGTTAATTTAAAGATATTGGCCCCAAAAAAAGAAAAACTTGTACGGAAAATGGGAGGACCATAATATACACCATACACCATAGCAAAACGTAAAGCTTATTTACTATATAAGTAGAACATTTTAGATTAAATAATTTAATATACTTGGGGTTCTCTCGTCTCATATATAGTTGGAAGTGCATACGGTAATAATTTTGAATAGCCAGGCACATTTACTCGTATAAAGGTTATATGCTCGTACTTTGCCCATGTTATTTATTTGTTATTGTTTTTACAAGCAATATAGCACGTATGTACGTATATGGGGAAAATGGAAATAAGATATAAACATTTCTTAGGTACATAATATAATAATGAAACTAAAATTTGTGATGACCTTTACAGAGTTGGGGGGTTCAGCTTTGCTACCGATTTAATTTTTATCTTGTTCTGAATTTATGATAATCTATATATAATGGTCAAACCCGATTTATTTGTAAATTGATCCCTTATACCAAATGCTCTGGTTTAATAATTAAATATTACTTAAATATTACTATAAAGAAAGCACAGCTTTATCATTTTATTAAAGCTGTGCTTTCTTTATAGCGTAATTCTGGCTATATGGTTGGTAGCTGCCTAGAATGTTTTACAGAGTATATACTAATGAGAAATTCACTACAAATGAGAAACTTTCTAGAGATTGAGAAGGATAGTTTGGGACTTGCTTATTAGTTTAATATTTTCACGAGCTTGCTGTGAAACAAAAATTGAATAAAGAAAATAGTACAAACATTATTTACTATGAAAAAAAAAGCAATACTAAAAAAAATTAAAAAAATCAATACTTTTGAAAACAAAGGACTCCGTCTACCTGAGATGAAACTGAACTAAACTCTCTTTCAGCAAGTCAAGTACATATTAACGATAAAATTCAAAAAATGGATTCCACTCAGTGCCTAGTAACGGAAGGATAAGATTGCAAACTACACCTCCGAGAGTCCTTTAGAACGAGCGCGTTAACAGCACGACTCGGTACTGCTATTATTTACCCATACCAAAATCGTTCGAATATTTATGCATGGCTACCGCAATTTGGTTGGTGCAATTTTGTTAGTAAACTTTGTTTAGGACAGTTAATTTAATGAACTTTGTTAAGTGCATCTAGTTTTGTGAGGGTTGTTTAATGCAATTTGTTTAGGGCGCTTTGGAGCGACTTGTTTAGTTAAATGTGCTTAGCACGGGTATGCTCGAAAAATCTCGGTTTGTCAAAATTTCTTTTTTTTTCTAAATCTCGGTTTTCAAAATCCCGGTTTTCAAAATCTCGGTTTTCAAAATACCGGTTTTGTATAAAAAAAAACCCAAATTTTAGGAAATCTCGGTTTGAATTTTTAAAATTTGGCATGTGGGAAAATGGGACTCGTAAATGATTTTTTGACTAAATTTAAAAATGAGTTCGCGAAGTTCTAGTAAATGGCTAATAGGGATGGAATTTGGATGGAGGGCTGAGTGCCCGTGAGAGTTATCGAAGCCACAGCCTCTACAATTATTGCAATTTAAAATGTTGCATTAACAAAATATTGTTTTTATTTTTATTAATCTTGCAACTACAAAATGGTGCAATTACAAAATCTCGCATAACAAAATGGTGCAATTATTTTTCTTTTTAGTAGGTGTCATTAATAGATTCTATATAATCCGCTCCTTCGTGCAGCACGCAGTGCGACATGTTTGCTGATCCCGGCTCCTACGTCCCCGGAAGTTCAAATCGGTTTGGCATTGCATCTACTAGTTTTTTTCACCGTTTCCAGATCAATTTTTGCCCAACAATCACGGATGGCACTTTTCAAGTCATTAACATTATTAAATTGTCGACTAATTCATAATCTTCGCCAGCCAAGATACCCCAAAGGTTCTCGATAGGATTGCAGTCAGGACTGCAAGCTGGCCATTCAAGGAGAGGGTTGTTTTTCTTGCGAAACTACTGTTTGGATTCATTTGACATATGGATAGACGCATTATCGTGCTGGAATATGCAATTTTCGTGATCAATACCATCAAGGTAACTAAGAAAAACATCTTCCAAAAGATCCATGTACATACGGGAGTTCATCTGAGTCGTTATGACGCAGATAGGAAGCTTTGTGTAGTAAGAAAAGGCTCCTCATATCATTACGCTTCCTCCACAAAAGTTACGTTTCGACCTGATCACGCCATGTTCTTTAAAAATATGCCAGTAGCAACTGTAGCCGTCAGGACTATCGAGGTATAATTTTTTCTCATCAGAAAAAATCCGCTTCTGTCAATCTGCTGTCCACAACATGTATTTACGAGTAAATTTCAGGCGGCTCTCCTTATGCACAGCAGTTAAACGCGGTTTACTTTTTAATTTAGTCCATTGGTGAACTTCTCAAAATACGGGCATGTGTCGAGTCGTTACACAAAGGTCCAATTTCTCTTTTATCTCTTTGCATGACAGCTTCATGTCGAACCTAACCAGTTTGACGTACTGTGATCATGGCTCGGCCTTTTATTGGGGCTTTTACACGATAATTTGGCCTTTTTTATAAAAATTGCGGATGACGCTTTCAGATCGCCTAATTTAACTTATAGTTTCCCGGTTGAAATATATATTCCCTATAAATTTTTATCGATAACTGCTCCGCGTCAGTTAAATGATTACCTTTAGGCATTACTATAAAAACAGTCCTTAAAATGATTTTTTTACAAAATTCAAAATTGATAATTGGAATCTTATATATTAATACTCTTAATTTTTTCATACTCAACCATAAAATGACCGCTATACCATGATCCGATCCGTTAATTTTTTCAGGGTAGGTCGACATAAATATTGCACTGTGCGTAGGCTAGAAAAATCGGAAAAATTCCACCGGCAAGTACCCGAAACGGGTACCTCAGGTGGTTTCAGAAAATTTCCAAAATTTTGTGCGCGTGAAATCTTGCAAAATTTGAGAATTTTATGGGACGACCGAAAGGCAAATTTTTTTGTTCAAATTACTGGCGCGCAATCCCAATTCAAAGTTGCAAAACAGTTGGCGTGTGATTCAGATTCAAAGTTGCAACAGTGTTGGCACGCTTCCCGTTTGAGATATGAATATTTGACTTGGCACGTAAGTCATTCTGTGTGCAAATTCAATAAATTGTATTCATGGGACTGATTATTCAGTCACAGGCCAGATAGTTACCTTTGAATATATATGAAAATTTTAGAAATAAAACTAGAATAAAAAATCACCTTTCACGTATTGCGTTTAAACGAATGTCTCTGCAAATACTGGCAACTTATGAGATTTTTTGTTTTATTTTGTATATTTCGCTGTAATGTTATTTTGTTTTTAGTGCAGATAAGTTCCCGTTAGACAAACAATAAACTATAATAAAACAAAAAATTGATCTAGAAAGAGCAGTGAGGAAGAAAATGGTTAAAGGGGCATGTCTATCACCTGAGGTTACTCTTGTTTTTGCTGAATATGATGGGCCAGCGAAAGTAAGCTCCGCAAAATCATCCCAGATCTAAGGTGTAATCTGTCATCCCAGTCGATGAATTGTTGTTCGGCTAAGTATGATGAGTTTCGAATATCTAGTCGACCACCGACACTGACTAGAATTATCAATACAGTCAGAAATATATTGATGTTGTCCTTCACGCCAAAATTGTCGGTATCTCTGGAGAATATCAATTTGGTAGGGCTTTTGGAATCTACCTCTGACGATACAAATGGTGGTTAAAAAAACGATAACAATATACCGACGAAACATTAGCATTTGAGGGCTCTGGAGTTTACAAAAAAATGCTAAGCATGGAGTATGTGAACTCTTAAATGATACATGGAAGGGCGCTGATATATCCAATTCACCCACTCAAACCTGTTAAGAGTAGTCTTCTTCAGGGTCTAATTCTAGAACCACTATACAGACTCTGAAGGGCTGTAAAATCAAAAGACGGGACTAAATACTACCAGATGATTATTTTTGGCCGCATAAAGGACCCGAAAGGTGTATTATTGCATATTGCCCGAGATAAGGTATCTGTCCCAATGATTGGATCTCATTCGGTTAAATCCGCTAGCTCCCTTAGGTATAATATAATTTTCGGACTTTTTATCGAAATTTGCTGTAACGTCCCTGCACTAGTCGGGTTGAGTTAAAAGGAAAATGAATAAGGCATGAGGTTCTAGTAATGACTCAGAGTTCCATCCTAGTTCCAAATGCACACGAAATATAGTAATCCAATTGGCATCGCCCTGTAATCTATTTATCCACCCCTGCGGCCTGGTCATACTTAAAGTGAACCTAACCTTCATGACATCCACAAGATAGGAAGTAAATGACGTTATTCTTGACTAAAGGAGTTTAAGAGAGATCACACATTGGAAGATCTTAGATGAGGTAACTCTCTCACCATCGTATGTTTAATTGTGAATAAAAACGAAATTGATGAATTTAGAAACCCTTTATAGGTCTTATATTAACTTCGGCTTTAAGCAATATCAAACAGTATGAGGAAGTGGAGAAAGCAGTTGATGCGCTTTAAAAAGAAACACTCAACTCAAAACAAATTATTTCCAACTTTGGTAAAAAAGGGTTCTGGAATTTATAAAGGGTGTTCAAATTTGAGGTATCATTTTAAATTTTAAATAAAAACATAAATTGTGTGAAACCATTATTTATTTTTATGGGAAATTAAAGTACATTGGTTCCGGTTAATAATGAAAAAGAATGTCGTTCAAGTGTCCGCCTCCGCTAGTCGACAGGCTCTCATGATGGTTCAATTAGTGATATTTTATCGATGTTATCTTTGAGGTGTTGAATAGTTTGAAGATTATCCGCATAAACTTTACTCTTCAAGAAACCCCATAAGAAGATCGCATAATCTTAGTGGCCAATTCACGTCTGTTCTGCGAGAAATTTTTCAATTATTAAACTTCTCTTTCAAAATATCGACTGATTCCGTTGCTGTGTGACATGTTGCACCGTCCTGTTGAAACCACATATTCTGCACATCAATATCTTCCAATTGACCCCACAAAAAGTTTCTAATCATCTCTCGATATCGAGCTCCATTCACAGTAACTGCATTGTCATTTTGACTTTTGAAAAAATCTGTGGTCACAACCAATAACTGCTTAAGTCGAGTTTATTTTCCAAAACATTTTTGAAAATAAGCCACTGTCAAATAATAAATTAATGTGCAGGAATTGTTTGAAGTACAAATACAGTCGCGTTTTAGGACAATATAAAAATAGCCATACAAAATTCATTTTTTGAAAAATTTTAGCTGAAATAAATTGACTAAAGTCGACTTTAGCAGTTATTGGTTGTGACCACAGAAATGTGAACCAAAAATCCACACCATACAGTAACTTTTTTGGTTTCATTGCCTTTTCAAACAATTTTCTATGATTTTCTACAGTCCAAATGCGTCAGTTATGTTTGTGGACATAGCCGCCAATGTCAAAATGAGGTTCATCAGTGAAGATAATTTGCTTGAAAAAATTCTCATTTTCTTCTTGTTTATCTATAGCTCAATTAACGAATTGCTGACGTAACGCGTGTTCATTTGGCTTTAATTCTTGCGTTAAATGTATTTTGTAAGCCTTTACATGAAGATATTTGTGTAAAATATTGAACAAAGTTGTTGGTTTGAGGACGTTCTTTGCTCTTCAGCAACACTTGTGGTAGCAGCTACGATATTTTCACTTGAACGAGCACTACGATGATAAATTCTGATTCACTGATCTTGAACTGAACCAGCTTCTTCAAATGTATCAATGATATAGATTTAATAGCACGGTTTGTCGGGTCATTTTACAGTATTATGAACGAAATTTTCTTCCAACTTCTGGATAACTTTCATCGTAGTTAAAATAAGTTTTAATAATGAAAACAAGTTGTTCATTCGTATATCTCTCCATTTTAACTAACCGGAATGTTTGTACTTGTCATCTGTCAAATAACATATGATACTCTGGTATAAAAAATATAAATGGCAGAATATTTAAAAATATACCCCTAATTTGAACACCCGTTATAAATCCTCCCAAACAAAACCATGGATCCGAAGAGCAAACCTGTTGGAATGGAAATCTTTCTGGAAGTGTAAGGAAATGCAGGAGAGTGTAAAGTGAACGGTGTGGTTTGAATACCTTATAGTTTCATGTAAATTTTTTGATTATTTTATTTAAGTATTTTGTAAAGAAGACATGGGCAATTTAAAACGGAACAATACATAATCAAGTCAGAATCATTGAACTTAGATATGAAAATTAAAAGTTCATCGTCGATATTTTAATGTTCGGAATGAATCCCGAGAGCCAACAAATAACCATAAACCGTCTCACTGCAAATTTTCGAAAACAGTGTCGGAAGACGACGTACGGCGCATTTGTCTAGAAATATTAAATGTGTGGGTAAAGTATTAAGGACCGACGCTGGAAAATCATAAATCCTTGTAGTTCCATCAAGATAGAGCCACAGCGCACACTCCCAGAGAGTCAATGGCTGTGTTAAGGGATATCACAGGAGAGTGCATTATTTCACACAGAAGGGCTTTGATTTAGTATCCTCGTTTATCACATTTAACCGCTCCTGAGTGGTCACTTTGGGAATAATTAAAAGAAACCATCCTACAATTAAAAATAACATTAAAATAGCATTGAAATCGTGGCCATAATTGCGGAATCTTGCAAAGTCATGGGAAAAGCATAAAAAGAACACCACTTGTGGGAATCATTTTTCATCCAAAAAGATCCCCTTTAATACACTATATTCAAATATATAAATCTCTTACATAATAAAGTTATAAAGAATTTAAAACAAAACGTTAATTTTGCAAACACTGTAGAAAACCTTTCGGGAACTAAAGTCTAAGAGATATGTGGTAATCGTAACTACAGGAACATTAAGGCTTTCGTCTAGAGATAAGAATAACGATAACCCGTCGTAAAGCTTTAAATTTTTTATTGTAGGCCCATTTCTCAGGAAGCTCTATAAACAAGCAACTATAATTGCCGAGGTGGTGACTGGAAAAAGAATGCCATGGAACAGCTTTTCTTTCCTAAGTAAGAAGAAGAGATAACCTTATATCGTTCCATTCAAGACAAAATGTTTGCCAAAAGAACGAATCTGTTGATTCAGCGCTTCATCGTTTGACGATTTCAAAATTTCTGAAGAATAATAAATTGGGCGCAGATCTTAATATTCAGCGAACATTTGACAATGCATCGTTTTTATTATCGGAATGTATTGCAGTTCGAGCGATGTCTTCTTAAACAACAAAATATCGTAAGATGGAAGCGAGTGGAAGCATAAATGATTGGGCATTTCATTTTCTATCCCACATTTATATTGATTACAAAAGAATTATTATTTTTTAAAATCAGGATAATTGACGACATAGATTTGAAAATGCAATTTTTCTCAACTAATTCGCCTAGACGTTTAAAACTAATAATGCGCCCACGATTAATTCCTTTGCAACGCCTAAGTGCTTTTACGTCTGAAGACAGTACCGTCCGGTTAAATCCAAAGCATATACCTGCATAAAAATTAAAGAAAAATACAAGCTGGACAACTGGAAATGTAATAAATTTGATAAATTATTGTCGCGGTACTCAGACCCATCGTCTCATTTTTACTCGATGATCACAAGGCAGGGAAATCATTTAGTGTGATTACTAAAACTAATGACTGGGAACGCAATAATTCTAACCGCCTGTTTTTCAGAGAGGAATTGCTGGAACGATTAATAATTCCACGATATAAAAACTTCGCCGCCACTCTAAATAAGCAATTTTATCTTTAACTTTAATATTTCAAATTCTAAAATGTCCTTAAAGGAAGATTCCGAAAAAATTCAATTAAACGAATTTTTTGATCAGATGATGAATGTGTGCTCAATTGCCTATTTTGGTGAATTCGAATATAATTAAAAGAGACAAAGGCCCTTCACAAATTATCTGATTCTTATACAAATTGACATGTGATATCTATCTACCATAACTATAAAATACACCAAATAACAAACTAGAAAATAAAAAGGAAAATACAACAGTTATGGCTATACTGTCCAAATGAATATTTTATTTTAATTTTCTGATTTTGTACGATATATTCTCAGCCTATCATCCTCGTATACACAAAACATATACTCGGATGGGGCAAAAAGAAAATATTATTAAAATCATAAAAATTATGTACATAAATAAATTATAACAACATATAAATATAAAGATTATAATATAAATGGGGGAGGTGGAAAGATTTGTCAAAATTGCTGGTAATCAACTCTACATGTTATATACATAATGTATCATCGTCATCATCTTCATCAGCATATTATTATTACATACATAATTGGGTTGATGTTTAGTTGTAATGGGTTTTAATTTTTTATTTGATACTTATAAAATATTCATTAGTCTCACTCATTCGTGTCGGGAGTGTACAATCTTCAAATTAAAATTGTATCATCCGTACTTGAACAACGTCATATCGTAATAACCCACAAAAGAAAAGCAAATTCAAGTATCAAAATTATTCTTTGTGTTACTTGTATTTAAAAGTTTTATTAATGGTTGAAAGGCCACCTTACAATCCACGATGGTGATAATTTTCATAGCACCCAACCATAATGCAAATTATATTAAATATTGGCATGGTTTCTCAAGTTACTGATGTTGGTCATCGATGTTGGTGAAAAATAACAAAAAAAGCTCATTATCAAATAAACTTTTACGTTTGGTTTTTTTTTTTATTTTGGCACTAGATGAAAATTTATTACTCAAATATAAACCAGAACACTATATTTGTTTGTTAATTAGTTTAATGAAAATGAAAAAAAATTAACTTGAATATATTTTAGGTTTTTTTTTTGGGACGAAAAATTATTGTTTGTAATTAATTTTTGGGATGCATTTTATAATTAAAGCACACACATTAAAAACCAGAATATAATATGTAAATGTCCAATTTAATTATCTGAACGAATGGGTTTTATAGCCTTCATTAATCTGGTGAGAAGTGAATGTATATAATCTTGTGTAAAATATATTTTTTATACGAATGAA
This sequence comes from Nephrotoma flavescens, assembly GCA_932526605.1. Lineage (NCBI taxonomy): Eukaryota > Metazoa > Arthropoda > Insecta > Diptera > Tipulidae > Nephrotoma > Nephrotoma flavescens. The sequence continues at coordinate 108,323,361 of OW052220.1, read as the reverse complement.
AATTTCTAAAGTTCAGTCAATGGTCATTAAAATCCATTTTGGTTTGGAAAAAACCTTGAATATCGCAGCTCTTCTAGTGACCAGGAGCAGCAGGAATAGTCATTTATAAATGCTGGGTAGTAATTTTTGATATTATGATTTGTCTTTTCTTTTTAAAATTGTGCAAATTACAAAAATGTGTGATTTAAGGACCTGGTTTAGTGTCATTAGTCCTGTTTTATGACATTCCATTTTAAATAGTGAATGTGCCGTACCGTATGGGACCCCTGGAAGAGTATTGTCGAGGCCCTGATGCGATACAGTCAGAAGTTCCACAAACTCCACTGTAAATCCCAAACGTATTAGGAAGCATACTTTTTACGCTATTTGCCGTAGGCACTTGGCGAAACACACTTATACTTAATAAACACATTTTTATTAATCACTTGTTTTTGTTTCGCAGAATATTTTTCAAAAAGTTTAAAAAATCACTCGATCGATTTCGACTTGTTAGGTCATCATCAGGAGTATCTACTCTTAATAAACACATTTTTATTAATCACTTGTTTTTGTTTCGCAGAATAGGAGTAGATACTCCTGATGATGACCTAACAAGTCGAAATCGATCGAGTGATTTTTTAAACTTTTTGAAAAATATTCTGCGAAACAAAAACAAGTGATTAATAAAAATGTGTGTATTAGGAAGCTCTCGATTTTTGCAAATGAATTCTTAATTTAGTGTCACAAATGTTATTCGTTTGCGAGGCGCTTGGTTGGAAGTTTAAACCCGTTAATGGAATGTCTGTGAACTCATTTGAAATTTCTACGTTTTGATGATTTGAGGTTCTTCCATATCACCTGTCTGTGACATTTCGATGTAACAAGTATTTGACTCAACACCTTTAATCAGTAATGTAAAATATTTCTCGTTCTCGCTTTATAACTGTAAAAAGACCTTGGTATGGAGGTTGCAGTGAGCGTCGATGCGAGTCTGTTCTTACCAACACAGCTTTGCAATCAAATAAATCTTTGAACAGAAATATCCGTTCTTTGAATGATGTGTGGCCTTTCATGGTTGTTAAAATATTTCGTAACTGACATACGAACTCGGATTGATTAACATGTTTACCTGTGGTAATGAAACAATCTATCGACCATGGTGAAACAATAGATTTTATTTTCTGAAGGTGGTAAAGGACCAATGAGGTTGATGTGAAGTTCTTCAAAACGACCGTTTGTTATCCCATATGAATCAATTCTACTTGTTACATGTTTGCTCACTTTACATTTCTGACACTCTATGCAACTTTGTGTAGTGATAGGCATTAAAAAACGGCATTGAAGTTCCAAAAATTGCGAACTTTTAAATTTGGACTTCCTCCGGAAAGTGGCATAAGTTCTGAATCATGGGTCTGCGCTTCCGCAAAGGCTACATAATCGAGTGATGTTCCAATATCTATTTATTGGATTCGCGATAAGGAATCGGCCACAGCGTTGAAAATACCTATAATATGTCGTATATCGTATGTGAATTGCGCAATAAAGTCCAAATGACGTTTGGCTGGATTTTTTTATTTTAAAAAAAAAAAAAAAAAAAAAAAAAATGTCCCTTGTCTCGACAGGAACCTGATGGTAAGCTCTTTACCAAATATATTTTTGAAAACTTGGTCCGTGAGTGCAATTGATGAGTAAAATCGAACAAGTGATGCAGTGGTTAAAGCTTCGGCACTTGGACCGGGAGGTACTGGATTCGAATCCCAGTAGAGGCAGGATGCAAAGCGAATTTTCGTCAACGATTACGATTGGTGACGTTAATAAATACAACTTAGACCCTCTGTTGGAGTGCAAAATTCAGGGCCGACCCACCGTACATGTTAGTGTACAGGTTGACACAGAACTTGCAGTGTGCAGGTGGTATACTGCAGCTGTGTGAGCAGGTGAACGCAGGCCCGACCGCCATCGGCGGCATTTTTCGCACTTTTCGAGGGCGGCATTTTCTAATTTTTTTTGTTGCCATGTATATTTTTCGTTTTGTAGGAATTCTCATTTCTTTTTGGATTTACATATACATATCAACAAAATTATAACAAGAATGGCCTACTATTGTAGTGGTATTGACTTCTGAATTATATTGTAGTCGTATTGAATCTGAAACGGAACATTGGCGAAAAGTTATTGAAAGAATAATAACATTAATTAGGGCTCTTGCTGGACAAAATCTAGCATTTAGAGGAACCTGTGAAAAGCTTTTCGAGCCAAATTACGGAAATTTATTGAATTCTTAGGAAAACATGATCCTACTGTGAGTAAACATATTCGACATATTCGAATAACAACAAGTGAAATTCACAGCACCCATCTCGGAAAAACAATTCAAAATGAAATCGTTGAATTGCTTGTCAATAAAATCAAAGATCACGTCTTAACAAAACTAAAATAAGCAAAGTACTACTCAATTATTTTAGATTGTACCCCCGATATAAGCCACAAAGAGCAGATGAGTCATTTTTAGGTTTGTCAGTTCAACTGAATCATTTTCAGAAAAAACAACTGGTCATAGTTTCTGAACCCTTCGTAACTTTTCTTGAATTACATGATACAAATGAAGCTAATATGACAAAAATTGTAATCGATAAGTTGCAGGAATTATGCGTAAATCTTAATGACATGAGACTGAGAGGACAAGGGTACGATAACGGAGCCAACATGCGCGGAAAACAGGGCTTTGAAGCCGGCTCCGGACAGGAGCTGGAGCTGCCTGGAGCTAGTGTTTTCACTTGGAGCGGAGCCGGAGCTGGAGCCGAAATATTTGCTTAAATATTTGGCTCCAAATTTGCTCCAGATCCGTAGGATATCTATATTCTAATACGAATGTCACACAGAAAAATTTGTCACATTATTTCGAACAAGTTCAAGAAGATTTCTCTATGGTTTTCATCCAAAAAGACAAGCTAATCAAAACAAAAAGGAAAATCTATTTAAATATTTAATATAAAATCCACATTGAAGGAAAATGATTTCTTTTTGATAATTTCATTTGACATCGTTTAATATTGTGCAGTACTGAAAGAAAACCATATTTTGATAAATGGTTAATCAGAAATCATTTTTTCAAAAAGGAAAACTATTAAAATAATAAGTAGTTTTTTCTATTTAAAATAATAAGATTGAAATGTAAAATTAAGAGGAGTTTTCATTTAATTGTAAGAATCTATAATATGAAATCATATTTTTATATCCATATGGTTATCTTATTAGATTTATGTGGCATATTTTTTTCAGTGTGATTGCTCTTTAATTTAACCCATTTGTGAACAAAATTTGTTTTCTATGGTTTCGTATTAGCGGGTGGGTCTACGAATAAAACACAATACAAAAAGTATCGTTCATGTTATTCCTTTCGAATAACTGTAAAACACATATGGTAAAAATGTATTTAAATAAACCAGGGAAAACCCGTCGATGCGTTTAGTATTGCAAAAAATGGCACATTGATCACAAAAAGGGTAATTTCTTTTTTGATAATTTAAATGCGTGCTGATCTTTCTAGTTTGCAGTACATGCACAAAAAATCATCACCAAAAATTGCACTTATGCCTCAACTAGCGAACACGTAAGAACTTAACTTGCACGCTCTTTACAGTATTTCGGTTAGTGCTACAATCACCAAAATTGTGTAGGCTTCTCGTCACAAATAACAATTGACCTCTAAAATTTAGGTGGTCGTACCGCTCCCCTAAGTGGTCCAAACGAAGCACAACTTAAGCTTTTAAGTTTTCGCTGGTTGAGCCTTTAACAGAATCACATTATAAAAATGAAAGAATGGAAGAAAAGGACGCTTAAAAATCAAATCCGTTTTCGAGGGAATTGAACACTATCCGAAAAATATACAAGAGGCGTGCAGAATAGTCACTTGTTTGCCAGTTTCGCAAGCAAGTGTAGAGAGGTTTTTTTCTGCACTTAAGTTTATAGTAAGCGATTTGCGTTCTTCCCTTAAACCTGATATTTTGGAAAATATTTTATTTTTACGAATGAATCAAGATTTTGCTGATTAATAAAATATTATAATTAATTATTTTCTTTTAAATAAAATAAAATATATTTTACTATGAAATATGTAAATTTATTTGGATTTGTTTTATTCGGAGCCGCTCCGGAGCCGGAGCTGGAGCCGGAGCCGGAGCCGGCAATTTTAATGGAGCGGGAGCTTGGAGCCGGAGCCCAAGCTTTAAACGTCAGCTCCAATGCCCTGGCGGAAAATATAATGGTGTTCAAGCCAGAATTCGTCAACTAAACCCTCGAGCTTTATTATTAAATCACGTACGCAATGTTACTGTAAATCCGTTAAGTGCCACTCGTTGAGAAAGTAGGTTAGATGCCGTTCGAGCGCTTCGATTTCAAATTAGTGGAGTTTACGATGCCCTACTTGAAATAGCTCAAGACAACACTTTAACAATTACACCACAAGTAAAAAGTCGCGTTGAAGCTAAGGGAATATCCAGAAATATTTCAAACTTCAAATTTGTTTGCTCCTTGGTATTGTCGTATGATTTTATTGCAAATTAACATTGTCAGCAAAATGCTGTAATCACAGCATTTAGACTTGTCTCTGGCTTTAGAGCATTTAAACGCTACCAAATCTTTTCTATGCAATTATCGTTCTGATACAGCATTTGCAGAAATGATTTAAAAAGCTAAAAAAATAGAAATTAGATTGAAATTTTTGAAGGATTTTATGAGGAAGAATCCGTACGCGTTCGCAGAAAGAGTAGACAATTTTTATACGAAGGTCGTGATGAACCGATAGTAGCACCAGAACTAAACTTCAGAGTATGTTTTTTTAATCGGTATTGGACATCGCAATTTTTTATCGCGCGGGGACATCAACGCGGGGAGTCCTAATCAATTTTGGACACTTGAAAAGACACGAAATTCTAACAATCCTTGCTTTATGTTTTGGATAATTGTCCTTATAAAAAGGAAAAGTATTTCCTATATCCAGTTTTCGAGCCGATTCTTTTAAATTCTTCTTTAAAATGTTTAAAAAAATTTCCTTGTCCATAATCCCATCAAAACAATTTAAATTTTTAACTCTTTTATGACCCATAGCACCCCAGAACATTACCCTATTTCCACGGTGTTTAAACGTTGGGCATACATTTCTAACATTACACTCTCCACCACGTTTTCTTCAAACTTTTTCTTGCCTTTTACCACTTTGAAACAAGGTCAGCTCAATTGACTTTCATCGATAAAAATCACATTTTTCCAAAATTCAATACTTTCATTTTTATATTTTAAGGCAAAATCCACTCTTCATTTTATTTTATTTACTCGCTATACGTGAAAAATAACCAGTTTTTAAAAAAATCTTTCAGCTGTAATTGGATTTATATTTTAGCCGTTAAACCTGAAGAGCATCTTAGATTATTCCACTGCAGTTAACTTAGGATTTTGTCATATTTCGCGCTTAATGAACTTTCCATCTGATGGTGATATTTTTCTCGGACCTTTTGTGCTGGGTGTATTTTCTATTCGGCCTTATTTATAATACCGATTACACATGTTTTGTACTGTTGATTTACAAATGTTAAGTATTATCGCGATTTCACTCAATGATTTCCATTTTCTTCGCTGGAAAATCACTAACGATGTAATATTAACCGACGCACTCTTACCTATTTTGAAAGACTACAATTAATTAAATTACGGGTGTGAAATAAAATAGATATTGAACTGCACTGATTAAATAATAAACAAAAAACCAAAGTAGAGCAAAAATCCGCACTAATAAATTGTAGGTCAAGTGTTTTTCCAATGTTTTTATAACTCGTATACAACTGAATGTTTGTAAGTTTTGTGATCTTCAAATTAATATTCAAGGATAAATCCTTTCTTGTTTGTTATTGTTTTGTTATTTTTTTTGCTTTTATTGTCTAAAATAATAAATAAACTAAGATTATAAAAAAAATCTGAAAAAAATTTCATTTTCTTATTAAATTTCAACACTTTAATAAAAAAGATATGCCGTATACATCTGAATGTTTCTGACTGTAAAAAGCAGCCAGCAACAAATATTTATATTTAAATTTGAATTAATTGTGTTTTGTTGTATTGTTAATGTAAAATTAGTATATTTAAATTCAAATCAATTGTAACGTATCATTACACCGATTATTGTAATTGTCATCGCGCCCCGCATATTAGACCAATCGATGTAAAACGAACTCATCTTACAACGCAGGTATAAGGTGTGAATGCGAGCGCGAGTATGAATTTATGTCAAAGGAAAAAACCCAAAAAAAAAAGACGAGAAAAAATATTTTTGATAATTCGTAAATCGTAATAAACCGTCGTAGAATAAACAGTGGAAAAAACCGTATGTTGCAAGGTTTTTTACGCGAACTAAGTAAGAAATTACGTAGTTCGTGTAATCAACCTATAAGCACCATATAATCCCCAAGATCCATCCTTTTTTGGAGTCATGCATGTGTCATGCATGTGCTTTTGCATGGCTCATCTATCGTCTCGATGCAATGCGTTACATTATGTTTGGCGATATTTAACTGCGGAGTGTCTCGTGTCACCGTAACAAATTCTTGTAATAACTTTAAAATTTCATTTTGATACGTACATATTTGCCTGAATAATTGTAATACCGTATGACTGAATTTGAATGGGACTTCCCGAGGATTTGCAATTAGTATTTGTGTCGATTAGTTATTTTTTATTTTACATCGGCCAGTAAACCATAATGTGTCAAAAAATCCACACCCAAAATGCATCTATCAAGTTTTGCGATAACGAATTTCCAAGTGAATGCTCTATAAAGACCAAGATTAAGAATGAGATTTTTAACCCCACACCAAAGTGTCGTGTCAATCTCTGAAGCATTTGCAGCAAACAATTTAAAATCTGAAAGTTTAGCCACCCGTCACATAAAGTGGTGCCTAATGATTTTCTAAACACTTCAAACACTTTTTCGCATTGGTACCGTGTTTAAAATGGTACCAACATAACGGATATATAGCTACTTGCTCTTTGGCTACTGGCTACCTTGCAACGACAAAATGTTAGACACATTTTGAATTTCGAGTTGAGTATTTTAAAGTCGATTTATATTTAAAGTCGGTTTATATTTAAAATCAGGTTTCGAATAAATTGGTTAACCGCCAAAACCGGAACTCGCACTATTTTTTGTGAGAATTTATCCAAAACACGTCGACTCCCATAAAAATTTTGTTTCTTTGTTTTTAATCTTTAAATCTTTTAATCTCACGTATGACTATAGAGCGGAACTCCTTGCCAGCCTATAATAGTGTTGGTCTGGGATATGGGTCCGTCCATGAGCTTTGCACTCCGACAGGAGCCATAGTTATATTCATTTATAAAACCTTCGCAGCGCTTTAAAAAATAGTTTAGGGGAGGTTACCGATAATGGCAGATACCAAATATGTAGATGCTTTACTCAAACCACCTGTTTTAGAATGACACCTATAATTAGATTATGTAAAATCACGTGCAATCAGACTTAATATTCTTAATGCAAAAAAAAAACAGAATATTTTCGGCCGAATAATAAAAGCGATCACAATCAGGGTGAGACATAGCAAACCCCAATTCGAGAAATTTACCATAAGAGTTTTTTAAGTTATCACTAAAATTCAAAGTTCAAATTATGCAACAAAAATATGTACATATATACATAATCTCAACGATAGATAGGCATGATGACACATAACTTGTAAAACTATTGTATGAAACTTAAGAGCTCCCGGTTCAATCATATCAGTTGTCCGATGGTGTATTTCGATAAGGCCACAGGTGCGGTATTCCATTCATTTCTCACACCTGTGCTTTTATCAAACAAAATATTGAATGGGACCATGACAAGCCATTTTGTGAATATTATTACTGTTATGATTAGCCATTCAATAGTTGTGCTAGTTAATCGCTAGTTGTTAAGTGAACATGTGTTGGGTCATGTTCACTTAACAACAAATCATCAAATCAAAATTTAACAATTCACAAAAAATTGATCATGCTAAACAACACAATATTGTTGCAATTAACTCAGACAACTTACAGCTTCTTTTTTGTTCCGTTCTTACTACCGTATATCGAACACAACGCGTTTAAGGGTTACATCTAAATATAGAATTTGCAATTTGGGGTCAAAATTAGCCGGCACATACGAAAGCAAATTACGCAATCAAAACAACAATTTTATCATGTACATACAAAATGTCATGTCCGCTCATATCTCATTTTATGTAATTATGAAATGAAGCAACACAATAAATTGATAGCACATAACATTGGAAAATTTACTAAATGCGTTGTAGATATCAAAATCACATAACCTCAATTTAATTTCGATGAAATGTAAGAAAATTTCACGTACCTTGTAAAATTTTTAATATAATCTGTATTTAATCACGTAAAAACACTACACAATTATTTAAAAAACTAATTAGAAAACGCACTTTATTACTATGAACAAAATAATTATTTACTTTACGCGACGAAATGTAAATTATACTCAAAACAAAGTTCAAAACTTTTTTAATCAGCTGTTTTGTATTATTATTCCACTTGACATTTGTACCGTGTGTAATTTTTTTATTTAGTTGGTAGTATTCTGTTTAATAGTGTTTAAATATAGATGGCAATAAAAGTACTAAAATCGATAAATGAAAAACTATACAGTGATGGAAGCAATTATTCAACGCTGCAGAAATTTGTTTCTAATTTAGAATGTAAATTTACGTTATATCCCTTTTGCTATCCGGTAACACAATTGTGTGGGTACGGCAAAAGTACCATGCCAAAAATTTATTTTTGTATGTGTTTTGACCCAACTTACACATTTGTGCATACCTTTTAAACTTATTTTCGTCCGAAAAAAAACACTATAACCATACACACCATTGTGTTGGTTGTACTTCAAATCAAGCGAAATTTTTTATCAAAATTGCCTTACATACCATGATTTTTTACTCACACATTTGTGCGGGTGAACAGGGTGGTGAACAGATGTATGGAAGATATCTCAAAATGTTTGCAAATTTGAATAATCAATCAAAATTGTTCCACGTTTTGTTTACAAACGGTTAATAATTTGTCAATACATAAATATTCGTACTGTTTTCGAATTTGACGGTCTCGTTTCAGATGCGATGATAATTCGTTGATTTAATACTACAGGCAGCTGACCGGGTTACATAAATATAGTCCACACCCATGATTTGGTTGTAATGTGTAATCATTTTCTACAATTTGGTTTAAACCTAATTCCGGGATAAGATATTTGTATTCATCCTGGGGCAGTTTAGTGCTCACAACTCACATACTGTGGTAATAGTTTGGTAACGGCTTCCAAAATAATCTAGTTGTTTCTAATTTTTTTCCTGTCCAGTGGCACTATTCTGGTTTTCCCTGGGAATAGGGAATTGGGAAAAATATTTTCATAGCATTTTTGTCTAAATTATATTTTTCTGGCTTACTGTTGGAATTAGTTTGGTGTAATTATTTTCGAAACTAAGATGATTAGGAAACTTTTGTTCCACAATATTTTTATAGGGAAAAATAATTCCCAATATATCTTTGTTTCAAAATTATTTACACCCAACTAATTCCAACAGTAGGCCAGAAAAATACAATTTTAGACAAAAATGCTAGGGAGGGATCTCTATTCCCAGGGAAACCCAGAATAGTGCCACTGTAACTAAAAGTTATTTCTGACAAGTCAATTAAATGTCAATCTTGGCATCTTTATCAAAGACGATCTACTTCGTTAAGCTAAGTAACCAGCTCGCGCTCAGGGCCGGTCCTGTCATATGAGCACAATGCGCATTTGCACAGGGCGCCAATCACAAAGGGCGCAAGGGTGTAGATCACACGGACCAAGAAAACCAACAAATTAATGTTAATTACATATTATGTAATATCGTTCTGTAAAGTTCATTTGCTCGAATACAACAACAAAATTCTATTTAAAAACAATACGAGTCGTCGAAATTACTTTCCCCGTATTAAGAAGTCATCCATACATACCATAGTGCATATCCACATTAGGGTAACTTGAATCCGGTAACTTCTTCGTTCGTTTCCCCTTTACCTATAAAACCAATGTTTTTGCGACGCAAAAAACCAGTTTTATTGGTAAAGGGGAAACAAACGAATAAGTTACGGGATTCAACGTTACCCTAGTGTGGATATGCACATACAGACAAAAATTATTTCTTGTGTTTTTTCTGTAAGTAATGACAGTGCACGTGCAGGTTTTTAATATGCTCTTTTTGTTTGAGTTGGCTCGTATTAATTACATACATATATGGAAAGGTATATATTTTCTGTGTGTATTTGTGTCAGATTTCGATTTTCTTATTTGAATTTGTGCAATGCCTTCTAAACTACTGGCCGCTTACACCAAATGAGGACGACACGCTAAGTCGACGTTGTTGTTGCTTTCTCTAGTTGCTTTGTTAGTGTAAATATCCTAAAATTATTATTGCGCAGTCTCGGTATAGACTTAAATTGACGTCATATGCGAAAAATGAGAGTAGTAAAAGGCCAGTAGTATAGAAGGCATTGATTTGTGCATGATAAAACTTTGCACAGCTACAATGCGATTCGTTACTATTTGAGATAGGGGGAAAATTTAGTTCCCATTTCTGCTTTCCATATAAAATTGGAACAATTTTAAACAAATATTTTTATTATTTTCGTTGCTTTTATTTAAATCAGTTTAAGAATAATTTTAATAATAATGCAAATTAATGTTAAATTAAAAAGAAAACAAACAGAAATGGGATCACAAATATTAATGAATCGCATTGTATAATAGTAGACGATATTTTTTATGTGTTGCATTTGTGTCGTGAACGTGTTAAAAACATTTGCCTGTTTTCGTATTCATAAATAAAGTATACTAAAATAAACACATTATTTTGTTTTGGCATTGTTATAGGATTACATTCATGCCTACTATGATATATTCTTGTTTGATTGATTGCCGAAGTAAGTTGGTGTGGTTGGTTTGCAAATGGCAAATTTAGGGGCACCAGTATTGAACATTGCACAGGGCGCCGAAATAGCTTGATCCGGGCCTGCTCGCGCTAAGATAAATTTTAACGCGGTCTTCAAAAGTCTCCACTCAATTAAGGTCGGTATCCAGCTCGCGCTAAGATAAATTTTACATGCAAATTTGACGTAAAATTTAGCTAGCGAAATAATAAAAAAATATTTAGCTCGCGATTTCGCAGATGCGGTACGCAGCTGAAGCGAAAAGTTCGTAGTTATCTCATTCACATATAGACTGCGCTAGTGAAAACTCTACAAACGTTTTCACGGCAATTTATCTACCTAGAACGATAAAATTGAGATAAATTTTGACAGCACAACGTGAAAACTATTTTTTTTTAAATAGATAAACTAAATAATTCTATAGATTATGAAAGCTTCGAATATCAAGAAGAATACTTGATTGACTACGAAGAAATGGATACAGAAAATTTAGAAAGTGGAAAAAGGAAGCCAAAACGGGAATTTTAACTTTTAATGTTTATAAAATGTACTTATTAAATAGTCGATTGAACTATATTATTGTTTGTTGTAGGAGAAATAAAACAAACGTCAAAATTTATCTCTACACAAACTTTTTAGCTTACAATTTATCTGCAATTTAGTGGAGACTTATGGAGACCGCGTTAAAATTTATCTTAGCGCGAGCTGGATACCTAGCTTTACAGATAAATTAGTAAGCTAAAAAGTTTATGTAGAGATAAATTTTGAAGTTTGTTTTATTTGTCCTACAACAAACAAAAATATAGTTCGAAACTATTTTCACAGTCTAGAAAATTATTTTGTCCATCCATTTAACAAAAAAATAAATTTCCACTTTTTCCTGTCAAAATTTTTCTAAGTTTTATTGTTTCTTAGGTATCTGCCTAGATTGCTGCGAAAACGTTTGTAGAGTTTTCACTAGCGCAATCTATATGTGAATGAGACAACTACAAACTTCTCACATCAGCTACGTAATGCATCTGCGAAATTATGAGCTAAATATTTTATTTGTTATTTCGCTAGCTAAATTTTACGCCAATTTTGCATGTAAAATTTATCTTAACGCGAGCTGGATACCGACCTTTACTATTTAAAACAAAATTAGAAGAGAAAAAAAATTGTGGTGTTCTAATTTGGGAAATCATGATCCTGAAATTATTGTTACGCAAGTAGTAATATGTCTTTAGTATTAAATGTATAAGTGTATTTTATTCATCCGGATAATAATTTCTCATCCGTCAGCCCAATATTTCATGTCCCTCAATTTTTAAGATACGTTTTGAATATTCAAAAAAGGTTGTACAATGGAAGATCAGATGGCTCCTTATTGTTCTAAATGTTTAAGAGTTGAAAATTTCTGTTTAAAAGCTTCAAATCAATAGTTAAATCATATAATTTTTGAATAATTCATTTGGTGTTTCATGGGTCATCAAAACGTCAAGTTGACAGGCACAAAAGTCTAGTTGACTATTCTTCTTGTTACGAATTTGCCCTGTCAAATCCAATTCGTATCACTAAATAACGTTTAAAAAATGTACAGTTATAGTGAGGTATAGTGAGGTAATTCTCGTGATGTTCACTGCTTCCGAAATATCCCCCCCTAATATTTACTGAAATATTTCCGAAAATACCAGAGAAATTCCCACAACAATTTTCCCGCTATTATCCACAAACACAAAAACAAGTAATTTCCTCATTATTTATTAAATCACTTTCACACCATTTACAATTATTTTAATAACATCACTATTTTCACTTATAACCGCGTCTAAACCAAGGCACACTTAAGACTGACTCATTCAGTCACTCACATACTGACACAAACACACCGACATGCAACAGAAAGCACAAAAACTATCAGATAAATCTAGCAGAGGAGGCTAGCCTTATAATAAATACCAGGAAAGCCAAGACGACGAGGAAGTAAACATGGTGAAAACCTAAAAAACGTATTAACAAAATCAGAAGAACATTGAATATGTTTTACCCAATGTCTGGTCGGGAGCACATCTGTCCTATTCCGCAAAGCTAAACTAAGAATGTTTGAAATCGAGTGTTGTTGTACGGTTGCGAAACATGGGAGCATACACCTAAAATCAACAACAAGCTACAGGCGTTTGTAAATAAATGCATTAGAAGAATACTGAGGCGCTTCCGGTGCAACAAAATATCAAATGTTAAGCTCCCTAGGCAAACGAATTAAGCAGTCATTGGGACCAAAATAAGTAAGTGTAAATGGATTGGCTACACACTCAGGAAGTCACCGAATGACATAACAAAAAGGTCTCTGGAATGGAACCCACAAGCGGAAAGTAAAGTTGGACGGCAACCTGTAACCGGAAATGAACGATGCTATAGCAGAAACGGAACAACTCAAAAAGTCATGGGTAGAAATTAAAGCAATAGTACCCAACAGAGTTAGATAGTGCAGCCTAGTAGACGTCCTATGTTCCTAAATTGGAGATAAAGGAAAAAAACTGAAGGAATACGTTTGGTTTAAATATTTTCGTAATTTGAAGAAAATTGTTCCACTAAATGCTTATAGGGTAAAATGTTTCCCATTTCACGTTGTTTCGAAAATAATTACAACAAAATTCCTATAGTAGGCCGGAAAAATACAATTTAAGCCTAGTACTCAGTTCGATTTCATGTGAAATCTTCTTACAATTTTACTAAAGTGAAATTAGAAATGAAAAATTCTATTTCTGTTTTCATTTTGTAGTACATACTCAGTTCACCAGCGAAAAATCCAAGTGTGTTTAATACATCAAAGATGGTGCGCATAAACTTTCCAAATTATTTTCATCTGAAAATAATGTCTCGGCACATTATTTTCACGCGAATTTTTGACATTTGGTTGCGTTTGACAATAAAAAAATTTTAAATACCACCAATCTTTAAATTTTTAATAAAATCAATTTAAATAAATTTGGAGACCGTGTTACAATTTCAATTCACTTTGAATTGAGTACTACGCTTTAAGCGGTCAGCACGAAAATATTGCATCCAGGGGCGGAACGTTGTACCATCACTTCGAATCGAAATTCGAAAAAAGTCGAATGGCGGTGTATTGTATCATTTTCGAAAAGAAAAATGATACAATTTTCACTTTTTCGATTCGACTTTTTTCGATTCGAAGTGATGGTACAACATACCACCCCAGGTCTATAACTGAGATAATTGAGACATCTCAAATGTAGGATGCTGGATATTGTCTCGTGTATCTAAAATAAAGTGGGACACTGCTTCATTTTTATAACCTTTTCCAGCCTGCTAGATTAAAAAATTGTGACATTTCTATCACGAAATAATTTGTTTTCGATACTTAAACGAAATTGGAGAAAGGTGCGAAATTGAAGAGAGCTCACACACTCCGCTTCAGTCAATTACAACCACTTATTATATTGTTTTCAAATGTCAATAACTTCCATATTTTCATCGTCTGATCACGATCACTGATGAGACTGAACACAACTATAACCCCCTATCGGAGTGCATAACTCATTGGCCGATCCATCTTCCATGTGCAGATGGTTCTTCGTAAATCGGACCTATAGCCGTACGTCTTTGATTTTCCAGACAACTGCGTAAGGTAGGACGTGAAAGGCGAACCGCGAAAGGGTTGGAAGTACTTCGGCCCCAGAACCGATTCCAACAATTAAATCAAAAAAAACTTCCATATTTGTGAATTTGTGAAACATATTCTCGTTTCTTTATACATTAATTTCAGGTACATTGTCGGTCATTGAAATAACGGTAAAACAGATACTAACAGTAAAACCGTCATCCTTATTTTTTTACAAAACTAGTAATGTAGAAAATGGGTAAAGGAACGACACTTTCAGAAGGCGGAAAAGCAAAAATCGAAATTTTAAAGGAAGAAGGATTTTCAAATCGTAAAATAACAACAAAAATTGGTAGAGAAAAGCTGTTCAATAAGAAGCCTCCTTTGAATGCATCATGCAAAGCAAACCGATTGGAATTTGCCAAAAATCACATGGCATGGAGCAAAAATGGTACCAAGTTGCATTTTCGGATGAAAAAAAAATTTAATTTGGGTGGCCCTGAAAGAGGGAATATTTTTGCACAGAAAACATAGTGGACAAGGTGGCGTAATGGTTTGGGGTTCCATTTTGTACTACGGAACAATTGACTTGGTTTTTCTTAGCACGAAAATGACTTCACTTTCATACAAAGCTATTTTGGAATAGATTTTATCAAAAGTTTAAGAGATTTTCGAACCTTTGCCATATAGATTTATCAACAAGCCAATGCCAACTCTAATTAGTTCCTAATATTTGAAAGTGTTATATTTTATGTAAAATAATTTCTTTGAGTAAAGTGTAGAGATCGGCTGCAGTTAGACTTAAGGTATTGTAGAGTTAGCCAGACGTTGCGGTCATTCAATCTTCTGCACAACTTATAAAAACTTACTTAGAAGATACACACTTCTAGATGTAGAGCCCATGACGAATTGTTTGTACACTCTAGAAACAAGGAGTTTATTTTTGCGACTATGGCTATGGGCATCTACATTAGTCCCCTCTTTACCATCTCTAATTTACTAGCTAATTAATAAAAGCACTATAGGCAAACTGGAATATTTAAGCTGTAACGTTGCTTAAGCTTCTTAAGCTGTTTATTTTGTTGATATTTTGCCCGCCCCCTAACCCTATATTAATTTCACCTGTTCATTGGACAATTTTTTAATGCTTTCCAAATCTTTGTTTTCGGGGTTTCTCACCTAAAATAAAACAGGGAATAACGCCTGATTACAATAATCATTCATATTAATTTAATCTTTCACAAGATCAATTAATAATGGCGTATCGTTCCAAGTTTATTCGAATAGATTCCCAGATTACATATCTTCTAGTGATTTCTTCAGATTTAAAATTTCAATTATTTGTTTCCTGTCTCTGAAATCAAGCAGATCACTTTGTACTAAACGCTTAGAGTTTAGGCAGACGTGGCGGTCATTGAAAGATCATGCCAAAGACAAAAATAATTTATCACATATTTATAACATTTACAATTTACACTTATACACTTTAAAAAATTCCGCATACACATTTAACAAATATACTAAATGGGAATCATACGATGAATTATTAGCGCACTTTAAAAACACACTCAAATTTTAATGTCACGCTAGAAATAACATCTCCAGACTCCCATGTTTCAATCAACTAATTAGCCTCCTCGAGTTACAGTAGTAACACCACTGCTATCAACACAAAATTGTTATTCATAAACCGGTTAAAAATATGACTTATAGATGACAGCTCCTTACACACGCGTGCATATATTGTACGATAGCCAAGTGATTTCTTAATATTAGATTTGAGTCACCGGCGTGCGAGAGCTGCGTACTCGTTTATAAACGAAAATTATTTTCTCAATCATATTTTTCACACACAGTTGATTCACATTTGAAAATCCATAAATATAGATCTGAAGAAAATTTTGAAAACAAGTGAGAATTGAAATTTTCCAAATTCACGATTAATTTATAGAAACAAAAACAAAAAAAAAAAAAACTCGCGATCTCTTTATAACAAAAGAAAATATTTTTTTTTTAAATTTATTAAATGCCGCACTTAAATCATTTTATTTAATTTTTTGTAATTTCTTTTTTTTTGTTTGATAATCACTCAATTATAATAGAGACACAACACTGAGAGAGAGGCCTGAGAATTTAGTTATTTGCGCGCACAATAATCCATAGCATCATAAGTTATGCGATTTATTTTCCATAGGCTTGATGTTGTCGAATATCTCGAATTTTCCGGTACATCGAATATACGCATACGATGAGATAGAGATGGAGCACATTAAATATTAAAATGATTGTAACGGTAACTATGCTGACGGAAAGTGAATTACCGAAACAGACGAAGACCGCAAAACTCATAAAAATAATAATGATCGCGGTTTGAACAGTTATCCAGGGTACCAGCATCTGAGGTATATTCTAAAAAAAAATAAACAAGATGATCATTACTTATTGGCCTTGCATACAGTTTTGTGATAGCTACATACCTTTAGAATTCCTATAATTAATAAAAGACAATCAAGTATATGAACAAATGAGATTATTGTCATTACGACCAATACGGCGAATACGTGTGGATCTTGGGCGGCCGATATAAATGTGGCCAAACAAACGGACGAAGCAATATAGAGCATCATGCCCAGCCATCCTATTAGTATATTGCCGGTTCGTAATGTAAGACAGCAGCACGTCTTCTGCACGGTGATCATTCTAGATGATCAGCTTTCCTCGATTTCAAAAAAAAAATATTTTTCTATTTTTTTATATATTTTATCAACAAAATTCCAAAACAATTTTGAAATTATGGATACAGAATGATGATTAGGTGAACTTTATACAATCGCGAGTTTTTAATACTGAAGTGATATCAAAATAAATATGAGCATGATGCTCTGTTTGGCTTGCAGCGCAACTTTATTTTT
The DNA here is from genome assembly GCA_932526605.1 of Nephrotoma flavescens. Classification (NCBI taxonomy): domain Eukaryota; kingdom Metazoa; phylum Arthropoda; class Insecta; order Diptera; family Tipulidae; genus Nephrotoma; species Nephrotoma flavescens. The sequence goes on along the minus strand of OW052220.1, from coordinate 108,305,838 downwards.
AGCTAATAATAGCATTGAGTATTTTTCGTGCTGGTTGTTGTTCTTCGACTTCATCTCATAAATGTTTTTAAATTTTTTTTTTTATATTTTTTTGGTCGGAGAAAATCGCGGGGGTGTCTATAAACAAGTGGTGAGTACTATACCTACACTTTAAATTAAAAATTATTTGGAAAGTTATTTGTTAATATGGAAAACATGACATCTATTAATGAGCACGCACGACTGTACGTGCAAATGTTTTACAATCGTCTAATTAAGAGATATTAACCATGTGATCACATAGCTACAAGCGCCTAATCGATATCTGGTTAATTTAATTTGTTATATGTAGACAAGTGTAAACAATTATAAAATTAATTGAAACAATTTTATTTACTTTGATCTGTCACCCAAAACATGTTTATAGCTTCTTCTTTTTTGGAAAAATCATCGCGAGCATTCTGCTGTGTTGAGTGTAGTGCATCGGCATGGTATTTCCGCCAGCTGCACCGGAAGTAAGTCTAGTCGGTTATTGAGGTATATGTATAATTGGAATGGTTTTCCATATCATGCTCAAACCTTCACAGTAGTATACCGAGTGTGGTTTAGGCAAAGCCAAATATAAATAAATAAAGCAATACGGGAAATCGCAGGCTAATTGCTATCATTATGTATAAAGAGGGCGATAACATTGACACCAAAGGTGTTATCACAATGCACTAATAAACAAATGTAGAACTTGTGTTTAAAACCTGAATACTCTTTAACGCAACCAACATTTTCATAATAAACACTCGGTAACAAATTTTACACAAATGAGCTTTGTTACATTAAATGGCTACAAAAGTTGCGACATCCCAACGGAACAGATAAAAAATTTGAAAAATTTTACTACTGAAAAATACTATGAACTAACATCTGACCATTGCTTTGTATTAACAACGCAGACCACGAGAGTTTTAGATTAAATCAGATTCTGGTGGCCCTATAAAACTAGCATAGCTATACTAAATGATGGTTTTTCCTACTCATTAAACTATTCACAGTTTCCTACCAAGTTTAAAATAACGCAGGCCCTCCCCTATGGAGATTCATCAGGTTACTTAGAAGGACAGCTCCCAAAAACTTCATTCTGCTTTCCGTTAGACGGAAAGAGGTGCAAAGCAAGCTGTTTATTCCTTATCTTCAGGTTTATTGTTCTTTTGGTATACACCTTTCGTTTCAAAACACCCCAAAGAAAGAAATCCAACGGCGTGAAATCGCATTTTCTTGGTTGCCAATTCACATCGCCGCGGTGCGAGATAAATCTCCCTCAAATTTCATCTTCAACAATTCGATTGTTTCGTTCGCTTTATGACATTTCAGGAATTTGAGGCCAGAAGAATTTGTCTATTATGTCACACTAACGAACGCCGTTGCTTCCTTCAAATGTTGTGTCAACTGAATCTTGTAAGTTTGCAAATGCAGATCTTTAGTTAAAATCGAAATGGAAGGATTCAACTCAATACTCTCACTAACTGCTTGTTATGGTAGGATCATTCTAAAAAAAACTATAAGGGCACAGCTGCAAAAACATCCGTACAAGTTTCTATAAGTTGGAGAAGGTGGGGGAGAGGGGAGGGGGAAGATAGCACCAATTCAAATTACATAAACCACATGAGTGGTGAGAACATTGCAATCAGTCTACATCCATTTAATTGGATTTTATCATAAACGTTGAACAATTTAAAAATAATTTAGGTATATGTATCAGAGGTGTCCATAAGGTTGGTCGCGATCGACTAGTCGTTTTCTTTTAAATTCCGAGTAAATTAATTGACTAAGAATACCATTCAAAATTGAGAATAAAATGATCAACATACTTGAGTGCATCTTTATAATGCTTTTCAAATCAAAACGTAGATCCCTCAAAAAAAATAGTGGGCACGCCTGACATATATCTTCAGATGTTTGATACTGATTGAAAAATTGCTAGCAAGAAAGCAGAGTCTTAAGAATTGTTTGTTTGGAGAGAAGATTTAATCATCTGAAGCTGGTTCTTCGTGGAGTTCATTAAATGTAAGAAAAACAGAATGTAATAAATCGTTGGATTATTACTTTATTGGCCAACAAAAGCTTTAATGTGATAAAATATTTGCTATATGATGTAATGGCACAGGGTGCAGAGGTGGGAGGGGGAGGGTTGGTGGTTGGGTTTGGAAAATCAAATATTTTTAGATTGGCACATTGAATTTAATTTCTTAGGTTATGTTAAATAATAAATTAAACTTAGAAAAGAACCCTCAAGCTGACAATGAAAACCTAATCTCAACGTCGTTCTGACGAAGTTTAATGATTCTTACTGAGTACTGTTTCCTAATATTCAGTCTGAGTTGAACTCATTAAATTTCAGTTTTGCTGAGTTTGGTTTTCTACGAACTTTTGCATTTTAACCTTTATCTATAAAATTGTATTTGTATGAAAAGAGGCGGATCAAATAATTAATTTTTTTTTAATTTCAGAAAGCTTTGAAGCGCTTCTGAAAAACTGCGTAATTTGAGTAATTTAATTTTTTTTTTTTATTTTTCGGTAACTGATATTTTCATAACAGTGGAAGATGGCACAAAACCCTCTTACACCCAAATTTCGACAGTAAGAACAAACCGACTGGGATATTAGAACCATTCTAAGAAACTTACTACCAATATTGGTTAGAAATTGGCACATTTCTATTAAATGTACTGACGTAAATATAGTGATTAAAACTGAGGCTGGCTGTCATTACTGAACCCTTTCAATCTTCATAAAATATTTGAAAGGACAGAAAAAGTTCACATTAGAAGTTCAATTAGCCCCAAACCAAATTTTTTATTGGTGTAGAGGCGCTGGCCCAAGCGAAAATGAGATGGGGGATTCAAGGCCATTTTGTTTTTTTTATATGTAGGTTTTGATTTGAATTTTGTTTTCGGAGAGCATAATAAAACCATGATGAAAAATCATAGAGAGGTGAAATATTCCCAAGTTTCATTTTCGTCGTTTTGTGCGCGTTGCGTCACTTATTATTCTTTTTTTCTTATGTTCGAATATTTTAGATATTATGACACATATAACATTATATATAGTTACATATAAATATTAAAATATATTAAATAAAATTCAGCTCACAAATTCTTGTTAATGATATTATAGCTTTGTTCCTCGATTTACAAATTTCAAAAATATTCGTGATCTTAAGAATTCATTTATTTAAATAGATTATGTACTTTAAATTACAAATTAAAATTTATCTCGATTTTATTTTATTTGTTATTTTATGATTTCCGCAGTGATTAAAATTCAAATTTTTAATGATTTTAACTAAATTTTTATTTTCTGTCATTTTGCGTGTTAAAATCATGTTTTAGTATCTTGTTTTTATGTTTCTTATGGCGTTTTCTTTTAACAAAAAACTGGCAAAAATTTTTTGATGTAAATCACATTTTAGCGGAAAAAATAGCAAAAAAAAATTTTTTTTGATGTACATCAAAAAATGGAAATATAGATTTTTACTTCCATTTTAACTACCACGTACACATATTTATATATGCACATATAATACGTCAACCGTAAATATTGTCAAATACGTCAAACGCGTCATTTGAATTTTTTTCAAAATGGTTTGTTATTGTTTTCGGTATCCCTTTCGGGTTTGGACACGGGTAGACACACTACGCCACACATCAAATTTTTTTTTCATTTTCTTTTTAACTATCCGAAATTTGATTTACATCAAAAACGTAAAAGAATCCGCTATTAATAACTTGAACCGTGAAGCGTAAGTCATAAGTTTGAATATATTGAATACAATTAAGAAGTCAATAATAAGCATACAGTTTGTTTTCAGGTTTAATAAATAATACGAGTATATGTTTACTGACTATTTTAACGGCCAGTTTGCCAAATGCTAATGACTTTAGAGAAATTATTAATGATTTAATATTAATTATTAATATACATAATTCAATTTGTTATTGATGTGGTTCGGATAGCTGTGGGTTCAGAAAATTATATTAACTTACAATATAATTTTCTGAACCCATGGTTGTTTGAATTGTATTAGTAATAAATTGAATTATTGAGTTGTAGAGGATTAAATTAATAAATATTTATATTATTTAGGAAACCGGTAGATTAATTAAGAATGAATTTCAGAAATCTTTAGATGTTATGAAGAAATATTTCTTTGAAATATTAATTGCTGGTCGTGTAGATTAGAATTGTGCTGTCATTATGTTAATAACTATTGGCTTTACCTAGGTATTTGTAACCGAACTGATCCAATTAATCAATTAATCAATTTTGTTTAGGTAGCTGATAAGTATTAATGTAGAATTATATTACAGAAAATTTCCAGATGCACGTGAAATATTATTTTTTCTCAGGTTTTGATTTAGTGGGGCAATTGTTGGCGATCAAAGCAATACCATCGTTATCCATTAAACCTATTAAGCCTTTATCCTTCCTCTAGTAGATTAGAAGTAGATTAGAATTGTGTTGTGCCGTACGATCGCTAGGTGTCTGCAACCGGATCGTTCTGTCCCAAAAAAAAAAAAAAAAAAAAACCTTTCCTATCCTTCCTATTGTTATGTGTAAACAGGCTGTAGGAATAGGCCCGGCGTTATCCGGGACTCTTGGCTAGCACTTGGTTCTACAGTCCAATCAATCAATTAGAAGTTCAATTAGCCCCAATAAATGCTGACCCAACATGCTTTTTGCAAGGAAAAATCAGAAGGAATATTTATGATAACCTTACGGGCCATCAATGAACCGAGGCCGTTCACTCGAGCACTCACTTGTCTGGGTTCCGTTTGAGTTACTCTGCGAGTGATTAGATCAGGTGCTGAAAGGCAGGATCGTGACGGCTGGCCTGTGTATCTCCTCCGTCAGAAAATTTGTTGGTACAGGTACAGCATAAAGTGGGATCTTTTCCCTTATTCTCTGAATTGAGGAACGGTGGGATTTTGAAACCCACATCATTATTCCGCAATCTGCTATCTTCAATAGTGCACTCAGGCGCTTACCCACACACTAGCGACTTTATTTTGTTTGATGTGAAATACTATGCTGTCCCGTCACCATCCTTTGAGGACTAAACTAGGATTAACATTCCCACCAAAGAAAAGGGATGAGCGGATCATTGTGAACTCTGAAGTGTTGTCTTTTTACTAAGTATTTAAAGCTGTGTGGTGAGTTTGGGAAAACAGGTGTTCCAAATTAAACATAAACCTCGCTTTCCGTCACCCCGCACCCCGACTAGTCAAGTAAAAGCTAAATTAATTGTAATACGGGAGGCAGTAAAATGGACAGTGAGGGTTCAATTAAAGTGCCAAAATATAGTTTGGATAAGTAGCAGGGACTATTTGGTTTCACCTCGGGTGATTACTGTCGCAACAGATGAGATTCGACGGACCGTTGATGCAATTGAGCCGGAACTATGCCAAAATGTCGGATATTGTGTTCCTAAAACACTTCCTTCATAAACACTGCGTTTTTTTAAATTTATAAAAGGACGATCATAATGGGACACCGTATAGGACAATTTGCAAATCTTCCATGGAAAAGATATACCTAAGGTCGAATGAAGATATGTGGTGACATCATCTGTCTTTCCCGCGCATTAAAACCGTTTTGGCATTGAACCATTAAGGCATTAAATAAGAATAACCTAGTTCGCGGTTCAAATGGTGGAGCGCTAGTAACAAGTTCGGCTCATCTATTTTTGCTGCTAGGGTTTTTCGCGACGAGTTCCAAATAATTAGTCTAAGCGAATGGACGCAAAGAAATGAGGTTTACTCTTTCAATACACCATTTGGCGATTCCATCGAATGTAGATAGCGTTGGTTTCTATAACGTGTACAAAGGGGATGATAATTGTTAAATCCATTGTTTTGACAGTTTTGATCCCACTTGCTTCATAGTAAACTGCGAGTTCGTGTATTGTTCACCGGATGCCGCAGCTACTTTGTTGGAAATAGCGAACAAGGCAAAGTTTAATTTGAAATTTAAATATTCGTGCGAACACATTCCCGTAAATATTCCTAGTGTTCAGTCGTGTTTTTTATCAGCTTTTGCCATAAAACGCACTCATTTATCACAAAAAAAACCAAGAATAGTTTCGATTCGGGCTAATGTTTTTGCGTTATTATTTTACGGACAGGAACAACATTTTGTTCAACTTTAATGTTATATTTTCGTATTAAACAACAATACATTAAAAACAATGTAGTTCAAATCAGTGTCTGGAATAAAATCAACAACAAAAATATTGTTTGTTTATGATTTGTGTGTGTAGTTTCTTTTCTGTGTTCTTGTTCAATGTCCATTTCATTTCCTCCGAATGGTTGATTAGGCGACGTTGTGTGGTTAAAATTATTCGTATATTCACGAATTGAGTGAGAATATGATTTCCTTTACAGATATAAATGTCACCTAAAAACGATTTGTGAAAGTTTTTAGCGCAAGCAATTATCGGCAAATCTCTGCTACGTGAATTATAATTGAATGAATGTTTAAATGAGTGAATTACTATATGTACTGAGCGGGTTTGTTTTATTAGCTAAGAAAATATGTGAAGTATTAAATTATTGTGAGAGACACTTAGGCATTAGTAAACAATACATTTTTGTTATGACAGCGTCTACAATGTTTTGACGTGCAGAATCAATTTATAATTATTTATTCGATTTGGTTGTTCGCTCGGGTTTGACATAAAATTATACGGAGTGAAGTTAGGGTCGCAAAAAATATCATGATAATTTTTATCATTTTGGTCGGGCTGAACACGCCGATTGTGTAATTTTAGCACGTCAATGAATCTTCTGTTATAATTTGAGTTTTATGTGTCCAGGATAACACTGAACATTTTTCTACGCATGTTCTATAGTAACCTGAAACACTGAGAATATCCACTCAGTGAAAATTGTTTAGCAAAAACAGTCTCTCACCACGGGATTCACTAAAATTAGTGACCTCAGCAAAATGTCGGATTCAGATGAGAACAAGAATTGGGAAGAAGCAAGTTCACTCGGTTCTCTAAATACGACTAACAATTACAAAGTGTCGATGAAATAATCGCCTTTCAATCGGGATGACCCGGAAACATGGCTTATGCAACTGTAGCTCAGTTCAAGATTGATGGCATTTTCATCGACACAATCAAGTATGGGCATCTGATTGCCGCGCCCGATCAAAATACGGTAAAATTCGTACACAACAAAATACTCAAACCAGAAATTAGATTAAAAATCTATGATTGACGAAATTTCGTAATTTGGTACCGCTACGAGAGGAAGGCGAAATATAGCTCGAATACGCGGTCATCGGTGATACCCGATCAAAATGACAGTCGAAATTCCGTTGATTATACGAATAAAAACACGTTATCAACGTTATCGTAAGAAACAACTACTACACATACTGGCAGCCAAGCTAGTTCTAGTGTGACGGATGCTAACACCGAGTCATTTCAATCGTATGCAGCAACTGCAGTGGTGTAGGTAGAATCAAACAATGGCCATAAAACTCAGTGTAGAGCACTATTAGGCAGTCAGTGATTTGCAGTCGAATTAGATGTTACGGAGAATTTATGCCGGCTATAATAAAGCCCAATAAGATGCCAATTTCGATTAAAGTGTCTGGAATAAATAAAAGACGCAGATTTTATACATTCAGTCTCGAATTTCGACATACATATATTACCAATTTGGAATTTTTAGTATTGCCTAAAATAACCGGAGGGCTTCTTATTATTTTGGTAGATCCTAATTTTTTTACTAAACCATAAGATCGATATGCTCATTGGGCCTGAAAAATATAACGAATTGTAAATAGCGTAGCAATGAAGGTCGTACGACACCCGTCGTTTCAAAATGCGAAATTCGGTTATATCGTACTGAATCATCGAATATTGTAATATGTATCAGTGATTGGCGACTTAAGTAGTGAAATTATTAAATTTTGGGAAATAGACCAGACCAATACGCACAATACAATTTCAATTGAAGAGAAAATGTGTGAAGATCACTTTGTTCAAAACACAGTATGAACGTCCAATGGTCACTTTCGTGTATAGCTATACCAATTAAATCAAACATTGGCGAGCTTATAGGAGATAACGAGGCTAATGCGTTAATACAATTCCAACATCTTGAACATAATTTGGGTAAAGACCACAATTTTCATAAACAATATGTCGACTGATATGTCAGACGCTAAACGAATTTCATTAGTATGTACAAACTCCCGAACAGCGCCGTTGAAAAGTCAATATACCATTCCATAATACAAATATTAGAATTGTGTGCTGCTGCTCACAAATAGGATTTCTGTTATTCAGGAGACTTCTGCCATTGAAAATTGAATGTATGTTCGAACAGACAGCACTCCTGCCGATTTAATATCTAGAGGATGCTTCTTGATCGTATCGTCTAAATTATGGTAGAATAGGCCGTCGTTTGTAGAATTAAAGCACCTGATTGGCCGATATCTTTAAATAGCAACATCAATCCTGAACTGCTTGAATTAAAGAAAATTAACGTGGGATTAACTGTGCGTATTTTCGAATTAAATTTAATTGATATACTCAAACTCAACTTAATAAACTAATAAGAGTAGTTGAAATGTGTCTTATAGGTTTCGTTACACTTGTAAAGCGGTTAGACATATTCGCAAGTATACAGTACAACTTATTCAAAGGAATGAATATGACGACGAGATTGAATATCTATGAAAAGTGTCCAATCTTCAAGTGTCCAATCAAAAGCATCACGGCCGTTCTTCAATGAGAATGACATACTACGCATCAGAGACAGATTGGAAAATGCTGATATGTATTTGTTTTGGGAATAAGCACTCCACGATCTTATACTGTCTACGGATAACTTCACTAAATTATTGTTTCGGAACGTACATTATCGTCTGATTCACGCTGGCCAACAAGCGTTATTTGCGACTCCTATATTAGATAAGAGGCGACCGTATTCTTTGTCGCAACGTATAGTTCATTAATGCTACGGTGTTTTCGTACATCTCCTAACATGATTATGCAAATTATGGGTAAATTTCCAACCCCTCGTGTTAGTTTATCTAGAGGTTTTCTTAATATCGGACTAGCTTTTTGTGGTTCTTTTGATTTAACTCACAGGCTTCGTAGAAATATAGCTTATATAGCAATTTTCACGTACTTTCTGCTAAGTCCATTCACATGGACCTTGTGGAAGATCTTAGCACTCTTGCGTGTTTGACGGCGTTTCGTAGGTTCATTGCACGCTTAGAGGGAAATGTGTTAATGTTTATTCAGACAACGCAGCGAATTTAATAGGAGCGAACTATGAACTGAATAATTCAACTCACACAAGTCGTGTGAGGCCGCAGTAAAGAGTCCCAAACATCATTTAAGTCGGGTGAATTCTCCAGAATGCAAATTTTCGACTCAACGAACTTTATACATTAATTGTAAAGATTGAAGTATATGTCTTAATTCGTGGCCGTTGACCCATGTGACAATTCTGCTGATTATCAAGTGTTGACACTTGTCAATTTTGGAAACAATGGCAAATCGAATATTTTGAAAAATTACAATAGCGCCAGTTGTGCCGTCCGAAAATATTACCGTTGGGTTGATCATATTATTAAAAGAAAATAACAACCCTCCATTAAAATGGTCAATCGATCGTGTAGTTGAGTTACCGACCGTTGGTCTGCTTAAAGCAAGCAGATATAAAACTAGTGATGGACAAAAAAAATTGAAAAAGATAGAAAAATAAAAGAATAAAAATAAGTCAAAAAATAAAATTAAATGAAACGCAAATGGGGAGAGAAAAAAAATGCTTAAAATTATAAATACTCGAGAGTATTTAAGTCAAATACACTAGGGTGCAAAAAATTTGCACATTGATAAATTTTCAATAAAAGTTCAAAAATATCAAAAAATCTCATGTCTGTTTTATTTAATTGAATGTAGATTCAAAGTTTATTTCAACACCTTTTATTTCAGCAGCTTTTTTGTACTTAAACCGTGCCAACAAAGTGATTTTTGGTGTCAACATCTGAAGCACACGTTTTTTGTGAATTTGTCAGCATATTTGTTGTAAAAATCGAATTATAACATGGAAATCTGCAAAAAAGTATTTTTATTAATAAGAAATATTCCCTCCCCTAGCCTGAATGACAGCTTCCATTAGATGTTTCATTCATTTCACCAAAGTTTTCACCAAATCTTGAGTTATCGCCTTCCATTCCTCTGCGATCGCCTGTTGCACCTCCTGGAGGCTCGTTGGAGCACAATTTCTGGCTTTCTATGAGCCTCATTTCTGTTTAAATGGCTTCGTAAATAAGCAAAATTGTCGCGTTTGGAGTGAGAAAAATCCACCAGTTGTTCACGAAACACGTTTATATTCATAAAAATTACCAGTTTGGTGTGGTTTATGGATTGGAGGAGTAATTGGACCATATTTTTTTGAAAATGAAAATGGCATTGTGCATGTAGTTACCGTCAATGGAGAATGCTACATACACATGATTACTGATTTTTGTGGCATGAGTTAGATGATTTCTACTCGAACGGTATGTGGTTTCAACAAGATGGTGCAACATATCATACGTCACGTGACACAATCAATTTATTGAGACAAAAGTTGAATAAACGTGTAATCTCCAAAAATTGTTAGTGTAACACCATTGGACTTTTTTCTTTGGGGTTATTTTAAATCATTACTCCAATAAAACACAAACACTCCATGAAAAAATTTCTAACCTGTTTTATCTTTATTTCATATTAAAATTATGTATACGCATTCGATTCTGCAATACGTTTGAAATAAAAAACATCACGTTTTCATTGGAAATACTCGAAATTCGTCATCAAAACAATTTATTCAGTTTTGTAAATCACATTTAACGTTTGTGTTATTTCGTATCTTCATGTTTTTCGTAATTGCAAAATAAACGATAAAATACTTTAGAATGGACCGTTTACCTGTGCCAGAGAAAATTGAAATGGTTCTGGTTTATGGAGAAGCTGGCAGAAATCTTGAAAATGCTGTTGCTATTTACGCTCAACGTTTTCCGGATAGGATTCGTTCACGTGCTTCATTTGGCCGTACTATCAAACAATTTATTACTGATGGAAATGCTCAACCGAAAAAGAGGACCCGTAGAGCAACAGTCACTGGAGAAAATAATAAAATTGCTGTATTTGCAGCAGTGGCTCATAATCCTCATGTTAGTACACGAGAAATAGTTCGCGATTCCGGATTGTCCCTCACCAGTGTTTGGAGAATTTTAAAACGGCACAAGTATCATCCATATCATGTGTCTTTACACCAAGATCTTCATGGAGCTGATTTTCAAAATCGGGTAACTTTTTGTCAATGGGCACGTGAACAAATACAACAAAACCCCAATTTTTTTCGTTGCGTAATGTTCTCTGACGTATCGTCTTTTACAAACCATGGAACGGTTAATCGACACAATATGCATTATTGGAGTGTTATAAATCCGCACTGGCTTCGTCAAGTTGAACATCAGCGTCCTTGGACTGTCAACGTGTGGTGTGGAATAATTGACAACAAACTTATAGGCCCCCACATTATTGAAGGCAACTTGAATGGTCAAATGTACCGAAACTTTTTGGAAAATGAACTGCCAATATTACTTGAAAATTTGAACTTAGAAGTGAGACTGAGCATGTGGTTTCAACATGATGGTTGTCCTGCACACTATTTGGTGGTGGCACGTGAAATACTTGATCATGATTTCAATGGTAGAGCTGCTCCGATAAATTGGCCCGCCAGATCACCAGATCTTACTTCGCCAGATTTCTTTTTGTGGGGCTATCTCAAAGACAAAGTTTACAAACAAGAACCAACAACACATGAGAACATGATTGAGCGAATCAGAAATGCGTGTGCTGAAATTCAACCAAACACACTTCGCAGTTGTGTACAATCATTGGAAATGCGTATTAATAAGTGCATTGAAGTCGCAGGCCATCATTTTGAACACTTATTTTAAGCTAAAATTATTTTGTTCGCCTGCCATTTACATTAATAAATTGTTTTGATGACGGATTTCGAGTATTTCCAATGAAAACGTGATGTTTTTTATTTCAAACGTATTGCAGAATCGAATGCGTGTGTTCTAAGAAGAAGAAATTGAAAAAATTGAATTTCGTCGATTACAACGCAATCTATTATGAACCGAACAAAATATTTCATTCAAATCATACGTACTTTTAGTCGTAGAATCCGTATCTGCAATAAAAAATATGGCTTCCTATCTTAGTTTAAAAGTTATCCCCGCCCCACCTACAATGCGAGGGGTGGGGGACTATTTTTTTGCACTAATGTATTTCCCCCGCGGTATGATTAAATTTTGATTATGGACATTTTTTCCGTAGAGTGGCTATTTTTCGAGATATTTGATCGTCTCAGTTTAAAAGAAACACTCGGTACATAGCTCTAATTCGATCACTTAACAATTAAATTTAAATTACTATAATATTCCCATTAATCACCATTATTAGCCCCAGAGTAGCTGGGCTATGCTAGTTACGTTAACTATTGGCTTTATTGGGTGTCTGTAACCGGGCCAAGTCTGTCATAACTAAATCAGATTTCCTATCCTTCGGTTTTGTTAAATGTGAAAATGGTGCACTGTGGAACCCAGCCTTTCGGTTAATTTGAAGTAACACTCAAGTGAAGGTCTTACCACGCGCACCATAGTCGTGGGCCATATAATACAATTTGGAAACGTATAGGGAAGAAACCACACAACTCATTTTTCATAGGTAGGTATAACCAAACAATTTCTATGCGATAATTTCAATATTTCAGAAACCAGTTACGTTTAATGAGCGAACCAAGTAAGACGTGGAAAAAATTGTTTCTTTTTTTTCAAGTCTAATTTTTTCGTACAAGTGAAATTAAAATTTATAAAATAGTTTCTACTTAAAAAAACCATTTTATAATTAATTACAATAGTAAAATCGTGTATATATAATTATAAATTGAAATATATTTAATAAAAATAAAAAAAAAAAAAATTTAATATAAAATAAGTGAAGTGTTAACGAGATACATGAGCGACGCGGGGGCGTCAAGCTCGGGAAATGGACATTTAATAAATAAATATAATGTGAAATTAAACATCAAAGATTCCAGAAATGAATTGATTTCAAAAGCAAAATTAATTTATAAAGCTAATAAAGAAGCACAATTAAATGAAAAATATAAAAGTATAATCTCCAATAATAAAACAGATAATAATATGGTGAACGAAAAAGAAGATGAAGAAATGGAAGTATTAACAAACGAAAAGGTAGGATTTAAAGGATTTGATACAAACTACAGGAAGAAATATATAGAAACGGAACAATGAAATTAAAAATACTCAATATGGGAATAATAAATATATGCCGGGCGATATTGGCCCTTATACTATCATAATAGAAAAAAAAGGGAATAGAAGATTTAATAATTGCAGAAATCTTAAAATCATTAAATTTTGGAATAATACTATCGGTTAAACAATACGGAAAAAACAGAGTTAAAATTGAAACCAGAGACCTGGATACTGCAAATAAAATACTAAAAAATATGGATTTATAAAGGCTTCATAATTATTACGCATATGTACCAAATTTTATGATTGAATCAATTGGTTATATAAATAAAATTCCAATTAATGCTGATACTGAAGTATTAAAAAATAATAGTACTTCTAGTGCAAAAATTATAAGAGTAGAAAGAATCACAAGATGGAACAGAGAAGAACAGAAAGCTGAACCAACAACTGCCATAAAAGTCACGTTTAGATCATCACGTCTTCCAGAAAATATTGCGATATATCAAGTTCAAAGAAGAGTTTCTTATTTTATTCCGAAACCCTTTCTGTGTAAGAAATGTTTAATATACGGGCATTCAATAAAAAACTGCAATGGCAAACAAAAATGTACAAATTGTGCTGACAGTAATCCAGATCATTTTAAAACAGAGTGCAAAAATGAAGCAAACTGCTATTATTTTAGAGAAAACCATATAACTAGTAGTTTTATATGTGAAGAGTTTAAAAATCAAAAAGAAAATCAAATATTTGATGATAACTAAAAAGATGTCGTATGGTGAAGCACGTAACATTATAAACCCTCGTAAAAAGGATTTCAATTTAAATGAAGAAAATTTTCCATCGCTAACGATAAATAATACAAACAATTATAATAAAGAAATAGAAATAATGAAAAGAGAAATAAATGAATTTAAAGAAAAAATCCAAGAAGAGAATCAAGAACTTAAAACCGAAATGAATGAAATTAAAGATACAATGTGAACGATTAAAATTATAAATAGAAAAATTCAGGCAACAACACACGGCTACTTAAACACTACAAATAAAGATCCAAACAACGATATTATATTAACTGAAATTATACAACAATTAATAGAACTAGATAAAGTCATAACTAACAATCATAAAATCTCAAAAGTGAATATAAAAAATAATGAAAAACGCATATAATCATAATAATAAATATAATAGTAATAATAATATGAATAATATAATAGTAATAATAATATGAACAAATAATAATATTAAAATAATACAATTAAATATAAGAAGTTTGAAGCAAAATAAAGATGAATTGGAGGAATATATTAATAAAGAGTGCGCAGATATAACTTTTATAAGTGAAACATGGACGAGACATGAACAAATTATAAAAATTAAAAATAATAAAGTTTATATAAAACACAGAGCAGATAATTATGGCGGTGTAGGATTTTTAGTTAACAATAAATTATACTCTAAAGAAATAAATAATATAAATAATTATAATCCAATTGAAACTATAAAGATACAAATTATAGATAAAAATAATAACAATATAAATTTAATAGGTATATAAATACCACCTAATATTAATAATACTATAGTAAACGATAAATTTAAAAAGTTGCTGGAAGATCATCAATCAAGAAAATAAAACAATAATAATGGGTGACATAAATGCACATCACTCTTTATGGGAAATTAATAATAAACATGACTCGAGAGGAAAAATAATCGCAGACATCATCACGTCATCAAACTTCATAATATTAAACGTTGGACAACATAGTTGGTTTGGACCTCACGGGAAAACATCAACAGTAGATATAAGTTTATCGACAAATGATATTATAAATAATATTGAATGGATGATAGAAAAAGTAAAAATAGGCACAACAGATCATCTACCCATAAAGATAATTATAAAAAACAATCATTCATTTAAAACAATCATTCATTTATAAAAAAGCAACGAAACAAATATTACAATTAAATCTGTATCATACAAATATACGCCGAAAGTATGGTGGAATGACAAAATTCGAAGATTGTGGAAAATAAAAAAATAAAAACTACTTATATATAATCAGAATAATAGAAATAAGTATGCTGATTTAGAATTGAGAAAAGCTACTCGTAAACTAAGGCTAGAAATAAGACGTGAAAAAAAAGAACTTGGAATGAATTCATAACAGAAATTAATCCGAGTATTACTGCGAAAAATTTATGGGATAAAATATGAATATTTAATAACAAAAAGGGACCAAAAACTAGTATTTTCAATAACAGAAGTAATATGAAAAAAATTATCTCTTCTAATATATTAGAATCTAGGATTCATCCGGACCAACAACTTATACTGCCAACAACATATACTTCCAGAGAAGAATTTTCAATAGATGAAGTAAGACAAATAATTCAAAATAGTAAAAATACAGCTCCAGGCATAAATAATATATCATATAAATTGTTAAAAAAGTTACCAGACAATCATATTAGTAAAATCACACAATATATTAATAAAGCCTGGGAAAATCAAGAGTATCCAGAAATATGGAAAAAAGTAAAATTGATAACGGTCGGAAAATCGAATAAAAACTTATATGAGGTAGATAGTTACAGAGGAATACATTTATATTCAACCATATCAAAGATAGCAAGCAAATTAATTAAAAGCAGATTAAATAATATAATGGGACAATTAAGGATACTACCAAAAACATCTTATGGTTTTCGAAAAAGTAAATCAACGAAAGATTATATAAATCATTTGTTGAAAATTATCGAAAATAATAAGAAAAATAATAAATGCACAATAATAATTTCAACTGATTTAGAGAAAGCATTTGATAAAGTAGATACAACGAAATTAATTCAAATTATGCAAAATTTAAGAATACCAAATGAATTTATAAAATGGATATATCAATCGCTAATAAATCGCGAAATAATTTTTGAAAATGGAATTGACAGATTAGAAACTGTTACGAGTAATAGTATCCCGCAAGGAGATCCGTTAAGTCCAGACTTATTTAATTTATATACTTGCAAGTTACATAATCTTATTGAAACTGATGTGAAATTATTACAATATGCAGATGATTTTATAATAACAGTAGCAGCAAATCAGATTACGGAAGCGGAATTAATGGCCAATGAATTTTTAAGGAAATTTAATTTAGAAGCAGAAAATTTAAATTTAAAAATCAATTCAAATAAAACCTCATATATGTGTATAAGTAGAAAAAGAAACCTAGAAGCAATCAAGATAAAGGATTAATAATATGCAAATAAAGGAGGAAAATTGTATTAAAATTCTGGGGTATATAATAGATAAAAAACAAAATTTTTATAATCATCATAAAAATTTAAAAAATAACTGCATGTCTAATATAATAAAAAATTTTGCTAAGAAAAAAGGTGGAGCTCATCCAAGTAACCTACTTAATGTTCATAAAGCTTTAATTGAAAGCAGATTAAGATATAGTGCTATCATTTCAAATAAAAGAAATAATCAAGAAATAATACAAAAAATATCAAATGCAAGTTTTAGAATATGCCTAGGCCTTACAAATAGCACGCCTATAACAGCATTAATAGCAGAAGCAGGTGATCTTCCAGCTAATTTAAAGATTAATTTGTTCAATTATACATATATGGCAAAACATATATATAACAACACAAAACTAGCTCAGGAAGTGAAAAATAATACAGCAAATAAGAATATGATGGATATATATATAAAGTACAAAAATTATTTTGAAAAATTGCCGAACGATTCTTCACAAGGAATTAATTTTAATCAGGATATATGTTTGATGATGGACACGAACATTCATAGTAAAATGTCCGTAAATCGAAGTTGTAATAAAACAGAACAAAAACAGATGGTATCAGAATATTTAAAGCAGCAAGGGGGGAAAATAATATGCTATACAGATGGATCTATAAAAGATAAAAAAGGAGGAATTGGAATATTTAATGAATATAATATGGAGACTTACAGTTACAACATTGATGATCAAATATCAATAAAAACAGTTGAAATAGTAGCAGTGCTAGAAGCGATAAGGATAGCCATACAAAACAATATAATCAGTATTTCAATTATTACGGATTCTTTATCTACATGTATATCTTTTAAAAGTATACACAAAGATAAAAATAGCAAATACTTTGAAAGAAAATATATAATTTAATTAAAAATAATCAAATAGAGGTAAAAATTATATAGATTCCAGGACATATAGAAATATTTGGAAATGAAGAGGCAGATAGAGCTGCAAAAAATGGTACTAGAACAGGAAGAAAATTAGAGATAAAAACTCCACTAGAAGATAATATAATGTTGATTAAGAACATATTATATAAAGAATGGAATGAAGATTTTTTATCAAGAACAATAATGAAAGGACAAACACATAGGAAAAATATAAATGAAATTACGTCTATGAAACCATGGTTTCATAAACAAAACCTAGATGTGGGGATGGTTAAAAGAATTACTAGGTTACGAACGCATCATACTTTTGATCAAAAATATTTAAAACTAGTAAGAAAAATTGTTGATGAAAATTGTGAAATATGTAATACGATTGAGGATGCAAGACATATCATAGAGGATTGTCCAAAATACGACATGATTAGACGGAAATATAACACATTACACAATAAGAAACTACAGGATATTTTATTGCAGAAAAAGATAAATGAATACAAAGAATTAAATGAATACCTACGTGAAATTAAAGCGGAAATATAATTTTGTAAATTTTATTTTATATTAATCTAAATTTTATTATATAAATAATTATATGTACTTATGTCAAACTCACAAATATTGAAAAGAATATGATATTATACAAAACTTAACTATTGGTGATGTGAGCGGCGACGCTTAAACCAAATAAATAACTTAAACAAAAAAAAAAAAATATTTCAGAAACAATGAAAAACGCCACTGTGATATTTACAACACAGCCCAATTTACAAATTGTATGCCAAATAAAATTTCATACCAGTTTTCATCAAATGAGATAATGCGTGGGTCCCGCAGTAATTTAGCATAGTCGAAGCAGGAATAATAAAGTTGAACTCTAGATGTATCCTATGAGTTGCCTGAATTAGCACAAGAACATTTGATACAATAGAAAGATAATTATCTGATAATTACCCACTTGCATGAAATTATCGTAAGCGAGTTTCAAGATAAACTTAGCAGGGGAACAAAACGCAGATATATCTGCCTAAAAGTTTAAATAAGAACAGTCACAACAACTGAATCAATAGTTCGATGATCAGTGCCAATCGCAACGAATGTTAATAAGCAATTCCCAATAATGTTGAAGAAGTTTACAGAATAAATAAAAGGTGACCAACTTTCCGGTCCATAACATAAACATTAGCATAGATTTTTATTTAATTTAAATTAATTTGAGTTAATCAATTCAAAAAATACTCATTAATTTGAAAAAAATTGTGAGTCGAATCTGACAAGCCCTCAAATTACATGACAATTGCGTATTATGTTATACTGGCGTACGCCATACATAAACCAACCTCCCTCGTAAGCAAGCAGTAATAAATCGTAAAAGTATTTAATTTTAATTGCACCATACCAACGTATTATGTGCGTACGTAACATGTAGGTACTCGTAGTGTACACAAAATTGAGATGAAATTTAGTGGTAAAAAAAATGATCCAAAACAGAATGCTCCCCACCAAATCGTAAAGAGTGTAATTTATTTATAAACTCGCGAGTCGCGATTTTTTTGGTTTGTTTTGTTTTCAGCTTCGCGTGTTAGTATTTTCAAATCTCTTGTCTAGCTTACAGCTGAAAGTGTGTTTTACTAAATTATATAGAATCGAGGTTGGTTAAAATAAAATAAAAATTTATTGTGATTTTTTTGATAAATGGTTACTTAAATCGTTCACATATGAATTACATAATTTCAATCATTTTTTTAGACGACACCAACAAAACGCCACCACTTTGCCTTTGGATCCTATACATCATGGTGATTATAGTGAACACGTTTTGTTATTGTATGTCACTGGACGTTGGGACCATCCTGCTGGGATGGTTGGGTGTTGTTTTATATTTGACGACATCGATCGTTTCACTTAAGCTACTGATGTTTGGGAATTTAACGTTGTTCACGCTCTTTGGCGTTGGCTTTTTGTGTACCGCATCGATTGTCCATTTATGTGATAGTATAGCGCTTATTGTTGGTACAATGAAGGTGAGTGAGAATATAAAATAATAAAAAAAACATGTGCGAATTATAAACTTCCGCAAACCTTACAATCAATAAGTGTTTGCATAGTATTCAGAGTGACCTTGCAGTAATTGCGGTTTTATTTAGTTTAAGACATAAGATAAATTTACTATACGTTTTTCTTTTTATTTTATTTATAGAGGATACACAATTTACTTTTACCATGGCTATTTGGACAATTTCTGATCGTGCTATGCATGATCGGATTTGAATTTTATACGTTACTATTAATAATCGAAGACGAGTACATCTGTTTAATATTCGTCCTGGTACTGCTGTGGACTATGATACAGGGATACTTTTGGATATGCACATATTCGATGTACGAACGAATTAAGCTTTTCAGGAAACTGGAAAAGGAAAATATAAAGGTGTTTGATTGCATTTGACGGATCATTGGTAGAATACGGTATGCATATTTGTGGTTTTATTATTTATTTATATTGACTGTCGAATTAATTTAATAAATTATAGTTATGGTATTAACCGGATACGGCGTTCAATTTGCTTACGCGATGTCAAAGGTAAACGGCGGATCAAACTGCCTCGAAGGCCTCTAATAAATTAAATTACATACTAAATGCAAATGCTGCTTGGCGGAAAATCGAAGAAGTTTAAAATGTTTAATAAAACACTAAAGTGGTTAATAAATGCAAGAATCATTGAATTTTTATGTTTTTACAAACTGACCCAGCTAGCTTCGTACCGCCTCCGAATCAATAAATGTTGTGTTAACTTATTAGCTGAATCAATTTATTACTCAAAATGAATTAAGTTCAATAAATGTACAAAAATCAAAATGAAATGTAGTTGAATTACATTGAAATGAATGTAATTCACGTTGCAGCAAGTCATTTGCTTTATTGAAATGAATCGAAATGATTCGCGTATCCTTGTTGCACTATTTTCTGTGACTAAAGATTCAGGCTACAAACACTCAAGGATTGGCCTTGTGATTTGTTGAGTCTAGGCGAATGGAAGACGAATCGGAAATTGAATCCGTTTAAACTTGAATGGCATATCGATGCGATCATTAGAATTCTTGGAATGTGAACTCCCTCACCTTTGAACTTTCCTTTGAGTATCGTCACGTGAATCCAATTGCATATGAGTTTTCTCACCACCAAACGCTTTCCGTTACATAGTTTACGACTACCAAGCCAACCTTCACTTGTAAATTGTGCAGTGACAAGCCAAACAGATCCAATGAGTTTAAAAAAATCGAAGTCTTCGTTTGTTACACAGTCGATAGATTTGAAGGAATGCAGTGGACCAACGAATTGATTTTGAATTGTGAAATTTAAAACATCTACATCTTTGTTCTTTGACGCAAGAATTACGCAAGTTTGTAATCACTCAACCAACTGTGATTTTTGTGATTAGCAATGATATTTGTTGAACACTTTGTTGATGAGCTCACCCTTCGTTGAGACGAAATGGCAAAAAAAATCGGCATTTGCTTGGAGAAATCTTTGGCGGATGGTTCGTTTAGCAATGCAACTCGCATGTTTGTCGTTTTTGAAGTTTGTTCATATTGTGCCACAGAGTCGATGATTTGAGACAAGCGTGTATTTCATAGACAGCGGTCGATTTTGGAATGACCGGTAGTGTTAGACGCAAAACGCCAGTGTTTGTGTGCCATTGAGCATTCATCCTAGATGATGATTTTACTTGCTACCAAAACGTGGCCATTGCTCAGTGTTTCGCAATGTTGCATGTCGGTTTTTCAATCGTTTGAAGGTTTAACGATAATTTCAACGCTGAATGAGCCGTTCGGACTCCTTCTAGCAAGGTGGCCGCTATCCCAGAAGAAGCAACTGCTACAAAAATTTCGGATCCCGCACGAACAGTGGCCAAAATCAATGACATGAGGAATGTCTTCCAAGTTCCACCGGGCACGTCAAGGAAAATAAGCCACTATTTCCATCATCAATTGCCTTCATTAACGTATCGTACACTGTTGGGGGTTCAACAGTGGTCTATTCGTTCGGACTGATTGGTTCAATGCATCTCGATCGTATTCACGTTCCAATTCTCATTTGAAAGTTCGTTCATTTCACGATATGGCGTTGGCATTCCTAACTTGACTAACAAACTGTAGCACATGATGTAACACATGTCTTCGATCAAAGCCTGGTTATGTATCTCCTAATTCACTTCGAGACCGGGATTCCCTGAACTGACACGAATTCAATGTAAAATGTCTGAGAATCGTATTCATGTAAATTGAGCTGTTGACATGCAGCACGAAATGTTGGGCACAATTGACAGTTCGAAGTGACTCAAATGATGTCGGCTCACGAACCTTGACCAACAACAACCGCAAGAATAAAAGCATTCGTTATCCTTCGGATGAACTGTGTAAATGCGACCAAGAGCATCAGTAGGACGCACATCCGAATGATCGGAAACCGCATCGCCCTACTTTCGACGTTGAAATTTCTTCGATGAAGTGTTTCCAAGTGTAATAACGGGGCAAACGGATCACTTTGCAAATTCGGTCAATGTTGTCGCTTGAGGTGTTTCACCACGTTGAGCAACATGCGCATTGAAATAACTTCGTTGACCATTCTCCAGATACACCGCAAAATATAGAACAGTGGGATGACGTTCATGTGAATGAGAATATACGCCAAATCGCCTTATTGCAGGTCACATATCGATCAACTTGATAGTGCGTGGTTTCCTCGTTCGTAAACCGCTATATCGCTGCCTTTCGTGACATATTTACAGATGTATTTGATGATGGATTTACCAAATTGCAATACTCCACGTTGCAATTCGCCTTGAATGTTTTGGAAAGTGGCAGCCGTGAAATCGTTTCCTTTCACTTTCGTTGTGATAATTCTACCGTTATCATCGGATGATCGACGCCGATACAGTGGATAACAATCGATGGCAATGAAGTCTCCACCGTCAAATTTCGTGGATAACACTTGAAACACTTGCCGTCGACCATGTACGGTAATTGGGAGTTGATGGCGCCACACGGACCTAGAGTCATGTTCGTCCTCCGAACGCAGTTTTGCTTTGTTCAACCGAATAAAAGTGAGGCGCTGTTTCGATTTTGATGTACATGTCGACGCAATATTGCTAAACCCATCGATGAACTCCGCAGCAAATAGTTGCCAGTATTTTAACGAATCATCAAACGATATGCGTAATAATTCATCGAGCTAACATTCTTGGTAGTTTCCTCACCTGAAATGAAACTATTGAAATCAGTAAAATTAGTGTCATGTTGAAATGAAAATTATGATATTAATACTCACCACTCATTGGATTTATCACGTTGATATTAAAGTGATATCCATCGTCTCTTTGCAAAAATATCAGCGACTATTTCAAATCGTATTGCGTATCGTATGAACGGTGTGTTTCGTATATTCGTTGCAGTTGTCCAGTGTCGCGACGTGTAAGCACAATATCGTCTAACGCCGATCAAGTTAATCCTCTTCTATATTGCCCATGAAGTAAACTTGGATGAATTTATGCTGTGTATCCTCAAGCGGTTGCAATGATCCAATTCGATGGTGAACTTGGACTTGGATTTGTAAAGTCGAAGGCCAAAGCAGAATCACTGATTTATGATTACCAAAAGAAAATGAACGTTTACTCTCTCGATAGAAAATGTCGTGATTCTGGTGTTTCACCACGAAGCAATGAATGTAATCGCTCAAATGGCGGAAGCAATAATGGCAATTTCACCTTGCCACTGAGACAGCACAATACAGGCGTTTTTCCACCAAACGTCAATGCACCAGCAAGTATAATCTCCACCTTCATACTTCACTTTCAGTGGTCCAATTCGAACGAAAGTATGCGAGCTGTAGTTAATTTGGCAATCGTATTGAAACGCTACTCGATTCAAATCAACACTTGAAGAATTTCTTCATGCGCTTCGAAGATTATCTCGTTGTTGTATGTGTGTGTAAATTTTTAGAAGCTGGTTCCCTTAACTGATTGAACCATAACCTACATCCCTATATTTTCATAGATTAACACCAAGTTGTTACAACTTAACAGAAAGAGGTGATGTTGATAATCCTGGAAAAACTTTCGAAGAGCACGTGAAGAATCCAACTAAAATCTTCGAATTAATTCAATCCGCGGCGTTGAAGTTAAGTTCAGAGAAATGTAAACTCTTCCGAACCGAGGTAAAGTATTTGGGCCACAAAGTAACCACAAATGGAATCTGTATCAATTCTGTATCAAGAAATGGAATCTGTATCCAGAAGCAAAAATATCAACGGTAAATGGATGGCCAAAACCCAAAAATTTACTAGAGGTACGAAGCTTCCTTTTATTGTGCACCTATTATAGACGATTCGTGCTGGGATTCGCCAACGTTTCTAATAAAGTACGAATTAAGTACAAATTTCTAATTAAGTACGAATGCGAATTAACAAGAAAGAACAAGCCGTTTAAATAAGAAACAAGAAGAGGAATCATTAACCAACACTTGGCGTAGCCTATACCCAATGTCTAATTTATTTTGGTTACCGATAAACGTCCTACCTTACGCAGTAGCCAAATCGAGGACGTACAGCCTTACGTAGAACGGTCTGCGCATTGTATAGGTCCATGCCAAATTTCTAACAGATAGTACTAACATGGAAGATGGGTCGGCCCATGAGTTTTGCACTCCGATAAGGGTTCAAAGTTGTGTTCATTTTCATCACCGATCGTAATTAGATGATCAAAAATCCCTTCTACATCGTGTCCTGATCGGGATTCTAATCCGATAACTCCCGGTTCAAACTCCAAAGCGTTCACCACTGTATCGTTTGGTTGGTGAAAAGAATTATTATCTATAGCGTAGTGCGCGAAACACTTTCATAAATACCTCTACGATGTAAAATTACATTTCCGAAGGACAGGTATTATGTTCGACCGAACGTCTGCAAAGCTACGACTTTAACGGGTCCCATTTACGACGCGATATTCTAAAACGCAAATTATCAAAACGCGATACGGTATAAAACGCGATATTTTAAAAATCTAAAAATCGATAGGAGCG
The DNA here is from genome assembly GCA_932526605.1 of Nephrotoma flavescens. NCBI lineage: Eukaryota > Metazoa > Arthropoda > Insecta > Diptera > Tipulidae > Nephrotoma > Nephrotoma flavescens. The sequence continues at coordinate 108,281,216 of OW052220.1, read as the reverse complement.
GGAGTTTAGGATCGGTTTCTATCAGGCGGGTGAAGAGGAAATTTAAAATTGATAGGAGCGGGACTATATAGGACCGGGTTATATCACGCGGGTCGCTGTGCTCTCGTCGCTTCGCAATGCACATTCTGTACCATATCGCTTTTTGTCCAATATCACGTTTTGAAATATCGCGTTTCGAAATATCGCATTTTGAAATATTGCGTTTCGAGCGGATCCCGACTTTGACATCGAGCATCGAAAAGGAAACGCATTTAGAAAGTTTGACGTATTTAAAGGCGTCCATGTCAAGTTAAATGAAAACTCAGTAGGCAAATGGAAGGAAAGCAGGACAAAAATCAATGTCGGCTGCTTATGTTAGCCGACTACAGCCAAAGGAGATAATGGAGATTTCAACTAAATCAAACGAAAATTATAGCCAAATTGTGTCGATAACGTGTCCATCGGAAATCCCAGCCGAAAATGTCGATTATACAGCTACAAACTTTATGTCGGAAAGTAATTATTTGCATTAGAAATTTTAATGTTGCTCTTCCTAAAAACCAACTAAAAAATTTAAAATAAGAAATTTTCATTCGAAACAATTAAAACTAATATACCGAACCAAATTTCTCTAAGGGATGTATCAGATGCTTGGGGAGGTAAGACGTGAAATGCATCTACAGTGACATGCTTGGAGAATATTTTAAATGAAGTACTTTCTAATAATTATCATTTAAAAAATGTCAAGTCATTTTTCATGTTGGGAGTCCGGGAAAACTCGATTGAATATATCGCACACACAAAATATGAAAATTTCTAAAAATTGACCGTTTAAAGCATTTTGGGGACACTTTCGAGAAGTCTTAGTGATAAGCGACATGTAAGCGATCCGTATAGCTTATATGGTTAAAGATTTTGTTAAAATTATTTCTCGATTTTAAATATACATTTTTACGATACTTCTAAATGAGTTCTGTATGCCCAGTTTATCACAAACCATCTTCATCTGCTTATTATCGCGAGTGGTTAACATCTCAATTCGAGAACAACTCTTCTCAAAAGTGTCCCTGAAAAGCCAGTACACGCAGATTTGTGCTATCATCTTTAGAATTAAGTGTTGATGGCCCTTAAGCATCCACAATACGCGGTTTACACTTTTTCATTATTATTTTCATTTACACTAAATAAAAAAATTCCCCGAAGATCGCAGTGATATGCCGCTTATCAGTAAAATGTCTCGAAAGTTTCTCCGAAATGCAAGTATACTCAGAATTGTGCTATCATCTTTAGAATTAAGTGTTAATGGCCCTTGTAAATTCATAAGACCCGGTTTTCAGTTTTTACATGTGCACTTTTACGTTTTGAATTTTCATAGATTCTATAGTAGGTACGTTACCTGAAGGTCACATTAAATGACCGGAAATCATCTACCTCAAGTATACTCAAACATATTTGATGTTGTTCTTATAATGGTTGAATGAACAAATCTCTTCACATACAACAAAACCAGTATCATGAACCAGAAATCATTTTGATAAAAGCTGACTATGATTTAATAATCTTGGTGTTAATAATTGGTGACGAAACCGTGAAAATCTTCTATTTACCTTTCCTAAAATTCTGCCGTTTCTACTATCAAAACCCGGTCACGAGTAAATTATATATTCAGGTTCAAAATTTGAATTGAACATCAAGTTGCCTAACAAATTTTAGGAAAGAAAAATCGAACTTGCACACGGAATCGACACCAATAATCCTGTAATATTTTACTGATTTGAAATTTCTCTCTAGAGAGTTTCCAATTTTCTTGTAAAAACAAGTTCTAGTGGGATAAATAACAAATTCAACCCTACCATATTTTTTTTATGTAGTTCTACACTTTTTGTTAAATTGTGTAGCTATACACTTTTGATAAATGTTGAAAACTTTACACCGGTAGTTTGTCGAGCTGAGTGAAAAGCAGAACGTGCAGTTTAAAAATTAAATGATATTCGTGATATACTGTGGGATGTGATTAAGAACCTTGTGCGAAAGTGCAAGATGAAGTTGAAATTAGATGCGACGAGTTGAAAAGTACAAGCGGAAGTAAAATTGGAAGTGCTGCCGTAAAGAAACGCTTCTCACACACTGATTAGAGTGGTCAACAGAATATAAGAGACTTTGTTACAACTAGCTAGAAAGAAGTTTAGTAACGCCTGATATTCGATGATGAAACTACATTTGAAAAATTTAGGGTTCACTTTCAAAGGGCAGTGCAGCATAATGGCTCGATATATAGTAGCTACTTATAAAAAAACATAAATTGAACATAATTTGAAAAGTCTTTGCAAAGAGACAAAAACAACTTTTTGATGAAAACTTTGAATTATTTTTGTTAATTTTAAATTTTCGGTAACGTCAACTCTATGGAAGTTGCGGAATAGCGCTACAAGATTTTGATGTACGCCTCGAACATTAGTGGATCAGGAATTAAACCAATTATGCACATAAAGGTGATTACAGGGTTGTGCGTATACAAAATAAATTACTTTACATCGATAGATTACTTATAGATGACGCGAAGATTACATTGAAAATTTTCATGTAACCTATGTAAACTATATAATCTATGTAATCTATAGGTAATTTTAGTTGTTTTTCATATCTAGTCAATTTTTTCCAATTAAAAATCAATACATCTAACAAAACCAATTATTTATTTTTCATAAAGTACAAAATATTATACAAAATTATGATATAAAAGTAATTTCATTCTGACTTATAAAAGTTTCTTTCAAACTTAATAATCACTTGACTGATTTCCACCATGAATTTTAAGTGTAAAATAAATATGAAGCAATTTTTTAGATCGCTCAAAATCCAGTCTATTCCGTATCGGCGAATGTACAAAAGACCAGTTAGAAAATAATCTTTCTATAGATGCAGTCGACGCAGGAATTCTCATTAATTTCGCTGCGAGATTAGATAGAGATTTGTGATGGGTTCTCGCCATGTTCCAAAAAACTATTGAATCCAAGATTTCCTTATTTTTCAATTTTCGAAAAGTTCCAATATTTTCTTGAAAATCATTCAAGCTTGATAAACCTTCCGAATGAAGCTCATTAATAAAAAATTCAGATATCTTCTCTCGTTCTGTTTGAGATAATTTTAGCTTAGCTTCCTCGTGGAATTGTGGGTGTAGGTAGTATGCACACTTGGCATATAAATTACAGGCCATGTCTCGTCTTTTTTCTAAATTGGGTTCAAATTTACTGAACTTGGTTGGTATGATTAAATTCATCCACAAGTTGGTAGACTTAGCAATTGATGTTTCAGGATTTTGGCATACGTTGATTAGATTACAAATCGGATTAAAAAGTAAAATATTTTCTTTCACGTTATCTAAAAATTCATCGTCAAATATTAATAATTTCACACTATACTTAATTTTTTTGAGACGATCATCATTCACGATTAATGTTTTCATATGGTGTACATTTTGCATAAGACATTCGTAGGAATCCCGGTATGTGCACCATCTCGTATCAATTGGCGTTTTGATTCGTAAACCGCCTGCATCAACTAGAGCCTTCTCGAAATTAGAATGTTTGAACTCTTTTAAAATCGACTGCACTTGTTTGTTAAGCTCCGTATTCATCACGTCTTTTGCTAGAAGGTTCCCTGTGTGACTGCTACAATTATTGTGCCAAATATCGACATCTCTACCCATTTTCAACATAGAAGCTGCGTTGTCAGAAACCACGGCATACACTTCTGTATTGTATTGATTACATCCCAAGCATTCAGAAAGGCTTTTGACTTACCGGTATTGTGTATCATTGACACAACTAACTTGCTGTTATTCGACGTATTTTTCCACCCGTCTATTAGGAGGACCGAGCTATTTTGAACTGCATTAGACGATAATTTGAGACAACGTTGAAATTCGGTATCCAATATGGTTGTAGATAATGCCTTTCTTCCTGACAACTTAGGTGAATAGGTGGCGAGCTGGTTTCGGTTTGTCGTTGTTCTGGACATGAAGTAATTATTGTGTACGTAGATAAAGGGAATATTTCATTGTCTTGGAGGGTAATCAAACCAGTACTAGCTTCATCAATTATTTGATTAGACGAAATTTCGTTTATCGTTGAGCTGGTCAAATCTTCAATCTGTAACCAAAATTTTCCAAATACAATATGATTATACGTATTAAATTAATAAATAAAACAAAATTTACCGTAGAAATTGACATATTCTGATTAGTTTCGTTTTGAACCAGGTCCGTGTCACTATTCGCGGTATCCAAAGAACCCAATTTTATTTTACAAACCGACCTAAAAGTATTTCTTATTAATATCTAAAATCTAAATCGTTGTCTAAAAAACACAAAAATAAGTGTGATTTGAGATTACCTGTGGGCTTTTAATCTTGAAGTTGCTGTATTTGTCAATGTTTTTTTTTTTCAAACGTAACAATATGCACCCCATTTGCGTTTGTCGGCATTCACAAGTTGGAATTGCAATTCCTCAAAATTCGAATTTTTAGTTCGACCCATTTTAATTTGATAACATGAATACAATCCATTCACAATACTCCTAATAATAAATTTATTAGATATTTTATGGAATTGTTTGTTTTATTAAACAAAATAAACGATTTAATTGATGAATTAACCTCACTTTGTAAGAAATGCGTATAAACAACTGAATTGTTTTGACGTTATATATAGAAGAGATATAGAAAATAAAAAACAAAAATTTAGCTCTTAGATTACATAGATTACTTACATTACGCGTATATGTAATCTATTTTAGATTACGCTTAAAGGAACAACCTTGGGTGAAAGTATAGTGATTGATCCCTGTCGATTTTAAACTCTGTATGAATGGTCACTAAAACTAGAAAAATTAATTTAAACAAATAATTTATTGCAAAATGTTATAAAATAAAAACATTTTGTAGTAGTATGTATTGCAGTCACTATTGTACTATATTTAACACACAAGAATAACAATCTGTTTCAACACAAATAAAATTTGACAATGTTTATTTACACTGTTCTTCATCGTCCTCTCGTAAACTTGCCTTGTCTTTACTTGTGTGTTGAATTTTCTTATATATCGAGTACACGCAAATCCAAAGATACATATGGATTACAGTCCAAACTGTAATTGCAAGATCAAGACCAAGTACGATAAAGATCTTGTTTGAATAATACACCGCGAAGTAAATTGCAATTAGACTCGATACGACCATAACAAAAACTTCGCCAAGCAGCCATGGCAAAATATAAAGATGACTTTTCTATAAATAAAAGTAAAAGTAATGCATAAACATAAATGACATTAATAGCAATTACTTACCTTTACTATACCAATGACGAGTAGCATACAGACAAACAAATGCACTAAGCATAACACGGCCAATCCGTATAGCACAACATTAAATGGAAAATCTTGTGCAGTTATCAAAGGAAATATTACGCAAAATAATGTTAGGGCGAAATAGAATATAATTCCAAACCATCCTATGAATAGGTTTCCAAGTTCTAGGGGTATAAAATAAAATACTTTGGTGACGGTCAACATGCCGTTAGAGTTGTTTATCGAACTGGATGTTTAACTATACTAAACTAATCTGAAACATTTGTATTTTCTAAAGTGAAATTTTGGTTGCGGGTTTTGTTATCACTGAGAGTTTATAAACAGGGTTTTGTAACAATTGTCGAAATTCTGAAAATGTGACCATTCCCTTACAATATTTCGCGGATTAACGATTAAAAATCGCTGTCCGAAACTGTGATTAAGTATTTGAGAATTAGAATTTTGTTATCAAACCGTTTCATCTTGATATGTTAATTAATTTAAGAAAATATGGTTTACATTCGCGATAAGCCGCACTTTCGAGTCGCACGTTTGATTTCAATTTCGCTGTTGCATTTTTAATGTGTGTGACGTTTCACTCCAATGATATTTAAATAGAGAAATGGTTACAAGAGGAGCCGTTAAAAGATTGCAATTTATCTGTTCAAAAATATTAGTGTGTAAGCCTATCTCCAACGGTCACTTTTGGTCGATATTTTGTCTGGATTATTAATATAAGGAAGAAACCCCAACACGAGCTTAACGGATGGGGTTCTAGAGTGGAAATAAATGAACACTTCCAACTGCCAAAAAGTAATCTCAGCTGCAAATGAAAGTGGAGTTGGCTGTTTAGCAGCTAGCTAGACTTGTTTTATTAGTATTCATAAATGGATACGGGCGTACTCTGGGCAATGTTCTGTAGAACGAACTGTTGTGGTACCCAATCCCTTCGTAGTAGTGAAACAGAATCGCTAATTAGTCAATCAAAACTATGCAATGGTACTAACAAAAGGAAATATTACTCAAGGTGGCACACCAATATCAACATTGGTAAAACCACTCACTGTGAAGACTGGCCGTATGGATTCTGGGGAGGGCCATCTATTGCATTATCAGGGAACATCAAATCTGTCCCAGAGAAGATCAAATTAATTATTATAACTAGATGTACTGGACAAACATTACACGAAATAAGTGAGGCACCGGAAATTTTATACTTTGCAAGTAACCGAGTCTAGTAAAACAACTATTGACCTAGAAAAGAAGAATATCGATCTATTGACGAGACTAGAGCATATGGAGCAAGTATTTGCCAAGCTAAGTGAAGAAATTGAGTATCTATAGAGAAAATGAAAACCTAAAAATAAATCGGGATTCAAAAGAAGATTGCGATATAGAAAGCATTGAACCAGACAAATTCATCTATTTTGAAGAAGATGAATTACAAAGAAAGACGGACTGGATCCTAAGCAAGAAAAAACAGTCTAGGAAGAGTAAGAAAAGAAATGCTGAATCGTCACGCGAGTCGAGCGATTAAATGGTAGGGAACAATCTAGTCCAGCTTCAAAAATTGTTCTACCCAAAGCCAATCAACCAAAAGGTAGTAATAGATTTACCAAGAACATTACACCAAATTTGGTGCATCCGGAAGAAACACCACCCCCCAATAAATATTGCGGGTGTAACCAGTTACCCAGAAATTCAGTCACTGATGAAATCGGTTACTGACAAAGATTATAAGTCAACAGCGCTAAACAATGACGTTTGGAAGAAAGAAATAATGGAAGACTTACAAAATAAAGGTCTTAAAATACTAGATGCTGTGAATATTGTTAAAAAAGAGAGAATTGAAATTCAGGAAGGGAACCAAACTATCAGTAAGAAGGTACTCTTTTTTTTATGCTGGTATTTGACAGCAAAGAGAATGTGCAAAACATTTATGGAATAAAATGAATCCTTCACATGAAGGTGAAAATAAAACTAATGAGGAGAACCACAACACGCATCAACCAAACCCCAGCAAGAAATGTCATGGCAAGAAATGTCAGGCATTTAATCACACCCAAAGACAACCATGATGTGTAAAATGTTCAGGTAATCATATTACCCAGGCATGTACAATAGGTGGAGATGTGCCAGCCATGTGTAAAAATTGTAAGGGACAACGCCCGACTAATTATCGAGGCTGTGAGGTTGCTATTACAAAAATTAAGATATATAACAAGAAACCAATTGCAAAATCACGAAAAACGAAGGATTGAAATATCAAATCAGATGTATCAAAATCCACAACCAAGGAACATAGGGCAAAGAAGTTCATTTGCCCAGGTAGTGAAAGGTTTGGGTTCAACCAAACATTTCGGACTCCGAAAATTACTAAATTATGGAAAACATTATGAACAGCATTGCAGCTATTACAAATCGGTTAGATGACCAAAGTATTCTGAACAACATGATACCATAACAAAAAATGTTAAGTAAGACAACTTTCAAAATAGCAATCTGGAATGCGAATGGGAGTATGCAACATATTCCAGAAATACAAATATTTTTAAATTTAAAAAAACGACATTTTTTTAATATCTGAAATCCATCTAGTTAAATCTTCGTTTGTTAAAATACGAGGTTATAACTTATATCACTCCATTCATCCAGCGGAAAGAGCAAGAGGTGGTTCGGCATTGCTAATAAAAGAAAATAAAAAACGCCATTTAGGATCAAATATCGAAGAAGAAACAATGCTGCAAGTCACTACTGTCAGGATCCAAACCGAAACACAGACAGCTTACTGTATCCGCAATATAGTTGCCTCTCCGGCATAACTTGAAAAGGGAGGACTACCTTAAACTATTTAAATCGGTTGGACGTGATTATATTATTGGAGGTGACTTTAATCCGAAAAACACGTATTGGGGATCTAGACTTACGACGCCAAAAGGTAAAGAATTACTTCAAGCAGGGCAGACATCAAAATGTGAATTTTACTCTGTTGGTTCCCCAACTGGCCTAGTGAAGGAACGAAAATACCTGACCTATAGACTTTTATGAAGCAAGAGGTATATCTCAGAACTACATTCACATTCACTATCGGATAATTCCTCAGTTATCATGACAGTCAGTGAAATGGTAATTCAAAGGGAGAGTGTACCCAGATTAATAAATTCAAAAACAAACTGGGATCTCTTTCGTGAAGTAATGGAGGAAAAAATCAATCTTCAGGTACCGATAGGAAATTTTCACCAGTTGGAAGATGAATTAGAACAACTCAATGATACAATTCACTATGCAGCTTTGGCAAGTGCCTCCATTATACAAAATAAGAAGAATCTTAATATATCCTACCCAGTGGAAATTAGAGAGTTGGTAAGAGAAAAACGACGGGCACGTAAAACCTGGCAAATAACTAGAACACCGGAGAACAAAACAATTCTTAACAATTTAGGCAACAACCTCAAATCTTTTTTTAAAAGTTAAAAATGTATCAATCAACAGATGTCTAGTTAGCCTAAGGCAAACGGCCAATGATAATGTAATGTCAATCCACAAGCTAGATGAATTTGATATACGACCGGAGCCATGATTATTTGGCAAGTAATCAATCCATAGATTACTTGCCAAATAGTCAAGGCTCCATCAGATAAACGATTTCGTAAGCTACACATAATCAATGCAAGATTTCGGTTAAAATATGTTCCGTGGCAATGGAAAATAGCAGAAATAATCATGATAGCAAATCCACCTAGAGATAAAAAATCATACAGGACAATTTCATTGCTGCCAGTTATGTCAAAACTCTTTGAAAAATTATTACTAAAAAGACTTAAACCAATAATTGAGGATCGACAACTAATCCTTCCACATCAATTTGGATTCAGAGAAAATCATTTCACAATTGAACAGGTGCATATAATCACCAACATTATTGAAAGAACGTTAGAACGTAAAAAAGTTAAGCTCCAGCATATTTCTGGACGTCGCCCAAGCATTCCATAAAGTTGGGCATAGTGGACTGGAATTCAAGCTGCATAGAGATCTGCCAAGGTAATTCTATGCCATACTAAGATCTTATTTATCCAATAAAAATTTTCGTGTGAAATATGAGGATGAATACACCGAACCAAAGAAAATCGAGCAAACTCCAGAAGATTACCAATGCGGTTTGTAACTGGAATATCAAAAGGCTTCCCATCCACCGATATAAATTAACTCTCCAACGGTGCCATATGCAAACAAAGCTAAATATTTTGGCATGACCCTCGATTCCAAGCTCAAGTGGAGAGATCATGTCAAAAAGTAAAACGAAGAACTTAACATTAAGTTCAGAAAAATGTATTGGCTCATAGCTAGAGGCTCTGAACTTACAATTAAAAAAAAAAAAAAAAAAAAAAAAAAAAAACAAGCTGCTGCTATATCGGCATTTACTGAAGCCGATATGAACCTACGGTATTCAACTCTGGGAATGTGCTAAGCAAACAAAGGCAAAAATGATACAGACGTATTGACATCATCCTAAATGCTCCATGGTACACAAGAAATGAAGACCTTCACAGGGTCTTATAGATTTAATACATCAAAGTTGAAATAAAAAAACATGCCGCCAAACACAAAATAAGGCTCCAGGAACATGGAAATCAGAATTGTTTAAGAAATAGATAAATTGCTAGATGGCCACAGTCTCAGTTGTAATTAATAAAGGAAAAAAATAGGCTATCATTTGGCATCGCCCATAAATAACGTCACATTGTGGAAACGAGTTAACCAAATGGTTATTAACCCATTATGGTTGGGTCGGAAGATGTGTTAAATTTTTTTTTTAATTTTTATTTTTAAGTGCTTTTCAATTGTCAACAATTTGTGATTAGTAATTTGGATCATTTCAGAATGTTTGACATTGATGATTTAATCCAGCAATTAAGTAAACAGTTTCAAGGGTATTTTAATTCTACGCAATTTTAAGGAACACGAGAATTCCTAAACATTATTCATCACAGAAAATAACACTAGACAGAGAGACAGAGCACAGAAAATAATATCAGAAGTTAATAGTCAACGAAACTAACTATGTACTAAACTAAAGTTTCCCGCAAAAGTGTTCCGCAAAAAAACGAAAACCGACTATTAGTCTGTTTAAATGCAGAGTTTTAAATTAGGGAAATAGTAAAAAAGCAATAAATATAAAAGAATAGAAAATAAAATTAAAAAGAAATACGAGGGTTGTCTGAAAAGTTTCCGATCTCAACATGAAGATGGCAGCATGGGTAACGATGAACGTTTCGGACGTCCAAAAACTGCAACTGCGGACTATAACATCGCTGAAGTTCACCAAATTGTGCTAGACAACTGTCGAATTATAGTTAGGGAGATAGTTAGGCACAAATTGAATCAAGATTTACACCCCTATTCCCTTAATCGCATCACTTCAAGTGATATGACTACTCATCTTCTCGGTTACTACATCACTAAATCAAAACTTGCAAAATAATTGTTCAATAAAGTCGTTCTGGCTGTTCTTTAAATCTTAGTATGCTGCTATATAAATATTTCCTATCGACTGCTATCACTTCAAATGACAATTTCTATCACTTGGAATTTTGACGTGACAAATAATTCAAACTAATGCAGCCAAAAAAATTTCATTGAGAGTTTTGCACAAAACTATTTAGTAAATTTTGGTTTTAAAATCTAGTAACCAGAAAGAACCATAGTCACGTCGCAAGAAGTGATACGTCTAAGGGAATTGAGTATTTAAGCATGAGAATGCTATCCATACGGTTGCTCACTTGCGCGGTTGCTCACTTTGGATCAGAAACGTGATTGAATGAACACTTTCAATGCTTTGTTGATGAATTAACACATTTGCAGAAAAGTCAATTTTGCTCCTCCAAGACAATCCGCCGTCTCACACCTCAGCCGCGGCCATGGTGAAAATCCACAAATTACGGTTTGCACTAGTTGACCGCACTCTCTATTTGTTTCTTAAGTTAAAAGTAGCGCTCCGTGGACAGAGATTTTAGTCATATGAGAAGATGACCACCTGCTTTAACAACTATTTTGCAGAAAAAAACGGGTTAAATAAATTTGAAGAAAAATCTTTTGTATCTTTGTGAGGTCGAAAACTTTTCAAACAACGCACGTATTAAGTAGAAAGGAGAGGATTAACGAAAAAGTACAAAAAACAGATTTATTAGTCGAAATTTGAACAACGGAGCCCCTTCAGTGTTAACTTACCAATGTTGTTATCGAAAAATTGTTAGTGCGTGTCTACTTCATTACATCTGCAACAATGCGAGCCTAACTAGGAGCATGAAAATTAATAAGCTTCAAACGTTCTTGGTAAGGAGTCAACCAAACTAAAATTGTCAACCGAGAGCTGTTCAAGGAGAGCAAACCGGAGAACTACGTACTTCAATACGCTTTATGACGATATTGCAATACGGAGACCATATCTGACTGCCATACTCGAGCCAAGGAATTCCTTAGACCAGCGCTTAACGAAACCAAGCGCGGGTTTGCTCTGTTATCGATATTATACGAATATGCACCCTAAAGTTTAACTCGCTATCACAGATAACACCCAAGTCCCAAATAAGCGATGATCTAGCAATAATATCCGTAGACATTATTACCTCTAAAATTAGAGGGGAAGCGCTTCCGACAATAAGTAATGGATTAACATTTACTGACGTTCAGTTCGAGATGATTTGGTGAGGACCACATTGCAAAGCAGTTTAGGTTCGCTTGTAAAAGATCGGCGTCAGTTTGTTGAAATATTATTATAAATTTTCATATCGCCGGTACACACAGAGACAACCGGGTTTTTAATAACGCGCTCAACATGGATATAATATGAATAACGTTGGTCCCAAACGACTACTCTGGGGTACTCCAAAGAACGCGGGAAGGATCCACCCAGAGCCAGAACTGGGAGTCAATTTGCGTTCCGTAAAATAATGAAAATGAAAGGTTTTTTTTCTAACAATCGAGTAAGTTCGCATTTCCCATAAGAAATTTTAATTTCACACAGTAAAATTTAAAATTACGTATGAATAATTCAAACTACTAGATTGCCAATGAAAAAAACTTTTCATTTTCATTATTTTAGGGAACGCGAATTGACTCCCTGTGCTGGAGAGCCAATGGGTTTGTAGTTTGAGTTTAATGATGTCGTGGGAAATCCTATCAAAGGCTTTATACTGAAATGTGTTGCGACGACTTCGACCTCCTTTCCTGCCTCCATGGTGTTAAAGGCGAATGTGAATTTAACCAAGTTTGTTATGGTGGATTGGTCTCTATAAAAAAGCCGTGCTCACCTATCAGAGAATAGAGGTCTGCAATGAAAGTATAGTGTATCATCTACGACACTCTCAATCAGCTTGGAAATGCAGGACAACTGCGGAATCGGACTATAGTTAGTAATATCAGGCTTGCAGTTTTTTTTATGAATGGCGGGATTATTAATAAATCTTTCCACATGTTAGGGAAGATTCCAGAAAATGTTTAAAAAGTGTTGTAAGCGGTTGAACCAAACGGCGATTTAGCACACTTTTTTACAACAACTTCCGGTAAACCGTCTGGACAAAACGAAAAATCGTCAATCAATTTGTTCATTTTCCTAATATCTGTGTTTCGATCAAAGTCAGTCAAAAGATATCGAGGATGTATGAGGCCTTCCAAAAATTTAAAATAATTTGGGGAGGGGGAGGGAGGAGGGAGAGGGTCGTTAGAATAACGATCCTCATATTTGAGATGAAGAGTACCCATCTGTTTTCGTTTTAAGATTAATAAACTGCCAAAATCGTTGAGTTCGCAATGATATCAGCTTACTTCGGGCTTGTATATACATCCTAAATTTCGTTGGCCAATCTGCTGAATTCATTGTAGGCCATAGAGTAATATAGTTATCTTCGGACTGAGTTTGGGCTTCGGACTAAATCCGAGCTATTGCCCCACTGGCGCGGTATTTGTCCTATATCCTGCAGTATACGAAGTACACACAGTTATCAGTAGATTAAAAAATCATCCGGTCTCGATGGAAACTCCGCAGAATTATTAAAATATGAAAACGTTACTCTTGTATCAAATCTTTATGATCTCATCGTGATGATCTGAGATCAGGAAGAGGTGTCTGAGAATAGTGACGGTCTGTGCAAAAACCGACCGTCTCAAATGTTAAAATTCCCATGAAATCGCTCTTTTCATCACCGCTTAAAGTGCTTGCTAATGTTGTACTTGCCAGAACATCCCTTCAAAAGGTTTTCACCCCAACCGATCAATCACTAATCAGTGTTTCACGCTACCGATGATCTTGGAAAAATGTTGGTAGTGCAACATAACCATTCACCAACTTTACATAGACTTTCAAACGGCATATGATAGCATAATGCTGGAAGCAGATGTGCGGTTTTACGCATGCGAAAACGCAAGTTAACTACATGACCGTATTTTTTTGACATGCGTTTTTATTTTTCGGTGGAGTTTTTAATAAACAATGTACAATTTGTTTTGGAATTTCTGTCAAAACATTGAAAAGCCGTCGTGATGTAATATTAATTAATTCATGATATTTTTTTTTGTTATGTAGCAACATTGCTGCGGTGCGTTTTTTTAGGAATAGAGACAGGTTACGGAAAAACGTATACTATGCGAAACACATGTGTTTTTCATTTAAAGTTGAAGGCGTTCATTTAAAGTTTTTCCGCGCGTCTGTTTCCAGCACTAATCGCAAAAATCTCTGGGCCACTCTCATATGTCTAGGAATTCTACAAAAGCTTTTTCTCTGTGTAAGCTAACTTCCGGCACTCGCGGTGGTGTTGCTTAATTTCACGCTCGACTACGTAATAAGGATGAAACTTCGCATTACATATCCAATAAGTTAGGCCAAAGTGTTGAATATGCAGATAATATGGTGCTTCTTGGCCGACACCAAATGATTTCAAGGAATTTCATAGCCACGAAACGACTTGATTTGAAAATCCGTAGTAGCAAAACCAAATTGTTATGAACATGCTCCTAGGACATCTCTGTGGCCAATCTTGCAGCAACCGAACAACTTTAATAACGTGGACGACTTTATATATCTCGGGTCAATTAGAATATTGTTACGGATGGCTAGCAGCCAACCCGCACATTTCAACTAAGCACGCAGAGGCCTCTCTCTCGGTGATTTTTCTGCCTAGGTCTCAGGGTTTTGGGCGTAAGGAAGTTGAGGCTTGCGTTTTCCTGGCCTACACCATGGAACAGAATAAACAAAATTAAAGCAAACTAAAGGAACTGAAATTAAATTCAGTGATTCCATAATTCGTCGTACGAAACTTGAGGAACGTAATAACTAAAATAATAACCGAGTGTACCCACCCAGAGACGACCGGATCTCCTCGAGTGACAAGTAACCAGCCTGCTGAAAAGGCCCCCTCCTCCCCAAATGATCCATCGACCCCGAAAGGCCGGTGGCCAGCCACAACGAAGCAGTATAACAGGGTAGGGACTTCGCTTCAACAGGCCAAGCCTCTCTTCACCCGGAAAGATCTCACAATTCTCACTTAGACAGCATGGGACCGCCAAGTGCCACGGGGAACCGTGTGGATTTCACGGTCGAATGCACGACACATCCGCTGGACACACCCATCCGACCGCCCTTGTGGCTGTCCTGCTAGACACAGAATGAGAATTCCTCTCCCATCATACCAAACCGAAAAGGTTTATAATTCATCTTATTCATTTAACAGACACAAAAAACTAAAATAACCAGATGAAATAAAAAAAGAAAAGATAAGAAAATGAGGCCGAATGCCTAGAAACATACGCGGTTTTGTATTTTATTATTCAAATACGATTAAAAACAAATTTCGTCCAACGGGGGAATAATTGCCGCCCCGGTGGCAAAGTGGTTAGCATGCTTGCTCCAGCGACCGGAGGTCCCAGGTTCGATTCCCGGTGGTGACAAGGAAAAAATTTCACGGCTGGTTTAGGATCAATGAATTAATCACTCATTATCCGAAATGAAAATATGATTATGAAACCTCATTTGAGGCGGCCAAATCCCTTGATGGGATATAATGCCAGAGAGAGAGAGAGAGGGGGAATAAAACAAATACGACCGAAAAGAGCAAAAGTAAAGGAAAAAAAATCGAAGCGAAAAATGAATCAAAACAAAAACATAACAGGAACCCGGTTGGGCCCCTTCTGCCCCTAACGTTGGGCGTCTTCCTGCCGTAAACCGTAAATTAATGAAGTGGCCTCAACTGGGTCATCTGCAAACAAACTGGTTCGGCGTCGTCTCGCCAAAAGCGTATAAATATTGGGCGTTGTCTCGCCAAACCGTAAATTTTTCTTTGATAGGCCGCCAAGAAATGTTAGGCGTCTTCCCGCCGTAACCCGTAAATTTGGCATTGGTAGGCCGCAAAAAAAATGTTGGGTGTCTTCCCGCCGCAAACCGTATAAAAATGAAGTGGCCTGAACTGGCCACACGCAAAAACTCGTGGGAGTATTCACGCCGCACGACATAGGTGCTAAACGACTGACTGTTTGATTTCCAACCGGCTTTCAACTGAGTTTGAATAATTTACGAATGGCCGCGTCATCGGCCACCCGTTAAATACACGTAGCGAACTTCTAGGATTAAATTTTAGAAAGTCTTTCTGGTAGCCAAGTAAGTTACACACTCGCAACCAGATGACTTTCACTCGATTTTCGTTTACTTTTAACTAGTTTTATATTATTTTTTTTTGTTTGTTTAAATATCTAATTAATATATAAAATATATGTATTAATTCACGAAAAACATTCACACTTTCAAATAGTCAATAAAAATAGTATATGTATTGTAAATCAAAATATAGTAGTTAAAACCAAAACTTTTCTCGTATTTTGAGTATAAAAATTATATAAAATTTTAAAATAAAAACATGCGGCCAAACGCCGAAAACAAAAGTCTTTACAATACAAAAAATCGGTTTCATAATACCAAAAAAACTGAACTAAGTTTCACAACCCAAAAACTAAAACTGACTGGTTTATACAAACTTCAAAACTTAACTAGCTAAGGAAAAAAAATCTCGCTCCAAAACATTTTAGGGAGGGGCACTTGCACACTCTTTCCACCGCACGTATCAAAACAAGAAAACACAAAAAAAATATTCCTCTACAACTTCCCTGTCGCACACACGCACAAGGTACATATTGGTCTCGCTCTGAATTTTTTTTCGATGAAACGAAATTAAAAATTCAAAAACAATCATCTCAAGGTCATGACAATATCAAGAAACGATATCCAGGTAGACATAAAAACATGAATAGCAGCCGGACATGATGACTTATATGCATTTTTTCAAAATTATCAGGAACAAAATAGAAACAGGCACATATTACTAATACAAAATGTTCATTTATATTTTATATTAGATATTACATCAATATTTTGTTATTCCTTCTTTGGCTTTAATGACTGAACTAATTTGGTATGATATAAAAGGGCCGAATGTCGAAGGGGCGAATGTGTCGAAGGGCCAAATGGGTCAAAGGGTTTAATGGGTCGAAGGGACGATTATTTGTGTTTTTTTTTTAGAAATATAATTTAATAGAATTTCTTAAGAATTTATGTATTTTACTATTTTTGGTCTTTGGATATTCTATCAGTAAAAATGTTGCAATAATTTTGGCTATTTATAAATATATGTATTGTGTTCGTTTCGTAATTATCAAGTGATAAAATATTTGTACATAATTTGATAATAGGCACCAAAACTAAGACTAATTATATCAATATAAATGGAATATATGTATATATATACGTATTACTTTTGTAGAATTGGATATGTTATGTCGGGATCCGTTCATAACTGCATATTTTAAAATTGCATTTCTCAAAACGCCATATTTAAAAACTATATAAGGTACAAAATTGCATTTTTCAAAACTGCATTCAAAACTGCATAAGGTACGAAACGGCATAAGGTACAAAATTGCATTTTTCAAAACTGCATATTTCAAAACGGCATAAGGATTAAAAGAGCATTTTTCAAAACGGCATTTTTCTAAACGACATATTTTAAAACGACATTTTTCAAAATGGTATTTTTTAAAACTGCATTTTTCAAAACGGCATAGGTACAAAATGGCATTTTTCAAAACGGCATTTTCCAAAATAGCATTTTTTAAAACTGCATATTTCAAAACGGCATAGGTATACAAAACTGCATTTTTCAAAACTGCACAAGACAGAATGAAATATTTTAATCGATTATGAATCTAGAATTATCTTTTCATTAATTTCTGAAATATGACCAACAGGTACGGTTATTTATTACACGATGAAATTTGAGATGAATGAAATTTTTGAACATTTGTGAACGATTCTTGGATTAAATTCTAGGATAAAGTCAAATGAAAAGGAACTTGACTATTTCTTAGTCGAGTAAGATTTAATTTCACATGTTTAGGTTTAGTATAGGTATGTTATAAGAAAGGACCTTCATGGAAATTAGAAATTATTTGAAGATTTGGTATGCATATAATATTTTCCTTCACCTAAATTTTTCTACCTATGTCATTTCGAAAAATGAAATTTTGAAAAATGCCGTTTTGAAAAATGTCTTTTTAAAAAATGTCGTTTTAAGAAATGCCGTTTTGAAAAATGCCGTTTTGTACCTATGTCGTTTTGAAACATGCAATTTTGAAAAATGCCGTTTTAAAAAATGCCATTTTGTAAAATGTCTTTTTAAAAAATGCAGTTTAGAAAAATGGAGTTTTGAAAAATGCAGTTTTGAAAAATGCCGTTTTGTACCTATGTCCTCTCGTACCTTATGCAGTTTAGAAATATGCAGTTTTGAAAAATGCAATTTTGTACCTTATGCCGTTTTGTACCTTATGCAATTTTGAAATATGCAGTTTTGGGAAATGTCATTTTAAAAAATATCATTTTAAAATATGCAATTTCGACCTAGACCCGTTATGTCGTGTATGGTGGTGCACAACAAAATCTTCCTTCACCAAATAAAAAAATAAATAAGGTATACTTCCTCCAAACATAAAAAAAATCATCAAAAAATAAAATTCTAAAAACATAATAAAACCAAATATTAAATAGTATCAATATAGGACACTGCCTTGTAAAATCATGTGCCAAAATATTTTTCTATAAGCTAAGAGTGAAGTTAGGTGTTTTAGTATAAGTTCGAAAAAAATTCGAAAATCAACACAGCTAGGGCAAAAAACTGTGTGTAGGTAAAAAAAAAAGTAAATAAGTACTGTCATTGTCATGTCAAAAACATTCTCAATTAATTTTTAGTGGTCTCTAGTCTGTGAAAATGCTAGAAAGATGCTAGAATACATAAATAATAAATGGTGATACAGACGAATGCAATGTGAGTATATCGTCAATTTTACAGATACATTTAAGTATTAATTATTGTTCTTAATATTCTATTTCAGTCGGGGAAAGTTGGAAAAGTTACCGAATTCAATCATCTACGACATCAAAATTCTCTCTGAAAAATCGATGTTTAATGTTTCCGAAGGAGAGGATCTTGAAACGCCGCTTAATATAGATGATAAGCTTAAGCTACTCACAGGTAATAGCTTGTTGAAGTCCGTCCAGGATCAATTAGAGAAAAATCTTGAAAAGTTAGCCAAATAAAAGGATGCTTATTCTCCCGTTGTTCAGCTATAGCGCTGACACTATTGCATCTAATGATAATCTGTCCTGTTCAGTGGATATGGAAAGTACCCAATCAGCTAGCCGCTCGAATTATATAAAAATCCTAGAACAATACGTAAATATTTTTGAACAAATTCCGTTACGTTTATTAAGAAAGTTGAAACATTTTCAAGTTGAGACATTCCAACAATTAAAAAAGACTCGTTTAGACCTGAAATCCAAACTGCAGATTAGCGAAAATATCTTAAGAAATATTAAAACGAAAGGAACCTTGAGTAAAGATGTACAAAAGTCAACCACCGAACTTTTAAATTTGGATTACTCAGCTGAAATGGCGTCAATATAAGATGAACAGGAATTTGCTAATAAAAGTTGATGCCGATGACTGCCAGTTGAATATTTGTAACGAAATTAAATCTGCGGATGAGATACATCTGTAAACCATCCCTTTAGCTGGTAACAACTCTACGATTGCAAACAAATCAAGTTCCGTGTTAAAAAACCATTAGCCAGTACGTTGTCGTTCAACGCAGTGGATTTGAAAGATTTTGATCCAAATTACATAAGTGATGAGATTAACCTCGACAATTCTTACATGCTAAGGAACACCATTATGTAATTTCATGAATAAATGATAATTAAAACACCTTTTTAGCCAACATTATTTTATTTATTACTTATTATTGATAAACAAAAATCGTAAACTTTTTGACAATTTTATTTTACTTCGAATATTTTTTCGAAGTTCGAAAAAATGACAAAAGCGACAACGTGACGAAAAATCTAATTACGGCGATAAGCTAAGAGAAAAAAAGAACACGAACGTCGTATATATAAGTTATTTAATATATGATAAAACGTAAAAATGATAATAATTAAATTTTTTAATCTACTAGAATAAACTTTAACGTTGAAAACGCTCTCTCCACCGATACTTGTGTTGCAGGGACAGCAGATACAATTTTGGCTATTTCAGACATTTGGCCAACTTTTTTTTTAATTTTATTTGGTTTTGGTTTCGGTTCTATAAAGTTTTTAATTTTGGTTTTAGTAATTTTTTATGGTTTTGGTTTTGAAAAACCGGTTTCCATCCCTGCCTCAAACCAACAAATTTAAAAAATTATATTTAACAAAAAAATCGACCCTTCGACCCATTCGGCCCTATGACACATTCGGCCCTTCGACATTCGGCCATCCGACATTCGAGTTGTAAAAATGAAATTTATTATAAAAATTGATACTTTGTAGGAATGATTTATTAATGACACAATTTGTACTCATTTAACTTTTTCCAATCTTCAAACGTAAAATTTCTGTGCATTTTGGGCTTCTTGGCTGGTCTGCGACATTTGAGTCTCGCACAGTACAATCGAAATCGCATCGTGCGCTCAGATATGTTCATATTATGCGCTTTTAATTTATTTAGCAGCTCTTTAGCAGAATTTTGTCTATTTTGGAGTGCTGTTTTTATAATTAGCCGGTGGTTTTACGGACACCACAGCAATGATTGCAATCGCTCGATGCTGAGAATATTTTTTCAAATTAATACGACTATTCTGTCGACTGTATTGTTTGTTTCTCAGTTTTTTGCGGTCAGATATTGCAATTTGTCGGTTCGAATGCATGAAAAGTAGAACCCGCAGTGTAAAAATTAATAGTTCTTCGTGCTGTGCTGTACATGTTATTAAGATCCTTGTGCGAAAGTGTAAGAAGAAGTTGAAATTAAACGCGACGAGTTGCAAAGTACAAGAGCAGAGAACGTCTACGCCTTGAACATAAGGGGATCAGGAATTAAACCGATTATAAAGGTGAAAGTAGCGATTGATCCCTATTGATTTTAAACTCTGTATAAAAGGTTACTAAAACTAGAAAAATTCATTTAACCAAATAATTTATTCCAAAATGTTATAAAATAAAAACTTTTTGTTGTAAGCAATAATATTGCAGTCAGTATTATTCTAATTAGCACGTAAGAATAACAATCTGTTATAACATGTATACAAATCTAATTTAACAACGTATTATACTTCATCGCCCTCTCGTAAGCTTGAGTAATTTTTACTTGTGGTGTATTGAATTTTCTTATATATCGAGTAAACACAAATCCAAAGATACATATGGATTACAATCCAAACTGTAATCGCAAGATCAAGGGCAAGTACGATAAAGACCATATTTGAATAATGCATCGAGAAGTAAACCGAGAGGTAAATTGCAATTAGAATCGATACGACCACAACTAAAAATTCGCCGAACAGCCATGGCAAAATATAAAGATGACTTTTCTATAAATAAAAGTGAAAGTATTGCATAAACATAAATGACATTAATAGCAATTATTTACCTTTATTATCCCAATGACGAGTAGCATACAGCCAAACAAATGCACTAAACATAACACGGCTAATTCGCCTAGCACAGTATTAAACGAAAAATCGGTTCCATTTATCTGGGCAAACATTACGCAAAATAATGCTAGGGCGAAATAGAATATCGTTCCAAACCATCCTATGAATAGGTTTCCAAGTTCTAGGGGTACAAAATAAAATACTTTGGTGACGGTCAACATGCCGTTATAGAGTTGTTTATCCAACTGGACGTTTAACTATACTGAACTAATCTGGAACATCTCTGTGTTTCTATATTCTACTTTTGGTTGCGGTTTTTATTATCACTGATAGTTTATTAACAGGGTTTTGTAACATTATTCGAAATTCTGAAAATGTGTCCATTGCATTACAAAATTTCGCGGATTAACGATTAAAAATCACTGTCCGAAACTGTGATTATTTGAGAATTAGAGTTTTGTTATCAAATCGTTTCATTTTAACATGTTAATTATAACATAAGATTGTATTTGAGTAAATATTCATTCGCGGTAAGCCGCAATTTCGAGTTGGTTTGATTTCAATTTCGCTGTTACATTATTAATGTGTGTGACGTTTCACTCGGATGATATTTAAATAGAGAAATGTTACGAGAGAAATTCGTTGACAAATAATAGCAATGGCTAAATGAGAACAGCGTGTCAGGCTGGAATTATTTATTTCTTGTTAGAAGTAAATAGCTTTGGAAATCAAAAACGGATGAATAATTTGAAACACCCGGTTCATTGCATAAAGGAAGCAAACTATAAATTTCTTTGTGTGCAACATGAGGCAAATTTATTGCAAATTATTAGTCATGCTTCAACCAAACTTGCATGGAGTTCGGTCCGTTAAAAGTTCGCAATTTATTTGGTTAAATCTAAATAAAATATTAGATTTATGATCGTAATAGGATAATGTTCAACAGTAAATCATGATCCCACAATAGATTCCTTCGTTTTGCTCTCCGTGGACTGCCCTGTGTTGACAATTTTAGGTTGCCTGCTTACCTCGAATGTTTGAACCTTATAAATGTTCATGCTCTTATAATAAGCGTCGCATTGTTGCATAGAGGATTTAATGTCAGTTTATCGTGGAACAATTTATCGTGGAAACAACTTATCGTGGAATCAATTTGTCGCAGAAGAATTTATCGTGGAACAGTTTATCGTGGTACATTCGTGCCTTGAAGTATCTTAAAATAAAAATATTTTTCCAATAAGTATTCCATGTAAGAATTCGGCCAACTATCGTGATGAAATTTGGTGTGTTGGATGGAAATGGGATTCTAAAATTGGGCGAAGTTCTGGAATATGGCCACCTGGGACGAAACTTCAATTCATTTTTCACTTATTCTGCAACTACTTAATATAGTATTCTGTTCAATAAACTATTAAAGTTTTTATTCTTTACTAAGTTTTCCTACTTTATTAAAAATGACAATGTTTGACATTAATCACATTGCATTTCGCATATTCTTTATTTTTGTAAAACTGTAGGTTTTCAGACCTATATTGTCAAACTTTTTATATTATACAGGGTGGCGCACGAATCGTGCTACAAAAACAAAACGTAATAACTATTTTTCTGTGTGACTAATCTGTTTTTTAATTTTTTTTATTTTGCAGATTATTATTTAAATTTACTAAAATGGATGCTTGGAATACCGAAACGAGGATTTGGATAGTGCAGCGCTACCATGCTTTGCAGTCCATCATTTCCGTCCAGAGGGAATTTAGGCGGGAGTTTGGCGGCACTCCCCCGAGTAGATGGACCATTATGAGGTTGGTACGCATGTTTGCTGAATCTGGAAGCATCGCACGTAGACCGTACAATCGAGATCCCTATGTTCGGGTCGAAGCCACAATCGCAGCTGTAGCATCATCAATTCAGGCAAATCCAAGTGTTTCGACTCGAGAGTTATCGGCGCAAATTGGAGTTAGCAGACGGTCATTACAACGGATAATTCATGATGACTTAAACTTGTTTCCGTACAAAATCCAAATTACAAGCAAATTAAAACCTCTGGATTTGCCTATTCGCCTGGAATTTTGCCGGAAAATTATTGAAATGGCCGAAGAAGACAACAACTTCATAAATTGCTTGTTTATGTCTGATGAGGCCCATTTTGATCTAAACGGCAATGTAAACAAGCAAAATTGCCGTATATGGAGTGAAACTAATCCAGAAATACTCCATGAGACGGAACTGCACCCAGAACGAGTGACAGTGTGGTGCGCAGTTTCATCAAGATGCATTGTCGGGCCATACTTCTTTGAAGTAAACGGTGAAACAGTAACTGTAAATGGGGACCGTTATTTAAACATGTTGAAAGATTTTTTTTACCCAGAACTGCGGCGAAGACGTATCCCTTTGGTTCCAGCAAGATGAAGCAACTGCACATATAGCCAGACCGGTTATGGAGGAGCTCCAACGAAAATTTCCAAATAAATTAATATCCAGAAACTCCACTTTCCGCTGGCCCCCAAGGTCACCTGACCTCACTGCACCAGATTTTTTTTTATGGGGTTATGTCAAACAAGAGGTGTTTAAAACGAAACCAAGGAATTTGACTGAATTGAAGCAGTCCATTACAACAATAATTGAGGCGATCCCGACTTCAACCCTTCAGTGCGCAATGAATAATTTTCTAATCAGGTGTCGCACATGCGTGAATGAGCATGGAGGTCATTTACGGTCTATCATTTTCAAAACTAATTAGTTAAATAAAAATAAAATTGAATTATCTATACAATAAAAAAAAATAAAGCCGATTAGTCACACAGAAAAAAAGTTATTACGTTTTGCTTTTGTAGCACGATTCGTGCGCCACCCTGTATATGACGATAACCGACCTCGAGGTACTCGATGAGTAACTCTAAATGAATAAGCCGGTGCAGAGAAGGCGATGCAGGAGGAACTTTGTTTATGGCCATGGACACTATATACACCAGAGTCTAATCGGCAATCAGATGAATCAAGATATCAAAAATCATTAAAAAATGACCTCAAATGAAGAAGAAAAATGGCCCTTTCACCAAGACAATGCACCATGTCACGAATCGATCGCAACAATGACAAAATTGCACGAATTGCACATAGAGCTTCCGCATCCGCCATATTCGTCAGATTTGGCCCTGAACGATTATTAATTGTTTGCAGATCTCAAAAAACGCTACAAGGAAAGAGATTAGACTCCAATGACGAAGTGATTGCCGAAACTGAAGTTTATTTTGAAGACAAAGATAAACCGTTCTACAAAAAGGGCATCGAAATGTTAGAGAGGCATTGGACTGATTGTATCGTTCTAGAAGACGGAACCAAAAATTTGAATTGATTTTAACTTTATGTCTTCTATTTAAGATATAATTCTATGACAAAAGATATATTTTCATCCAAATATATTCCACTTGGATTTTTTGTTAATTTTGTAAAATTAAATCCCCAAATGAGTGACGAACCTGATTTTATTGAAACAATGTTGATTTCGTTTTTTCGCAATAAAAAATACATATAATGTACTGTGCTTCAAATTTTCATTATTTATTTACCGTTCAATCTTAAGTGACCAAACGAAGAAAACTAGTGACCAATCTTGACCAAACGATGACCAAACCGTGGGGTGCTAAGCAAACGGCGTTTGAGTATTTTCCTTTTTTCTGGCACAGGGAATTTGAAATATTCATGCATACCTGTTTGAAAGTTTGACTCTTAATTGTTATTCTTGCGCGGAGGAGATGAATGCAGAGCGACTTTGAGGAGTTCCCAATTTTAGTATATGAATAACCAGAGAAGTTTGGCTTTTAGATGTTATCTTTGCGCGGAGGTGGTGAATGCCAAGTGGCTTTGGGAAGTTTAAAATTTTAGTACATCATATGATACATGCACATAAAAACATGCACATTTTTTAAAAATGTTGCAATTATAGAATTCGCATTTTTAATATGAAAGCATTTGAGTTTTAATTTTTTCTAGAGGAGCAGGGGGTTGGAGTGGCAGCCCCATCCTCTAATGCATAAGACGAATTAAAATAATTAAACTGAAGAAATTGAAGAATTTTTTCCGGTACTATTTGACTTGAGATCATCTTCAGAATTTTCCTGGATAAAGAATACCGGCATGTTTCATAAAAGATTTAACACGGTTTTCATTTAAGAAGAAAAATGAAAACCGTGTTAAATATTTTAAATACATGTACTTTGCCAGGTACCCCCCATAAAAATTTTGCGACGATGACTCAAAGCTTCGCTTAGCTGAGCACCAAGTACCTTCTGTTTTATTAGTGTGTGCTCCGGATTTCGGATCAATGAAATTTATTTAAAGATTCGCTTTTTATTGAAAAAATGCTTCTTCCTGGAGACAATCATATGCCCTCCAATAATCCGAAATTATTGTGGTATTTGAAAGAATCCACTTTTATATTATTGAAATTAAAGTGACAGTCTCTCATGTTTCCACCGGTATTAAAATGACGACATTTGACTCTCTTTCGACCTGTAAATATTATTTTCATTAATTTATAAGTTGATGGATGATAAGAAACTATATGTCAGAGCGAGTTATTGACGCCACAAAACCAATACTACAATACTACGTCTATCTTGTAGCAAGCAGCTTGCTATGTACATGCTTATCACCAGAACGTAACCCACATACGTGTCAACCCAATAAGTGGGTTGAAAAGCAGGCCAACAACCTGCCCTCACAAAAAACCGGCTATAAAATCTATGTCGGATAAATTTGTCGTTTTGATAATAACAACTATCTCGGAAAATGTACATGGGAATATGGAACATGCTAAGCCTTTTAAGACCTGACATCTTAAGAACCTTTCGAACCAAGCGGAGATTTGCACTTCGGACGTAGTTACACAACAAAAGCCTTGATGGTCTGGGAGTTGGATACATAACTTTTACAATGGTTACACTTTTTACTAGAGCAGACATTAGAAAAGATATAGGGTTTTCCAATAGGAATGATATGACTTTTAATTGACGTTTCGGCCATTTGTAATATGTCATGATCTCTCATTTTTTGTTTCATTGTATTCAGTAATGTTTACAATTTCATCATGGTGAGATATACGCAAGATCAACGTTTACAAATTATTCAGTTTTATTATCAAAATAATCGTTCTCCAATTGCAACTTTTCGTGCGCTTTTGCCATTTTATAGTCGTAATAATCGTCCAAGTGCGCTCGCTATTCGTCGAATTGTTAAAAATTTTGAGCGTACATTTTCTTTACATAATGTTCAAGTGCCAATAAGACAAACAAACGCTCGAAGTAATGCAAATATTGCTGCCGTTCAGGCAAGTGTTGCTGAAGATCGCAATTTGTCGATTCCAAGACGTTCTCAAGAATTGGGACTGTCTCAAACTACAGCCTGGCGGATTTTGAGAAAAGATTTGGATTTGCATCTGTATAAAATTGTTCTCACTCAAGAACTGAAGCCATTGAACCACCGTAAACGTCGTGAGTTTGCTGATTTTCCCTTGGAACAACTTGAAAACGATAACGTTTTTTTTAGGAAAATCATCTTCTCCGATGAGGCTCACTTTCATCTGAGTGGTGCGGTAAATAAACAAAACTGTCGATTCTGGTGCGAAGAAAATTCACAAATTATTCAAATGTATTGTGTATTGTATACATTCAAATGTATTAAAATTCACAATTATTCAAATGTATGTATTTTTTCGAAATGAAGCTGCGGTAACACCGTTTCTGTCAATATAGATCGGTATAGATCGATGATAACCAACTTTTTATGGCCGAAATTGGAAGAAGTTGATCTTGATAACATTTAGTTCCAACAAGACAGGGCTACGTGCCACACAGCAAATGCAACAATTGAATTGTTGCGAGAAAAGTTTGGAGATTCGACTATTTTAAGAAATGGTGATATTGAATGGCCTTCAAGAAGTTGTGATTTAACACCATTAGACTATTTCTTGTGGGATTATTTGAAGCCATGGGTCTTTAGCAATAAACCAAACTTTCTTCAAGCTTTACAAGTCAATATTGAACGTGCTATTCATGACATACGACTTGATTTAGTGGAAAAAGTGCTCTAAAATTGGGTTCATCGAATTCGTTCCTGCAGAAGAAGTCGTGGAGGCCATTTGAATGACCTTTTATTCAGACTTTAATTGTATCGATTGTGATTCACATTAAATAAAAAACATTTCAATTTCCTTAACAATTAGTGTGTTTTTTTTAAAGAAATCATATCACTCTTATTGGAAAACCCTATGAAAAATAGGAATTCGGTTTTTTCATCAAATGGATAAACAACCATTTACAGCAACTGTATACAACAATTTATCACCGACTTTCATCAATAAAGATACAGCTAAGCAAGGTCCAGTTGCGTTCCAGGTGGCAGCTTTTCAGAACTCGTTTCTCCTTAAACCATTTTAGAATCCCATTTCCACTCCAAATCCCATCATAGCTGATTAAAAAATGGTCGAGTTCCTTGGATGGAACCATATTCCAGAACTACTACCAAAACCCTTTAAAATTCCATTCGTATCTAGCATACCCAAACCCATTATAATCGGTTCAGAAATGGTAGAATTTTGTCACAGAAGCCCGCATTCCAAAGCTTCTTTCAAAAATCATTTAGGAAACTTATTTTCATCCAACATACCAAATCCGATTAAAATGGAAGAAATGGAAGAAGTTATATATAAGTAACGTCTCAGGTAACCATATTAAAGAACTCCTTCCAAAAATCATATAATTATCCCATTTCCAATCAACATACAAAATTTCATCAATATCGGTTAAGAAATGGACGAATTTCGTCCCAGGTGGCCATATATCAGAGCTTCTACCAAAAATCATTTAAGAATCCCATTACCATCCAACATACCCAATCCCATCATAATCGGTTAAAAATTTACCGAGTTCCGTCCCAGATGGCCATACTCCAGAACTTCTTCCAAAATTTATTTAAGAATAACATTTCCATCCACCATATCCAATTTCATCAATATTAATTAATAAATAGCCGAATTCAATAAAATTTTTCATTAAAAAACCGGGACACTAATTTTTTATGTACACATAATTTTATTATACGGTCAATTTAACTACTAGCTATAACTAGTAGTTAAATTGACCGTATAACAACACTAGCTACAACTACGATAAACTGGCATACGATAAATTATAAACCACACGATAAATTGGGTCCAAGTTAAACTGTTCATCGGTTAAATGTTCACGTTAAATTGAAAGACTATAAATTTTTTACGATAAAGCGATCGTCACGATGGAGATCATACCTGACTGGCATACTCGGGTTAAGGAAATGTGGTGCCTTCGTGTAACAGATGGATAAAGGAATTCGCTGAACCAGCGCAAAACTCCGTTATCTTTTGTTATCCATATTACCAATATGCACCCTAAAGTTTAATTCACTATCACAGATAACACCTAGGTCTCGAAATAGCAATACCATCCGTGTTGATGGAATAATCTCTAGACTGGAACGGTAACCGCAGTTCGAGACGATTCTTTGAGCAACATACAGATAGCAAGGCGGTTTAGGTCTTATAAAAGGTTGGCGTCAGCAAAACGAGTGTTGAATAGTGCACTCAACGTCATTTATGGACAAAATGAATAAAATTGGCCCTAAATGACTACTCTGGAGTACGCTGGTGGATGATCGGAATGATACTTTATATCGACAATGTGTGCTCCACCCAGAGATGGTACTGGAAATCAAATGGCTTTAAGTTTGAATATAATGATGTCGTGGGAAATCCTATCAAAGGCTTTACTGAAATATGTTGTGACGACATTGACCTCCTTAAGTAATATTAGAATTGCAACCTTTCTTATGAATGGAGATTATGAATAAATCTTTCCACGTGTTAGAGAAGATTCCAGAAGATGTTTAAAAAGTGTTGCACATGAAAAATCGTTAATCGCACAAATTGATTCATTTTCGTAATAACTGTGATAGAATCGAAGTCAATAGATATCGAGGATGTATGAAGCCTTCGAAATATTTTAAATAATTCGGGGAGGGGGAGGGGGGTCGTTAGAACGACGATTCTCATATTTTAAAGATGACCGGTACCCATCTGATTTCAGTTTAAGATTAAAAAACTGCCAGCGAGATTACATTCGGCATCAATGTGCAATATCATATGTCAACGACGGTTGAGTTCACAGCTCTAATGTTAACCCAATATAACAATTATTACACTTTTGACTAAATTACAATGACAACATTTGTTTGTGATACTTTAGATGGCAGTTATTCAATTTAATGTTGTCTAAATCACATAGCTACTTATGGTTTTGTTTCCTACCTTGTTCAACGCTTCCGAGTTTTGCCTGAGCTATTCTTCTGGTGTTTAGTTAATATTTTTCTTTTCTAGTCATTTCATTGTAGGCCTAGATATCTAAACTGTATTAAACTCTCTCTCTCCATTATTTAGGTATGTCGTCACAATTTATAAGAAAATTTCGCATTTTTATCGACATTAATTTTCTCTCGAAGTGAGACTTATATGTATTCATGTTTAAGAAGAGATAAATATTATCTGACTAAATTACTGCGGCTTAGTGGTGTTCTCTAACTCCCGATTATAACTGTATTGTCGATTGTTAACCGCATTTGCCCCAAAACCTCAAAAGTCAAAATGTAGAACGGCAAATATTGCGCAGCGATATTAATGATATCAAAAGACTGAAATCTTTAGTCTCTTGCACGATTCTGTTAAGATCGGCTGACAAAAAAAAAACGTAAAATATTTTAAATTCTAACAATTTTGTGTGTAGTCTAAAAATTTCGCCTTGTCTTTAGATAAAATAAAAATGCGTCCTGTTAACAGCGTATTTTATTGCATGCCGTTGGACACTGGCGTAATTCTCATAGGATGGTTGTCCCTGCTACTAAATATGATCGCTGCAACATATATCCTGCCCAATGTTTTGCAACCATCGTCGCAGTTATTTACGAATTTGCTGTTTGCTCTGCTCTTTTCAACTTTATTTGTACACATTGCCTGTTGTATTCTTGCGATTGTTGGTGCGAGTAAGGTATGTATTCAGTGTTTTTTCTTATGATATCGCACAATTTTAGATGCGGTTGCAACATAAATGTTTTGGTTATTTCTTTTAGAAAAATTACAACTTTCTGCTACCGTGGCTGTTTGGACAAGCACTCGAAATCATTATTGTAGCAATAATGGCATTCTACATATTAATATTTGAACGGTTCAACTACTTACAAACCATTATCGGACTTTTGGCGTATTTACCAATTCAAGCATACTTCTGGCTTTGTATCTTTTCATTGGTTATTAAATTGGAAGGCGAGCAGCGTAAACAGGCATACAAACGTTTGCAAGAAATTCGAAAGGTTCAAACGATCAAAAAAACGGTCGAAACACCGGTTTAATATAGTGTCGGCAGAAAAACACAAAAATCACCTTATAAAATATAAAATTGTATATTCCAAGCCTATAATCCTAATATTTATTGATTTAAAAAAGAAATTGAATTGTTGATACTAACATTTAGAAGTAACATTTAGAAGTCGTACGTTACGCGTCTCTGTGGTGAGCAATCCCTTAACGTCGATTAATCTCCCCCAGTATAGGCTCAGAATATATCAGAAACGACAGTTACAAACCATTTTTTTTTTACAATACTCCTAATATAGTTTCCACGTTTGCCAATAGATGGCTCTAGCTAGATTTAAAAAAAATCATTTTTGTAAACATTAAAATTTTTTAGTAGTGTAAAAATAAATTCTCTCTTCGACTTCTGTCAAAATGTTCGCGATCATTTGTCAAACAATGAGCATTATTATTTATTATTAATGAAAACGATTCGGTATATATTCTGTGGTATAGGGCTTCAAAGTAAAACGGATATTACAGCAATTAAAGATTATTTGTAATAATATAATAAATAATATTCTAGACAGTGAAACTGATATTTGTAAACTGATATTTGTCATTGCATAGCCAGGGGTGCTATTTGGGAATTCGATTCGATAACGAGAGTAATAGATTCATATTTGATTTTAAATAAGAATCGTTCGAATCCCATTCAAATCAAATAAGAATCTAGCTAGTACTCTCGTTATCGAATCGAATTCCCAAATACCCCCAGTTTATTCATTTTGTACGGTTAGACAGCTTGCGTTTGTATTCACTGGTTAATGTGAACAATCAAGCACTTGTCTTGGAACTTCTGTCCGATTTATTTTTACTTAAAATGTCTTATTTATGCAATAATTTTCTGCTGTCTAAACAGCTGACAACTCACAGACAGCTCTCCGGAAATAATTAAGGCCGCGATTATTCTGTATGTTGTATTCTCAAGCTTTGTTCACACGACGGATAAAAATCTCGGAATTTTCTATCCCATCGTTTTAACCAATTATATCACGTAAATATTATACAACACACACGCCTCTTTTCAAAGAAAATAGTTGAAACAAATTGAAAAAAAATCTCGGATGGAAAAATCCAGCTTCAGCCATGAAATCCGATCGGAAAAATATTGAGCAAATTTCCAGTTCAGTGGTAGTTTGCTATATTTGCTTGTCAAAATAGAACTTTTTATGGTAGGGTAGATCGGGGCAGATTGTTACATGGGGTAGGTTGTTAAAGAGCAATTTGTTCAAAAACTATAAATAAAATACACATAACATGCATGAGTAATTTGATCTCTCTCGAAATTATCAGTTGCCTACAAAATTTCGGTGTGATCGGACGTATACTGCAGCAGTGAAAGAGAAAAGTTTGTTTTGACCTTTGGTAAGTAAAAAATGACAGCTGCTCTGTTTTTGCTTTGTGTCTTTTCTGACTGTAATTTCGGTCGTAATTGGCTATACATGAATCGGTTGTGCATTTTAGTGTAATTTTATGCAGTTTATTTTATGATTATTCGTCAATATATGCGTAAAAAACGTGTTTTATTAAAAAAATTCACTTTGGGGTTCCTTATTACAGTATTGAAGGGGCAAGTTGTTACACGTAACAACCTGCCCCATCTAAAATAATTCTTCAATTTGTTTCACAATTTGCTTTATTTTAGTAAGCAATTTTACCATCATGAGGAACTATAAGAAGAAAACAAACCGAGGGTCAACTTCAAAAACCACCACGAAGTCTGCCGTTGACCGGGTTATCAAAGAAAAACTAAGTGTTCGGTCTGTGGCAAAAGAAATGGCTATTTGCCATCAAACATTATTGCGCTATGTTAAAATAGCTCAACGGACAAATGCGGCGGAAGGGATAATGGAAGCAACAAGTTATGGATACGCACAAAATTCGGTGTTCAATGAGGAGGAAGGGAATAAACTAGAAAAATATGTAAAGCACGCCTCCAAGATATACTTTGGCCCGACACCGTTAGAGCTACGAAAAATCGCTTATGAGTGTGTAATTTCTCTAAAGAAAAATTTCCCGGAATCTTGGTTGATAAACAAGCAAGCAGGACCAGATTGGCTATCCATTTTAAAAAAAAAACACCCTAATTTATCTATTCGCGTGCCAGAAGCGACCAGTATTGGGCGTGCAATGGGGTTTAATCGTATTCGGAGTTGTGATGCTTTCATTTCCACCCCATTTTTCACATAAAATGCAACCATTGGATCGAAGCGTATATAGTCCTTTCAAAAAATATTTGTCCAATGTGCAAGATGTATGGATGCGAAGCCAGCTAAGGAAATCAATGACAATTTATAATATTCCGCAATTGGTGGCTGATGCCCTTCCTAAAGCGCTCACACCAAATAATATAATTATCGGATTTAAAGTTACGGGAATAGAACCAATGAATCGTAAAATATTTTCGGATGAAGAATATTTGGGTGTGACTGTTACGGTCCGAATTTAACCTAAACTCTATTGATTCACCGGTAAGTGAATCGATTAACATTATTGATCAAGAGTTATCAACTTCTGTGTCATTGATAGATATAGTTTCATATACTATCGAATATAACAACATTCAATTATTTTCCGACATTGAAGACGAGGTGGGTTATCTTTCACCGTTTCAAATTTAAATCAATTATAATATTTTTATTTGATTTATTCAGTGTGACCTCAGCAAACTCGACTTAAATACAATTATAATTGAAATTGTACCGAATATAACCGCCGAAGAAATTTCGGCGGTAATAACGATGAATGAACCAATACTATCATCATTGCAAATAGACAGCGCCGCACCGGAATTTATGCCCCTATTATGGTTCTTGCCTCACCGTCACCTCACCTCTCT
Source organism: Nephrotoma flavescens (assembly GCA_932526605.1). Lineage (NCBI taxonomy): Eukaryota > Metazoa > Arthropoda > Insecta > Diptera > Tipulidae > Nephrotoma > Nephrotoma flavescens. Next base: position 108,247,612 of record OW052220.1, on the reverse strand, counting down.
TTCGCCGTGATAGTATGATCCGTGTGAGTAGTATTTTGGTGTTATGGTTCTCATCTATCTTGTGGCGAATGAGAGTATGCGGTGATTTGCGTTGTTTTTAAATTTTTTACTTTTTGTAGCTGGCTACAATATTTTTGTTAGCAGTTTTGACATATTATGTGTTTGTTTATGTATTTTAGTTAGTTAAAATAATTAAAATATTCTAAAACTAATAATTATAAATATTAATACGATCAACGATTATTAATAATGATCAGTAGTATCGATTTATTTTTTCGTGATAAAATTGCCTGAATTTATAATACAATATTTTGAAATAAAAAAATAATAATTATTATAAAATACACAAACAAATTATTTTTTACTATAAAAATAAAACCTACATTATCATTACCAGCCATTTTTATTTATTGAATTAAGCTAAAAAATCGCTCTACATCAGCTAAAAATTTTAGGTGATCATTTTTGACATCACTCTCGCTCACTTCGTTTTCACGGCGAGAATCATAATACGAAAATACAAATGCGGCGACTAGACGTCGCCAAGTGATGCGTAGGTGATAACCATAATAGGGGCATTAATCCTGAACTGATTCGAACTTATCGTAAAACTGAAGACAGAGCAATGAAAAGAGGAAGGGAAAAAACGTACTTCCGCAATTTTGACGATTACACCCTGACAATATAAACAAGAATGTAATTGACCCAACCCCAAAGAAGCAGAAAGCTACAAAAAATTAAATGAAGATACAGAATGGTTCTGTATAATTTGCCAGGACGCGTACAGTGAAAGTAAATATGCAAGTATTGGGCTCATTCCATTTGTTCGGGGGAAAATGACTCCTTATAAATGCTACAAATGTATTGAAAATTGAAGTAGATTTTAGATATAAGTATATACATATGCTATGGAAATGGATTACCTGAAATAATTTTAAAAAACTTTAAGTTTACTTGTAAGTTAACCGATGCAAACGAAGACCGAGTACGTTCCTTATATTTTATAAAATTGTACATTGTACTTCATTGTACGTCATAAATAATAATTTTTTTATTATTAATAATTTTAATTATTTTGTTACACGTGCCAACATTTGCTAAAACGGATTTTTATAATATTTGCATGTTTGTTAGGCCTTTAAATGGATCAAAATATTGTCGCCTTAATTCAGTTTTACCTACTCCAATACACACAATAAAATTCGTCATTATGCTTTTCGCGTTACACAACATTATACAAAAAAAGTAACATTCTGCCCTGGGCCGACATGTTGTAACTATCACTTTTTTCGCTTCGACGAAAAAACCGAGCTACTTTGATGAAAATGTAAAAATTTACATGAAACAAAAAATATTTTTACTTCTAAAACACCGTTATTCTATCGAAAATGTATCACTGGTCTACCCTAATATCAGATGCATTTGTTTTTAATTTCGTGTGACAGAAAACGAATAAAAATGTCTATGTGTTATAACAAAAAGTAAAAATGTGTTATAATTAACAGCGTATCCCCAAGTATGAAAAAAGAACTTGAAAAATTTCAAATTTTTTTTTTTCATACTTTTCTGTAAGAAAAAGTTAAAGGAATTCTATTGGGAATGCGCGTAAAAGTGAAAGCGCAAAATATGGTACATACTAGATACTACAGTAGTATAAAATGATCGTTTATGTACAAATTAAATATATAGACATTTAAAGTGCCATTTAAAGTGCCGATGCTAGCTTCGAATTTAACAATCCCTTTCACCAAGTTTGAGTGGGTTTCCATGAAAACAAACTGTTTTTATGTTTGGTTGGTTGTTTGTTTGCCTTTCCCGGCAATATTGAGGTTATGAAACAAAAAAAATACCCTTAATAAGTAAGTAATAAATTTTCATTTTGTCATATGTGAATTAATCCCATCCAATACAAAAAATTTTTGCCTCCCATCCAATACAAAAAAACATACTGCTCACTCTCAACGATAAAATAATAGTCAAATACACGTGCTTATAGTCTGCACATTCAATCCACACATTCAATCCACAAGTCTGTGGATTCAAAAAAGAACTAAGTAATATGTAGAATGAATAAGGAACAATTGGATGACAAAAATTCGTTCATAATAGGCATAAAAGTCAGCATGGAATAATACGCGGGAAACCTAAAGGATAATAAAATGCACAAATTACCCAACAAAAATTATAAACCAAGTTGGCAAAAAACTAAAGAAACAGAAAGAAATGTTAGCATAGGATCCTCACGATTAACAATATACTGAATATTTATAGGAAGGCGTTTTCTTAGTTTTTAATTATTGAAAGGAAATAATTGAAAAACGTAATAAAATGATGCCTACAAATAATATTTAGATGTTTTAGTACTTTAGAGGTATACATAAAATTTATTTAACAATAATTTTCATTTTTTAACTAATTTTGGTAATAATTTCGTAGTTGTCAAATATTCCCCTTAAAATTTCGCTATAAAATAAAAATAACCTGTCTTTGTCGGATTTTTGATTTTATCTCTCTCTGTTTTTCTGCACAAAAAAAAAAGCAGCAGTAATGGAATTTTGCCTTAATTTGACTCAGCGAATAAGGATACAAATAAAGAATAGGAAAATGAAGCAACGAACTCGTATCTAAGATCATTAACATATGAAAACGAATAAAAATCCCAATAAATCAGATTTAAATAAAGCAATAAAGAAAAGACAGCTGTTTACCTAGGAGGAATATTTCAGCCTGATGAGGTACAGGAGAGCGAACAAATACAAGAAACTGAAGATCAAAAGATTACCCTGACCCCTCTTGAAGAAGTTATCAAGGGAATAAAAGAAAGAATTACCATTTTTAATTTGACGTTTCTCTGTCTTCTCTAAAGCCCTAAAACAGTATTTAATTGCAATGCAAGACGTAGAAAAACTATTCTCAATTCAAGTATAAATCAATTTTATTTTTATTTTATTTACCTAAAAGAATTTTTGTAACTTGCTGTGTTCTTTTAATTAAAGTTTATTGTTGATTGTATTTTTAGTTAATAAGGAATAATTGTGCCCGACACGAGCTCTAAGAGCCTAGGGTACAATTATCTTACCATACTTTGCCATTTGTAATATATATGTTTTTGTAAATTGGTTAAAATAAAGTTGGTAATGAATGTAATAAAAAAAATAAAAATAAAATTACAAAGACGTACAAAGACTCCAACTTAACTGACCATCGAATTATCATAACCGAAATAAGTAAGATACGTAATAGAAAATCGGTAGAGAATGCAACTTACAATATCTTGAATTTTCAATCATTTAGTAGCGATATCAGTTGGAAAGAGTTACTCAAATTGACGAATCTCGAAAATTTCATAACTGAATTAGGGAAGTTAGTTACGCGACATAGCCACATTATAACTAAAAAAGGGAAGGTAATGAATTCGTGGATGTCAGCAGATATTTTGAAAAATATTAAAAAAAGAAGCAAACTGTGGATATTTGCAAAGAGGTTTCCAACAAATGACTATTTGCGAGTACGATATGAAGAAGTAGTTCGATTAGTTAAGAATCAAATAAAACTGGCTAAAGAGCTCCATTATGGACATTTGATAGAATCAAGCATAGACAATAACAACACTACTGTTCTTTGGCAGCAATTTAGGAAAATTATTTTCAACAAGGATTGCAGCAATAAAAAAATATTTATTCAGAATGAACTTGGTGCTTTCGTTAGTGATACGGTAGCTGCAAACTTATTCACTAAACACTTTAAAACAGTAGCCCAAAAATTAATGAGTGGAATGGGTGTTCCTCGCCCTGAAAACTTTGCTAGTATAAATTATGATATTCGCAGTCCTTTTAGTCTTGAGCCTATTGAAGTAGCCGAGCTAATAACAACTATTAACACTTTAAAAACAAGAGCGGCTAACGGTTTGGATGGAATTTCGACAAAAGTTCTTAAATATTTCGTTGGAAAATTTCCAAATTCTTAAATAATTATTTAGAATAAGGTAAATTTCCCACTTGTTTCAAAACAGCCAAAATTGTCCCCGTATTTAAAGACGGAAATGAACTCAATCTTGAAAATTACAGGCCAATATCAATCCTACCAGTTTTCTCCAAGGTATTTGAGAAATTAATTCTAAGAAGACTTGAAAATTTTCTGGTTAGCAATCAAATATTAAATCAGTATCAGTTTGGATTTCAGAAAAAATCAAGTACTTTATCAGCATGCTCTAATCTAACTCATTTAATTACAAAAAACTTAGATGTTAGAAAGAAATGTGCTTGTCTGTTTCTAGATTTCAAAAAAGCCTTTGACTGTGTTAATCATGAAATACTACTACTGAAATTGGAAAAACTGCAATTTAACCCGACGCAATTGAAACTATTTGAAAACTATCTACATGGTAGGAAACAGAAGGTGGTTATTAATGGAACTGTAAGTGATGAATTAACAATGTTGTGCGGCGTTCCCCAAGGATCTATTTTGGGACCTTGCCTATTTAAAATTTATATTAACGACATTTTTGATTTGCCATTAAAAGGTACCTTGCAACTTTTCGCAGACGATAGTGTTATATTTTATGCAGCGGACTCAAAACATAGTCTAATCGATACTTGGTTAAATTTAAATCGTCTGATGCTCAATGCCTAAAAAACAAAATATTTAATATTTGGTAACCAAGACTTAGATAACAATCTTCAAGTCCTGTATAAAAACATTATTATTTATTTTATTATTATTTATTTATTCATCCAACCATCTCTGACCCAAAAAGCATTTATAAAATGGTACAATATAAAACATATAATACAATAAATAATACAATATAAATAAAATTGAAATTGTTTATAAAACAAGAAGGATGGAGATAGGAGATCTCTGAGATTCATTAATCAGTTTTGAGATCAACTGTCTTATTGAATATAACAAAAAAAGAAAAGAAATAACAAAAGAAAAAACAATTATTTTTCTTTTCCTCTTTTTCTTCTGTTATTACAGTAATAGGGTACAGGAATACAAAATCAAAATAATTGAAATTAAAATAATATATCATAGATATGTATGTACATATAATTAAAACAGTCTTCTTATTTGTACGTCTAAGTAATATAATATAAAAAAGCAAAAAATATTAGAAATAAAAGCAAAAGTTAAATTAAAAAAATAAATAATATATAAAATGATAGTGAGCGAACATATGTAGATAGCTTACAAAATATGACTAAAAGAACATGAATAAGATTAAATTTAAATTAACAATTAGGATAAAACTGCGAACAGTGATTCAATGTTATCAAACTTAAGTATCCATATCTTCAATTGAGTTAAGAACTCTCCAACGCGACAAATATTTTTAATGCTATCCGGCAACTTATTATACAGAACTGGTGCAATAAATAGGAAGAATTTTCTAAAATGTTCCTTTCTCGGTGTAGAATAAATACAACTATTAAAACTTCTCAAGTTATATTTGGTAGTTTTAAAGATTAGATTTCCGCTCCTTAAAAAAAACATTTTGAGAACTTTAAAAATAAACAAATATCTCAATGGAAGAACTTTTATCAATCGAAACAATGGTAGAGCAGACGTTAATCTCTTACGCTTTAATAAGATTCGAATTGACGTGTTTTGCGCAACAATCAAAGGTTGTAACGAGCTTAAATATACTCCTCCCCAGACAGTTAACCCATACTGTAGCTTTGACTGAACTAAACCATAATAAAGCTGTAATAAAGCTTTTATTGGACACAAAAGTCTTAACAGATATAGTTTTCTGTTACAAGCATAAATATAATGTTGGATCACTTCAATATGAGATTTGAAATTTAGTCTGCAGTCCAATACTACACCCAAGTATTTGAAATTGTCAACTACATCAAGAAGTTTGCATTTGTCTGAACAGCTAGCGATCGCTGCTGTAACGTTATTAAATTCATAATTCTGACAGATATTGGAAATAATGTCGGAATCTATAGTTATAGAGCCATTTAATTTGAAGAACATTACTTTTGACTTATTACTCAGAATCATAAAATGAAAATCCAACCACCTGCGTAAGATCAGCAAATCATAGTTTATTTGATTAGCAATGACCTCATTTGTTAGACCCGTATAAGTAATTGCAATGTCGTCTGCAAAACCAATAACAATACCTTTCAATTTTAACTGAAAAATTAAGTTAATGTAAATAATAAACAATATGGGACCTAAGACTGACCCCTGCGGGACCCCACACCGAATGACTCCAGCACTACTATAATTGTTGCCAACTTTTACCAGCTGTGACCTATTCTTAAGGTAAGATTCAAACCAATTATGGGCGACGCCTCGAATTCCTGCGCAATGAAGCTTATATAATAGTATTTTGTGGTCAATCGTATCAAAAGCTTTAGTGAGATCAATAAAGTTAGTCGCAACATTTTCACCTAAATCTAAAAATTTTACAACATGGTCAGAAAAATCGTTCAGCGCAAGTTCCGTACTTTTCCCCTCCCTAAACCCATATTGCTGATCTGAGAAGAAGGAAATATCTTTCAGAAATAGCAGCAATCTGGCTTTCACACATTTTTCGAATAGTTTCGAAAATACTGAGAGCAATGATATCGGTCTGTAATTAGATGGATCATTTTTATCACCCTTTTTGAATATGGGAATAACAGTTGCAATTTTTAGGCAATCTGGAAAAATTCCTTGTTCCAAACTGAGATTGAAGATATAAGCTAATATATAAACAATGGAATGCGCAATTTGTTTTATTAAATAATTGCTGATATTGTCACATCCAGAAGAATTTGAATTATCTAAACTACCAATGTAGATAAAAATTTCTTCCGGCGTGATATCGGAAAAGAAAAGAGAATTAGATTCAATCTTGCGTACTAGCATCACTGTGTCTCCATCCGAATCATGGCTACTGCGCAAAATCGATCTTTTAAGAAGTTGGGGTGCGTTAATAAAATATGAATTAAATATTTCTGAGATGCATAGTGGATCCGATACGGATTTGCCTTCTCCATCTAAAATAGTCCCAATATCAGATTTAGATTTTTGCTTACCAACAATTTCGTTAATAATGCGCCATTGACTTTTCAGATTTTTCTTAACATTCACGAACTTGTCATTATAATACTGTTCTTTTGTAGTTATAATCTGACTTTTAATTTTATGCTGAAGTGATTTAACTCTTTTGCTTAGATTAGCATTATTAGGCTGCTTTAACAAAAGTTTCAGTAATTTATGCTTAAGTTTAATTAATTTCATTAGATCAATACTCATCCAGGGTTTAATTTTTCTAATACTAGGGGCGGGTTTAAATTAAATGAAGATTGCTTTATTTTTGTAGTAAGCATCCCAGTAAATTTATTCATTAAAGTATTAGGATCAGTCTCTTGAAGCAAAGTCCACTGATCAAGCATTAAAAGAGAATTTAACTTCGGAAAATCTATTTTTGTAATCGGACGTAATTCAGCTGTCTGCTTAACATATGTTGGCATATGCTTAATTTGAAGTGATATCAAATGATGATCAGAAAGCTTGTAATCAAATGATTCTCCTAGGAGCTCATAATTTGAATGAGGTTTCGTACGAGCAAAAATATGATCAATACACGATGAGGTAGAGGAAGTTACACGAGTCGGAGTATTAATTAGACTTTTTAAACCGAAATTAGACATCATTGTTAGATAATTTTTTACCTGGTCATTAACAGAGAACTTTAAGATGTCTATATTGAAATCGCCAAGTATAAATGCATTTTTGGTTTGAATTCCGTTTAAGTAGGAAGAAAATTCTGCAATAAAATCATTAATTGAACAAAAATTAAACCGATAAACGCATATTATGCAGAACACATCACTTCGAAGACTTAGATTTAATTGCACAATATCAGCGGTACTTAGATTTTTAGTCACATAACTAAAATTGAGACCCGCTTTAACATAGCCAACTACTCCACCAGCTGAGTACTTGTTGTTACAGCCATCGATCAAAGAATATCCATTGAGATGATAAGAAGACACTTCGTCACTGTTTATCCAAATTTCAGAAAAAAATAAAATATCTGGCAATGGATTGCATGCACTAAAGTGAGCAAACAAAGAATCACTATTTTTACGTAAGCTACGCGCATTTTGATGGACTATTGAAAAATTATTATTAACATGCATAAAAGAGCCTGAAGGAGAGGTGTTGTTAACAAATGAATTAGAGTGGCCTTGATCTGTACTAGAATTATTAATCATTATATCAAACTATAATTATGAAATAAAAAAAACTTTTCAAATCAGTTTGTCAAGGTCACTCACATCATTTATCAACCACACCTTTCCACCATCATCCTTCCTCATCAAAATTTTGCCATCCTGGAACCATAAATGCTTATAATTTTTGTCAATTTTAGTGTTCTTAGCATTAAGATATAATTGTCTTACTACGAAGCTCATACTTTCATTGATAAAAATTTTTCTGCTACTGCTAAAGCCGCAATTCGCTCCAGTGACTTTCATCCTTTTCTTGGCTTGAAGAATGGCATTTCTCACTTGCCGACTACAGAATTTCACTTGTATAATATTTGATGGTTTGCCATCTTTGTTTTTTTTTCGGAAAACATAATCAATACAAGATGTATTGATATCCAAATTTAATGCTGTGTTGGTTATGTTCGTCACTATAGTACTAAGATCTTCACTATCAGTTACTTCAACTCCCACAATGTCTAAGGAATTAGAATACTGTTGCTGCTCTAAGAAGACTACCTTTCTCTGTGTTTTCGATAGTTCCAAACGAAGATACTTAATTTCAGATGACAGCTGATCAATTTTTTGTAACGCCTTTTTCAAAATCGTAATACGGTCATCAATTTTTTCATAAAAAGTGATAAAGTGACTAAATATTGTTACCTTGGATTGTCAATCGATAACATGTTAAATTGGCAGAATCATGTAGATTGGATCAAAAAATCGATAAGTCCTTACGTGTTTGTTATTAAGCGAATAAGGAACTTTTTAACTCGAGAACATTTGCATCTGATATCTCAATAAGGACCTTCCAGTGGAAGAAGACGCCAATGAGGTAAGCAAAGCAACACGCAAGCACGTTTGTTCTGAAGAGATTCCACAAATACCCAAACGTCGAAGCCACCGAGAAATAACAAGAAGGCTCAAAATGATAGAATTAATTGACCTAACTTTATACCGCGTATTGGAAATAAGCATTGAATCATTTCCTGTGACTTTTGTAGCTAATTTCACTTCTGTACGAACCATCAATCAAGTAACACGCGAAAAACATCATAAAATAAAATAAAGGAAGTTTTATAATTAAATTAATTTAGAATTATCCGTGTTTCATTTTCAAGTTTCCAGCTCTGATTAGCATTTATTCCATTAGGTTATGGGCCCAGTGGATGAAGAATACGAATATTTCGGAAAAATTAAGGCAGATTAATTGGATAAATTGATTTTCAGTATTGTGAAATTCACATACGGTAAAAGATAGCGTCAGCTGAGTCAAACTACAGCATTTCAAAGCTAAACGGAACAAATTATTTTGTGTGGAAATACAAAATGGATATGCTTCTTAAGGAAAAAGGTTTATGGGCAGTCTGCAATGAGGTACAACCATCACCAGTTACAGCAACGTGGACAGCAAATGATGAAAAAGCACACTCAACAATTGCATTGAATGTAGAAGACGATCAAATTCATCACATCACAGCAACAAGTGCATGGAGAATTCTTAAGGAAACGTATGAATAAAATTCATACGTTTCCTTAAGAATTTCCTTACGAATTGAAGCTGCTTGATGAAGGCGGAGATGCGGATAAACACATAAATTCCATGAACGAGCTGTTTTGAAAGTTATTGGCGCTTGGTGCAGATTTTGGTCCGGAATTTTTTATGAGTGCTACGTTGCTGGCTTCTTTGCCACCAAGGTATGATGGTTTGGTAACGGTGCTCGAGGGTAATATAATGAAGAGGGTGAATTGACACTCATGTTGGTTAAATCAAAGGTTCTCGCTGAATTCAAAAGAAGAATGGATCGAGGCGGAACAACGGATGACACTGCATTAAAGGTTGACTCATCAAGAGCAACGAAAGGTCAAAAAGTTGAAAATAAAAAGTCTGAGTGTTATTTTTGCAAAAGAAGCGGTGACATCAAAAAGGATTGTTGAAAATACAAAGCCTGGCTCAACAAAAAAGGAAGGAAGTGATCAGAAGGCGAATCTAGCAAAAAATGAAACAGAAAAACTGTTTGTGACACATCAAGTAGGTGACGGCTGGATTGTCGATTCGGGTGCCACGTGTCACATTGCCAGTTCTAAGGATACTTTCGTCAATATCGACATGAATTGAAGTGATAAAGTAAGCGTTGCAAGTGGTCAACAATTAACAGCTGCGGGTAAAGGCACAATTAAGGTCGATTTTCTGAACGAGGAAAATCAAAGTGTTCCAGTAAGAATCACAGACGTGTTGCTAATGCCAGATATCAAGGAAAATTTGCTTTCAGTCAAAAACTAGCGGAAAAATGTTTTCAATTGAATTTCAAAGGCAACAAGTGTGAAATAAGGGAAAACAGTCGGTAAATTGCATTTGGCGAAATTAGCGGTAAACTTTACAGACTAAAGGAACCTCACAAAGTTTACTCGGTCGAAAAGGAATCCAATGGCTGCATACATTATTGGCATAAGGTTCTAGACCATAGAGACATCGAAGTTGTGAAATCATTGGCGAAATGAAATTTGGTTAAAGGTATCAATTTCAGGGAGTGTACAGCGGGTTGCAAAATCAACTCCAAGTGCAGAGTGTGTCGCGAAGGAAAAGTTACTCGAATCAAGTTTCCGGTCAAGTCGAGTAATAAAGCAGTTGCAGTCATATATCTGGTTCATTCGATTTGTGGTCCGATGCAAACGACCACACCATCAGGTAATCGTTATATTGTGACATTCATAGACGATTATTCAAAATTTACAGTCGGCTACCTAATCGCAAATAAATCATCAGTTTACAGCAAATTCAAGAAATATATTGCGATGGTAAAGGTTCAATTCGGAAAGAAACCTAAGTGCATCCGTACAGATCGAGGAGGAGATACACACCTCAACAAAACGGAACAGTGGAACGCAAAAACAGAACGTTGGTAGAAATGGCTCACTGCATGCTAATTGATGCAGATCTAGAGAAAAAGCTTTGGAGTGAAGCTATAATGATGGCTAATTATGTCCAGAATCGTTTGCGAACAAAGGATACAGAAACAACGCCATACGAAGGCTGGTTCCAGAAAAGTCCGAATGTGCAATACTTCAGTAAATCCGGATCAGAATGTTATGTGCATGTACCAAAGCAAACAAGGCACAAATTCGATTCAAAGGGTGCGAAAGTAGTGCTTTTCGGTTATGATTACGAATCAAAGGCATATCGTTGTTACATTCCTGAAACCGATCGAGTCACAGTTAGTCGAGATGTTCAGTTCGTCGAAAGGGGCCATTTGTTACCTGTCAAGTCCAGTAAAAATTATCAACAGGAACAAATTACCGACAATTCAGGGTTGAACAACTTTGAAGATGCAGAAAACGATCCAGTAAAAGAGGAATTAGTCGATAAGGAAGTTCAGGAAGAGAATCCAATACAGGATCACGTTCAGAATGAAGATGAACAGCAAGATGTTAAACGATCACAACGCGCTAACAAAGGAATTCCACCAAAGACTTATTGAAGAAATGAACGTGGTGAATTCTGTCATTCAAAAACCAAAGTGCTATGAAGAGGCCATCAACTGTGATCAAAAGAGGCTGTGGATTCAAGCAATGACAGATGAGATGAAATCATTGATGGAGAATCAAACATGGCAGCTTGTGAAAATTCCAGAAGGTGCAAATCTAGTTGGCTGCAAGTGGATTTACTAGCTAAAGTGCAATTCAGATAGAGAAGTAGTCAGACACAAGGCAAGGCTTGTCGCTCAAGGTTTTTCGCAGAAATACGGTACTGATTATGACCAGGTGTTTGCTCCAGTTGTTCGTCAAACTACGTTTCGAACATTGCTTACAGTGCAGCAAACAAGGACATGAAGCTGTATCATCTAGATGCGAAAACGGTTTTTCTCAACAGTGAATTGTCTGAAACAATTTACATGAGACAACCTCCAGGATTCAAAGTTGAAGGCGGCGAAGATTTGGTATGTCTACTAAAAAAGAGTTTATATGGTCTAAAGCAATCAGCGCGCAATTGCAACAAAACAATTCATCAAATTCTCATCGATTTCGGTTTTGTTCAAAGCAAGAATGGTTCATGCTTGTACACCTACAAACATGATGGAAAAATATGCTACGTATTAATCTACGTTGACGAAACATTTTTAAGTACGAAATTCAAGATTAAGAACTTGGGGGAGATTAAGAGTTTCTTGAGTCTTCAAGTCAAGAAGGAAGCAGATAGCAATTACACGTTGAATCAGACTGCTTACATTGGAAAAGTACTAAAGGATTTCCAAATGTCTGATGCAAAGAAGTGCTCAGTTCCATTATCATCAACCGAAGCAGAATTTATTGCGTTGTCTGAAGCATGTCAAGAGGCGAATTGGATTCGTTGTTTGCTCAACGATTTCGATCAGCGCATCGGGAAACCGACGACAATTTTCGAAGACAATCAAAATTGTTTGAAATTCATTAAGGAGGAGAAATTGTCGTCCCGTTCCAAACATATTGATGTTCGAGAGGCATTTGTCAAGGATTACATCGACAAATGTATTGTTACATGCCAATATTGTCCTACGGAAACTATGGTGGCAGATTTATTGACAAAACCATTGGCGGGACCTCGTGTCAATGTTCTTCGGGATGCATATGGAGTTAACTGCATTGAATCCATTGTTCCATTGTATTTGACTTTTGTAGCTAATTTCACTTCTGTACGAACCATCAATCAAGTAACACACGAAAAACATCATAAAATAAAATAAAGGAAGTTTTATAATTAAATTAATTTAGAATTATACGTGTTTCATTTTCAAGTTTCCAGGGGGTAGATTCCGACAAAATGACAATTTTTCGTGACATTTGCTTATTGGTACAAATTGAAGTCATTGAAAATTTACAATTCACATAAAATGACTTATGACATTTACAGCAGTTTACAGCAGCTGCATTTTTAAGTTATATCTTATATATTATAAGGTTATTAAAATTACAAATACTCACACATATTTTGTATGGAAACTTATAAGTCACGATAATAAAAATCAATGACAATATTATTAAAATTGTCAGCTTATTTTTTGTGACATTTCGGAAAAGTCACCGCATGCTAATCGCGATTTAGTACTCACAAGTATTTGTCAAAAAAATTGTAGCAGAATTTTTATTACAATGGGCGCTTTCAAATCTCCTATCATGCATGATTAGTAAAATCATCGCCAATTTGATTTAAAAATTTCATAGTGCTAAACATTTTCATAGCGTTGGCCGCGATTTTACTTAACATGTTCCCAACTGTTGGGTGCCCTGAAAGCGCCCAATGTCACAAAAAATTGTCATTTGTCATTTGATTAGAATCCAGCTCTGATTAGCATTTATTCCATTAAGCAGAACCTACAGTAAATAAAATTTAAAAGAAACCAATGGAGGCCTTCTCAACACTTAACAAAGTAGCAAATTATGTTACAAATGAATTGTTGTTAGTCAATATATACAGACATGAATATACAGACATGGTACATTGTAATAATTTTATATGAATAAATAAAATTAATCAAATCAAAGTTAAAAATCTAAAGAAGACATTCCAAATGAGCTCTCAGCCGTAAAAACAACAACCGTAGCTTAATTACATTACTTGATATAACTACAGCAGTGGTCGCTTTTGAGATCGAATCTAGTAGGATTAACGGAATTTAGGTAAATTTTGAAATATTGTCGTAGGAACTACGACTCTCCACTTTTTGTTAATTTTAATTAACAAAATTATCATACCACAGACTGACTTTTCAAAACCATCAAAAAACCATTTAACAATTTTTTCTGTTAAATTTATCTTTTTTGTAAGTCAATTTAGTTCGATCGTCCTAATATCCAAAGAATATATATTTTAATCTGGACTCTTTATTTATGAGGTCATTATATAGAATATAATTCTAGTTTGGCTTTCAGGTTTTGAATTTTCACTCATGGGGCGCCTATTATGAAATTATTTCGATTTCGTAAAATTCGATCCGCCGCGAAAATTTGTATTATGAAATATTTTGTTTTTCGTAAAATTCAAAAATCGTATAATCTCGTATAGACCAAAAAAAAAAATAAAAGAAAATCGAAGTTTATGAAAATCAAATGTCAAAATTCGACTGCTCTATAGGAGACGAAAAGCGTATTTACGAACACAATAGGAGGGTACGTATTATTTTTTATTAAAATATGTAAGCTACTCAATTTTTTTATAAAAATTGATTTGTTCAACTTATTACAATTTATTTGAAACTTTTTTATTGTGTTTTTTGTAGATCATTTACCAATGGTTGCCAATTTGATATTTTAAGCTCTTTTATGGAAAAAATGTTATTTTTTAAATTCGCCTCAATATAAAGAAACTACCCAACATTTGTGGAATGAAATTACAAACCAATTAAATTCAGTCGGCCCACCTGGAAACCCTGTTGAAGGTTGGAATTTTACCTAAAACAAAACAAAACAAAACAGCAAACTTGTGTAGCAAGAAAAAACTCCATAATAGGAATATTCGCGGCGGATCGAATTTTACGATTTCGTATTTTATTAAATAGAAAAAATTTCATAATAGACCCCTGAGCCTGCGATTCTAATAGGTTTTCGTAGGAAATCATTAGTTCTTTCTTCGCTGAAAAACTGAACATAAAGCAGCGCCCTTTATAGATAATAACTACCTCAATTTCACTGCTAACTTATTAGCTAATTTAACAACAAAAAATTTAAAAACAATTTGTTATTTATATAATTTATAGAACTCTTATTAATATTTTATCATTTATTGAATGCAAATAATAAACAACAATCCTAAATCAAATCAAAGACAAATCAAGAAAAATAATTTACAAGTCACATACATTTAGATTAAAAAAAAATATATAATTTAATTATCACAAATAAATAAATAAACAACAGTCATCAAGTGCAACTAATAATAATTGTCATATATCGTATTTATTTTCGTACGTGAATTTCTTAACTTTATCATCCAAAAATACACTCAAACAATGTAAAACTTCTAAGAATGCCGCCAACATAATCGAAATCGAGAGTGCGGCCAACTTTTTTGGATTCATTACAATTAAGCTCATCTCTGTATTATTCTCATCATTTTCATTATAATCTTTACTATCATTGAGATCATTATTACTTAACACATTATTATTTGTATTATCACCATCTTCAGATACATAACCAAGATCATGGTTTGGTGTCGCTGCTGACGTACCAATTATGTTATGTCTTGATTTGTAGGCAAGAATTTCAATAAAGGATTGGTTACTAATTGTATTATTATTATTATTTATAATATTATCACTACGACCATCTTCGGTACCATTCACATTATCATTAAAATCAATTAATTTGGTATCATTACTATTACTACTACTATTATGGCTAATAATATTACAAATGGTTGACGGGTTTGGTATTTCGGGAATTGAAATTTCGATTGAATGTGACTTGATTGTAATACGACGATCTAGGCATGATGGGGCGTACGGGGTAGCAACGGCAAATGGTGGTTCAGATCACGACAAAATTTCTTCATTCTGTATAATCGGTACATTATCTTCGATGATAGTGCGCGTATACTCGATTTCTTGGTATTCGATAATCCGTAGCGGCGGATGATCTAAATGTACGTCCCGAAATTCATCGGTAAATGATAGTATGTAAAATGAGAATATCGTTGCCATTAGCCATTCTGAAATTGAACTAGCCACATGATATTCCCAGCCACCATCCGATGGATACCATTTACGTGGATCTCGTCCGTCATACAGTATATGAGATATGATACCGGTGACGGCAACAACTATAAAAAATATGACACATAAAACTGAGAGGCTTAGTCGTAAATGAGCTTTTAGCATGGAGCCAGCATACGGTTGAATGTAGTACGATAGAATTGCCTATTAATAATTAAAATTGTTAAATTGTATAATTACCATATAAATATAAAATTTATATTACCTCAATCCAAAAGTATATTGTTCCTAAACCAAAACATAAGAATGCCCCACTGAAATGTACAATTCGTACGTTGGTCTCCTGGAAATTGGCCACAATGCTTATGCCTAGACATGATCCTATACCTATCCACACTGAAATGAAGTTCAGTTTCTCTGTCAGTCTCCGCACGTCATCGTGTTTTGTGTAGATTTCGATTATCTGTCTGTAGCGTATGTAAATTACAAGACCCACTGAAATAAAAAAAACTTCGAATAAATCTAACTCGTAACAGTAAAAAACTAAATCTGCAATAACTTGAGCGATTTCTATATTGAAAATTTTGGTGAGGCTTTTTTAAAAAATGAAATTTGCTAATTTTTAGCTTAAAATTTTTTAACCTTTCGCGTTGGATTCTTTGAAAATTTGATTTGACAAAGTAAATTAACAGAGTAAAGCAACATTTTATTCATCATCATCATATCTCTTTTCCTGCATGCCCACACAATTCTGTGGGTAAGGCAAAAAAAATCATGTCAAAAATTTATTTTTGTGTTTTAACCAACTTACACATTTGTGTATTCCTTTTAAACTGCTTTCGTCCGAAAAAAACGCATAACTATACACACAATTGTGTTGGTTGTAGTTCAAAAAACAAGCGAAATTTATTATCAAAAACGCCATTACATACTGTGTTTTTTTACTGACACACTTGTGAGGTTTGGTCCTAAATAGAGCCAATTTTTCTTTGGTAGAAAAAGGAATATACTTTTACAGCTGCATCTGGAGTGAAGATTCTGTGATGCTGTATACATACTTGTGGAAATTATTGCGGCACTAATATATCGCACTCGCTCCGCAGGTATGAATATATACCTGCGGGAGCGAATGCGATGTATTAGTGCCGCACTGAAACAGGAGTGCTTCGTGGTATATTTACTTGTTTCGTTCCTTTTCTTACATGATTTAATTTTTTTATTAATCGGTTTCA
This sequence comes from Nephrotoma flavescens, assembly GCA_932526605.1. Classification (NCBI taxonomy): domain Eukaryota; kingdom Metazoa; phylum Arthropoda; class Insecta; order Diptera; family Tipulidae; genus Nephrotoma; species Nephrotoma flavescens. The sequence continues at coordinate 108,230,476 of OW052220.1, read as the reverse complement.
TCGTAATGTGAATTTTCAATTATACACTGGTAGGCAGTTAGCCCAACTAGGTGAGGTCGTGTTATAGCTATGAGTTCTGCACTCCGACAGGGGGTCACAGTTGTGTTGAATTTAATTTACAATCGTAATGCCTGGAATACTTTTAACAATTTATATTAAAACCGTATTGTATAATCGAAAAATTAGCTACTACCAATGTGTGCGTAGTACTTAACCAAGATAAAACTAAGCATTGTCGCTCTCGTTTGTGACCATAATGTTCACATATGATTTAAATTGGGCCTCTGCTAAAAGAACTCAATAACGATCGTACTTTGTAGCACCCCTACAATTTAGACTGAGATATGTGATTGTCGAACATAAGATCAGAGATTTTCAATCTTATTGATTATATAATAATAATCCGGCAAAACGCAGTTACACCTTTCTATTAACAAGAATTGCCCCATGCAGAAGAGCCAACTACCAAGATAACGATCCCCACCGAAGAGGCGGTACAGCTCTTTCCGCGAAGGAAAACCTGGCGTTTCGGATAATAGTTACTGCTCGTTTCATATCAGCTCTTACACTGAAACGATTGGAAAAGTACGAATGTTTATGGGTGAAATTATTACAACTTATCTTTAATATTTGCCTATTTTAGCATAAGAAATGGCTTTAATTATAAACATTAAAATCGATTAACAACACTAAAATCTGTACAGTACACCAACATATTGCGAGTAAATTAGTCAACCAAGATAAAAAATTCTTAGAATTCCATATGGATTGATCGTTTCTTATTACATAGTTTCTGCATTATCCATTATCATAAAATGTGGTTACTCATAGCGATAAAAAAAACTTATAAAACCGAGACGGGAGTAAAAAAACACACTTACGTAAAACACAGCCAATATTTATAAACTGCCCAAATACACAACTTTCTGGTGAATATGTTGCGGCATCACTTATATACGGTATTGTCGGCACAACATGGCCTTGAACTACTGCAGCAATGTATCTAAAAGAAAAAGAAAAAACACAAGGGACACGTAATTAGTAAAATTGTTATTGTTACTCTTGGGGTACATCCCCACTGTGAGTATGATCACGCGATACGTACGTTCCCAGAAATGTAATTTGGAAGATTAGAAAAACCGAAATGGGAAGTAAATAGATTTTAGACATCTCGAAATGAAGTCACAAGGATTAAATATAGAAATGAACACGAAACTACGTTGGATGGTCCTTTTCTTGGAACTCTAATACTTATATTAAAATAAAATATAATAGGAAACTATGTAAATTATTAACGATTATTCACACTACTTTAAAGGGTGTTATTATTTGTATTAAGATTAATATAAACTTTAAATTAAACATAAATTATAGTTTTAGGATCTCGTATTTCTCAAATGACGATGAATTTTATATTTCTTTATTATTAAAGCGATTTTCATGTTTGTTCACTTTTTAAGCGTTTTTATAATTTTTGCACTCTTGAATATTACTGTGATAACCACACACGGCCACAGTTTTAGTTTAGTAATAGTTTTTATATATTGTTTTGAACACAAATAAATGTATGATTCATAGTTCACATATTGATTAATTTTCTCAAAACATAAACACGAAAACTAAATAATAATAATAAAGGGAAACAAAGTGAAAAATTAAAAATTCGTCGTACTATTTTTGCCTGTTTTGATAATTTTGACAGTCTGATAAAAAATAGTTTTTGACATTTGTAATTTTATTTTTTATTTTTGGGCTGGTTACGTTGGTATCTCCAGTAACACTGTTATATTTTATTAGTACAGAAAATGTTGTACTAAAACATTTCAATTTCTGAGGAAAAATCACGTTAATAAATACAGTCAGGTATAGCATTGGGTATAGCTGATTAAATCTGAATTTTTTGTACTTATTATTTTATATCCCCTCACATTCATCATTTTATACATATTCAGGTCGATTCAATATACATCTTCTATTCTCAATATTCTTTTATTCTTCTATACATGCATTCTTGTGTACGAAAATTATTAAAAAATGTCGAAATAGAACGAAAAAATAGGATTGCTATTCCATATTAAAAATGATTGATTGTTTCGCTTAGGCTGTTTTCCAAACCAATACTTATTTGTGGAACCTAACTTATTCAAATAAGTAAGCTAGCGAGGTGACTTATTTTCTGTCCCTTTCTAACCGAAAAATCTAAATTGGTTGTCAATTTTTTGTTGTTATTTATATCAATTTTTGACTTTTAGAATTTGGATAATAACTATTTCTAGATAACGAATGGATCTTTGTAGATTAAAATCAAAATTAAGATTAAAAAAATGATTATCATAAAGATATATGAATTGAGGTCAGCTACAGAACTAGCAAGATCACACGGCGTATTAATACATTCTAGCTTTACGAAACAATTAATACATACTGATTAGACAGACATAAAATATTTATTTACATAAATTATATACATATTTTCCTTTTAACTGGGGCCCATTCGAACTTATTTGATTGTCTGTCTGAACGAAAATTTAAATATAAAAATCCAGCAGAATCGTATACCTAAAAATCATATAAACATTTTTGTACAGATTTAAACATTATTTCTAAGTTTTTCTTTTTTTAAGTATCGCCAATCCTTTTAATTGCATAAATATGTATACAATAATTGTTAATTTATTAATATAAATTAATGTAAACGAAAATATTATGCCTCGAAGAGTTTTGCGATGAAAACAATCAATGTTTTCATGTTGATGTCAAAATAAGTATGCCAACTCAATTGGAATGGGTTTACTTACTTATTCAAGATGGCGTCAAATAAGTCAATAAGTCTGAAATAATACCTTGGACAGACACAAAAATTATCGCGATTTCTTCCAATCGCGATTATATGTCAAACAAATAAAATCGCGATTTTATAATTATGGTGACAGACACAAACCCGATTTTGTAACTCTGCAAACGTTCAAATTCATATTTAATTAATGAAATAAAACAATTTCAATGCGTATTTGCCGATTTTGAATTACATCGAATCAGTTACAATAAGTTAATATAAACTAAATGTATAAATAATTTCTGTGACAGTTAAAAAATTTTAAAATTTAATTTACAATCTAATAATTTTTCTGTGTACATTCAATGAAAATGAGTTATGTTCCCCAGCCCCATACAATCCTACTGATTTTTTCTTATATTTCACATTTATCTTCTTCCTACAACCCGATTGTAGTAATCTTGTTCTATAAACGCAGTAATCCTGATTTGCCAAAATCGTGTGCTGACAGACTGAAAAAATAACTACGTAATCTCGAATTCGCGATTAGCTAGTTTGTGTCTGTCTAAGGTATAAGTATCCGTTTGGAAAACAGCCTTAGAAGATTCTTACTAAAAATATAAGACATAAAAATGCTCCTTTTATGACCAGAAGAAATAGATGTTCGATTTTGATTAAATCAATCAATTTAAAAATGAACTTTTATTTAATGCGAAGTGGAACAATCCGCCAAAAGCGTATTGCGACGTAAGTTATAGGGCCCATACACGACACAATCATGCATGCGCAATCGTATGATTGTGCATGCCGATTGACAGTGTATGGTATTGATTGAGAATTTGCGTATGCTGATTGTGTGATTTTCAAATTTATTGATATTTTCTTGTTTGTGCATGCAAAACTGTGTAATTTGCTCAGTCTAATGTTTTAACTCGTGTGTGTTATATTACAGTAAATATGGTAAAGTTAAAAAATAATAAAGAATGTAAGATCCTCAAACGTTTTTCCAGTTGCTAGAATTTCGAATGTCCATATCCACTACGTTTTTTATACCATTCTTTCATCCAAATTTGTCTATTTCTATTTTTCCGTATTGCTAGTCCAAATAAAGTCGCAACGCAAGCTTCTTCATACATATTTTAAAACTGATGAATGTCTAAAATGCATGTATCGTGAGTGGAAAAATCATGATTGTGCAATCACACGATTGCGCATGCATGATTCTGTCGTGTATGGGCCCTATAAGTTTATTAATTATTTAATAAAAATTAATAAAATAAATTTGTTTAGACAAAAACTAAAAATGAGACTGAAGGATATAAGATAAACGAGGATCCCTTTCAGCTTCCTGATAGTGTATTCCCCAAGTACTTTCGATTGCAAAACGGAATTGTTCTGACACTGGTAACCGATTTATCAGCAAAATCGCGCTTCAACTAAATGCCATTAAAAAACAAATACATTTTAATTTTTATTTAAAATAAAAATTTATCACAAATTTCGTGTGATCAGTTTTTGTTTTGGGTAATAATACATTTTTGACATTACATCAAGAGATGCAAACTAGAAGTGCAATTGCAACGACTTCTATATTTGAATTCTTCTGTTTGAGTGAAGAATATTTTTTTAGAAGAATAGAAGAATTCATTGAATTGACGTGATTATCATTCCATGTCTTCCGGAATTTAACGGATCCTACTGAAATCGAAATTCTTTTTGAAAAAAGAATTATAATTTGTTATCGAGTGTTTATAATCATCAATTTGATAATATATAAATTATACCAAGCTGAAACTTTGAAATGTCTCGGAAAATAAGCACTTTAATACATTTAAAAAACTTTCAAAAATAATTAATTTAATCATTCCGGGGGGACATACTAGTGCTAAAATTAGTATCCCTTCTCCCCTCCTTGTAGGTGGAGCGGGGACTTTGAAATTAAAATAAAATCCTCTTGTTTATTGCAGATTCGGATTCTACGGCTTAAAGTACGTAGGATTTCTATGAGACATTTTTTTCGTTTCATGATAGATGGCGCTGTAATAACGATATTACGATGTACGACATCCCTTTCATTTTGCAGAAGGAAAATGTTGGTCGTAAATGGGCCATTAATCTTATTTTTTAGATAATCTTTGCTGGGATGTTCTAACATCACCCCTTTTCGATAATTTATCGAAGATTATTTCTCATTTCTGTAGAATAAAATTTGTCTCTGTTTCAATTTTTATAACATTTACCAGCCTGCTAGATTGCAACATTGTAATGTTTCTATTGACGATTGGAAATGGAGAGAAAACACTACCTATTGGAATAAAATAAAGCTGCCCAACCATAAATGATCGCCAGCGCTTACAATACGAGTTAAAAGTGGTTTACCGCGGAGAAATTTTAAAGCTTAGGAGCAAACAAAAAATAGTCTAAAAACACGGCTCCAACTGCGTTTCTATCACCAAATAATTTATTTTCGATTGTAAAACGAAAATAAGTGACATACATAGATATTGTTCAAAAATATTCTAGTAGGTTGTGATAGCAATAGAGAAGAAATAATTGATAAACGAAGCAGAAGTCAAATCAATCTAGCAGAATGGCGGTATGTTGTATTATTTTCGAAAAGCAGAAATGATACAACTTTCACTATTTCGATTCGACTTTTTTCGAATTCGAGTTTTTTCGATTCGAAGTGATGGTACAACATACCACCCCTGGTGTGAACGTATTTATTTATTTGTTGATTTATTTGTATACAATTTACAATTTTGCAAAACCGCACACACCATTTTGAGCATCAAGGCTCATTCATAACGAATGCGCAGTTCTAGTTTTCTCCAAAAGTTTTATGTGCAATTTACAAGGTCAATTATAAAATAGATCTAACTCATAGCTCCACCATTCATTGTCGTTTTCAAATTTTGCAGTTGCTCTGAATTGCGTCAGAAACATGCACAAAAAGACTCAATGAGCTTATTTTTAATGCAATTGAAATTAGACATGAAAATTTTCACTTCTGTTTTCATTTTGTAGTTCCATAAAGCAAAATATACACAAGAGGACTCATGTAGAGATTCCGAGGTTAATCTATTTTACTTTTGGCAATCTGTATACGCCTAACAAGAAGAATGAACTATAAAACAATTATGCCGATATGTTTATAAGATACTGTGTGTGTTGGACTTAAATTGAAGCAAATACAAATTTTGCCTGGCAGGAAAAGGGATTCGCCTTTCGTTTCGTTTCAGTCCGTTTCATTTCGGTTATATATAACCAACCCATAATCAGAAATCGGTAAACGTTCGTTTTCGATGCCCCACGTGACCCCATGTCTGTGCCTGGGTAGCTTAAAATTTTCTTGGCACGTTTTATTTATTTTTATGATACTTTTGGAGTTAGAAGATATATCATATTCATTATTTCGTATAGTAAATTATAAAAACAATCACGCGAGATAATATGCCGCAATAAAATTCCAATGAAACATGATTATTTACATACAGTTATCAATCATTTTTTACACAGCACAAATTATGTTTTAGTCTAAATAAAATAATTGTATCGAAGTGACATAAAATGATTTCCAAATTAGCGTTGTTACCTGTGATGGTATTTGTCACCTTTCAAGGAACATTCCTTGCCGTTTACATTATGGCGTTAGTGTCATCGCACGTGGAACCTTTTATACCTGTGATCAGCGCAACAGCAGCTACTCCACCAGAAAGCTGTATATTTTCTCAGATGATGAATATTGGGGCTTTGCTCAGTAAGTTAATTGTTGAGAGATGTCTTGTAATATTAATTTCAAGTAACAATATATTTTACAGTGGCGTGCACCGTTTATATTCGCTATCGACATGTGATTGAGGTCGCTTATCGCAACGATGTTCTGTTTGGATTGGAAAAATTAAATTTAATATCACTAATTATTGGTATAGTATCGGCCCTAGGCGCAAGTATAGTTGCAAATTTCCAAATATCGAACGTTTTTATAATTCATGCAATTGGGGCGATATTGTGTTTTGCGTGCGGTACTGTATATTTCGGAACTCAAGTAAGTGTTATGCTTAATACAGTGGTTAAACTGCGTATACAAATAAATTCGTTAATTTTAGGCTGCCCTAACATATTACCTGCAACCATTTATGGGCTGTATGATGATTGCACATGTCCGGGCAATACTAGCGCTGTTCTCATCATTTTTATTTGTAATCATGTCGTTGTGCGATACGTACGCCAGTATTGTGTATAATGGACACGATAAATACAAATGGCACCCGTTTGATACCGGCTATCATTTTCATATTGCTAGTACAATATCAGAATGGTTGATATCGATATTATTTTCAGTATTTATGTTGTCGTTTACGAAAGAATTTAGTGAAATCCAAATCGACCATCCAAAATTATCGTTGTTGGGCGATGACGACGCTTACGCTGAATATGAGCCAAGTTTAAGTAGCGAGGAGGGGTATTCATCGCGGGTAATTGTTTCAGATCCAACGTATATTGAACCAACGTTTGGACATGTTATATAAATTTGTGTATCTATATTTTGTTAAGTGAATTTATGTATAATAAGATAAGAAAAAAATTCAGTTATTTGCTTTTTACAAAAAGAGAAATTTGTATTTTTTTGTTCCGTTGGATGGTTCTACTTTTCTCTATTGGGTGTAGCGTATCTCCATAATGAATGCTTGATCGCGTTATGTACAAATGGATGGATGACATCCAATTTTCATCCAGTACAACCGTACAAAAATAATCAAGTGGTGTTAAATCCGGGCTCTTGGTGGCCAAAGTAACTTCACAATTTCTTGAAATAATGCGATCAGCAAATTTTGTTGACAATAAATGGATTGTTGCTCGACTTGCGTCCAAAGGTCGTTGACACGCAATTCATTCAATTTGGGCCACAAAAACCAATTAACATATTGCGATAACGTTCCCCATTCACTGTAAGGACATTTTCCTCTCCGTATTCAAAGAAAAATAGCCCAATGATGCCACCAGCCCATAAACAACACCAAACAGTGACTCTTGGAGAATGAACTTTTGCTTCGTGAATAACATGGGGATTCTCCGCTCCCCAAATTCGATAACTTTGTTTATTAATGTACCCATTAAGATGAAAATGAGCTTCATCGTTAAAGTTGATTTTTGATGAAAAAACTTCATTTCGACGATTGGCTTCAATTTTTGAGTTAGTTGAATTTTGTATGGAAGCCAAAGAAGATAAACATACAAAATGCGTTGTAATGTGGTTCGTGAAATCTTTAGTTCATTGGTTCATACCGAGCACTTTCACTAACAGCTGTCACTGATCGGCATCAGTAGGACGTCCAAGTCGACCAAAACTCCCACGTAATTTACGAAATGTTGTTGTTTTTGCATGATTATTTTCACAATCAAGGACAATCAAAATGTTGTGTTTATGTGATAAATAGCATATTTTTGAGGTATCAAAGAATTGTTTAGAACAGATAACATTAAGTACTAAAATTCATCGATTGAATAAAGGACCAACAGATGGCTCACCCTGTACATTAAGAACTCGCATATGAATTTCTGAAATTTAATTAATTAAACACCTTCCCACTAATGGGGGGGATAAATTCTCAATATGCTATACTTAAAATGCACTATTTCTCTTCATGACACGGTCTGATCGCTTGCAATCCTAATCTGATCAGATGAACGTGGTGTTATTTGATTTCTAAGAATTTTCGTGTTCCTAATGTCCATATGCCTCGTTAGAAATCAAGTTGCTTCGTAGAATATGAATCATCTCCTTTCAATTTTATTGGCTTCCACGTAAGTCAAAATTCTCAATCCCTTCGAACTCTCTAAGTTAATCTTTCCATCGTTCGCGCTATGAACGTCTCTATTAGCGTTATATCGTTCTAACCGAGGTTTGATGGGGTCGCTCTATAATTTAAAGCCGACAACCACAACTTAATTCATGGTTCTCAATTGGACAACTCTCTATCGTTAATACTGAATGCGCCTACTTGGAGCGAAAGCTTTATATTTTTGGTTGTATGTCCTAAAGACTTTTGGCATGCATTTGTGTCAGGTACGCAACTGAATTCTAATTAGGTCTAGAAAGTGTGAAAGTGTGGATCTCCGTTTCTTGGCTCCAGTTTTTCTGTGAGTTTCTGTTCTTCAATTTTTTAGTACCAATCACCCCGCGCTGAACGCACTTGAAGAGCTGAACACAGTTTGTGGAAAATAAAGTACTATAATGACAAATCTACGATGCACGGCTTCCATTTTTGGCCCGCATATTCATCTAGGCGTTTAACGTGGGTTATGAAAAGCGCTCTTCTTACTCAAGAATTCGAAAATTCATTAGGCAGAATTGGCTTTACTAACAATGATGACGTAGTGATTGATGTTTAAAATATAATGTACTACTCCAAACGGTGCTCTATAGATGCTGATTGTATTTACTTGAGGGAATAGGAATAACATTTGCGCAGTTGAAGCTAAGGATCCAACCGAAGCAAGAAGTCAAGTGCGAACCTCAGAGCTCATTTTCGTTGTGAAAGACCGTAAAGTGAAGTTGCGTGAGATAGCTGATACCTTAAAGATATCGAAAGACAATGTACAATACACAAACTTTTGCAAGAACATTTGTCCACGAGAAAGCTCTGTTCAAAGTGGGTGCCGCGCTTGCTCACATTGGATCAAAAACAGCAACGCGTTGATGATTCAGAGCGCTGTTTAAGCTGTTTGACCGTAATAAACTAGATTTTTTGTGCCGATATGCCGATATGCGACAATGGATGAAACATGGAACATCCGAGACAGACTACCAGCAGCAGGTGAAAGGTGTCCGAAGCGAGCAAAAACGCAAATGTCGGAAGGTAAGGTTTTCGGTTCCGTATTTTGGGGGGAGCAAGGTATTTTATTCGCCGACTATCTTGAGAAAGGGGAGACCACCAACAGCGAAAATTGCATGGTGTTATTGGTGCATTTGACGGAATAAGCTGCAAAAAATGGCCCAAAATACAAAAGAAAGTGTTTTTTCACCAATAATGTATCGTGTCACAAGTCAATAGCTACGATGTCAAAATTGTACGAATCGAAAATTCTAATTGCTTCACCATACATCGTAAAATGGAAAGATGATACGGGTCGGAGGGAAAGACCAGAACAAGTTGATTAGATTAACATTACTCTTGATGGTGGTAATTTGGAGAAGGTCGGAATCTAATAAGCAGTTAACAAATAAAATTTGTTTTTAACTTGTTGGATTAACAGAAACCTAATATGAGTTTCATTATCTGACTGCAGTCAAACTAGATGTGGTAGATCAAAGCACTGACAATGCTGAGGCTATCCAGTGATTCCACAAATGCTACAATAGTAAACTTGTTACAGGCTGGCTACTGCCAACCTGCAGATTTCACTTAAACACATGCAGAGGCCTCCACGGTGATATTTTGCCGGCTAAGTTCTCAGCGAGAATTGCTAGGGTCGTGGGGTTTGAGGCTTACATGGTTCCTGGCTTACACCGTGATTAAATACAGAAAGTTGGGGAAACGCAAATAATAATAAAACCGATGTTCCGCCGAAATTCGTCGGCCGGAACCTGAGGAACGAACCGAATAATAAAAATAAATTATAATAACAATAACGGTAGAGGTGCCTTGGTGCGCGCATCCATCCGAAGTCAAACGGGATCAAGCCCTGGTTACGGAATTGGATGCGGGCACCAAGGGACCGCAAACACTAAACCGACACAGAGGGAGTCCCCGCTCCCATCACACCATACCGAAAAATTTAATAAATCATTTTATATATGTAAAAACCAAAAAAAACGAACAGAAACAACTTCCCAGAAGAATCAAATAAACAGAATCCCCTCCACCCGTACCACGATAAGAGAACGAGAGAGAGAGAGAGGGAGAGCGAGAGAGCAATGCTTACCGGGCGTGCACCCGCTGTGCAGCGCTCGATTACAAAAATTTTGAAATATGTTATAATATAAGAATATATAAAAAAAATGAAATAAATAAAAAAAATTTAAAAAAACAAAAATAAAAAATTGGTACCTTAATTAATTACAACGTTGCGGCCTTGCGCCGTAGGTGTTGCGGGTCCTCTCCCCGATGATACACTGGGTTGCGGCCTTGCGCGGCCGTCATGCCACAGGTGGCCTTGCCCCACCCGGACCGTTGCGGCTTGATGTGCCGTTAAGTATTCTGGCCTCGATTGGCCGCCAAAATAATAAATGAGGCGATGCGGGGCCTTTCCCCGATACCAATATGAACAAACACACGAATAGCCGGTTGGCCACCCGTTAAGTTGGGCGTGGTACCGCCTTCGCGCTCGAGCGCGTGCCTGGTTGGGCACAATGTTGCGGGGCCTCTCCCCGATACCAAAAATTATCTCGCGGCTAGCCTCACCTGGCCGCCGAATCCGTTGCAAAAAGAAAAGAGTAGCCTCAACTGGCCACCCGTAATGTGAGGGGCGTTGGCTCGCCAAAAACCGTAGAAAAATCAACTGGCCACCCGTATAAAATGTGGCACCCGTTGCAAAATAATAGCGGCACCCGTTGTATAAATGTGGCACCCGTTGCAAAATAATAGCGGCACCCGTTGTATAAATGTGGCACCCGTTGCAAAATAATAGCGGCACCCGTTGTATAAATGTGGCACCCGTTGTATAAATGTGGCACCCGTTGTAAAAGACCGTTTAACTTTCGTTAAATTTTATCTTTTTATGGCGTCGCCAAAAATTCACAAAACAGAATAACTTTCACATTTCTCGTAATACGGGCACGAAAATGATCTTCAGTTGCACTGGAACAAAGTTATTTCACTTGGTTTTATATGTTGCACTCAAAAAAAAAATATTGATTTTCACAACCATAAAAATCAAAAACCAAATTTAATGATGGCAGTGTTCCCGAAATGGTATCAGAAAAAAAATTCACTTAGCATCACGAGAGAATTAAACAATTAGAACTTTCGACTTCATAGAAAAAAAATTAATTTTATTAAATCTTATAAGTTTTTATTATTTTATACTAACAAAATGTAGTATTATTTATATTTTTCTAACAAAACAAATTGCAAAACACTATACAATAGTAATTTAATGTTTTTCTTTTTATTAAGCACAAAAATAAATTCGAACTTGATTTCTAAAAAAATCACAAACAAAACTTCTCTTATGGAAATCCAAAACCCGAGAAAATACCATACAAACAGCGCTTGTTACGATCATGTAATCGTAACAAACTTGAGTAAAAATACATCTACACCTAGAATACATCTACAACCTGAATGTATATTTTTAGCTTAAACAATTAATAAGGCAGTGAAACAACTACTATATGGTATAGCGAGAAACAAATCTAACTTACTATCTTCCAACCGACATCCGTCCACGATCGGTGCAAGAGTGATACAAACAACAAGTACTTAAAATAGAAAATGCTAGTTCTTTCTTACCATTTTTAAACGCCAAATGTATAGCCAAATGAATTCTAGATGGATGGACCCACTTTGACTAAAGCATCAGCTACCAAACTTCTCTCAGCATCACTATGAGACTGTATCTACCTGACTGCGACACTGTTGCTGAGACAGAGAAGTTTAGTAAAGCCTTATAATATCTGCATACAGAATAATGTTCCAGTGAAATTACCGGCGTCGGCACCGGAAATGTTACCAATTAAAAATGCTGTTGTCAATTTTTATTTTTTTATACCAAAACTTCAGTATATTGTAAAAACATTTCAAATTTAACAAAACGTATGTTATTGTGCGCTGTAGGCACCTTTAGCGTGGATAATAGCATCGAGTCTGTCCGAGAAGGCTTAACACGCTGCACGAATGTGCGGTCTGATGGTATTTTGTCCCATTCTCGGCGAAGAGCAATCTATAAGGCATCGACCGTCTGATATTTTTTAGCTAATACTTTGGCCTCTAGGATGGACCATATGGAAAAACAAATTGGGTTTAAGTCCAGGGAATATGGTGGCCATTGTTGTGAAGAAATGAAGCTGGGAACTTTTTTTGTAAAAAACGTTGGGGCGTCGTCACGGGCTTTATAGGATGAGGCCGAAACGTCCAATATTTTCTACCGAATTGCTTACGTGTCCAAGGTAACAAAGCGGCAGTTTCCGCATCTCGAACCATCACTGATGCAGGCGCTTGCTTATTCGCAGAGCAATTCGCTGGTCTAAATTATCTTTTGTTTTGCACTCTATCCAAATACGATCATTTTGTTTGTTTACATATTGCTGAACCGTAAAAATTTTTTCATCAGAAAAGATCAAATTCTCAAGCTCGCCACCAACGTGCAAGTGTTTTAACACCTTTGCTCGTGCGAGGCGAGCTGTCTTTTGTGCAGGTGTTAAATCTTACACTTTTTGTATTTTGTAGGACTTCAAGATTTTATTTATTTTTTTTTTGGAAGTCAAACCGCAGGATAAAAACCTTCTAAAATTTGGCAGTGGCTTTTTGCAGTTTACTTTAAGGTGAAGTGTAAATTCAAGTTTACTATTTATGGTAACACCCAAATGTTCCAACGCAATATCCCATCTGGCAATTATTTCAGCGAATCCAGATTGAATCCAATCATGTAAAGATGATTTAATCAATAACAAAAGTTGTGCAGGGTTCTTGCCATACAACCTGCAGAGGTAGATCAAAACAGAATAACTCCTAGTTAATTAGCAATAAAATGCTTTGGTTGAGGGTGCGTAACAAAGAGAGATAATGTGACAACAACTTCACCAACATTTCAAGCAATCGTCGCTTGGGGTTAGTACAAATCTAGGTGACCGTATGGTAACAGCATAAAAGCAATTGTATAAAATGGAAGAAAAACGATCAAATCGATAATGGGGTACATACTCGATTGGTTAGCAAGCAAGTAATTTGTTAGTCGAAACCCTGACAATCAATTATACCAAGGAAATTTAAATTTCAAATTATATTTTCAATAAGCTTTTTATTTTATGTTTAGTAAAATTTAGGGGTTTAGTTTTGGGTTCATGTTACACGCTGCGTTAAATACTATGTTATGTTAAATGTTGCGTTAAATTGTTGCGTTGATTACGTGACATTTTAACGTAACATGTTATACAGAAAACCTCGACTTAACGGATTAATTGGGGACTCCGTTAAATCATATTGTCCGTTAAATCCGAATGTTTTTAAATTTAATCTATTCGATCGAATTTAACCTGGAACGGAACTCAGGCATTACTTAGCCGATTATGTTGGGATCGGGTATGTTGGATGGAAGTGATTTTTTGAAGAAGTTATGTCTACTTGAGACGGAACTCGAGCAATTCTTAACCGATTGTAATGGGATTGGGTATGTTGAAAGGAAATGGGATTCTAAAATGATTTTTAGAAGCGCTCCTATGGCTACCATGGAGCGGAACTCGAGCAATTCTTAACCAATTATGATGGGATTGGGTATGTTGAATGGATGGAAGTGGGATTATTAAATGATATTTGGAAGAAGTTCCTGCATGTGGCCACTGTCTTAAATGATTTTGGGAAAAAGTTCTGGAATATGGCCACCTGGGACGGAACTAGATACATTTTTTACCGATTATAATGGGATTGGGTATGCTGGATGGAAAAGAGATTCTTAAACGATTTTGGGAAAAATTTAGGAAAATGGCCACCTGGGACGGAATTCTTAACCGATTATGATGGGATTTGGTATGCTGGATGGAAATGGGATTCCCAAAAAAACATTATGATAAAGACTTTATATTTTACCAAACATTTACGGTTCAGGTGGAGCTTGAACGCCGTTCGTGTTTTTTGCGACTGTACAGTAGAACAACACAAAAATTTGCTGTGCAATTTTTGAAGCCGTACTGTAACATCGCAAAAACAAACAAAAATTTTATGTAAAATATGTTTTGAAATTAAAATTTCCTTGGTATAATTGATTGAGTAGTCAGAATTTTGGCAACCAAATTTCATGCTTGCTAGCCGATCGAGTATCTACCCCATTATATAGCACAAACTCCATTTTCTATAGAGCTGACATAAGTTGGCTCTCACAGCGTTGGTTGAAAATTTCAAGTCAGAAGTGCTAAGTTAAGCAAAGACGAAACCACATTATTTAAATAATACTTTTTATATTTTGAACTTCCGGGACCTTTAATATTTTGACCCTTTCAGCTTTCTATGGGAGCGCATCGAACCCCTGGTTTTCAAAACTAAAAGCATTTCTAATAACTGTGGAAAATATCTGAGTGCGTGTCTTAAACAAGTCATACTATTTTAGGAAAATATCTTTTGGTTTAAAATTATTCTTCAGGGTCTAATGCACTTTGTACACAATCAATGTTTTTCTTGATTTGCCTACTCGCACATTTGCGATTGTGTATCCTTTATTTACAATCGATAATGAGCTGAAGGTTATTTACTTAATAGATGACATTTGCTCAGTATCCCTGAGCCATTCAACCTCTTTCCTGATTAAAATAAAAACACTTTGCAAACGAAAATTTGGAAGTAGGGCTTTGGGAACCTAAATTGTATACCTAACTTATTCTTGCTTGTGAATTATTCGTTTTGATTTCGAGTGGCATCGTTATTTAATATTTCTAAACCAAAATATTTTTGAATTGAACCTTTTCAATTTGGATCATATTTAGGCTGGTGAGGCATTTTTCATTAAACTGAGCCTTTAACTCACTTTTAGCTCCCTTAACAAATTCACTAATTTGTTGTATTACACTGTTCACCACACTCTATTTCACTTTAACTGTTCACTATTAAACCACAAATATGTCTTCATTGCAATTTGTTCGTACTTATGTAATTATCCATCGATAATTGTATTTGCGAACCTTTCAAGTTATCAATTTTCCTGTCGTCAGCGACCTTTGGTATGGTAACGTGTTATATCTATGTGTAGTGAAATTCGTCACAAAATTTTCTGTGTAGAACTATTCTGATCTAAAATTATACTGGCTATTTGACGATCAAGTAGTATAAAATACTACAACTACTCATGAGAATACGTTGATGGCCTAACATGAATACAAATCTGATGTTTTGTTACTCAATGTAACCCCACCATTAGACTATCATGATACTATCATGGTATATGTGACAGTTTCTCTCTTTCTGAAATGAATGCAATGCAAAAGATTTACGTTGCCATATAATTTATATTTGTTGTAATCAACATATGTGGAGAGTAGACATAGCGTAGTACATAAATTTCTTGTACGTAAGATTTTTATGAAGAAGTTAAACGAAAAGTACAAGCTTCAAATATAAACCTGTTTAACAAGTAAAATTTATTATACGAGCGAGCATAACACAAAAAAGTTTAATAAAGAATTACAAACAATTCGTATATAAGAACTGTGCCTTTTCTCTTCTTTCAATCCAAAATCGTCTTAAATGTTACATATTAAGAATAAAATATCATAATGCCAAGCTGAATGCTAAATATAAATAAAATTAATGACGCTTGAGGTGCTGTTGCTGTGTCATAACAAATTCATAGATCTTAATGTTAATAATCATGTTAGAATACTCGTATGTACATTTCTATTATTTAATTTATAATTAGATTTTTAATTTTGCGGTTATGCAAAATAGTTAGGTGTTCATGCGTGAAAAGTAAGCACATGGTATGTACAGTTTTACAGCTATTATGTTAACAAGCCTTATCGCAGATTTTGCAAAACGTAGACTAGAAATTGAGATTTTCCGTTGGGGAAACCTAATTCTAAGTATCCACAGGCAGTCATCCAGTGTTGTGATAATTTAAGAAATTAAAACTTTGCAATAATTTGTGAGTTTAGAAATCGGGAGGTCCGCAGCCACCAAATTCAAAGTTATTTTCAGTATTAACCAGATCGAAATATTTATAGGGATCCTTGAAATCAGAAAACAGAACTATTAAAATGCTACCGTAAGTTGGCTATCTAGAACGGCTTAGTATATCACATACTAGATCAGTTTAGTATAGATTATACTTAATGTGGGAGAAGTTAAAATCAGAACGCCTTACGATATATTTTTGAATGAATCTTAATTCTCTTGCAGAAAGCAACCACTAAAATTTAACCGAGAGAATTATTTAAAAAAAAAACCTGAGAAAATTAACCGAGAAAATTATTTTTTAAATTCAAATTGATGAATTTTGGATGTATCAAAGACATGATCTCCAACGATAACACACTGAACTATCACTTTCAATTTATGTAATTCTTTTTCGCAAAATATCAATATTCAATGCGGAATTTGCTGTTGTTATGAAAACATGTGACAGCAGAACTGCCAAAGTAAACTTACCGTTAATTAAAATCCACACGGGACCTCACAGGAAGAATTCTTTATTTAATGTTACTTACCGAAGTTTCATAATTTTACTCATCTTAAAAACTACCCTGAACACGATTGCACTTCACTATACAATTAAATGGATAATATTCATTTGGACACCCTGTTTATATGTTTAGATTTTAGATGTGGGTTGATTAAGATAACAACGCGCACAAGAAGACATCAACTCGAAAATAAGATTTGTAATAAAACAACAAACATATATACGGTGAATGACCATTTCGTTATGTAAGTACCTGATAAATATTTTTTATGTCTGTTCCTGTTGTTTTTGTAAATTAACAACATCTTCTAACACTTTTTCTATCATTTTATAAGAAAACTTGACCGCCAAATGTTAAAATCTTGTTTTGGATTCCATGAAAAAAATCTTTGTTATTATTAACACAGGTTTTACGTTAAAGAGTTACGAGTAAGTAAATATAGGATAATTGTCAGCTGTATAGCCATAACGTAAATCACGTAGGCAACTTTTCTAAAAGAAACAAACTTAAACAATTTTTGTTCTTTTCATAAAATATTAGATATGTTGTTTATTATATCTGTCACAGATTGCTGTCTCATTAACGAAACTAGACCAGATTTTATTATTTATTTGAGGAATTCACCTGAAATGTTTGTACCGAGCTCAATAATTTGCTTCTGAGATGTACGAACAAATAGAAGCAGAACCAAAAGAATTAGTGATCAAAGAGAATCAAGGTCTGATCCATAAATATTTACATCTAAGGAAGGCCATGACCATCGATGCAAGAAGACATACAATTTTACATCCTACTATCCAGGGGCAGGATGCAACAGGGATTTTTCATCATTTGGTTACGATCGGCGATGAAATTGAACACAACTACGACCCAATGTCGGAGAATTCATAGGCTGCAATGTACAGATGGTACTACGTAAATCGGACTTATAGCCGTACGTTCCCGATTTGGTTTCCGTGTAAGCTAGAACGTGAAAAGCGAATCGCGAAAGAGTCGGGAGTGCTTCGACCCCGGAACAGATTGCACAGATTAAAAACAAACAAACAGACAGATATACAACGAGAATTAGTAATGCGAAGAGTCGAGAGATTTTGGTGGCCAATCCAACAAATGAAACAAATTATTTTTAGGCCCGCCCGTACAGTAGAAAATGTAGTAAAAGTTTTAGTTTTATCCTAAGCTATCCGACATACAACTGGAATGCAGTCCTAAGAGGCAGGGCCCAATTTTACGAGAATAAACAAAATTTGGACTTTTGGCTCAGTGGACTAACGTAATATAGTCAGATGAGAAAAATTAACTAATTTGGCTCGGTCGGCGACAAAGATTGATTAGAAAGAAATCTGAGTACATAATGACGCAAGAAATTCCATTTTGTAAATCCCACGTTTTTTCTTATTATTTCGAGTAGTATTTGATTGTGCAATTTTGTGTGTCTAGTCCTCCTCCAGGATTGGTTAGAATTGGTCCTAAAATGGCAATATCTAGTATTTTAAGTACATTATGTACAGAATCTTTTGAAGTAGATTGACTTTGTTATAAAATTTCGGCCAGATCGGCCTTAAACCATTATTTCGCCCTAATTTCAAAAAATCATCTTGGAAGCATTTTGTATGGATTTCTTTAAATTTTACATTTTATTAATGGAATCACTTATAAACTGAATGTAAGTCATTGTTTCAACCCCCTATTTTCACAAGCTAAATTTTAGAAAAACTTTGTGTGAGTAGTTTCTGAAAATCCCAACTTTTATTAATGAAATCTGTCCCAGTCGATCATAAATCATTAGTGGGCTGTATACGATGATTCGCTGGCTGTTGAGTATAAGGCAGACCTTCTCAAATCCAAATTACTCAATTATGTAGTGAAACTACATTTTTATAAATTTGATTACAAATTCTAATTTTAATTTAAATATTTTTATTACACTTATTGGTAAAATGATGATGCTTGGTTTAGCTCTCGAAATATAATAATTAAAAAATGGTGTACAATATGTAAATTATAAGTCTTCGCAGTAATTTCTGTACTAGATATTCAATTCCATATACACAAACAAATACAACAAGATAAGCTTTAAGTGATTAATAATAATTAATTAATTCACATCTTGTAAAAATTTTTATTTTATAATCTCGATCACTTATGAAATTTACTCTATTAAATTACAATTTTACAATTAACGTCAAAACAAACAATAAAGTTGTGTAAAATAAATTTGTAATTATAATTAACTAACTAATTATTGTTAATTCAAACCTAATTACAAAAGATTATTTTTCAAAAATTTTGTATGAGTGATAAAAACTAAAACTAAAACCGAATGTATTGAACATAAATACCAAGCTTCATGATTGTGCCTACTTCTCTCTATCTCTCCCTCTCTAGCTTTCATATCCCTATATCCATCTCGATCAACCGCTCTGGTCCTCCAGTTTCGACATCCTAATAGGCGTAGTTCTTGTTCGACATCATCACACCAGCGCAGTCGGGGTCTTCTTCTACGAACCACACCGTTTGGTTGTTGATTGATCATTGTTGCAAAATTGTGTATGGGTGAATTTTTTAAAATCCCAACTTTTAGTGATGAAACCAATTAAACTACTGACTAAGTCGAAAGATTGTGCCTACTCCCTTAGAATCGCCAGAAAAAACCTGTTGTTTCAATGTTATTTTCAAAAGATTATTTTTTCAAAACTTTGTATGGGTGATTTCTGGAAATCCCAACTTATGGTGGTAATGAAGTATGTCTTAACTTAGTCCTTGATGACGACATTATATTTTAGGACTAAATTCATTCGCCTATATAAGGTTATGAAGTTTTCACTAAAAGTGTACTACCTTTATAATTATTATCAATGTATTGGTAAAAAAATATCTTGATAAGCAAACATTTCCAGATACGGCAAAATTCGATAAGACACCGATAAACTGGCTAAAATGCGAATTATTTTGAACTTCAGTGATTTACTATGAAAGATCTACCCTGTGATCCCTTTTCTGATATTGATTTTATTTTTAGGTATTGAGTGAGTTGCGAATAATTTGGTAGTTCAAAATTAAAATCAATATTAGAAGGGATCACTAATCAATATTAGTGATCCCTCACAAGCTAGATTTTTCATAATAAATCTTTGAACTTCCAAAATATTCGCATTTTAATCATTTCATTGGTGTTTCTTTGCATTTTTTTATATTTGAATATTACGGAAGCTTGATAGATAAATTAATTATTAGAGTTTTATTATAAGTTTTATTTGTTTGCCTCATATTTATAGAGAATATTGACTACACTAATTTAAATGCTATTACACTGAGAGAAATCGTATTCTAATAATAAGCAAAAATAATTCTCAATTACTTAAAATCAAAATTAATAAAAATTCAGTACGAAAATACTTGAAAAAAGCATTTACTGCACAAATTATGATAAAATAGATCAATTTGAGTAATAACACAATTTTATAAAATAAGATTATTATTTTCAACTTTATTAATTTATAAGTTACGAAATTTAAATAATTTATGCTTCACTTATGTCTATTTCAATTAGTTGAAGAACTTCCTGCTTTAAATTTTACTATCAAAATTTGATGAAATTGTGTAATATTTACTCTCAAGTTTAGTAAAAAATTTAGAATCAAATGGAGATAATTATTTTCTTGAAATATTATTTATAAATTTCTTAGCATTTATTCTCAAGTTGACAAAAATTTAAATCAACCGTTGTTGTTACCATCTACTAATTTTATTTGAAATTTCAAAACCATATTAAATGATGAATCTTATAAAATGTTTTCTTCACTCGCTAACTAGAAAATAAAAGTGAATTGTAATGTTAATCACACAATAAAGCAAAAATTAGATACGCCGAAACGAAAAACCATAGCAAATAAAAAACTACTTAGAACTATCCTAATTAGCCTTAATGTAAGATATCAGAAATGTAATTTGCAATTGGAGCTTATTTCAAATTTAATATTTTGGATTTGCTAAGCCTAAAAAGTAGATACATGAAAACTCATTCGATTTTTTGTAAAATCCTTAATTAAAAAAACTTAAATTTTAAATCAAATAATTATGCGATGGTATCTTTATATGAACCGACCAAACAGCACAGTGGTTACAGCTTTGTTGTTTGGATCGGGATGTACCAGGTTCGATGCAAAAAGGAATTTTCATCAACAGATTACGATCTGTGAAAAAACGATTTGCAGTTTATATACGCATGTGTAAAAAAATTTGAAATGGTGATAGTTTTCATTTAAAAATATTTCGTCACTCTCTAAAGTTTTAGAGAAAATTATCTTAAGCAGACTAGAACATTTCCTCAGTGCAAACAACATAACTTCTAATCATCAATTAGGATTTACAAAATCATCGAATACGACTACCGGTTGTATTAACTGAACGGGTTTTTTAAGCAGACATTTAGATAAAAGATTCTTCTGTGGGTGTATATTTTTAGATAAAAGAAAAGCCTTTGATGGCATGCATCCGGGAATTTTTCTTTTTAAATTAAAATAGTTAGTTGTTGTTTTGTATGAATGTACTTTTGTTAGCGCCATAAATTAAATTAAATTAAATTAATATAATAGAAAACTGTAGTATAAAGTTGTAGTATAACCTACTCGGTTTTGCAGCTGCAAAAAAATTTAATAAAAAAACGGTTTAATCCAGATACTAATACTCAATTCATGTATATTATTCTCAATTGGAACTTGAATGAGAACATTGAAATTCATAAATCTTGAACAGTTATTCCTGATTTAAGCAATTTATGTAGTAAAATTATTCTTGATTCGTGTATATTGAGAATTAACATCAGAATACGACGCGGATTCATTGTCATTTTCATTAGATGTGCTCAAATTGAAAACATAACAACTGATTGATGCAATTTTTGCTTACTTATTTTGAGATCAATTTTCACGATAGGATCTTAAATCACTATAGTTTTATTTCTATTTAACGTTCTTGTTTGGACCTTTTGCCTAGTCAGTTTGTTTTAAATTTTCAAGCAGCAAAGCACGTCTTTCAGTTCAAAATAATATTCTAAAATTATTACAGTGTATTTTTCAGTTAAAAAGTGTTTTAAAGTTTATAGTGAAACCAAATTATATGCAATTATATTAATATAAATTGCGAACCATATTGTAATGGTTTAGAATCTGTCCTTCATTTTGTGCCGATATTTATGTTAAATACAGTAAAGTAGTATTTTTTACTCATATATGACAATTAAAAGTGCAATCGAGTCGTGCTGTAATAAGTTATATTACTATGGTACGTCTTCTACGAAAAATATTTTGCAGCAAAAACAACAAACCGCAAATTAAATTCTTAAGGTAAGCTCTTTAAACGTTTGTAATAATAATAATGGTTTAATTAAATAAATTATATCTTTAAAAGGCACAATGTCGCTAGTTGCATAAGATTTTAATGCTCACAACATTATGAATGAGAACATAATTATGGATTGAAACCTAGACGTTGGAAGTTATATTGAAGCGACAGGATTTGAAAATGAATCGATTGATCCATTACAAAACATTTTGGAAATTTGGCAATTATCTTATTGCTAATCTAACTGTAAAATAAAATGTATATTTTCCATCTTAGTAAGCAAACACATTCAAAATAGTTTTAAGATAATTAAGCTTTAAGCCGATAATAAAAGTAAAAAAAGTAACTTAGAATAAGTCTGATAAAAATTTTCAGCAAGTCAAGTCAGTTAGTATGTTTTGTATTAAAATATAGATTTTAAACTTAATCAAAACTTTTTTGATGAAAATCATGTTCAATTTAAAAAAAATGTTTAAAATTGTCGATATTTTGATCGAACACAATGAGCTAATTATAGTTAAACAAAATATACAAATAATTAAATTTGATAACCATTTTAAGGTGTATATGATTGGAAAGGAATTATTAGAGAATACTTTTAATTTATTTACATAAAATTACGTTTACTATAAATTTAGACATCATTGTTTTAAATTATACTACATACATAATTAAATAAATTACAATGTAATCTATATTTTATTTCTAATTAAATGTCTAGTTTTTAATCTAATTTTTTTAAGTAACATAGTAATTTTATTTCATTGAAATTACACTACTTATGTATTTTATATACATTTATTTTTGATTAATAAATAAACGAAATATTAAATAAAATTATGTCTTTTAGTTTCTAATTTTAAGGCTGGTTGAATTTTAGCATACAAGAGAATGATGCACATTATTCTCAAAATGAGAATTATTTACTACAAAAAATACATTTTATTCTTAATACAAAACCAAGAAAGATGTCTGAATATATGCATTGTAGTCTCAAATGAATTTTCGAACGTAACGCTTTATACTCCAATTTTTACTCGATATATGAATATTTTGTTTCAATTTAAGAATTATAATATTCTCGAATGAGGAATATTTCTTCACAAATTGAGTATTCATTAAAAAAAGTTAAACAGTTTTAACTCACATTATTCTTAAATTCCGAATAGCATATTTTTGAAAATAGAAAATATATTCACAAACTGAGTTTAATTTTAAAAAAGGATTAATAATTTTTTAAATTATAGATTTATCATATTAAGAATATTGTACTGAATATAAGTAACTACATTTTCTCTTGTCATGTTTTAAACTCATGATTTCAGTATATGAAAAGTACACAAATTATTGTTGCTTAATTCTTTAAATAAGAATAGCTTGAGAATAGTTTTACTTAGCGCACATTGAAGCAACTATTATGCATAATCTAATACATATTTCGCTTGAATTGAGCAATCTTTT
Source organism: Nephrotoma flavescens (assembly GCA_932526605.1). Lineage (NCBI taxonomy): Eukaryota > Metazoa > Arthropoda > Insecta > Diptera > Tipulidae > Nephrotoma > Nephrotoma flavescens. Next base: position 108,206,561 of record OW052220.1, on the reverse strand, counting down.
TTTTCAGTGTATAATAATAATATTTTAATTTGTGCGCCTGAATGTTTACACACTAATACATTTACAATACACGAAACTAGTACAATTTAGGATAAACTTGAAAGTCGTTAATCTCTATTAATGAAATGACTTGAACTGGATGCACTGAACATACTGACTAAATTGCATGATAGTGCTTACTCTCTATCGGCCAGAATCGCCCGTAGAAACCCGTTCTTTCAACACTAATTTCAAAATATCATTTTTGAAAAGTTTTGTATTAGCGATTTCTGCAAATCCCAGCTTTTGTTAATATAACGTTTTATACGGGCGATGCCGGCTGATAGAGAGCTTGCACGATCATCCTCTGTTAGAGATTTTATTGCCAAATCTGGCTGATATTCAGTACTCACATCGATTTCTAGTTGTGTACATCTAGTTTAGAAAATTTGATTAAAAAACTACTAAATTTCCTCACATAGTCAATATACTTCAACATTTATTCTATAATGCACTTAAATGGTTAGATATTGCCGTTCTATGATTAGTCCTGACCCATTCTGGGTTTTTTGAAATAAATTAATTGTTTTTGGTTTGGACAGTTCAGCACAACTAAACTAAAGTAAAACATACATAATTAGAACTTACAAGTTTTAGACAGGTCCATGTGATTTCTGGTATGATAATCACGTCAGAAATCCCACATTATCTCCAAAAATCCGTTATGCTCAAATTTTACCGTTGGACGCACAAAATTGCTCAATCAAATACTACTCGAAAAAACCGTGGGATTTCCAAAATGGAGTTTCTGACGAGATTGACACAAAAGCTGTATCTATTCTGTGGTAATACACCGCAATTCAAATATTAAAATTTAGAAGACATTCTATACAATAAAAGAAAAATAGGCACTATAACAATATGAGAAGATTAGTTTTCAATAAAATAACGAATCCAAGCAAACCGCAAAAATTTTGATTTTTTGACTTGTTTGGAGATAACTGGCTCGTAACTTGGATTGACTACCAAAATCTACCAAACTTGATCCTACATAGAGCATCTCAGGGACGAGCTTAAAATGTATTAAAGTTTTTTAAGATTAAGTGCATACTTTTGACGACCTTTAGAATGGGGTTAAGTTAAAATGTGTAAGCATTTTCGCCGAAACGAACAGAAAGCTGTAGTTAGAAACCATAGTCAACAGATTTACTGTAAACCACAAAATTGATCGCACCTAATGAAAACTATTTTAATTTATAATTAATTTCTGCACTGTTGCACTGATTAATTTCTGCAATTGTTTGTTCAAGGTAAAATTGAGATGTTGAGTTACTACTTGTCCTAAGTTTTGTGCTACTTGTCATAAGCATTGTGCTACTTCTGCCATAGTTGGTTTGGTTCCGGTTGGCATGGTTGTGGCGGGCTTTATATGGTTCCGTCAAGCATTATATGCTTTCCGGCTGTCATCATTCTGGCAGGTATGGTTCTGGCCACCGGATAATCTGCCATTTGATGTATGTAAAATTAATTTATTTTGGCATGTTACACAAAATTTCGATGAAACAATTTTGACCGACGTGAGCGGTAAGCTAGAGTGTAGTTTTTGAGTTACAATGTTAATAAGTAGAAGAAAGTATCAGAAGAAATTTTAACATATTGTCAAGTTAAAAGTTCTTTGACTTCTAGGCCGATGGGAAAAACTTTTACGTGTCGGTGGATTGACCTCTCTGAATGATCTTATTGAAAATTAAATTTATTTAACTCAATTGCTAATTACACATATGTTCTTAAACTTTCAATTCTACACTGTGCCGTCTTAAATGCACAACAGTGTCGTGTTGTATGCAAAACCTGGAACGACTTATGGTTTAAACAACACAGTTTCGTCTTAAAATATGCTCTTTAACTCGTAACTGTTGCACATGCATGAATACAAGCGTTTGCCTGAAGTTGTGTCATACACGTAAAAGTTGAAGTTATTTTTTAGCGGAAGTTGGCCGGTTCAGTGTAGTGTCTGAGCATAAAATTTCCTCGATGCAACCGACATTTCGAAAAGATTGTCAATGAGATTATAGATTAGATAGGCGCCTAATATCCGGTTCTAAAAATTATGATGTTTAAAATATGATTAGAATCTAGACTAGCCGATGTATGTTTGATATACTTGTAGATCCCAGATCACTAAAGTACAATTTCTAATAACTGCTGTAACGGAAATGGCCTGCGAAAATTGGTTCCTAGTTATGTCAATTGAGATACACACTGAAAAAATTCGTTGAATCAAATTGAGGATGGATGGATAGATGGTGACACTCGAAAACTCTAATCGAACAGATGATGCTCAACGAAAATGCAAATGAAGATAGAATAGTTTAGTACAAATTTTACACGCCTGTGCACGCTTTTGAAGTTACAACTAAATTGATCCTATACCAACAAATAAAAAAAAGATGAGAATGTATTAAAGAATGTATAAAATAACTGTGATATTTAGGCGAATTTTTAAAATATTTGAATTAATTTTTTTAGTGTTGACCTATTTTGGTGTCATGCACATCACTATAGCATTAAATAAAAGGAAGGCATTTATTGAAAAAATTAATATCTTGATATTTAATATATTTCTCACCTAGGACTGTATGAATTTTCTGTGAATACTTTACTAACCTTTTCTATCCTAAGAATTTAGGATTTTCTTAAGAAATTGAATATTTTGAGATTTATTATGTTTATCACCTAGGTCTGTATGATTTTCTGCGAGGTCTAGTTTAGGACTATCAACTCTATAAACCTTAAATAGTGACTTTTAAACCACAATAGATAACCATAACCTAGAGACCTCCTAGAAAATCATACAGAACTTGGTGATAAACGTAATACATCTCGATATATTTAATTTCTTGAGAAAACTTTTAACTTTACTTGCCATACTCACTTGTCGAAACACACTCACTGTTAATAAACACATTTTAATTAGCACTTGTTTTTTATTTTGCAAAATTAAATTTTGAAAATTTTTATTAGTTCAGTAGCCGTAAAAACGGAGAAAAAAAATTTCAAATTTTGAAGATTTTTAGAAAAAAAACAAAAATAATTTTAATCTAATTTTAACACTTCCCAAAGGCGATTAAACTGACGAAATTTGTGTATATCATAGAAATATAATTTTTAATTTTTTCATTCATAAATTGGCGAAAAACTAATTATTCATTGCCATCCGAAAAATATAGTGGCTGAATATATGTTTATCCAGAATTGGCCCAATTCTATTGAACAATAATGGCTGTTGAATGAACAATTTTCTGACGTAAAGTGTTCTAGAAACCAATGAACTTAGCACTTCTGATTGCATATTCCTATCAGGCATCTTCATTTTCATTCACAACAATAGTGGCTGAACTTTTGCCCAATTGGTTCAATTCCATTGAACAACAAAGATCAAATCAGAAATGCCAACTTCACTGGTTTCTAGCACACTTTAAGTCAAAAAATCGTTAATTCAGCGGTCTTTCTTGTTCAATGGAATTGAGCCAATTCTGGATTAGCACAAATTCAGCCTCTATGTTTTTCGGGTGGCAATGAACATGCCTGACAGGAATATGCTATCTTAATTGCTTTTTCTTGGGTTTTAGAACATTTTATTTGTATTTTTTATTTTGTTCAACACAAATATTATTGAACCGTGTATTTTATTTTATTTTGTTCAACACAAATATTATTGAACCGTGTATTTTATTTGTTTAATGCGGTATCTTTTAGGGGATGCGATTTTGGTATGGTTCCCAAATAAGTAGTTTCTAAATATGGATATTCTCTAAAATAAGTAGATAAAATTAAATATATTACTCAAACGTCTACATTTTAAATTCAAGTTCAAGAATCAAGATTAGAATCGTTCTCATACTGAAGTACTTATATATGTACAGTACATGCATAAATAATATACTTATATAATGTTCAAATAAAAATGTTGTAATAAAGACTTAATTTATTACTTTAGATAATATTTATGTATTTATAATAAGATTAATTTATCATACGAGTAAATCATAACAAACCGAAAATTAAAATTTTATGATTTAACAAATAAAAATGAGCAATTAATGAAAGTCAACATATAATCCCAAGACCATTAGTGTAGAAAAAATTATTTGTCGGCGGCCTACTCTCGCCAATGCAACTATAATTTTCCACTCAGTTTAAAACGGTTTCAAGAAAAAAATCGTTCTTTTACCTGCCATAGTTAGAATGAAATATATTTTAGCACTTTTTGGGGAAGAGTCCTTAAGACTTGAAAGTTTATTTTATTTCATTTTTTACCAATGTTAAGCAAATTCCCGAAAGTCTGGCAGTGTGGGCCATTTCGGTGTTTGGTCACGTAAGTTAGTGTTACAAGAAAATTCCTTTTAATACTCGTGTTTAAATTTAAATTTATTCCGAAAATTTATTCCGGTTTTGAATTCCTTAAATCCTGGAATTAAAACTTATTACGTTAAGGAGTGTTCTTTGAATAAGTCTATCACTTATATGGGGTCAATTTTTTGAATTTTGCTTGGGATAATAAATTTGTTGGCTAACTGTTTGGTGTGCATTGATATTCAGGTATTCGATTGGTACTCTGAGGCAGCACCACCTTACATTTTATTGCGAAAGATGATTAATTTATTAGATTCGTTTTTATTAGTTTATTCGTATATAAAAAATACTTAATTGTGTTCTAAGCTTTCTTACATTATGAAGATACAGAATAATTTGGATATTTTATTGTATTTTTTAATTAATAAATCATAAAATGAACAAAGAATAATAATGAATAGAACCGTATGTAGATGCTCTCTGTGTGGCTACTGTGTATTATATGCAGCTATATATTCTAATTTAAAGCTATTACTGAGATTTATTCTAATTAATTATATTAAATTAAACATGCGAACATTTTTCTATACATTTTTTACGGTGCATACGCAAAAAATATTCATATACATATATACTTAAATTTGAATTACGTCATTTAACGTACGGTCTGCGGTTTTTCTGTGTATAAATTTTATTGTATGCGGTTTTGAATTATGTACGGATATATAAATAGTAACTTCATAGAATCTTTTGTTATCAACAAACAAACACACAAGATTTGTATGGTTCAATGAAATACCTCCTAAGTTAAATAACTTCCAATAATTTTATTACCAAGTTTGGTTAAATAGTCGGATAAAAAATTAAAATAATCCTCAACGTTTGAAATGTAGTGAATTGGAAGAGTAGAAATAAAGCTCATCAAGTAATACGAAACAGTTCAAGGCCACTTAACATTGGCTTAACAATGGTAACAAATTGATTTTGAATGTACGACCAAGTTTCTAAACAGGATTTTACACAACAAAACCGTTTATTAGTTTGGACACATTCGGTTCGGTTACAGACACCAAGAGATGTCCGACAGTTCTAATTTTATGTAGATTAATAGCAATTAATAATCTATCTCCTTTCAGGACTGGCACTCTCAATTTTTTTTTATTTGAAAGAATATTTTATGGCATTAAGTATGGAATATAACTTCGTTCCTATGGCCATTTACCTTAAGTAGTAGGCCAGATGGATTTTATACGGACACAGACTCGTACAACGAGAAATTGACTGCCTCGGGGTTTCCAGTACACTCTCACGCATATCAGCTATGTTTTCTGCAGACTGATTATTTATCGAACCGGTGGACTCGAATTTGGTTACCAAATGTTGAATAGTCGACTCAGCAGGAAGGTTGTGGCGAGGATAAAAATCTCGTTGACAATAAAATTTAAAAAACAATGGAAAAGAAACAAATGATACGCAATGTGATTTGAAAATATGTTGGACCGACTGCGGAAGAATAATAAAAAACGAAGCACGATTTAATTATATTTGCAAGCCTTCGCAATGCATCGTGGCGAGCAGCTCGAATGGAGTTTAGAGTAAGGAGAAGGTTTTGTTCGACGAATTGTTAATTTTTACATCTCTGCGTAGTGGAGTTGTGCGGGTTGTCTGAGATACAGGTAGCAGACTCCGCTTTGCCACCGGTCGCTTGTATACAGCATGCTGACATCTCTATGTAGCAACTCGAACTCGTCCATGAGATCCTGGATGCGTATCGATAGTCCTGCCGAATAAAAATTTCAAAGGTGAATTGCTTTCCTCCTTGAGTTCTCATGAGCACTAATTGACCGATGGCGAGGATATTGTTGGTTCTCAACCACTTTGGTCGTTACTGTAGGCAGCAACAATTCAGAAGTTGTGATAAAATTTCTGTTGCATCTAACTATTGAGAGGTTTGTTTCACATCGAGTAATGTTGGGAGAAGGATTAAGCAGTCATTTGGATCATTCGATATGAAACACAAGGGTCACGAGCTCACACACCCTTCGATCTGACATAGAAGTGTCGTAAATTCATCGAACGTGAGCAGAGTTTCGCCCTTGATACGACGTAAGCGATGCTTGACTGATTTTACCCCGCCTTCTTGACCCTGGTACCGTCTTGACCCAATAATGCAGTGACCTCAAGATTTATATCTCTAAGTTCTGCTGATGCAGCAATGTCACTTGGCGATTACATCCGACGAATGTACTTGTGGTGAGCTCGGACACCAGTCCAAATGTTGTGTTTTCCTATATATAAATTGACGAAAATGCAGATGTTTGTAGATACACCGTCACAAACGTCTACCGATTACAAACGTCTACCAGCAATTGGGCAAGTTGGGCACTCTTGGCATATTTTGTTTGTAAGAGTTTGGCGAGGAGTACGCTAGCACAAAGCTCCAGACGTAGCAAGCTGATGGTTTTCCAGAATGGAATGCCAGAATTGTGATTTAAACAGATCCATCTGCCAACGTTTTACGAGTATAAGACCGCTGCGTAGGCTCGCTGAGAGGTGTTGCTGAACCCGTATATTTGTAGATTACTACGATATGTCGAATGGTTTAACCAACGATCGATTATGAGAGCCTCCAAAGTTCTCAAACTACCTCGATAACTGAGCAATCTTTGAGCTATTTATTTTGGGAGAGCTTTATTCCACGATACGCCGAGTACTCACAATTCTGAAGTAGGATTTTGGTGATAATTATGGTATGAGGTGCTCAGCGGAGCAGATCAATTATCTAGGATGCCTGCGAAAATACTGTTCGTTTGGTTAGTGCACGAACATCCGATGTTAAGCTGCGGTTGAATCCAAAATAATCTGCCCAAGGAGAAAAATGTGTTTTTTACTGTATCATTCTAATTCAGCTCAAGTTGACTGTGACGCACGCGGAATTCGATCGGTATCTCATTCAGAAGCTGTCCGAAAGCCATTTCTTCAGTTTGAAGGCCCCATATCGAATCAGTACCACCATTTTCCTTTGGACTTCGATTGAATCTGCAGCGATTAAAGTATTTCGGCCAACAATATTCTAATCGCACATATCAAAATATATCGTTTATCAACCATTCGCTCAAACGAAGTAAAACCAATTACAAACACAAACACTCACCCAGTAGTACAAATCAGCGCACAAAGAGCGCATAAACAGCATATAATTAGAGCGCTCAATTTTTACTTCAAATTGATGCACCTAATTCCATGCTATTCGTATTGTTGTCGACCGAAAACTCGGCTTTATTTCCCCTACAAATTAATTTATTATACTCTCTTTCACTTCGATTTGAGTATAGTATGTAACTGTTGTTAACCGTTGGTTTACCAGAAAATAATATTTTTTTAATGTATTTTGTTGTATCAAAACCAAACACAATCATATATTATTGATTGTGTTTGGTTTTTGTTGTATGTACCAAATGTGTATTGTCATTCAGATACAACTACACATTTTTTTAATTTTGTATACTTACTTTAAATGTTATCCATGTATTTCCACCTGAAAAACATTTACAAACGTCTATTACCTTCAGCTGAAATCTGGAGACTGATAGAAATGAAATTACAATTTTTGAAATGAAATTGATAAACAAGAGATTAGGTGGGGGTAAAAATGCACTACATAGAAGAAACCGAAGTAAATTTGTTTGTTTTCTCGCTTCGACGTGTGCAAATGTTTCCATCTATTTCATTCTGCTATCAGCGTTTGTTTGCTGGGCATACGCAAAGATCGGAAAAGACGCTGATGTAACACGACTACGACTAAAACCTCAACCAGTCAAAACTTAAGAGCTTAAGTTGTGCTCCGTTTGGATCACTTAGGGGAGCGGTACGACCACCAAAATTTTACAGGTTAGTTGTTTATTTGTGACGAGAAGCCTATACATTTTTGGTGATTGTAGCACTAACCGGAGTGGTGCAACCGGCGTGTAACTTAAGCTCTTAAGTCGTACGTTCCTTAGCTAGCAGAACCCATGCAGCAGAACATGACAAGATGAAGATAGTATAGATAATTATAGGCTAATTATGGGTTAATTAAATGCCGCATTAAAAAATTTTGGGCTCCATCCCTACCAACTAAAGCACGGGTTCTGCAAGCATGGGTGAACTTAGCTTTAGAAAAAGTTAGCAGAACCCATATCAAGAAATTATTTAAAAACAATTGGAAAAATAAAGGTTAATTTTAAGCTAATTAAATGCCCTATTTAATTATTTTTATTATGCTCGATCTAGAAAATGCAAAAGGCTTTATCATTTCAAAGCTACCAGAACCCAAATCGAAAATCGTACCAAAACCGAAATTAGAATGCAAAATAAGATCTATTGACAATCAAACGAAGGTTGCTTTTGACTTTCAAGTCAAACGGCTGATATTTTTTTTCTGTTTTTTTCTCGGTTTTCAAATTATTTTAAATTCTAAATAATATTAATTGCCAGTGAAAGGGTTTTCTTTATAAAAACGTTTAGTCCTTTCACTGGCAATTAATATTATTTAGAATTTAAAATAATTTGAAAACCGAGAAAAAAACAGAAAAAAAATATCAGCCGTTTGACTTGAAAGTCAAAAGCAACCTTCGTTTGATTGTCAATAGATCTTGTTTTGCGTTCTAATTTCGGTTTTGATCCGATTTTCGATTTGGGTTCTGTTAGCTTTGAAATGATAAAGCCTTTTGCATTTTCTAGATCGAGCATAATAAAAAAATTTAAATAGGGCATTTAATTAGCCTAAAATTAACCTTTATTTTACCAATTGTTTTTAAATCATTTTTTGATATGGGTTCTGCTAACTTTTTCTAAAGCTAGCAGAATCCTCGCTTTAGTTGGTAGGGATGGAGCCCAAAATTTTTTAATGCGGCATTTAATTAACCCATAATTAGCCTATAATTATCTATACTATCTTCATCTTGTCATATTCTGCTGCATAGATTCTGCTAGCTTAAGGGACGTTAAGTCGTGACTGGTTGAGGTATAGGCAACATGCTATAGTCGATTTCATGTTGATGTTTAAATTTTTAGTATGCCAAGCCAATCACTGATGCCACACAGGGGGTATCACAGGGGTATCACAGAAATCATATTTTTCTCGTTTCTTTCCTCGTTTACCTATGATACGGATTTTAATTGCGACTTAAACAAATTTTCTGTGCAACCACACTAACACAAACATAAATGAAATAAAAAATATTTCAAGGCCATTTTTGACTCATTTTAGCTTAAATTTTGAGAGCAGAACAAAACAAAATAAAAGACACATACATATACATTATCTATTACAACGATAGTTGCCCTTGAAAAAAAAAATCAAAAATCTCGTGTGGAATGGGGCAATGAGATAACCTTTTGGTTATTTGGTTAACATAAATCAGTTGGTTACCACTCGTCATAGAAGACACGTCGCAGCATTGCTCGCCACACCACCACCAGCACTAGCCGCTACACCATCATATTATATTTAATTTATAATTAATAACAATAAAATATAATTTTTATAAATCGTATGGTAAATTATTTTAGGTGCTCGTAACGTGACTCTTACAAATAATATTAGTCGAATGTTATAAATCCACGATGTCGTCAGAGCCGGTCGTCAAGTCGTGGACTTAGATGGCTCACGATGCGACTTTGACTGCAATTGGGAATTTTAAATGTTCATCTCGTGCTAGCTGACGGATAGTACGCTAGTAGTACCGTAAGCGACAGTACACGGTAACCTCGATCTGTAACGAAACGAATTTATGTTTGCGAAAATGGGTTAGTATTTCAAAGATGTTGTATTGATCCTTGGGACCAATGCGAAACTCGGGTTTAGCGATCCGCCGCTTGTTGTTTTGTGTGATGCGTCGAATACCTTGCGAAGTTTGCGTTGCATTACACAATGATGAGGAAGATAGCACGTCTGGTTCAGCTGCTGCTGGATTGGCAGTTGATTGGTTGTCTTGCGCTCCGTCTTGCCAAAGAGGATGTACCCAAGTATAGTATATTGGGCGAAAGGTGAATCGCTAACGCCGATGCAACCATCCTTTTGAAGCATTCTAGTGACATCAGCTCCAAGTAAGATCTATCTATCGCATTGGGAAGATATAGTAATGAGTATTGGAAAGTTCCAACGGCACCAAGTGTGACCATTGATGCTTGTCAATTGACGAGGGTCGTAAGCAAGATGGAAAATGCTCCGCGAGTCTAATACAAATTCGATATAATTGAAAGCGCCGTGGGCACCTCTTTCGCACTAAATCAGTTAGTCTTAATTTTTAGCTATAGTGAAGTTTCTGACTAACTAAAAATGACAAAAAACTTTACAACAGCCCAAAAAGTGTAAATCTACACTATCAAAAATAAAGCGAGTTATGCAAAGCGATAAATAAATTGTTAAAAAAGTTAAAAAAAACCATGAGCCATAACCATTCTTTATGTTTTCTACAAACCAACATATTCATGCGGTGGAGCAGTTATACTTTTTTTCATTTTAAAATTTTCGTATAGTAGAAAGTGTAATGGCGCTTCGATCGTCAATGACAAGGTATCGTAGAGATGTCGAAGTAAATCGAAATATGCTATCGTATATAGTACTGACTCTATTGCATCTTTTGTAGAAGCCAATATAATTATGCGACCCTTATTAACCCGATTATAGCCTTGGTGTTTGGTAGGTGCTTTCCTAAAACGCAATATTAATCGCATTGCGAATTAAAAAATTGAGCATACCCTTACTCTATAACTTTCAAGGGATGATGATTTTCGATTAGTTTGGATCCTTGTTAATAGAGGGGGTTGATGGAAGTTTTTGGTATTTCTAAAATCGAGTAAAGAATTTGTAAATTTAACTTAATCGTATTATATAAATCACAATTTACTCGTTTATACGAGGCTTTACGCATGCATTGCAACTAAAATGGCAGATTTAAATTTTTACGAAAGTTTAGGAAATCCTTCACTATCATGCAACTCTCATGAAAGCAACCTGTTAAATCATTTAGATTTCTAATAATCCTGTAAATACAGCCAATAACCAAACGATTTCAAGAATCTTGTATTTAATATCATAGATTCCCTCCCGATCGTTTGAGCGTGGATTATTTGCTTTTCAACGAGAATACACCATCGATCAGACACTATTGAAACAGCAAAACACACTTAACTGCAGCGTTAAAATGAATCATAACAAAATTATTAAATTGAATGTTGTACAATCATTTTTATTATAACCTCACATTTAGAACACTTAAGTAACACTTCCAGTGCAATATACAAACCCATAAAAATCATAAATCTTTTGAAGTTATTAATTAATTTTCTTGTGCTAAACAACAAAAAAAAAATGACGAAATGTTTTAAAATAAATAAAATTTTAAATGAAATATTCAAATCATAAAAAAAACTCATCAATAAATTTAGAAAAACATATCATTCTTGCATCTTCTAACTACAAATATCTATCCAACCGTCCAACGCATAAAATTTTTTTCTCGTCTAGATTTTTTTAATTTTCTTGTTTTCAGTCTTTAAAAAAATACACAAATCTTATAAAAAAAAAAAATTGATGCATCATCTTTTCTATATCACATTTCTTGGTGTGCTATATTGATTTCAACAACATTAGCGTCGATATCGTGTGTACACAACACGAGATAATGGAATACTGATATTGAGGCGCGCACACTGCAATCCATCAAAACACTTTAATCGTATAGCGTGCGCCGTTAATGGCCGAGCGCATCTCTCGCTATAGTAAAATATAAAAAGTAAACCATCAGCTATCTCTAACAGATTAAAATAAATATTACAGTTTTTTCTTCTTATATAGTTTACCATCTACATCGAATTTATGGTATATTTATGTTGATCTTTTACAAACAGAAACGACGAACACAATTTTGATCGTTCATTCAACTATCAACCGAAAACCGATGCATTATACACATTTCTCTGAGACACTTAAGAATAAATTTAAGAAAACAAGAAGTAAAAAATAATAACGAAGACGGATGAAACCGAAAAATATTTATAAACGACAAACAATTTTTCTTTCAAAATAGATGTAACCAAACTAAATTCCGTATAAATGGTGTTATAGTTTAATGGGTTTCAATTCAATTAAAACATTACGAGGATGATTGTTGGTTTACTAGTTGGTGTACACAACAAGGGCATAAATTATCAAAAATAATATAAACAAATATTTGATTTGTTTAGAAATGAATTGTAATTATTCTAATAGAACTGTTTATATAATTCCGTATGTGTGTGTGTTTGTGTAACATAATTATTACAATGTTAACTAGGGTAACGAAAATACTTGGCAACTGGTTGGTTCTGAAAACTAATATTTTTATACTCATTCCTTATCCTGAATTGGAACTGAAAATTAATTTGATACAAATGACATAATTTTGTATCTATAGGGTTATCAAAAACAAATGAACGTCAAGCTGTGGTTTTCTTATGAATAAATAAGTTGGTTGGAGGTTAGGGCAATTAGGCAAAATTAATTATTATTATATTTTGAATATGGGTGTGTAACAAATCGATACAGTACAACAGGTATACCTCGGATAGTGTTTTTTATTTCACAGTTTTTTAAATGAACAACAGTTAATCATGATGAAAATAACATAAAAAAGGGAACAATTTAAAACATATATAGATTGTCGTAAGGATAATGCTGGATGTCCTGGGAAGAAAAGGAAGTATTATTTGTTAACGGAGCTGTCTCACAATAAATTAGATGATATTTTTGCAATTTGGTTGCTAAACCTTTCCGTATATGATTGCATTGCTTAGTAAACAAATAAAAACTAACCAAAAATCACCATCCCTTAAGAAGTTATACGGGATAAGGATATACTAAACACCCTCAATTCGCAATACAATAAATTTACGTTGTAAGCGATTTTGCATAAAATTTTTCGATGTTCTAAGAAACCCCCACCAAATAATACATATACTTTCGAGCCAAAAAGGAACCCAAAAAACCGAAAATTATCATCCCTTGAAAAGTTATTGGGACGTAGGGTGTTTGCCCATTTCGCAATACGATAAATTTAAGTACTATACCATACAATTTTCTTATGTCCTGGGAAAACTTCATTAAATATTAGTTCACTTTCGGATTAAAAAAGAGGCAAACTAGCCGAAAATCGTCATCCCTGGAAAAGTTATAGGGGATAAGATTGTTTTCTTATGTCCTGCAACACCCCCACCAAATACTAGTATAAGGATGCAATCTAACCGATAGCCATCATCCCTTGAAAGTTATAAGGGCGGAGGGCGTTTAATACACTCAATTCCTCAATTTTTAAAGCTGAAAATTTAAAACACCAAGACGCAATAGTAGTTTTATCTAATGTACAACAGCGCCACAACCAAAATTTTAAAATAAAACTTTCGATTCGATTCGATTAATGACAACTGAAGTTTCATTTAACGGTAAATTCAGAGATGCGAAACGATAAAATAAAATTGCAAGGACGCAATGACTAAAACAAGTAACTTAAGCACGAAGTTCAAATACTCGGAAAGATATTTAGGATATAGAAAAATCTTCACAATTGTGTACAAAAGTGTAAAATTTGTTCTAAATCTTCCTTAGTTTTTTTTAGAATAGTTTAGGAAATAGTTCATGGAAATAGAGATGCTATTGTTTTATTTAAATTCAACGATCACTTAAGACTTCAATAGCTTTAGTACACATGTACACAAAGGTTCATAGGTTGTTAAACTCTTTTAACCTTTATAATGCTTGGGTTTGGGTGCAGCGCAGCCCACGTCAACCTTAAATAATGGTTATCGTTATTAACCCAAGCCGATTCATTCACTCACTCTCTCTCTCTCTCTCTCTCTCTCTTTCTCTAGCTTTCACATCCGATGCAGGGATTTTACCGCCAGTGGTCCTTAAAGTATGTCGCGGATCATTGCGTGCTTCCTCCATTTTCGACTTCCTATTGTTCGTAGATCTTGTATAGCCTAGGCATGACGTACGCCACCTGGTTGTTGATGGGACACTTTTCTTATCATTCGTTGTGATAGGAATTTTTCAACGTCGCAAAGCCATCTAACTCGGTTTTTTTGGTTGAATCCGATTTTGTCGCATCCTACCAGCGGCAGGTTGGTAACAGTACATTTTGAGTGGAGAACCTAGCGCCGACACACTGTCAATATAAAAAAAATCGATATTCGCAGTATGCAATCTTAACAGAAATGGATGAAATGGCCTTCCTTTTAAAGAGGTCTCATACGAAACGACACATTTCACAACAGGATATGCTAAAACAGGATGTCACAAAACAGGATATCACAAAACAGTACATGGTACGCTACAGTACATGGTACGAAACAGAACCGATTAAAACAGTACATCACATACTGTTTTGTCGAAAAGTCATACCCTATAAACCTGTGCTACCTTCGGGAAGCCAAAGTTGGGCCTTAGGCACTGAAAAGTATAGATTATCTACCTTTAAAAGCGAAGCCGTTCACTATGGCACATTTCAAAATAGGATGTAATAAAACAGGACATCACAAAACAGTACATGGTACGGAACAGGACCGATAAAAACAGTACATCACAAAACAGTACATGGTACATTAAAGTACATGGTACGAAACAGGACCGATAAAAACAGTACATCACAAAACAGTACATGGTACAGTAGAGTACATGGTACGGAACAGGACCGATTAAAACAGTACATCACAAAACAGTACATGGTACACTAAAGTACATGCTACGGAAGAGTATATCGCAAAACAGTACATAATAAAAGAGAACACCACAAAATAGTTGATAGTCAATTTTTCGGTTTTAATAACTAGTTGTGTGGGTACGGAAAAGTACCATGTCAAAAATTTATTTTTGTATGTTTTTTGAACCAACATACACATTTGTGCATTCCTGTCAAACTTATTTCCGCCCGAAAAAACACTATAACTATACACACAATGGTGTTGGTTCTACTTCAAATCAAGCGAAATTTTTTATCAAACACGCCATTACATACTATGGTTTTTTACTCACACATTTGTGTGGTTTGGACTTAAATTGATCCATTTTTTTTGGTTAAAAAGGGATATATTTATTTATATATTTATTTTAATTTTTGATCTATTTTGCAACGATCAAGTATTAGCGATTTAAATAAAAATAATGTTATATATTGTTAGGTGAAGGGATATTTTATTATAACTTAAAGCAATATATAGTATACTGTCTAATTACTCTAGGTGAAGGCAAATAGCCACTTGATAATATCCTAATTACTAAACTTATTCAATAAAAAATATTTAACAAATCAAGCTGAAAAAATCCTCCAGATTAACGTTCAGTAAAATGTACTTTAATGTACCATGTACTGTTTTGTGATGTACTGTTTTTATCGGTCCTGTTTCGTACCATGTACTTTAATGTACCATGTACTGTTTTGTGATGTACTGTTTTTATCGGTCCTGTTCCGTACCATGTACTGTTTTGTGATGTCCTGTTTTATTACATCCTATTTTGAAATGTGCCATAGTGAACGGCTTCGCTTTTAAAGGTAGATAATCTATACTTTTCAGTGCCTAAGGCCCAACTTTGGCTTCCCGAAGGTAGCACAGGTTTATAGGGTATGACTTTTCGACTTTAACCCAATGTTTCCCCTATTTTATCTCCCCGAACGCAGTTTTTAAAATTGGGCTTAAACCCAATATCTAACCGAAATTAATAAAAATTATTCTTATCGGAATGAATCGAAAATGCATAAGAATGAAATAATCATCTATCTATCTACCTTGTTAAACAAATACTTTAAAAGTTTCTAGCCCTTTTATTTAAAATTTTCGTAAGAGCGAGAATTTTCTATACGCCAAATCATATTTTGTATGGCACGTGCAATACAAAACACTACACATTTTATTCATTTATTTAAAGATTAAATAAAACAGTTATTAAACAATACATCTTTCGTCGTAATTTGAAAAAGAAAAAAAAATGGGGCGGAAACGGAAAATACCATTAGAGTACGGCTTTTGTTCGGAAACTGAGACTTGAGTGTTTCGAGTTTTACTACTGTTTAGATGCACAAAATTATTATCATTGTTGATTGATGTAAATAATAATCAAATTTTATATTTACATCTAGTATGCTGATGAAACAACATAAAAACTCCCAACTCTCAAGTCGCAGTTTTCGAACAGAATTCATATGGAGAATGGATATCACAATATTCAGATTTTTTCTTTAGACCTGACGGTAATGACATTAAGCAGGCAGTTGTTGCAAATATTGCTGTTTAAAAATAAGTGTGGACCCAGAAAAAAATTCTACGAAAGATTACGAGAACATGTGTCAAAAACAAGACATAAAAATTCACGTAAACGATCGTTAAATCCAGTTTGTTCTACATCTCTTCAGCAACCGACGCTATAAATGATTTAGTACCACTTAAAAATATACACTAGAATAAAGAGGGAGCCATTTTTGATTATGTTCGTGCAGTTTGTCATTCTGGATTAAGCCCTAGGACATGTTGTAACGGAACTTGTCCGTTAGCAGATTATTCGTGCAGAGGTTTCTGGGCGGTGGTATGTAGCCGGCTAAAGCTCAGGGTGTTGGTCGTGGGGAAATCCAGAAACTTACAGCAAATCTTGAATACACCGCACATGGAAAGGGTACAACGAATCATTACCTATAATCGACGGACTTACCACATACACTCATCATCATCCGGTCGGGAATCTCGATTAATGCATAATTAAATATTTAGATTGTTGATCAAGTTCATATAATGTTATATTTGACAATTCAATATTCATCTATAAAAGTATTTAAATTCGAAAAATAATATAGTTGAAAGTATTTATGATCTAATTACTATATTGCATTTGTGGCAAAAACAAAATAAATTAATTATTAAGAAAATTACGACCTTGAGTTGTAAAGAAAATAACTGGTCATCAAGTGTCGTAATAAAAAAAATCAAAACTATCATGAGCTTAACCTAATCAATTATCTAATCTATTACTTAACTACCGATACCATCACCGAAATTAACAAATCAAAATTATTAACTTAATTTCATTAGAAAAAAAAATTTAAATAGTTAATCATTTTTAAATAAATTTACAAATTTGTATACGTATACATATAAAACAAATTATATTTACTAGGTACATAGTTGATGAAATGATGCGGTGTTCACGTCCTTTGTTGCTATTGTTGTTGTTTTACCGTAGAAATTTATAATCCGGATCGATGTTTAATTTTTAAGTTGAATGGTTATACGGTGGCTGTTTCAAAACCACTACTGTTAATGACGTGCACCTTATTTTTAATTATTTTCGTTCGATATTAGAATACTTGTATTATAATTGTTGAATTTAAGCTGGCTCGATTTAGTTTTAATTGATGATTAGTTTTATTTATGAGAATTATAATGCAGGATTATATTCGATTGTAGACGATTTAGCATGTTTTTATTTGTTAAACGTGGTACATACCAGTAGAAACAGTATAGCTAGTTGGGTCGTTGTGGCTTGTTACTTAGAGCCATCTGACCCGTAGTAACATACCGTAATACGAACTTAGCGGTGATTATATAGGTTTGAATTATAGTTTTACTATTATAAATATCCGGAACAATAACATTAATCTATCAAGTTAGATCACACCTTAGTTTTATGTTTAGCATATACCCTTAACACCAACACTATTACCACTAATCACGGACGTTATTGATCTTATCACCAGCGCTATCGTGTGTATGACATTGCACTCGTATTTTGTTAGCGTACTTCTTTTAAGACCATTCGTTTATAGCAGCGTTTGCAATAGTCAATTTATGTTGACTTAACGGACTTAATCACTAGGCTTAGTATAACACACAGTAAAAACACTAATCTTAAATAAATATGTGTATAATTTTGATTTTTTCCACGTTTTACTCAATAAATGTTTTACAGTTTGTTTGTTTGAAATTTAATTTAGCGACACTATCACCCACGCCCGCAAATAATATCCAGATCAATTGAACACATAACAAAACTTGAACTTATCCGAAGGTTTATATGAACTCGATAACAGGCTTTCAAATTATGCCCTCAAAATTATAACTTGTACACTTTAAAGCAATATTTTGGTTTTAAGATAATTTTGGATGTACATAGTTGTAAACTTATTATTCAATTTAATTGGTCTTTATCATCCAAAAATCTACACCTGACTGACTGATCGCTTGCTTTCAAAAAACCTCTATTCTTTATTTATTTATTTTTTCCATCATCATCATAAACTGGGCCATAAAAATCCTCAGTTTTAAATATTCAGCACTGGGAACGACGACAGCCGCGGGCGTCGTTACAAACGTGGGGACGACCCATACCCGAGAAGGAGTCTCATGAAGCCGGGCTAATAAAAAATCCGCAGGACCGAAAAATAATGCTCGAAACAATAAATAAAGTATCTCAAACTCGAATGTCCTTGGCATGATAAGTGCCTAATGACTTTCCTTCCAGATCACGGACAGAGTATGCCACATTACCCACTTTACCATCGATTATTGCGGGTATAAATTTGGCTGCTAATTTGGAAGAGAATCTATTCGAGGCGTCACTCTGTGCGAACGATCGTACAAACACTGGTTGCCCCGGATGGAAGTTTCGATGTTGGCTGCGTAGATTATATCGGCGAGACGTTCTTCCGTGGGCCACTTTCAAATGGTGGATAATCTGGTCACGAACAAGATTTAGTCGGTCGGGTTTAGTCAGCATATGGATTTCATTTGCATCATTATTAGATAAAAAGCGTCGTAAGGCATAATCGCTCCCATGCAGTGACATGTGTTGGCCAAAGACCAGGTAATGGGGCGAGAACTGGGTCGAATCATGTCGTACATTCCGTAAGGCTGCAGCCACCTCCTGGAGGTGATGGTCCCATTCATTATGTTCACGATCGGAAATGTAAGATCGGATGGCGGCAAGCAACGTTCTGTTAACTCGCTCCGATGCATTACTCTGTGGGGAGTAAATTGGGGTACGTACATGCGAAACATTATATTTTAAAAGTAATTCTTTGAAAAGCTTTGAGGTAAACTGTTTACCATTATCAGATGTAACTACTTCTGGGACTGAGAATAGTAAGAATACTTCGTTTTCCATAAAAGAACATAGTAGGCGAGCGGAGGCTTCACGCAATGGTTTGATGAGTACAAACTTGGAGTAATGATCCAAGACTATTATTATAGACGAATTGCCATGTTTTGAACGAGGATAAGGTCCCAAAAAATCAACATAGATCTTTTGAAAAGGGCGTGTGGATTCTGTTGGTGCTCCCATAGGAGGCCGTGTGGAAAAATTGACGGCTTTATTCATCTTGCATTTTAAGCACGCTGACACATATTGGCTTACTTGATATGCCATTCGAGGCCAAAAGAATTGCCGCTGCAGCCTTTCGAGTGTTTTGCTGGTGCCGAGGTGTGCAGAGGTTGGGGGAACATGGGCCATCTCGATAAGATTGTGAGTAAGCGCCTCCGGCACGACCAATTTCCAGTCTGGAATATCCGTATTTAGGTAACGACTGCCGTAAGAGGGGGCTATTAAAAGTTTGCCGTCTTGTATTCGAAAATTCGTATCACAATTTTTCATCTGCTTGTGCTTTTCGATTTGTTCTAGGTATTCGGAGTTCTGAAAAGACGGTGAGTTAAGATCGATCTGCAATATCGAATAGTTACTATTATCAGCATAACCCAAACTTGAAATCAACAACGGATCGATAGGATTTTTCGAGTACAACGATGGAGAAAAGCAATTGTCAGACAGATTATCAGAGATCGGAAACATTTTGTCTGCAGCATCTTTGGACCCTGGAGATGTTTCTTCACAAAAGGCCCGAGATAATGTATCAGGTACTATGTTTACCGATCCTTTACGATATCCTATCTGAAAATCAAAGGCCTGGAGCTTAAGGCTCCACCGTGCTAGGCGCCCTGACAGATCCTTTTGTGACATCAGCCAACGTAAGCTAGCGTGATCCGTGTATATCACAAAAGGATACCCTTCTATATAAGGCCGGAACTTTTGCACACTGAGTACCGCGGCGTAGCATTCCAGCTCGGTCACCGAATAGTTTTTTTGGGCCCCATTGAGCTTATGCGAGATATACTCAATGGGATGTTCCCCACCATCGGTGTCCGTCTGGAACAGAACACTGCCTACGCCGACGGTACTGGCATCGCACTGTATATAGAAGGGCTTACTGTAATCAGGGTTGCCCAGCACGGGGGCCGAGGATAAAGCTAGTTTAAGGGAGTTAAATGATTCTTCCGCGGAAGAAGACCATTTCAAGGCAGACTTGCCAGTAAGGTCAGTTAGTGGAGCGGCTAATGAAGCGAAGTTTTGGATGAACCGACGGTACCATCCACACATCCCCAGAAAGCGTCTTATCTGTTTTGTCGTTCTCGGCTTTGGAAACTCAACGATAGCTCTACACTTTTCTGGGTTTGTGCGGAGGCACCCGTCTCCTACAATATAACCTAGGTAATTAACCTCCCTCAACCCAAACTGACTCTTCTCTATATTAATCGTAAGACCAGCTTCACTCAATAACCGGGCCACGTCTTCCAATAGAGAGAAATGTTCCTCCAGCGAAGCCGAGGTAACCAATAAATCATCGAGATAGACAAAGATTCTATCATGTAGTTGATAGGGAATCACTCGGTGCATAAGACGACAGAGGGTTTGTGGGGCATTGCACAGCCCGAATGGCATCACCTTGAAGTGATACAAGGGCCGTCCAGGTACCGTAAACGCTGTCTTATCGCGGGATTGCGGATCGAGCTGGATCTGCCAAAAGGCATCTTTTAAGTCAATGGCTGAAATATATCGGGTTTGATCCAGTCGACCCAACAATCCGTTGATAAGTGGCAGCGGATACGCGTCCTTGACGGTCACCTTATTCACTTCTCGGGCATCCAGACAGAGCCGTGCTTTGCCGTTCGCCTTATGCACCAGAGTGACAGGCGAGCACCATGAGCTTTGGCTCTCCTCGATGACATCTAGGGCCAGCATGCGGTCCAACTCCTCATACATCTGCTTTTGCTTCACCGGGGACACCGCATAAAACCGCTGTTTTATAGGTTTGGCCTCGCCGACATCAATCATATGCGTGACGAGTTTGGTCCTTCCTAGACCCAACTTAATACTCGAAGGAAATCTATCTATTATTTGATCTAATCGCGCTCGATCCGCTACTGAGAGAACGTGATGTTTCGGAGAATTGGATGGTTCAGATATTTCGTCTGTAAGACTGATGGAACAGATTTTTGGAGTAATCCCAAACTTATTCCAAAAATCGATTCCCAGGTATAGTGGTTGCTCGAGAGAGGGTACTATATAAAGCATTAAACTATGCGTTTGATTATTGAACCGAACCAGTGCGTATATGTAGCCAAACACACGCTGGGATTGTCCACTAGCTGTATGGATATGGGTGGGAAAATTGTAAAATTTACTAGGATGGTTTGACAGAAATGTTTCTGAACCGCGGCCCAAAACACTGACACTGGCCCCGCTATCAAGGAGACCCGTATAGGGTACATTATTGATTGTGACTTTAGCATATGGTCTCTTATCTGTAATTTCTGTATTAAGTACAGAAGCAACAATACCAGCCTTTCGGATTCTTCTGTTTTCCCGATAATTTATCGATCTGTTTTTCCGATCCGAATTATAGGAGCGTCGGGCATGAGGTTTACTGTCGAGGGTATTACCACTAAGGGGTTTGGAAGGTGATGACGATCTGGACAAATAGGCACCAGTATTTAAATCCAGGGCCACTTCAGGGTTATTTTGATTTATAAACGACTTCGGAATAGAAAATGAGGTGGGTAAATGCTCGTGCGTATTTGACTCTAGATTAGGCGGTGGAACTAATTTGGTAGAACTATAAGGATTTAACGGCCGATCGCACGAAATATCTTGCCGTAATGGAACGTCGAATGAGTTATTGGATTGAGATGGGGTGTTGTTTGATGAAGATGAATTATATGGTTCTCTCGTATTGGTATCTATGAATTCGAGATTTTCATTCGACCCAACTCTGAATCGGTGTTGCTGGCCGCATCTTCTCGGGGAATTTTGGGTAATAACGTATTCGGGGGCCCTTGGTTCCCAGACCTCCATTGACCCCGGGATGAGTTTTCCGCGCGCCGGTATATTCTCCCCAAGGTTTCCGCGCACCGTGGACATTTAGGTGTAATGGTACCTTTCAAACCACAACGATAACAAAAGATTCCGGTGGGAGCGAGGGGACAATCTACGAACACGTGCCCGATGTCGGAGCAATTATAACATATTATATGTGTTCCCAAGGAAGGTGAATTTGCACGAGTATTCATTGCGGCCGTGTTTTGGCGGTCTTGTAATATAGTCGGATTCCTTGGTGAGGTATGCAAAGCCGATATGGGTTCGTATCTCACTGGTGCTGTCATAGGCGAGTTAAATTTGGTCTCCTCCGTGATATGGGTGTTATAATCAATAGTTTGAAGCTCGTTAATGGTACGTCGATTAGTTAAAGAATTATCTACCGGTGTACGGAAACGTTTAAACGTAGCTTCCCAGGCGGTACAGCTCTTGATTAAATCGTTAATGTTCGTAAATCTTTGGTCAGTCAAGTGGTACTGTAAGGCTGGTTTCATGTTTGAGATTAAAAGTTGGATAAACTCTTCGTCTCGGTATGGAGTGCGGCATTGTAATGTTAGACCCCAAACATGATGATAAAAATCGATAAAGGGTTCGTTAGCCTGTTGTTTTCTATCCTCGATGGTCCTTCGAATCTCAAAGTCCGTCCTTCGGTCTTTGAATCGTTCAAGAAAATCGTGTTTTAGAATGGACCAAGATGCAAATGGGTGGTGCCGTCGGTACGTCCAGTACCATTGGAGAGCTATGTCCTTCAGTACCGTGCTCATCTCAAACATTAAGGATTCTTCAGATAAATTCATTGAGGCAGCTATAGTTTCCAATTGGAAGAAAAACATTTCCACAGTTATCCCAGAAGAGGATCCACTGTATGAAATACCGCATCTAGATAATTGCTGACGCCTAGGCAGGTCATCCCGGTATAAAGGGGGACCCAAATTTTCACCATGAATGGTATTTTGTTGGTCTGAACCCAGACAATTGAGGAAAGTACTGTTATGATGGGAGGGTATTGTGGGAGTTATTACTTGATGGTGACTATTACTATCACTCGTAGATACTGAAGCCTGAGTTACACTGTTAATGGTAGCCACTGAAGATATAGGGTTTGTAAAAATTGGTTGATTAGAGTGCACGGGACTCGATCTGTGAAACTGTACGCGAGTTTGTTTGTCCTGGAGCACCATTTGTTTGTTCTCTTTAATCAAAGAGACGGCCGGTAGTACATCACCAGAGGATATTGCTGATATGGGGGGATTCAAAATTTGTGGTTGAGACTCGACTCGCTTGAGGCTTAGAACTTGTACCTGTTCAGACAATTGCTTTACTTGTCTCATCATTTCCAACAATAGCGCGGAATGGTCCACTGATATAACTTGGCTGGTCTTAGGACTTGACTGTTCTTCTCCAGATATAACCATATTCACAAAGTTGGGGTTGCGTTCGGCAAGCTCCATCGTTGTCTGTGGATTGGGCGTAATGTCAATGGATTGGGCTGACGGAGCGGGATTCACGACATCAAGCTCTACTCCTTCGGCCGTCTTGATAGAATTATTTAAATCGTCTGAATTTTGTAAGAAAGCGTCGAGTGATTCAAGTAATTTAGCGCATGATTGTAGCAATCGACGGGCAGCTTCTTGGTATGTGGGGGAAAGTGATACGCGATCTAATCGACCTTTCACGTGTGTCAACCGGGACCAAATTTGTTGGGCGGTATGGGTTTGTTCTGCGGCTTCAATTGATTTTAAATTTGAGATATCATCTCGCAATCGGATGAGTTTACTACGGCAAACTTCAACCTCCGCGTTAGGATTTTTAGCTGCTTTGCTATGCATTCGATGAGGAGCACTAATAGTTCCAGCTTTCTCGGACTCGATTTGTTGCTGTAAATTGACCAAGGC
Source organism: Nephrotoma flavescens (assembly GCA_932526605.1). Classification (NCBI taxonomy): domain Eukaryota; kingdom Metazoa; phylum Arthropoda; class Insecta; order Diptera; family Tipulidae; genus Nephrotoma; species Nephrotoma flavescens. The sequence continues at coordinate 108,182,120 of OW052220.1, read as the reverse complement.
CTCCGTAGACCCAGTCAAGATGGCTCGCAATTCGCACTCCACCTCGATCTCGTCGGGTTTTAAGGCCGATACTCTCATTTTGATAATTATTTTTCCTAAATTTTCGGGATACCTCCAATGTAGGAGAGAAAAATAATACAAAAAAAAATTAAATTCTTTTACCTAATATAATATTTCGAATTGGCCAGTAAGAATCAACAGAATTGGCTGATTAAATGAATGATGGAAAAAACTTAAACTTAAATATTGGGGTTTATAAAGAGAATAAATAATCAAAAAAATTAGACAAGTCCGAGTGTTGAACCTAAGTTTAAAATTGTGCAAAGTAAGAATTTTTTCTTTTTTTTGCACCGTGAATAATAAGTTCAAAATTAAATTTGAATATTTTAATTGTTTTATTTTACTAAGATGATGACGATGAGTGTACGGCCAGTTCGTCGTTTTAACGTTTTATCGCATGATTTCAGAAATGTTTATTTGACTCGTGACTGAAGAAAGGTTTCGTTGTACGTAAAGGAAAGGAATTAGGAAAATTTGAACTATAGTTAAAACACTAAGTAAAAAAAAAATTTAACAAAAATGAAATCAAACCGATTTGGGATGTCGAAATTATGTTAAATTGTCAAACTAAATATAAGCTGAAAACGAATGAAGCTAAGATACCCGGAAATCTAAACACTAAAAGCGGAATCAACAAAATATCTCAACTACAATACATTTGAAAGAAAAACAAATTAAATATGAAAGGGAAAGATGATAAAATTGAAATTAATAACATATGGACGGATTACTCCACTTAATTATACCGAGTAATATACTGAAGTCTACACTCACAACGCGGAAACAGTAAGAGCTCAATACCAGTAACGGTTGGGAAATCAGTCGGATGTTACTTACTGAACACATACGTTAAACAAAAGCTTCAATTCACTCAAAGTTTAACTTCAAACAGCGAAAATGCCGGAATAAAAACAAAATATTTGAATGAACCGAAAACTTGTAATAAAAAAAAATTGATTATAAACGGAAAAGGATAGGGAAAGAATGAAAAGGATAGCCATATTGGTTTGGGCGCCACTGTAACGGAACTTGTCCGTTAGCAGATTATTCGTGCAGAGGTTTCTGGGCGGTGGTATGTAGCCGGCTAAAGCTCAGGGTGTTGGTCGTGGGGAAATCCAGAAACTTACAGCAAATCTTGAATACACCGCACATGGAAAGGGTACAACGAATCATTACCTATAATCGACGGACTTACCACATACACTCATCATCATCCGGTCGGGAATCTCGATTAATGCATAATTAAATATTTAGATTGTTGATCAAGTTCATATAATGTTATATTTGACAATTCAATATTCATCTATAAAAGTATTTAAATTCGAAAAATAATATAGTTGAAAGTATTTATGATCTAATTACTATATTGCATTTGTGGCAAAAACAAAATAAATTAATTATTAAGAAAATTACGACCTTGAGTTGTAAAGAAAATAACTGGTCATCAAGTGTCGTAATAAAAAAAATCAAAACTATCATGAGCTTAACCTAATCAATTATCTAATCTATTACTTAACTACCGATACCATCACCGAAATTAACAAATCAAAATTATTAACTTAATTTCATTAGAAAAAAAAATTTAAATAGTTAATCATTTTTAAATAAATTTACAAATTTGTATACGTATACATATAAAACAAATTATATTTACTAGGTACATAGTTGATGAAATGATGCGGTGTTCACGTCCTTTGTTGCTATTGTTGTTGTTTTACCGTAGAAATTTATAATCCGGATCGATGTTTAATTTTTAAGTTGAATGGTTATACGGTGGCTGTTTCAAAACCACTACTGTTAATGACGTGCACCTTATTTTTAATTATTTTCGTTCGATATTAGAATACTTGTATTATAATTGTTGAATTTAAGCTGGCTCGATTTAGTTTTAATTGATGATTAGTTTTATTTATGAGAATTATAATGCAGGATTATATTCGATTGTAGACGATTTAGCATGTTTTTATTTGTTAAACGTGGTACATACCAGTAGAAACAGTATAGCTAGTTGGGTCGTTGTGGCTTGTTACTTAGAGCCATCTGACCCGTAGTAACATACCGTAATACGAACTTAGCGGTGATTATATAGGTTTGAATTATAGTTTTACTATTATAAATATCCGGAACAATAACATTAATCTATCAAGTTAGATCACACCTTAGTTTTATGTTTAGCATATACCCTTAACACCAACACTATTACCACTAATCACGGACGTTATTGATCTTATCACCAGCGCTATCGTGTGTATGACATTGCACTCGTATTTTGTTAGCGTACTTCTTTTAAGACCATTCGTTTATAGCAGCGTTTGCAATAGTCAATTTATGTTGACTTAACGGACTTAATCACTAGGCTTAGTATAACACACAGTAAAAACACTAATCTTAAATAAATATGTGTATAATTTTGATTTTTTCCACGTTTTACTCAATAAATGTTTTACAGTTTGTTTGTTTGAAATTTAATTTAGCGACACTATCACCCACGCCCGCAAATAATATCCAGATCAATTGAACACATAACAAAACTTGAACTTATCCGAAGGTTTATATGAACTCGATAACAGGCTTTCAAATTATGCCCTCAAAATTATAACTTGTACACTTTAAAGCAATATTTTGGTTTTAAGATAATTTTGGATGTACATAGTTGTAAACTTATTATTCAATTTAATTGGTCTTTATCATCCAAAAATCTACACCTGACTGACTGATCGCTTGCTTTCAAAAAACCTCTATTCTTTATTTATTTATTTTTTCCATCATCATCATAAACTGGGCCATAAAAATCCTCAGTTTTAAATATTCAGCACTGGGAACGACGACAGCCGCGGGCGTCGTTACAATGTGATGGTGCTTAAGGTGGTTTTGTTAAACGTTTTTTTGTTAAAAGTGTTTACTATGTCGAGTTGGATGAAATTAAAAATTTAATTAGAGATGCAAAAATTAACTTCATTTTTGATGAAAGTAGTGATCTTGCCAGTCGACCTACAGTAAACACTTTAATTATATTTTATAATGAAATTCAACAAACAAGTCCTTATTTTTGGTAGACATTACTTGTTACAGGTTGGCTACTGCTATCCTGCAGATTTCACTAAGCATCGTAGAGGCTACGCACGGTGATTTTTACCGGCTACATTCTCAGGGAGAAGTGCGAAGGGTCGTGGGGTTTGAGGCTTACGATGTTCCTGACTTACACCGTGAACACAGAAACTTGAGAAAATAATCAACACAAATAATAAATAAACATAAATTGAATGTTCTGCCGAAATTCGTCGGCCAGAACTTGAGGAACGAACAAAGAAAAAGAAAAAATTAAAACGAGAGAGAGGTTTTGATTTTGGATGCGGACACCAAGGGACCGCCTATACCACACCGACACGGAGAGAGAAATCCCCCCTCATCAAACCTGAACCGAACGGTACCAATGTGTACCGAGCGCGCGACATGCACCCGCTATATGCAGCGCTCGATCACAATCAAAATTTTAAGATTAAAAAAAAAAAAATTAAATATATAAAAGAAAATATATAAAATAAAATAAAAATAAAAAAAATAAAAACCGTACCTTAACTACTAAAAAAATTTACTGGTGGGGCCTTGGGCGGTCGTCATGCCACAGGGTCACAGCCCCAAAACCGGTTGGCTACCCGTACGTTGCGAGGCCTCTCTTCGATACAAAAAAAAACAAGAACGAATAGCCGGTTGGCTACCCGTTCGTTGGGCGTTGGTTCGCCTTAACCGTATATCGCCTCGATAGGCCGTCAGAAATGTTGGGTGTACGACACCGTAAAAATAAAACTAAGTGGCGTCACCTAGACACCCGTTAGTTTTGTATGTGATCTCGCCGAACAACCGTATATATAACTTGATTTTGATGACGGTAATATGAAAATTTTGACACCCGTTGAAAATAGTAGCGGCACGCGTTTAAAAATAGTAGCGGCACCCTTTGAAAATAGTAGCGGCAACCGTTGAAAAATAGTAGCGGCACCCGTTGAAAAAAACCGTGCCCGCAAATTGTGTGACCCCCATAATGATGCTCGTGGTACCGTTCAACAAAAGGCGACCCTGAATCAGCTCCATAACCCGTGGCGGGCCCCGATTGGCCGCGTTCAAACAGATCTGATTCCTCGCGATATATTGCACTCGCGACGCGAATTGATTTTTCACACAAAATAACAAGAAAAAACTTTCATTCTACTATCTGCATAAAATTGCTTTATATTATTTTGTTATTGGTTGACAGAAAAAAAACGCACTAAATTATACACTAGTAGAAAATACAATGTTCTCAAAAATCGTGAAAATTAATAAAACTAGTTATGTTTTCATAAACAAAACTTTCTTTTTATTCTCACTTAATTGTCTTTTTAATTACCAATTTTTATGTCACTTCTTCTCTTTTCTAGAAGAATTTTCCCAATTCAATTCCAAAAACCGATTCGTATAAACCAAAAAAAAAAAAAAAAAACTAGACAAAAAAAAAAAAATCTCGCCCCGCATAACGAACGCCAAAACATGCACATTGGTCTCGCTTTCCCATTTATTTTTTTCTACCCGTTGCGCAATCACACAAAAAGGTGTACAAAAACCAAAATCAACATGAAGCGAGTTCACAAACCAACCGATTACGATGGAATAAAAATACGAAACAAGGTGTGAAACGCACTGTTAAGTCGTAACATACTAAAAATGGATCGATGTGCTTTCCATATTAATGGACAGCGCGGAGTACATGAAATCAATGGCTTGTAAAATACGATCTGGTGAAAATAAACCCAATCTATTACACATCACAGATGTCCTTCATCTAATTCATGTTGCGGTTGACAAAACTTTAAATACGATAGAATTAATTTCAGCAAGAAAGTTTGTGATAAATTTAGGAGACCATAATGGAAACATAATCAGATATCTCTCGTGCATTAGTTCAAAACTGCATGGAAAAATTTTCAGAAGTGGCTATACCATATCGCTACTATGAAATTTTGAAAGTCAGGCTCGATTATTGACCCTTTTAAAAGGAAAATTAAGGAAAATTTACAAATTTTAAAATATTCATCAAATTATTAGAATATTTTATCAAGTTTTTTTATTTTTTTATTTTACTATCCCTGCAATCTGTTCTGAGACCAAGGCTCTCCCAACTCCCTCGCGGTTTGCTTTTTCCGTCCTTACTTTTACGTCAGAGCCAGCCAATTCGAGGACGTATGGTTATAGGTCCGACCCATAGGTCCCACAGGGGGTCGTAAATGTGTTCAGATCATAATCTGTTGACGAAAATTCTCTTTGCATCCTACCCCTATCGGGATTCGAACCCGGTATCTGGGGATCCAAAGGCAGATATCCATAATTAAGTAGACATATATTAATAATAGTATGTATGCAAACAGGGAGGGAGCTATGATGTTGAGAGGGATTTTAGTCATTTGCAAAATTTTCAATCACCTAAAAAAGCTAGAGCATTTGATGAAACATTGACAGTGCAATTGATGTTATATTTTAATAAAAAAAGTATCGAATTAAATTTGGTTTTGCATTTTAATTCATTTATACCGAAAATTCATTAATTTTTAAAATTGTCTGTATATTTTTGAAGAGACTTCATCACGAGTTGGAGTAAAATATGTAACTCGATAATTACCCTCCGAATGCAAGTATTTTTATTAGCGAGAAAAAGTCATACCCATACTTATAAGTGAGTTGTAAAGTACGAGTTTACACAACTGCGAGAGATATTTTGACCTCATCAAGTTTGATTGAGTGTAGAGGAGAATGTCTGACTCCTGTGCGAGCCTTTATATATAATTGCCTGGATATAATTTATGGATGTTATTACTGACTTGAATATTTAAAGTCATACACGTTGTGAAAGTTAGGGTCGTCTGTGCCGTTTGGATGCCATTTGCCGTATGGATGCTACTTGGTGTTGATAGACATTTAGTTTTCTTCTTGTTCACTTTCAAATCGTGTCGTTTTCGTATAGATCAGCGGTGTTAAATTATTCCTGATATCATTAAGTCCCCGTCCAAGAAGCACGATATCATCTGCATATCCAAGAATTTGGCCTGGCTTATTGAATTTGCATTGCGAAAATTCAATACTATTTTTTCTTACCACTCGCGCGAGCGCTGAAATATACACAAAGGCATCCGACACAGTCGCTTCCACTATAATTCATAATTCTACACAGCGATCCAGATGTTCTTAGCTTACAAAGAAAGACAAACTTCACTGGAATTCCGAGACATATGAGCGCGGCCCAGAGATTTTCGAGGTTGATGTTGCCATACGCCTGTTCAATGTCTATATTGTGTAGCTCAGCCTAAGTAGCTTCTTCTAGTTTTAATAATCCTGTGGGAATTCCTTCAAGCACCTGGTATTTTCCATTTTTAATCAATTAATAACTGCGTCTACTTCCTCTACTGTGGGATACAAGACAAATAACTCCTCCCCCGATTTAGTAGAAGTTGGAAATAGGATTGCCGTAATAAGAGGCCATCACCCACGTTTGTTCTCAACTCTCCACCCGGTCCTTCGATAGCTGTGGATCTTGGATGGAAGTCTTTAGTAAGATTGTCGGTTTTGGCAAATCAGTCTCTTGAGTTTCCATTTAGAAACTGATATTTTCGATACAGGCCTCCATATATTCGAGCTTCTTTTTCCTGAGGTATTTGGTCCCATCTTTACCTGCGCGAAGATACTCTGTTGGAGCACTCCTACTGTTACGAGTTAACCATTTTGATCGTCTAACCAATCATTCCGTGCTATTGGTGGTGTTATTACATTTTGTTTTCAGCTGCAACAGTAACAAAATATTCATGCTAGAAAATAGACGACGACTTCCCACGTGCGCGGCTGTTATTGGTACCGTTTTGCTTGGTCATATTGATCACAGCATACATTTTGGAAATAATATCAAATTTTGTACAATGCAGATAATTTCGAAACCATCAGTTTTTAGCATTAGAACACCATTCCATAAATTATGGAGCAAATAACCCCATTAGGTTGTCTAAATCATTCAACATGATTTAAGACAACCGACACAGATCACCAATTTGACATCGATAACTAATTTGACTTTAAATTATCAAAGGACAACTTCAAAAATATCCTGAAGAATTATTTTTTAAATTTTAAATCTTAAATTAATTTTGTTTTAATTTAAGTTTTGTTTTAACCCGAATGTTCCGTTTTAAATCTGAAATCATATACATGTACTCACAGAATAGATTTTTTTATAAAATAAATAAATGAAAAGTGTAGATAATACCAAAGACATTAATAATATTATATAGACTAGTAATAATTAAATGTCAAGTGAGTAAATTTCAAAGAAAAAAAGAGATAGTCAAAAAATAATCAGTACTGTATTAAGAATTTTTATTAACGAATACGAATGAAGTTAATTACTTGTAGATCAACATTCAATTATCAACATTCAAGAATTTTATAATATTTTTTTAAACCACAACTGGTTTATGAGTCTTACACAAAATACTTAATCGACTTTATACAACAAAATTATTTCGAAAAAGCTATTCAACTATTCCATATAATTCATAAAACCGAACTATTCACTGTTTAACAATTATCAATATTATTAATTAACCCTAGAATCGCATTTAATTATAATTATACATATTTTATAAATAAAATATTTAAAATACTGAAAAAATGCGCCATTTTGTTACCACATATATAATTGAAAACGTTTTCGGTACGGGACTGGCGGAATCTATTGTGCATAATTCATATCATCCACAACAAATAATTTTTTTTTCCGATACATTTATTTTAATAACACACAAATTTAGAAACACACAAATTTGATCACAAATTGTACTCAACACACAAATTTCATCATAAATTGCATAAAATTTTCAAATAATTCTATTTTGAAAGACAAACAACCAGAAACAAAAGCTTTATGTTGTGGATGATATAGAAATCAAAGACAGAGATATAAATAGAGTTTTATATATGCATCTCGTCGTAACTGTCCACGCATGAAATAGACGATTTTATATGGAGAAAAAGCACGTTACTGGTCTATTTAAATACTATAATGTCTTTGGATAATACCACTAAATAGAAGAATCCATAAAAGGAAAATTTGGATTTCAATTTGTGGATATCAAACTATCAGACTCCACATTATATTCTTGCTATTCTTGCGAGTTGGATTAAGTTAATAATTACAGCCCATACCAAAATTTTAAAATCATCGTATACAACCTGCAAAAATTGGCAGATATGCAAAAAACATCGCATATATAGCGATTCGAACAGGTTGCGTCTTACAAGTAACAATAACGGCCAAAGCATAGCTGAATTAACAATAATGTACAGCTTTGTTGTATCGGGAAAGTTTTTCTCCAACAAGGGAAATCACAAAGTAGAAGATAAAAGAACAAATCCAATCATCGCTAATTGGGACCAAGATAAACTTCTATAATTGGAAGGCTGCGTTCATATGAACGAGTATGCTGTACAAAAAAGCTACCGTCTAAAATTTTCTGTGCCATTGAACTCTGCCAATGAAATGTTCGTTAATCGTATTCTCGCCAGAATCGTGCCTCTTGCCGAAAATATCATGAGAATGATTTTGGAAAAATGATTAAAGTATATTATAACTATAGCACCTGTTAATAGCCAACTATAACATCTTCGTATATGTAGAATTATAATCGAAGCAATACTACCTGGCCTTTAGGCAATTCAGAAAAACCACTTATCTTGTTTAAGTAAATTTTCAGGAGATCAAGAGCAAGATCGTACAATAAGATCGAAAAATTGAAAAGGACTCAAAAATATTTTCAAACATACTTAATAGTGTATGTTTGAAAATATGTTTGAATCCGTTTAAATTTTTCGATGTTATTGTACGATCTTGCTCTTGATCTCCTGAAAATTTACTTAAACAAGATAAGTGGTTTTTCTAAATTTCCACAAATATAATTTGGAAAACGTTATTGAAACAACGCGGTGTATATGGAACAAGTTAGACCAATTTCTCAGGTATTCAGCTTATATTATGGTTGTTGGGCTGACAGGTAACGATATCATGGGCATACCACCTAAATCGAATCGACTAAAGCAAAATTTACAACTACTACTGTACATAAAATAAACATAAACATTAAATCTCAGTCTAGTGCTGTGTGCCTCACGTCGATTTTTTTTGTCTAAATTTCCAACTAACTAAATTGATGGTTAGTTCATACCAATCGTTCAAAGATGGCACAAAATAAGCCGCATCTGATGTTTAATTAAAATCTTCTATATAAACTAAAATTTAATATTCTACGAAACATTTTTAATCGGTAATTATTAAATCGGAACTAAATTTGCCGGTTAGAACTAAATATCGGGTAGATTTTGGTTTATAAATATTAGAGACATCTAACAATACCTGGGTGAACTAACGGTCAATTTAGTTAGTCGGAAATTTAGACAAAAAAAATCAGCGTCAGGTACAAACTACACAGCATATAACAATAAATGATCGATATAGTGCATGGCTAATCTAGCTCTTAAGACTAATTTGTTTTATTGACTTAAACCTCAAATACAATACCGGCACATGGCTTGTCTCGCTTATTTTCGTCAGTAAAATTTTGTGTAACCACACAAATTATTTTGATGTCCGTTGTTGTTGATTTGTCAGCATTCTAATTTACTAATCTCACTGTTGTAAAGTTATCAGTTATCGCCTCAAATTTTCTTTTTAACATTGATCATTGTAGTTGCTTATATAAGAATGCATGTTTTCTAAAGGATGTCCCATTAAGACTGCCTCCCAGCAGAAAAGTTATTGATGACAACCTAATGACTCATCTGCGACAGTCATTGACATGTCTGAGATGAATCGAGGAAATGGTAAGATTTTTGCAGATATACAGTTTAAAGATGTCGTGCATTTGTCGGCCACCATAACGCACGTTCTCACCATGCAGTCGTCCGACTAATAGAGAAATTTGAGGTGATTAGGTCAGTTCAAACCCAGAAGAGACCTGGTTCGTGCAGCTTATTCTAATGAACATATTGCATCAGTTAGTGAGAGTGTTGGCCAGTATCCTTAAATCTCAATTCGTCATCGTTTTCAGCAATTGAGACTTTCACGAAGATCTGTAGATTCAGTTGACACAACATTTGAAGCCACGAACCTTGCGCAGTGCCGAACGTTCACATAATGGATCTTAGAGCAACTGCTACGATGAGGCGCGTTTGGAACTTGATAACAATGTCAACAAACAAAATTGTCATAATTGGGGAGCTGAGAATCCAAGACAAATCTTTCAGGGTCCCATACATCTACCACAAGATACTCTTTGGTGTACATTTTGAGCTGGTGGAAGGAATTGAACCGTTCTTCTTCGAGAATGCGGCTAGCAATGCGGTTACAGTCAACGGCATTCGCAAATTGCCACACAGCGAACGAAACATAATGAAATTTTTGAAGACGAAACTTGAAGGGAGAATTATATGAATAATGCCGCCTAAATCAATCCATTTGAAACGAAAGGTGTATGCTAATGACCCAAGAACAATACCTGTCATTGATGAAATTGAGCTGACACTATGCCAAAATTTCATCGAAAATTTCGTCAAAAGGACTAATGAGTTCCACCACTCACGAGGCCACCACTTACCGGATATTGTGTTCCATACATAACCTCCATGTCTAAACTCTTTATTACAAGAAAAATATCAGAACTTTTCAAATAAACACGGCGTTCTTTTTCAAATATCAAAATAGGCGAACACCTTTTATTTCAGATTCAAACTCCTTTTTAATTATTTCGACAAATTCATAAAACTGGACAATCGATTCAGATGGGCGTCAATTTTCTGCAAACACCAAAAGCTGTGTTAGAAAATACTTGTAAATACAAGAAGGTATACATATTTTAATAAAACAATACCCAGCCTCATGGTCATCTAAAACAGAACAATTAATTAAATTATAACTAAATTAAATTATAATTAAATTATATTAATTAAATTATAAAAACTCGGTAATTAAAAGTATGTATTTTTATGTTTTTATGTGTAAATATTTATCTACTTTCTTTCATATAAATGATAAGAGATAAAAACACTGTATGTACGAGTACGGGAAACAATAAAAAATGAATTGTGGATCATAAAATTTTTTAAGATAAAAGTGGGTCATACTGCATGCATAATTGCTTTGACACGAACGTGTCCGTCTTAATTCTGCAAGAATTCTGCTAATTAATTTTGCATGTTATATTTATTGCATAAAACGATAAGCACCAATGTCACATAAAGTTTCAATAGCTAATTTTTTATTATGATTTTGTCAACAGCAATTTTTATATTATTGCTTGTCATTCTTTGTAATTACTGTGAAATTAGATATTAGGCAAAAATTTTTGTGCCAAATCCATACTTTTATGTTATACTGCTACATGAATAATCGCCTGAAATTATTTAATTCGGTCGTTATTCAAATGCATTGGACCAGTAAATTTATTTTATCTGGAGATAACTTAATTATAAAATGTTTCTAATAATTTTTTGGATTAGGCTTTAAATCATAAACTCATATAAATTTATGACGATAAACTAATTTCATGTTTCACATTAATTCACCTCGTTCGTGTGATGTATTTTTGTATGAATTATGAGAATAAAAATAACACATTAAATGGTCATATAATCCCACTGCCATCCTCTCACATATACAGCATAAATATTGAATATTTATCAGACGACGATTAAAAAAAATTAATCTTATAACGAGACAAAAAATTTCGAATTAATTAATTAATTAATTTTGTTGTATTTTTATACATTAGATATTTACATAAAAAATCCATATTTTCATAAATTGACTTTGTAATCACGACAGAATGAAGATTGATTGGATGAACTAAATATAATTTAAAAGGCGCATACATTATTTCAACGGGACAACTAACTCGTATAATTAGTCTAAATTCTGCGAATGTTTGTTTAATTTGTATAATTGTAGAAGCACAGCATGAGGATAGCACTATTGCAAAAATTTTAATATGTCTATGAATTTTAGAGAGCTGCTAAAATTCGATCAAATTTTCAGAATAAAATTATTTATCTACAAAGTGGGCCATCTGTTGGTCCTTTTTTCTATCGATGGATTTTATTACTTAATGTTATCTGTTCTAAAAAATTATTTGACATATGTAAAGTCAAAAATATGCCATTTATCATCATGGAGTCGCTAAAACTGCAGCAGGGAAACTTTCGAATTTCAAAATGATGCTTTACATACCGATTAAGCCCAATTTATACTAATTAGTGTTCATGGGATTTTTTTCCAGTCCAGGAGTCAAAAAACGGGAAAGAAGATATAAAATTTTGCCTGAAAGACGAAACAAATAAAACCGAATTTATAGAAAAATCAGAAATAATTTAAGCCTAACTCTAAAACTTTCCAAAGGTGGCTACACCGACAAAATAGAAATATGATTTTCATAAACTTTCATTCATAAATTGAGGAAAAACAAACTAGCCCCTAAAAGATACTATATTAAACAAACAAAATACAGAGGTATACCGTTCAATAATATTTTTGTTTAACAACAAATTAAAAAATAGACATAAAATATTATTAAATCCAAGAATAAACAATTCAGATAGCATATTTCGGTCAAACATGTTCATTGCCATCCGAAAAATATGGTGGCTGAATTTGTGCTAATCCAGAATTGGCCCAATTCCATTGAACAACAACAATCGTAGAATGAACGATTTTCTGACAAAAAGTCTTCTAGAATCCAATGAAGTTAAGTTGGTACGTATGATCACATATTCCTATCAGGTATGTATAATGTCATCCGAAAAATACAGTAGCTGAATTTGTGCTAATCCAGAATTGGCCCAATTCCGTGGAACAACCAAGACCGTTTAATGAACAATTTTCTAACAAAAACCGTTCTGAAAACCAATGAAGAAACCAATGAAATGAATTTTTCGGATGGCAATGAACATACCTGATCGGAATGTGCAATCAGAAGTAACAATTTCCTTGGTTTCTAGAACACTTTTTGTTAGAAAATTGTTCATTCAATGGCCTTTGTTGCTCAATGGAGTTGGGCCAACTCTGGATTAGCACAAATTCAGCCACCATATTTTTCGGATGGCAATCAACATGTTTGACCGAAATATGCTATCTTTATTGTTTATTCTTGGATTTAATAATATTTTATGTCTATTTTTTAATTTGTTGTTAAACAAAAATATTATTGAACGGTATACCTCTGTATTTTGTTCGTTTATTATAGTATCTTTTAGGGGCTAGTTTGTTTTTCCTCAATTTATGAATGAAAGTTTAAATGTTATGTAAGTTTAAATATTCTGTTTAAATGTGGTTATGGTAATAAAACTTACTAAATAAATATTAATATTCACTTCGTGCATGTAATAATCTGTTTTTCTAATTTGCAGTGTATGAGTAAACGGGCAGTATATTGCGTGAACTATTGATCCATTTGAGTTATCAAATAAATGCATTTTGTATTTAAATTATAATTAGAAAACATATACATATGTATAACTGTAACAATGGATGGATTCACTTGCTGCATGTAAATAATTGCAATCTAATTTTATTTGCTTGAGTGAAATTTAAGTATAAATATATTCTGATTACATGTGGTTATTTTAATAAAACTTACTAAATTAATATTAATATTCACTTCGTGCATATAATTATCTGTTTTTCTAAGTTACAGTTTATGTGTATTTGTGCAGTATATTCGATGAACTATTAAATTATTTTAGTTTAGCTATCAAATGCCTATAGGTGATTTCTGAATTGGATTAATGTTACATGATTTAATATGTTTTTGGGGAACCAGTTTAATTTTGTTTATGGACAATTGAACTATTTAGTTTATTGAAAGTTTAACTCATAATAATAAAGTTTTATTGCAGGAAATGTACCAACATTATATATGGGTACTTAAATAATTATTAAATTTTTTTCAGGATGCTGACTGCTGAACTTTTCCAAAAATTATTGTGCTGTCTTGTGCCTAACAATTTGCTAACTATTGACTACTTAGGTGTCTGTAACCGGGTCAAGTCTATCATCCGGGATCCCTGCTTAGTCTTAACCGTACATTCTAATCAATCAATGAATCAAAATAAGTACAAATTGTGTCAGTGTAGCCGCCTTTGGAAACTTTTAAAATTAGGCTTAAATTATTTCTGGTTTTTTTTCTAGAAATTGGATTTTATTTGTTTCGTCTTTCAGGCGAAATTTGAAATTTTCTTTTCCCGTTTTTTCGGCTCCTGGACTAGCACTAATTTTTCCCCGTGAGGGCTAATTAGCACAAATTGGGCTCAATCAATATGCAATATGCATTTTGAAATTCAAAAGTTTTCCTGCTACAGTTACCCACACTAGTGAAGTTTATTCACACTAATCTAAAAAATACAACTACAACAAACTTATTGTAATAGTATTGGTGTAAGCAAACATTCAGGCGAATTTATATTGAATAATTTAGACGAGATGTGATTTTTTAATTGGCCTTAGATACATTCCAAAGTCATTCTAAGTATTTTCTTAGCATTTAGCATAAACTTAAGTGATATTGGTGGACTACTGAAACGAAAAACAGTGCACATAGCAACTTATATGATTTTCTAATGGGTCTGACCGGGTGTTCCATGATATTCAAAAATGTGATTTTTTTAATGGTTTAAATCGTTTAGAAGGTTTGCGAGTATTAAAAATCGATTGCGATGAGTCTTGATTTCGAGAAGAGTTGTTTAGGTGGTCCTTCGAGCGACTTATGGTAGTTTTTTTTAATATATAGCTCAACCCACCCATTTTTAAATCTCATGGAACACCCTGCCACGCCGAATAGAAAATCATATAATTTGCTAATGACAATCATTTCGGTTTAAACAGTCATTTGTAACACTGAAGTTCATGCTAAATGCTTATTAAATACCTAGAATGACTTTGTACCTAAGGCCAATTAAAAAGTCACATCACGTCTAAATTACACAATATAAATTCGCCTGAATGTTTACTCACACCAATACTATTACAATAAGTTTGTTGTTATTCTATTTTTTGGATTAGTTTGGATAAACTTCACTAGCATCTGCATTAATTTATTAATTTCCACGTCACGCTTTGATTCTTTTCTGTGGATGAAGCAATAAACTGGCACGAGAGAACTGTAAGACTGGCAATTGAATGACAAAAAGAAAAATGAATGGCTGTGTCATGCACGGTTCTGTAGGGAATGGTAATTTCCATTTATGCGTCCTGCATTTAAAAAAAATTGAGTTATTTATCAAATCATCTTATACGTCATTGGTAGACTATAGATCGTCAAAAAAAACCGGGTGAGCTTGAGATATTTAAGTGTAGCTCAAACCAGTCCAATCCTGGTATAATGTCGAGAAAATTCTAGATTATATGATCTGGAAAAATATTTGTGGGAATGGTTGTATAAACGAAATTGTTTTAACTGTCTCCAGTGTGTTTTTTCAAATCAAATAAAACTTCATGTTTAATGAGAAACTTCTAATGACTGTATAAGTCTTTCTTGAAAGCCGAAATTTAAATTGTTTCGACCCGCTTGGGTTATTTTCTCTCGATTTCATTAAGTTCGTAAACAGCTTTGGTATGTGGTCTAGTGACTAGTATATACAATTTTATAACCCGATGGGAGTTTGACACTGCCGGGCTTGGTTACTGAAATAACGTACTTATATAATGCGGCCTTAATGGGGAGTATTGGTCTTCTTGTGTAACTTATTTACTTTCTAAGTAACTCTAAATAAATCGGATGATGTAGATGCAGAGGCAACTGTTCCAAGATGTGGGACGGCTGAAGCGAGCTACTTTATTATATCAGGCGATTCACCTTACGTAAACGTGGTTCAAATAGGACTGTCTTATGAGTGCGTGCGACCAGTACGAGACTGACATATATGTCACAAGTGGATTAAGCAGCGGATCAACTGCAGGATACTACAAAAATATAATAAGGAACAAAAGTCTTGGATTACTTTATCGGGTACAAAATAAAAACCATTCCCTAAAATGCACACGGACACGAGCTGGAGATTTCTAGAAGTTTCAAACGGCTGAAATTTACTATTTTATTTTTTTAAACTTGCTTGCAATACAAGCAATAGGCGGCATTGGTATTTATACTACCACAAATCTGTTCGCTCTGACAACATGCGAGAATTCACGGTTAGACTCTCAATTAAAAAATTCGATATCTCAATTATCTAGAATAGAGGTACTACATAAAAGAAAACTAACTGCACCAGACAGTTTCCACTTTATATCTAAACGGCACAGTTAAAAGCACAGAGCTCCATCAAACATCCAGGAGGGAAGCCTATACATTTAATTATATTTGAAGGTGATTATGGCGATCCAATGCGTCCATGTTTAGTCGTATGAGAACGCTTTGGGCTTAAACGTAATCCCGGGAAATTTAGAATTTTCCCGCGAAATTTATTAAAACCGGAATGTGATTTACAGACGATCAATACAAATTTTGCTGACATTAACACCTTGAATTCACAATTTGGCCAAAATAAACGTGTTTTTCTATTAGGCAGGGTCTAAGTCGCATTTCAATGTATGTATATATTAAGGTAAAAGTCCGAAATCGGTAAATGTCCGAATAAAAATTGGAAAGAAACTGTTTTATTTCTTTGAAATCTAAGAAATGAGAATTTTATATTCTCGAAAGCGTTCACCCTTCACCCGAAAGAGTATTTTTCATGTTATTAGTGCAAATTGGAATTTGGAACTTTTACATTCCATTTAAGGTACTCTCCAATTTGGCTGACGTACATAAAAAGTCTAATTTTGCCTTAATTAAAATGGGATTAAATATTATTAAACATAATTAATATTTCATTAATATTTATTAAATTTTTGTGGCCATTTGCCCAGAATATTAGGTATTATCAAATTTGTACGAAGTTTAATCTAGTACGTAAAAACGAATCAATCAATGATTCAATCGGTTTATCCGAATTTAGTATATTATATTTACTAACACATTTAAATATTTTTAATGATTTAGGACAAACTTCACTATTTTGTGCAGTATAGTGAAATTTGACTTAAAATCCTAATTTTTTATTTTTTTTAGGAAAGTTTAGGACATCCCTGCCAAAATATAGGTTAACTTCTATTTGCCAAAATTTATAATTCTGCCAAGAAATCAAATCATAATTTATAATCCTTATAATATCTTTGAAAATATTTCTCTAAAGACTGATTCCTGAAGCTAAACCAGTCGGTCGGTAAGAGCTTAGATTATTTTACTATAGCAAAACCAGTTGAGTTAATCTTTGAGACTAGCGAAACTTTATTTTAGATTCATTCCATTTTGACGATAGTTTTCCAAATTTAAAGGTGGTAAACAAATATTTAAAGGAGTAGTTCCAACAACTTTTATACTTGGTTACCTAATATGCCTAAGTTTTAGGTACCTAATTTATCATATGACAGAGTGAAACTGGTTGTTTAAAACATGTTCCTAAAAGGTCGACTTAAATATAAGTTGGTGAACCGAAACGTTTCAGTCTCTTTTTCTTGTTCTCATTGGAACAGAACCCAAACCGAAAATCGAATTAAAGACAAATTTAGCCACAACACATAGTCTAATGACTATTAAGTTCGAAGTTGACAACAACTTCGAACTTAATAGTCATTAGACTATGTGTTGTGGCTAAATTTGTCTTTAATTCGATTTTCGGTTTGGGTTTTGTTCCAATGACCTAAATTAGATTTTCGACCATATTTTTCCTAATTAGATTTTCGACGATATTTTTCGATTTTGGTTCTGCTGGCTTAAGAACTGCAGACAACCAATAAATTACCAAAAACAAGTACAGCCTAAAACATTTTAATAAAACGTTTAGTAAGCCTGCAGAGATTAAATAGTTATTCACAGAATATAAGAACTTGTTTTGAGTTCTAAATTAGATTTAGATTGGATTTCTTAATTAAGTTTCGCCACAATGTCTGATGATCTTGAGGATCTAATAATTTTAAATATTACTTTTTTGTTATTGTCTTGGGTTCTACTAACTTTTTCTGAAGATACCAAAATCCATGAGTAGCCATGAGAATGCATTGAGGCCACAATATTTTAACAAAAAATTAATAACTCTATAATTAGCATTTAATATTCATCCATATGGGGGGGTTTTGGTTTCTACAAACTTTATATTAAATAATAAATTAGAGAAATCTTTTAAAAATACTTGATAATTCACAGCAATCTGACTTTATTGGTTATTTCGGCTACACTGTAGACCTGACCGTTTCAGTTTAAGATAAACATTTGTATGTATGTCCTAAACAATTACTGCTGCGCACAAATTGTTGAGATGTGGTGCCTTGAGAAACATTCACGACCAGGTTACTGGTTTTTACAAGACTAAAATAAGATATATCGGTGAACTATCTGTCCCTTCTCTGTGGAAAACGACCAGGATATCAAATAGCGTCAAACAACATGACCTTGGACAGAAAACTTTCCTAAAAACTTCTCTTCACTTTTTTGTCATTTATTTCTAGTTGCTCGACTGCTCATTAATATCTGAAAATGGTTATTGTTAGGCCACAGGTAGAGGTTTGGCTGAACATTTACTTTTGCAAAGGTGAAACTTTACTATAACTTTAACATTAAAAATATGAAAATCACCTGTTCGATAAAATTAAAATCCGCAACAAATATTTTTTTGGATATTTTGCATTTTTATTTGACAATACTAAAAGTTTGCTGAAACTAAACTTTATTTAGTATACCTGAGAGAAATGCTATATGAAGCAATTCTAAAATCTGATTACGTTTTTTTTTTTTTGGTTTCAGTGGTTGACACTTAGCCCATTGTGATACCACGCATTCACGCCACATCATTAACCCATTCACCTATTCACCTACTCACACAATTACAGTATACCTGCACATTGCAAGCTCCATGTCAACCTGTACATTGACATGGACGGTGGGTCGGCGTTGAATTCTGTACTCCATCAGAGGGTCTTAGTTGTGTTTATTAACATCACCGATTGTAATCGATGATGAAAATTCGATTTGCATCTAGCTTCTGATGGGATTCGGACCCAATACCTCCCGGTCCAAGTGCCGAAGCTTTAACCACTGCACCACTTGTCCGGTATCCGATTACGTTACATATAGTAAAACAGAAATGAAAGATTTTTATTTTATGGTTAAACATTTAACGGGATACATTTAAGTATGTTTTGAATTGTTATTATAGTGTTTCATATGTTATTAATTTTAACCATATATTTCAACACTAAACATAAATGATATTTTTATTCTATCTTTGAAACGAAGGTGCTGCCATAAAATTTGTGGCAAGCATATTTACTAAAAAGCATGCCTCAGTAGGCCGGAAAAAAATATTTGAACACAAATTACATATAATATAGCGCCTTACTTTGGGAATTTTACAACAACAATTCCATATAAATTTCAATCGAGAATGAATAATTTCATTCCAACTAAAAGTAGGATTAGAAGTACTCCATTCTTTGCATAGTTCAAATGTTCACCGCCGTCAATTACATATAATATAATTTTATTTTTGTGAGTTGTCACTATGGGAATAATTGACATTTCCTTTTTTTATTTGGCTTGACATATCATTTATTTCATGTTTATAATTGATTCTATTGTTTTCGTGTTATTGGTGTCTTAATTAATACAATTTTTATTATTTTTACTCAACTTGTTATGAATTTTAATATTTTAAATAGTTGATTTTTAAGAAACAAATTTTGTTGGCTGTTAAAAAATAGCATAAAATAGCATAAAATATTTCAGCATCTTCAGCAAGGTGTGGTAGACTCAAATCAAAAATGTATTAATGTCTATGTTGGAGAGTCCGGTTCATTACATGACGGTCGGGTATTGTGCCATTCACAACTGAGTCGGAAAGCAATCGATGAGTACGAAGCATCGTTCCCGAATAAATCATTCTTTTTTGGGTCCTTCCAATAGTTGATTAGTTCAAGGACAAAGGCAATTTAACATGTCAAATTTAAATGGTTTTGGTTTACTCAAACCCAGATTTTGTCGACTACTGCATTTTACAGAACATACAAATTTAAGAACGGTTGTAAACCTTGCCGGTGCCAGCTGTGTACTACATAATATTCAATTGATGAGCACGATGAGTGGAGAGAAACAGAAGAGGAAGATTTGTTACATGATATGGAAATCGAAAATGAGCCAACCGAAACAAATTCAAGAATCAATGATAGAAGACTATTGGTTATAAACGACCTTAGAAATGATGGAATTATGTAAATAAGACTAAGAAAATTAATTCATTATATGTACTTAAAATTGAATTCATTTCGTAAATTATAAATTAATTGTTTATTAAATAAAATGTATTCTAAAAATTGATAATTTCGTCAAAATCATCCTCACCAGTGCATAGCCGATTAATATCCACACTGGCGGTAGCGACTAATGAAAATTGCGGTGGTGCATTTTCAAGACTATAAATATTGTCTAATAAATCCATAAATGTAAGCTACAGATGGTGCAGCTCCAGTACGATTATTATTATTTTTAAATTAAAAGATTTGTTCCAACCGACTTTGTCAAATGAAGAAAAAAAAATTTATGACTATTAATTTTGAGTATTACCAACTGTTTAATGTGAAAAAATAACTATTCTTGTCTCTTACTTTGGACACAAATAGCGTTTTACTTTAGGAATTTTACAAAAACAATGTTTTATTCCAAGTTTTTGTTGGAATAGGAATATAATTATTCAACTTAAAGTTATCCTATTGACCACTAGAGTTACTTTATGGAAAATTATATTTTTATGGGTTGGCGTCTTGATAAGAAAAGTCAATTTTAAATTTGTCAACAGTAAAATAAATAAGATTTTTTATTTTTATCACATAAGCAACCAAATGACATAAATCAACGATACAAAAAATGAACTCCGATGCTAAATTAATCTGAAAAATAAGCCATATTTACGTCGAAAACGCATTTTATATTTTCATAAATATTTGTTATGACATGAAATAAAAATAAATCGCATGCTTCGCTTTGGTTTTATTTAATTTTTATGCCAACCGATAAAAGTATAAAAAAATCGCTTGGCTGTTACTTTGGGCACAAATTTGATTCCTATTCGAAGAGGAACATTATTCCCCAAAGGGGGTTGCAAAGTAAGACCCCAAAAATTTCATTCCATTCTTGAAGGATTCATTCCCCTATTCCCTATTCCCGAGGAATTTTTAGATAGTGCCAAAGTAGAGCACACTTTAGGTACATAGCAACAAAAAATTTAAAAAAATTCTCCAAAGTTTCTTAATGTAGATTTTCTTTACGTTACAGGTGTGATATTAAAATTATTGTCATTAGTAACGAAAAGGAAAACGTATTGGACTTTGTTTATTGGGATTGCTACCCTATCACACATAGAATACAAATAATAGTGAAATAATGTATGCACCCAATATCCATTCATCCGATTTGAAATGCCTTCAAAACATTACCACTTACTAGATGGTACTAATTACACGAATTTTAGATTTTACGCATACATATACATATACTCGTACTCGTACATACAGACTTGTTAAAATATTTCAAATAATTAAAACTTACTCATGCAGTTTTATATACGTACTCGTTATATTTATGTCTATCATTTCCAATGTTTTGATTTATAAACATTTTGATATGAGAAGCGATTCCCTTGAACTTTATTTTATTTGTAACATACCAGTACGTATATATGAGGAGATACATCGTCTGACATTCGATATACAAATAAACTCATTTCGGTGTACTTAAAAATAAAATGAGGGCAAATTCTTTCTTTTTTGTGTTTGGTACCAGACAATCTTTCTTCTGTTTACCCTACATGATGATACGTTGATGATCACTGCGATGCATATACACAAGTACTCGCTTATTATAAACAATCTTTGTCATTGTTTTCAAGTAAACTATAAAACTTCTTTTTCGGTTTCGTTTTTTTAGTCATCAACTGCCTCTGCAGTAAAGCAGCATTTCTGTTTTATTTACTTGTTCTGTACTCGTAACGATATTTTTTATTTTCAATTTCCGTTTCCTTTTTATCGCTTTGTTTTTTACTATTTAGTCGACGTTTAATTGTGTTCGAGTCGGAAAATAAATTTTCACTTTTCCATTTAAAAATGAATACTAGACAACAAAAACAAATGTGGCAATAATGAAATGGAAAGTAATTTTTATGTGCGCGCTCCATAGGCCCCAAATTAGCGTTTAGTTGTGCAAATCGATAAACCCGGGAGAAAAAGATGTTGTCATCGCATGCTTATTAAAGTGCGACGTAACACATTAAAAAAGTAAAGATTTAATGAAAATGAAAATTACTGTCATCTTTATATGACATTGATACTCGTATGTTACTGAACTGAATTTTGAATGTCGCATCATTTAGGTCGCTAGAGTTCAGATATTGCAAATATAAACGTTTTTTGGTCAATCTTGGCCCCATTTAATTCCATCGCAAAATTTAACAATAACCCATAAAAAAATATAACGAAGATGGGAGTGATCAAAAATTCAGTGTAATTTTAACAGTAACAAATTTATTTCTTAAATTAAAGAAAAGATAATTAAGTTTAATTTTTATTAATGGATGCACAATCCACCAAGTATAAATGAGATCAAGACTTAAGAATTAAGAATATACGAAACAGTTTTTACACACATTTGTTACGCTTTTGCATTTTTTTTTTTTTGGATAACATGTATGTAATTATAACTGAATATATCTTTGGTGAAGGCAGGATGACTAATGATTTAGATGTCCAGACCATGTGTATTTAATATGATAAAGTATGTCTCCCAATCAGTCTTTTGAAGGTAACTGCCAAATTCATATTCTAGAATATAAGGTTCTTGCAGATAATGTCCTGTTTGTTTAACCCCTACCTCCTTCCTGAAAAGTCGATTTAACGTTTTTGAATATGAAAAATTATACTTATCATTGGGACCTCCCAATTTATGGTAAAACCTTATGTACGAAGTTCCATCCCGATCAATCAACCGGTTTATTTATAGACTATTCACGGGTGAATTTTTGTTAAAAACAGTTTTTTGTACAAAAATCGTAATTTTCGCATAAATTTTGAAAAACTGTCTATGATTGCAAAATTAATTTGCACTCTTTTCGTTTTAAATCGGTTTTCTTGAAAATGATAAACTTTTCAAAATACTTATTTGCAAAAAACGGAAAACCTACAACGTAGGCTGCTGTTGTGTAATATTTGGAAAAGTCGATCGATTTGTTTGTTTTCCGTATTTTTAAGTAAGATCATTAAATTTTACCATTTATTGCATGTTAATGAAATCAATTTTGAAACAGCGGATCCGTTTCAACAGCAGTCAAATACTGCAAGAACGTATGCTAAAAGTAGAAGCAAAAGCAGTTCTGCAACCGAAATCTTCAAAGTCGGTAGCAATGCAAATGATGGAAATTCTAATCTAGAAAAAGAAAATCAAATACTAAAACAAAAAATTGAAGATATGGAGTTTCTAATCACCAATCTTCAACGCGAGTTAATCTGTTTGAAAACAGGTAAAATAAATTCAGAAACGGAAACAACACCATAAACAAAGAAGCATCAGACAACGAAGTAAAATCTAAAAGAGAGAAGTCGCAGAAGACTGAATATTCAGAAGACGAGGAAGAGTTAGATAGGGAAACTAACTGGATGTTGAAGGGGAAAGCTATATAAGACAAGAGAAATGAAAAAAAGAAAAGCTGAGTCCTCAACAGAGGTGGAAAAACGACCTGAACGGCAACCAGCTCAACTATATGAAGCAAAGCCAGAGGTAAAAGCCCCACCACCGATTTTTATAGTAGAAGTATTCAACTATTCAGAAATGCAAAGTGTAATGAGTACTGTTACGGAACAAGAGTACAAAATCACTGCTCTGAACAATATTGTATGAAAGTTTAACACTTCCAATCCAAACGCATATAGAAACTTGTCAATGAAGCTGAATACAGAAAAATATCAGTGGTACACGAACGAAAATAAAAACGTCCCATCAAGGTCATGGCAAGAGGCCTACATCCAAACTGAGAAAGTAATTCAATAATGAAGGACCTAGAAAATAAAACATTTAAAATCCTTGATGCCGTGAACATTATTAAAAAAAGGAGACGTAGCGGAGAAAACCGACCAGAAGCCGTTTCAAAAAGAGGGCTTCACGTGTTCTCATGCTAATGTTTGATTAATCCGAGTACATAGAAAAAATTTACAATATAACTGGCATACTCAACATGCGAGTAAAGATCGAAGCTGTTAAAAGAGGCAGTACAAGGATAGTATAATGTAAAAAAAGCCAAGGCTATAACCATACGCAACGAGATTGCGCGCGAACCAAGATGTGTTAAATGTTCTGGAAAGCACCTAACACAAACTTGCAAACTATCTAAAGGAGAACCAGCAAAATGTATAAATTGTAGTGGGCAGCATCTAGCCACCTATCGAGGATGTGAGATTGCCAAGCATAAGGGATCAGGCACGCAAGGGAGCAGGCACGCAAACCGCCTCTAAGTCATCGAAACAAGGATCGAGCAAGAAATGAAGCATATGTGCGTGGGGAAAATTATACATATGCGCATGCCTCTTCATATTCGAAAGAAAATGACATCAACGGTAACGAAAAATTTCAAAAAACTGTCCAAGCAATTTTAAATAGCCTTGAGGAACAGAATAAACTGAATATGTTAATTCTGTATCGACTCAAACTGCTGGAAATACCAAGTTAGCTCAAATAGCTAAAAATAAATAATGTCTACTCATTAAGAATAGCCGTATGGAATGCAAACAGATTAACACAACACCTAGCAGAATAAGAACTATTTTTAAATACAGAGAAAATTGATATATGCTTAATATCAGAAACACATTTTACCAGCAGCTCCTATGTATCAATCCGGAGATATACTTGTTACAATTCCACACACCCAGCAGAACGGGCAAGAGCAGGGTTAGCTATATTTATTAGGGATAATATTAATCATCATGAAGAATTAAAAATAGAAAAGGAATTCATGCAAGTAATGACCGTGACGGTTAAGTTTGGTCATCACAGCACGTGTAATATATCTGCAATATCTTGTCCCCCACGGTATAACCTAAAAAAAGAAGACTACATTAACTTGTTCCAGAAATTAGGAAGTAATTTCATAACGGAGGTGACTTTAATGCAAGAAATACCTTCTGGGGTTCAAGATTAACCTCTCAAAAAGGCAAGGGATTACTTGCAGCTGGCCAATACTCAAACTGTGGATTTTACTCAGGAGGGAAACCAACGTACTGGCCAACAGATCCCTGCAAAATTCCAGACCTTATAGATTTCTACATCACTAAAGGCATATCGGAACGCTACAAATTCTTAAAAGATGATGCAAGTCTAATATCTGACCATTCTCCTGTTATTATGCTGGTTAGTGAAAACAAATTCCTCACAGCTCACAAACAGCAAACAAATTGGGAATTGTTTAAGCAGTTAGAAGAGGAAAAAATAGAGCTTCAAATGCCAATCAAAAGTGGAAGAAAGACTCCTTGATGTCATACAATGGTCGGCTTTGGAATGCACCCCCAAATTATCATCCAGGAAAGAAAAGAGCTGCCTGAAAAAGGCACCCCAATTGTTTCTTGAATTGATGAATATTCATTACGGTTTTCAATGACTCAGGCAATCTGTTGTAAATTGAGCGACTGGAAAATCGGATTGATCTGCGTCCAAATTCGTTTGTAATAGATCCGAATGATATGTTATTAGCAAATCTGGTTCCATATTTATGATTACTATTACTAAATTCTAAATTAGATAAGGTAGAAGAGACATTTAATGTCCTGTACATATACATATAATGAAACTTGGTAATCATACAACGCACCCAACAGCAAAATTCCTTTGGATTCAATTTCATATAAATACAATGATGAAAATCGTAAAGGGAGCTTCAAGATAGCTTTCACACTTTTGTTTTGCATGATTTGGAGAGGTTTTAACGTGATCCAACTTGCCGTTCCATAAACAATAATTCCATAAAGAATTCTGGGATGAACAAATGCAATAATCAATACATAACTAGGCACAAAATACGAGAGTTTCCTTGCCAATCCTACTAACGATTCCATTTTACTACAAACGTATTTAATGTTTTCAACCCAAGACACGTGCGTATCAAAAGTCACTCCTAAGTACTTGAAATATTCAACTCTATCAACTACAACGTTATTAATATTAAGACATGGCAAATCTATTGGATTTTTTTGGGGTGAATGAAAGATAATAGATATTGTTTTATTTAAATTCAATGAGATCACATTCGATTTGAAGTATTCCAGTAAGATGTTCATATCATGCTTCATGCTATTCTGTATTGTAGAAGGGACTTTTGTTTCATAAAACATTGCAGTATCGTCTGCAAAAATTTGAATTTTGCCAATCAAGGGCAAATCCGAGATGTCATTGATAAATATCAGGAACAGTAATGGTCCCAACACACTGTCTTGAGGAACCCCACATTTCACAGTTAAAATATCACTATTGATTCCAAAACCGGGCAAGCCACCGAATGATAGAAAATCTTACCGGCCAATTTCACTTCTACCAACACTAGCAAAATTGTTTGAGCGGCTGTTGCTCAAAAGATATAGAAAAGAACGACAGAACAAGGAAACCTTATCCCCGAATATCAGATTGGTTTCAGAGAGAAACACTCAACTATTGAGCAGTTTCGTAGGCTTACAGATATCATTGATAATACATTAGAGGAAAAATGTTTGCTCATAGTATCTTCTTAGATGTGGCGCATGCCTTCGATAAGGTGTGCCACAGAGGTTTACTCTTCAAACTACATAGAGATTTCTGATGATATCTGAAATTCTGTTCCGAATTTTTTTTGCACAGTTTAATTATATTTTTATTTATGAATTTCATAATGAAAATTTAATAATTTTATCTTTATTTTAGTAGCAAAGCTCAAACTAAAACAATTATTACACTCAGAACAATTACCAAATTACAAAATGTACTAACCACAAACACGGGAAATTTATCAGCCAATCGCATAGAAAATTTATCACGAAGAACAAATAACCTACGGAAAATTATAGTTAGCTACAAACGATTCACCCGGAGATTTTCTATCATGAGACTATATTTATGAATGTGTGTGTAAGTATGTTAAACAAATTTTGAAATTCTCAGCAAATTATCAGGAGGCTATTTCTTTAATTTTTACGAAATGTCAATGCTATACCTAAGGAAATTGTTAATGCTATACTGTTTTAACATAAAAATCTATAAATTGGTTAACAATATTTACGGATTTTTTGACATTTGAAGACATTATTATGAGACTAAAATGCCCAGTTATAATATTTGTTTGGTAATTATTTATCAATACATTGAAAAAAATATACACATACATAAAATATCATGGGAGAAAATCTCAGCGATTTTTTATAGTGAAGACTCCATTTCAATTACGTTAAACAAAAGAGAACTAATATCAAAGTCAACCACAAACAGTCTACTAGATCTCGACCTAAACGAACCGGAATCAAACATAATGAGAAATTTACTATATGCAGATATTCCACTCAATAAATTTAATAATTAACTATAAGATACAAACTCTCATATCATAAACCACCACAAAGTAGATTTATTAAATAGCTCAGGTACCGACATGTGCATAATCCAAGAACGACACACAAAACCATCACAAATAAAAAACAATAGAGCTGCTAAAATAATAGAAAAAATTAACAAACGAACCTTAGCACCCATAAATCTCAGCAAAATAAAAATAAAAATTAAACAGCTCCAGAAACTCAACAAAAGAAAGTCACATCAGACACTCAATTATTAAGCAGATAACGAACTCAGACGCTCAAGGGCAGACCCAGATGATTAAAAATTAGCGATTATTACTCAAATAGACACTCATCGAATGGTAAACGTCAAGCAAATAATTTGTAACTGTAATAGCATAAAGAACTCTTACATCTTATTTATACGATTTACCAAAATCAGCTATTCAAATATTCAATACCTCCTTTTTCTCAATCAAATGACTAACTTATTTATTTATTTTCTCAGTCAAGCAAAAATAATAATTAGACATATTAAATTAAATTTAAGATCAGTTTGTTACCAGATTACATAAACATTACACAAACTAGGAGAAAAAATTAATCATGAAACAATTTCATGGATGTGTAACGTATCGTAAGTTTTTCTTAACATTTAAAACTACTAAAATTCTGCATATCATACAAAATATTCTTTAATACGATTCACATCAAAATAATACATTGAAAACCTTAACCTTTAACAATTACGAAATGTAACACTTTAGTAGTAATAAGTAATCTAGGTTAAAATAGAACTAAAATATCAGAAGCCATTCGAACAATCCATAAGAACATTTAAATAAAGCATATTCCATTAGACTATTAACCTTATTCCATAAAGAAAACTCTTCTGCCAGAAAATTTTATTTCTCTCAAAGGGGGAGGAATGTTGTGTGTAATATACCGAAAAAGTCGATCCACTTATTTGTTTTCCGCATTGTTAGGTAAGGCCATTAAATTTTACCAAAATTAATACAATTACGCTGAAAATAAGAAAGACAAACATTTTAGTTTTAAGAGATAGCCATAAGTAGTAATTATTAATTAATTAAGTTAAGCTTCAAAAGTTAAAATTTATTTTTATGTGTGATTAAATTCACAACAAAATTAACAATAAAGGTGAAATAGACATCCAATAAAATGTCAATAAACACAAAACAGTAAACAGTGAAGAATTATTATTTTTTTTTTTTTTTTTTTTACTTTAGGTTTTCGATAGCAATGGTGTTTGTGATTGTTTCGTATATTGCTGAAAACAGACCAATATACGGAACAATCACAAACACCATTGCTATCGAAAACCTAAAGTAAAATATAATATAATTCGTAAACACGAAAAAGTTAGTTGCAAAACTAGAATATAGATGATAAATGTAAAAAAGAATCGAATTTCGTACGCTACGCAATAATTCGCTAGTAGTACAACTACATGGTATTGCTCTATATATAGGGACAATATTCCAATGTAAATAATACAACGTCAGTCGTCGCGACCTGATGAGAAGACTGATTTTTTCAAATCAATAATCTCATCCGTTCGAAACTGATTGTTTGATTCTTACACATTTTCCATCTATAAATCAAAATTCAAAAGTGAAGAATTAGTAAAAATATCCAATTTCTAAATCGCGCTCCGCACAACACTTCCACTTCCGGTGGACGTATTTCAGCTAAAAATTATTGAGATCTCCCGATTTATGAGAAAAGTTTCAACCCGACCCAGACAGATTTTAGAAACTACTTTACGCGATATATAGTGAATGGTAAATCTGCAAACAAATCTTGAGATCAACTTTTTTTATGATTGCTATGCTTTATTTTACTACGTCAAATAATATCATTACAAATAATACTCCCATGCTCGCCTGTAAGGAGTCTCTATGAACTAAAGGACGACGATTACTCGCTTTGAAAAGCAACGAAGGAGTTATAAAGAACCAAAATTCCTATGGATCATATGTGATGATGGATCACTACAGTTTACGACTTAATTCCTAGGCAAATTGTGAAAGCCATTCCCGATGAAAGTTTACGAAAATCAGTTCAAATAATCAATAGGCTCATACCTATAAGGAAGATGCTTAATTCCATCCCGCCAATTTGAGTTAAGAGAAAAATAATCTACTGTTAAACAAGTTCACAGAGTAACGGGTATCATCGAAGATACACTTAAGAATAAGAAGATATGCTTCCAAAGTTTGACAGTAAGGGCTTGAATTTTACCTGCATGAGACCTGACTAAACAATTTTAAATCCTGCATTGCAAATCGATACTTTCGAGTAAAATTTGAATACGAGTACTCTGAATTGAAAATAATATCATCAGGTATACAACAACATTCCGAACATTCAAGGTACTAATAAACAGTTAAAGATAAAACGGAAGCAACAAGCAAATTTCAAAATGCAGTTAATGCACTGAGTAACTGAACTGCAAACGGCGCATTTTATTAAATGAAGCAAAATAAGTACAAACATCTTTACAAACAAAAATTTAACTGGACTCCCGTCGAATTTGACCCAAACTAAAGTAAATAAGCAATACAGCCAAATACCGTGGCGTGACCCTCGATGCTAAGCTAAGATGGAAAACACGTCAACTGGCTCTTGGATAGAAATTCTGAGCTCTGAACCGGTAAATGCTAAAACCAGTATGAACAAAATATACTAACATTTGGGGTTGTCCCAACAAGACCAATGACAATTTAAACAATCCTTTCAAAATAACATAATGTGTGGGATCTACGAGAATTGAGTTATCAAGAGGTTTGGCCTCATCAAATTACTGATGATCTCTGAGAAATAAATGATCTTGATGTCCATCTCATTCATCATTATCACAAATGAATCAACTCGTACAACATAAATACTTTCCCTCCATAACTTCACCGCCTCATATTGTAAATTACATATATACTCAAGGTGAAAGTCAAGATAATTAACAAGTAATTATTATCTAATTTAAATCGCAAGAAGTGGTGTGGTATAGTAAATGATCATTAATGCATATAGTATTCATTCATTCATGATTTTACTATACGTACGATGACCTACTGCAACTGTAGCCAGATTACCGTATAATATAAACGAATTCATTGTTCACTGTTGGTACATATTATTGTATCATCGGAGCTCTCTTCATAAAAAGATTTATTTATCTTTCAGTTTGTTATAAGCCGGAAATTTACAAATCACTTTAATTACATTGGATCGATTTACGAGCAGTATATTAAACTTTCGAGGAACGACTACGGTAACAGAATAGAATTAATTAATCACCAGTAACGCGGCACATATATAAAATTTTAAAGATAAACTACAGAAAGAAATATTTAAAGCTCTCAAATTTTTTTAAATGTAAGTGCTTTTAAAAATATTACGTTGACATATATTTTTGCTTTCAAGAAGACATCTCTATATACATATGTACAATAGTTTAATATACCTTCTCTGCGTCTATTGTTAAAATGTTAAAAGTTTCACACAATAACAAAATATTTATTTACGTCGGTTGTACGAATATTTGATAAATAAACTTTTGTTACTGTCTTTGCTTGCTTGCCATTAACTTATAATGCAACTAAACAAATGTTTTTTTTAGTTATTTTGTTTAAGATGAAAAAAGACCAGAAGAAAGAGAAATAACTAAGAATTCAAAATTTTGTTGCTCTCTGAAAAGATGTACAGTACACCCAAAAAATGTCATGCTAGTGATAATTTCTTCGTAGGCATGTTTAATATCGGCTGCCCTGGCTCCACTTTTAATTTTTCGGGGTTCCGGTTAAATAAGTACGGATTGTCGATTAGCCGGCTTCCGAAAGATTTTTTTAAAACACTTAACAGTTTTGAGAAATTAATCAATGCTTTAATCTTCAACTTGATTATGTCTAAAGTGCAATAATTTGGGGGAACTTAGATTTGAACATTGGCGTCCGTTGATTCCCTGGAAATTGTGCGACACACATTTTATCGGTAAATAATTATGAAAACTGAAATTTTACAAAAAGCTAGTTGTACGATCGTCAATATCTATTCTATCTAATTCTAGTCTTCCATTTCCTTTTTTAAAAAATCAAGAAAAACTTTTAAATAATTTATTTTTGCTTAATTTTTAAATTGCAGGTGCAAACCTTTATCCCGAGTTTGGGAGGCAAAGTGGGCAAATATGATCAAGATAATTGATAAAATTTCAAATATTCACAAATTGAAGTACATTACAAGTAAAGGAGACAATACCTGAAATGATATTAGATAAGCTCTTTAAGCGAGTTTCATCTTCAAGAGATGTTTCATGTAGATTAAATTATTTGATGTGTTTCTTTTCTTATCGAGAGCAGGTTTAATTAAAAACAACTTAAGAAGAAAATATGCCGAAAGTTAAAATAAAAACCATAAAAGCAGCGAAAATTTTCAACAATAGTGGTAAACGACTCAATTATTGAAGAATTAAGTCTGAGAAAAACAAAGACAACATTCGGGATCTTCCTGTACTAAACCACCTTTGGCACAAATTCTGAGAATTATGGAACCCGACAAATCTAAAACAACCGCTGCTGTGATAGAATTATCAACAGACGGTATTGCTATTCGAAAGCAGTATCGATCAAGCAAGAAGTGTATTAAAATGGATTTTTAGGAAATAACAACTGCTGACCTAAACTAGCGGAAACCCAAATTATTAGTATTGAACGGCTGCGACCAATCGGTTTTTTCGTGTATTTTGCTGGCGTAACATCCCATAAAACGATTTGGCCGCTTCGATTTGAGGTTGCATAATCAGTTTTAATTTCGGATTAATGTGTGATTACTCCACACTGAAAAAAATTATTTTGAACTTAAGCTAGTTCAACTTGTTTTAGTTATTATAACCCAGACTTTGCTTACTTTAGGTAAAAATGACCATGGTTTATTTTACTTATGCATGTTTCATAATACAAAAATGGCTAAGTTAATTTCAATTTATATCAATATTGCTTTATTTTCTTTCACATTGAACTTGTTTGTATGTCAATTCAAACTAAGCATTTATGTGATAACTTCGGAATAGTTAAACTAAACCATGTAAAAGTAAAATCAACTGAGCTTGGTAGTCAATTCAACGTATTTGCTTGGCTTAATCTGAACAGGCAAATCCATCTCATAACAGTTTGATCTTGCAAATATGTCGTCTAACCTAAGCATTTGTTTACAAACTAATAATTTAACAATGTAGTAGTTAAATTAAACCATATTTGTTTCATATGAAATAACATAGCAATAGTTTAAACTATTGACATTTAAACGGTGATAATGGATAAAATTCGCTAAATCGATATGTTCTTGTGTTATACTATAGGTATGAAGCAGATTTGAATTTTTGCAGTTTGGTCGGTGTAACCTGACAACTGACGAGTAGACCTACTTTTAGATGCAACCAAACTGCCAAGAAACAACTTGAGGAGGTTCTCATTATTTTTTAAGGGTTCGAAATACCTGAAGGTTAATTTAACTAAGTAACTAAAGTAAAATAATTAACCTGTTCAAAATATGTTGATATACGCTGAAAGTTAATATAACCTAGTGAAAGTTTAAAGCTTCGGTTTAAATTAACCTACGTCACTACGTGCTTAGTGATATTAATTGTATTTTTGTTGTTTAAACTAAACTGTGTGTTGGCTCAAATTTTTGTTAAAATTAACCTACATGGTTGGTTATACGTATATAAGGTTGTAATTATTGGTCAAATTAAACTTTAATAATAGTTGTGTCAACATATGCTGTAGGTCAACATAACCTAGCGGATGGTTTAAATTGTTGTTTAAATTACCCGACATGTTAAGTTGTATTAACGTTTTGCTTAGTTATATTGACTAAAGCAAATAGGTTTTATTGGCATTGGTTATTATTTGAAAATGAACTATTCATTTTAGTATTATGAAACAAGCGCTTAGTTGGCTGAAAAACAATCCACATGTTCGTTTAAAATAACCAATGTTTTTGTTTATATTTACCTAGAATTTTTTTCAGTGCATTGAATGCTAGCCACGTTCCAGGGATGCTGGAAGATGCCCACTGTTGTTGTATGAGGGATGCTGGAATGCCGAGGGGGGAAATGATCTCATTTTCCTTCCACTTTACTAACCCAACCAATAGTTTGATGGTGTAGTTGTTGTCGCAATATCTCTCTCGGCAAAGTTCATTCACTAAAATGATATATTATAAAAATGCATGGCCAATTATAATTATAAAACTCTAAGTTAACCAGGTCTGAAGCCATAAATTATCTAGCCAAAATAATATATGATTATCAAACAAACAATTGAAAATATACACAAAACATTACTTCACAGTGGCACGCAAATCACTTTGATGGGCGTGCAACATAAATTTTAGTTCTTTCACGGTAGAAATTTGACACTGTACCTACATTATACACAAATGTGTTACACGTTTTAGGTTTAATCAGATAAATGAGTTAATGAGCAACTGACCTTCTTGTGGAGTAATTCATTCGCGAGCATTCATCAATCCGACAAAATCTTATTAATATTGATAAGCGTTTGTCGTATTATTGGGTTTGAACTGCCACAAATTAAAAATTTTATTTTTGTTGTTTAATTGGTAAAATTAAACCGATAGCCATTAGGTGCACCTTGCTAGTGAAATATAACTAAAAAACATAACTGGAAGAAAAGACTGAAGCGGACCATTTATTATTCAATGATTCAACTGTCAACTGGATACTCAAGTAAATACGAGGTCAAAGGGATACGCTGAATGAAAGCAACCGCAAAAACGAACATTAATGGCACCGTAAAAACACCCAGTCGTAACTTTATCGAATTCGACACCGCTGAAAACTTTAGGTTACGAGTCTCTTTCTAGTTTGCTTTCGAACGCAACATTTCCAATTATCTTATATGTAAATTATCTTACGAAGTGTATTCTCCTTGATTCCCTTAACACTAGATTATATAGCAACCGGCCAAAGTGACCGATTTACAAATTTTCTCCTTTAATTTAAACTCTAATATTTGATTTAATATTATGAAAAATATTATTTATATATATCCGTCAATTATTGTAAATATTTCTATTTTTAGTATTTTTTATTTTACCGGCCAACTGGTGCAGTGGTTAAAGCTTCGGCACTTGGAACGGGAGGTACTGGGTTCGAATCCCATCAGAGGCTAGATGCAAATCAAATTTTCATCATGGATTACAATCGGTGATGTAAATAAGCACAACTAAGACTATCTAATGGAGTGAGGAATTCAGCGTCGACCCACCGTCCATGTCAATGTACAGGTTGACATGGAGCTTGCAATGTGCAGGTGGTATACTGTAATTGTGTAAGTGAATAGGTGATTGGGTTAATGATGTGGCGTGGATGCGTAGTATCACAATGGGCCAAAATTGGCCAACGGCTGAAACCTAACCTAACCTAGTATTATTTTTCCTAACACAGGTCAAAATAACCGGTTGGTATTTTCAAGTGGTAATATTTGTAATTTTTCTTTTTTTTTTTGAATATTTTAAAATAATTCTACAGAGTATTTTAACGGGTTTACATATTTTCTAATTTTTTCTAAATTTCTCTTGTTTTCTAATCTTCTCTTGAATCTCTCGCCTTCTTTTAGAGTTTCTCTTGTTTTATGACAGGGTGAGACTTCTGTTTGGTTTCATATAATTCTTTGCGTGCATTTTGTATTTTTTGTCTGGATATTGTGAGTATTCGCCTATTTTATTATCTGTCAATTTTATTTCGAGTGATTGCGATAAATAGCAGAAGTTACAGACTGTGTTTTATATCGTAAAATGTAAAGTTTTTTTTTATAATTTTACGTTGTTCTTGGATGTTGATTTTTTATCTAGGAATAAATTTTTATTCTAAAATGGCAAGCCGTTCAAAAAACAAATACTACGAGAACATATAAATGAAAACTCTTGAACACAGATTTTGTTCGAAAAAACGAGAGCAACAATTGAGAGTTTCGTATACGTGTTAGTTACTGTACAAAATACATTTTCATAAGTGGGTTTGTATTTTTTTGTTTCGTTATTATTGTGTAATATTTAGTTCATATGCATCAAAAATAATTGAATCGGTTGAATCGGTATTTTTTTTTGGAGCCTATGATCAATTCGCCTCTCGCATTTTATTCTTTTCTCTATCTATTTAGTAGGGGAGAAATTTATGTCATAAAGACCAAAATAAAAAATATTGGTTAGCTTGAGAAATTTCATTAAATGAAAATATGGCATTAAACATAAAACCATGCATGCGGATAATAAACACTCACATACATTTAGCACTACTATGAATTTGCGGTTATATAACTCTCGGTCTCGTATTTTCGAATAAAATCTATGTGGTGATGAAAATGGACTCTCAGATACTTCGTCCCTAGGTATCAGCAATGGCATGGAAAATATTTCCAATATACGACGAAGAGAGCAGAGAAGAATTAGGTTATACCATCATATTCGGATGGCACTGTGTGGGAACTAATAAAAAAAAGGATTTTCTCGAGGAATACCAGGAACATGACAAAGAAGTACAACTTTCAAAGCAAGCCATTGTTCTACAGCATTTGCAAAAAGACATGTAATCGAAGGAAAAGTTAGCATCCCTATTTTTTAATAATAAAAAAAATATTATAAATTATATTAGGACAGAAATGGAAGCTTCTAAAGTTCTTGGAAAAGAATCGGTTTTAACAGAAGACAAATTTAACTCATTTTTAGCAATATTTTATGGGCGTGGTGCTTATGAAGCCAAAAATCTAAAATTGCCGTATTTATGGTCAAAAAATTAGGGACATGAATTTTTTAGAAAAACGATAACTAGGAATTTGAATTTCATGCTTATCTTGCAATTTATACGGTTCGACATGAAAAACGAACGAATGCAACGACTGAAAAGCGACAAATTTTCGCTGATCTAAAATTGTCAAAACTGCTATGTGCCAAAATATTTCTATTGATCAACAATTATTGGCAACTAAAGTCAGGTGCAAATTTATCCAGTATATACCGAATCAACTGAGTAAATTTAGAATTAAATTTTAGTTCGCAACGGATTTGACAAGCAAATACATATATCATAAATAGATTTCCATATACTTAGGAAAAAAATAAACCAGTATCAATATCTTCGTTGTCCTTGGTTACAGTAGGACTGTGCCAACTAATAATTTTTTTTACAAAGAAATCACTAGCTCCAAAACTTTTAGAAAAGAATACGACTTTAGTTAGAATTATTCGTTTAAATAAAAAAGAATTACCGAAAATTGCCAAAAGATAAATTGCCTAAATTTTCAAGTTTAATTTACAAATTTGATAATTGCACACTAACGGTATGCAAAGTCAACTAAGAAAACACTTCTACTTGGTTCTAAGCATAACAACACCAAATTTGGTGTAGATATAATGGACCAAATTTCTAAAATATACACTGTTAAGTTGGAATTTCGGAGATTGTCTTTACAAGTATTTTTTTAATATTCTCGACATAGCTGGAATTGATGCTTGGATTCTGTACAAAGGACTCACGGGAACAAATATCAAAAAAGTCTTTTTGTTTGAATTAGTAGAAGAACTTTCTACTGGATATAAAGATTCATCCGAACCAGAAATCCTGAATGAACTACTGGCGGTAGATAAAATTAAAAATTTTACACGAAAATGCTGCCAAATTGGATTCTGCAACGACAATAAAACCGCGAATAATTTATAAAAATTATGTAAATAACCAATAAACATTGAAGTACATGTTTCTAAAGAACTCAGTAAATTTAAATTATAAATCTGTTATTCCAAATAATGTCCAGGTCAAAATGACCGAATCAAAATGCTCCTGTAATGGTTTTCCCTTTTTTGAAGATAACCGATTTAGATAACTTTAGGACTGTCCCAGAAAACAGTCGCCATCACTTTCTCAGACGAAGGAACAGCATTTACCTTTTTGGAAGCCTTTTGGCAGTCCATACTATCTTGACTGTATTTTTGATGCTAGTGTGTAATTGTGTTTCTAAGTTGGATGAACAGTAATTATCCGGCGCAAAAGCTCTGATTTATTGCTCCAAAGTTGCGCCAACAGAGCGTTAGAAATTTTCATTCGAACACGTTTCTGATCCAAAATGAACAAACACTGCTCTCTGATGCCTAATTTTTTTTTCAATATGTGACAATTAATTTTAATTCGACGGTAGTCTATCACCATTTTGGGCGTGCCGAACATGCATCGTCAGTCAAGCTGGTAGAGACACGTTTAAATTCAGCTGTCCAAAATTGAATGATGGTAAATGATTGTGCAGAGTTCCCGTACACAGCGTCCAACTCGTCTTTGATTTGCGTAGGTGTATTGCCCCTTTCAAGAATAAATATTTAATGACAGCTCGATACTCGATTTTTTCAATTTTCACAAAACTTTCATCGACTCACTCAAACTGTTGTTAATCAACAACTGCATGTCTAAAACGAGTGCTGCCATCTTCATGTTGAGGTAGGGAACTTTTCAGGAAACCCTTGTATGTTAAGAGGAGATTCTTCATTATGACTGTGCCGGATTATAATCAGTGTCAGCTGATTGGTAACTCTGCAACGATGCTTGACCTTTTAAAGCATCGATATTCTATCGGATTCTATCGAACGGTCTTTTGTGCTTGTAAATGTTGATCTTAATGTGGTGCGATCTAACCTCAGCTATGCTGGTGAAGTGTGTCTTAGAGATCATGACGTGATCAAATTTATTTTCCGTTCTTCCATCATTCGATGGGTTACTTTTTGGATTCTTTTATGAGGAAAAAACGTTCTGGATGCAACTAAATTGTACGTTATTGCCAGGTTAGCGATACGATGGCCGTGGTTGAACTCCTTCCAATTTTTGCATTAAAGTCGCAAACGATGATTCTACTGTCGTGATGCGATGCAGTTGATAACTTCCTCTATCTCGACAAAGAATTGTTCTTGGCGCCATCTGATTTATCTTCGGTTGGTGTCTGATCGTGCATATCCACATATTAATAGGACGGAGTTCGATGATATGTGACTTCACGCGCCGATGGTTGACAATACAGCATTGGTGGTGTCATGGAAGCCATTCCCAGACCATCTTAGCTTTTGTAGTGCAAGTGAAGGGGGTCCATCTAACGATTGCAATTTAATTTGAAGCTAATCCTAAGAAAGAGTATTTATTGCCATTAAGTATGGAACACAATTTCATCAAATGACTTCCACTGCTGGCTTTACAGTACACTATTCTGGCAACCCAATTTTTCAGAAAATTTTCGATTGTAGGGGCTCCTATCTCATCAATGACAACTTCGATTTGAACTTTCAAGTCTTGGATAGTCCCTGCGTGGTTAGCGTAACAGTTATCCTTAACGGTTCCCCACAAAAAAGTGACGAACTCACATCTCCGAAGACAGTGTGCAAAAAACCGATTGTTGCGTTTGCTGTGTGGCAAGTTGTGCCATCCTGTTGAAACCGTATATCCCCCTCTTGAATTCTGGGTAACAAAAACTCGTTTATCACGGCTCGATAACGCTCCAAATTGACTGTATGGGCGGCTTCATGCTCATTAGCCAAAAAAGGACCAATGATGCCGCTGGTTCAAAATCCACACCAAACAATCACTCGGCTTTACAATCACTCGTTGGATTTTTTAAGCTACAAATGCTACAATTTTGCATGTTTACGTAGCCTCCGAAGTAAAAATGAACGTCGTCGAAAAAGATGATTTTTCGGTAAAAAATGCTCATTTTCTTTCAAGCGTTCCACAGCCCAATTAGCGAACCAAAACGTTGCAGATGGTCATTTTACTTCAGCTCCGGCACTAATTGAACTTTGTACGCCTTTATACCGACGTTTTTATGCAAAATTAACATAACAGAACTGCGTGAAATGTTTAGTTCTTGAGCACGATGTTGACGTTGATGGATGCTCAGACACATTCTAAGCAACAGCTGCAATGTTCTCGGCTGTACGCACGTAAATGTACGTCCACGTTTTGGTTTATCCAATAACAATCCAGTTTCGTGAACTCGCTTCACAAATTGATCCATAAATTGCTTTGTAGGCATTTTATTCCCCAGAATTTTCCACGTAAATATTTTACATTTTGTCAAGTAATTTTTCAATATTTCCCAATTTTGTTCCAGCTTTTTTGTTTATTCGTTAATGTCAAACATTAAACTAATTTTTTGCCATAACACGAATGACATGTGTCATAACACGAGTGCTGCCACACTTGAAATAATCGATAGTCTAATGCGTAATTATTTGCCTGGTCCGAAAAGTTTTAGATAGGTCCAGATCTTAAAAGGCTAAGCAAATTCCTAGTTTCCATTCTTTAAGCGTTGTCCGGGTACAATTTTCGAGGTCGAGTTTGTGATAAATCCGATATTGTAATCGGAGGCCTTTGTGTATAGTTCATAACTTACTTGTTTTTATGAGAGACGGTTGTTGCTCTGCCGCTCTACTCGCTCGTCAAGTATGTTCGTCACCTACTAGTGAAGACGCTTTAGGCCTACCTCACCTAATAAAGAAACTACAGCTCTGAAATATTGGCGTAATTGCTAGCAGAATGAAGAACGTTGTGAGGAAAAATGAGTTATCGCTTATTACAGTCGATTCATACTCAAACAAGAGATGGAGCCCCGGATATTATCCTCGGTCACCCCCACCCCCTCCCTAGTCGTTACTATTCAGCCGGCACACACCGCCATTAATCTCCGGTCATTTTCCATCCACCATTCCCCCGAGTATTAATAGTGGATCAAGGTCTGAGCCCTGCGGAACAGCGGAAATAGTGTTTATTTGATCTGATTGGACACGATTGATCTTAGCATATTGAACATGAGGAGATAAATATGACCCCACCCAATTAACGAACTGATAGCGTTAGATCATGAGTATTGTTTGTAGGATATTTTTGGTCGGTTTGGGTTGTGGTACGTGTTCTTTGATTGGTATATTTGGATGGGTTTTTTTGGAATTTTGAATTAAATGGCTGTGCTTGTACTGCCATTTTTTACATTTTTTCTTGGTTTATTTGTATGTCGCATCAGTCCCACATGTGATTTTGTTGTTGGCAATATTTACATATGATCTGATGACTAATTGTGATCTGGGAGGGGTAAATTGGTAGTGGCGTTTGTACTATATATTGATATTTATGAATGATTGTGTTTGTGGCATGCATTTTTTCTATGATTTTTGTTTCGTTTATGATCTGTTTTAAGTTTTTAGCTGTTGGGGTGAATACTTTTTCTCTTAAAAGTATTATTCATTCCTCCTCTAAACTTTGAACAGAGTTTGTTTCCAAATGTTCTGTATAAGCTGCATCTCGATCTGATAATAAAATGTCCGAGGGAAAGTCCTAGGCCCCCTTAAAACACCATTTTAGCAAAATGCAATGAGCATACAGTGACCTTTGCCAGAAACTCTGGTCGGTAATCGACAATGGAGAATATTAACTAGAAGTCAGAATAATTGGGATCTGCGGTATGGTACTGCGTATGCATCTGTTTGTTGGTGGGACGTTTGTGTGACACGAATTTTACTACATGCAACTGCGCAATATAACACAATAAAACATTTGAGTGGTTGACTGGTAAAGTGTACACTTTTCGCGTAACGTGTTATAATCCAAATTGTTGCAGGTTCAAATCCAGCTGGAAGCCGTACTTTTAATTTAACGATTATTATTCTAAATATAAGCTGATATCATACTTATTGGAAATGGAATTTTACAAGGGTACTCCAAGTGAAGGGCCATACTGAAATAAAGTATGCATTTGTAAACCAGCGTTAATCAAGTTGGAAGAGTGATGACATGGAATATTCGATACTTCTTAATTGTGCAAATATTCCTTACAGTTGTGACACACATGCAGCGACGGGTGGACAAAAATTCAAATCAGCCGTACACATATTATAGTGTAGAATTGTATTGTAAAATTGTACAAACTGTACAAAATTGTACAAAATACAACAAAATAGAACTGATTGGTTCAGATAAACATTGACAGAAATTGACAGGTGCGTCATCACAACGGTTCCATCTGTATCAGCCAATTTTGGCACACCCCGTATATTATATTTCTTTGAAAACTTATTTAATGGAAACACTTGAGAAGTTAAGGACAAGTTCGTTTTTCCACCTTACAGTAACCTGATTACTGATACTCCCCGACTATACAGCCATAAAATACAAATCGCGTGTCCAAACCTATAAATAACGTAATTTTCCAACTGTTTATTTAAAATATTAATGTTATAAGTATTTTTTCGCTGCACTGTATAGTAAATCACCAGCGCTCCCCAACCAAACCAAATCACTGCTCCAAAAATAACAAAACCAAATAAAATTCTACTCCAAAAATGAGAGAATTTGTTTGTCATGTTTTTGCTCCCAACAAAACAGAAAACAAATAAATTCAAGCAACAAAAACTAAAAAAAAAAGAAAAAAGAAATTTTCTATAATTTTATTTTACTCTGTAGTTTGAATCCGGTCTTCAAAGTGTTAACATACGCAATAAATTAAAAATAAAAATTAAGTTGGATAATTTTAAAAAATAAATCGTTTGTTGGAAAAATATAAATTTTATTAATTAGTGAGATTTTATAAAGTGCAAAAATATATTATATCTTGTGTGAATAAGTGGAAATTACTATTTATTTTATTAAACAAAAAAAATTAATTAAAGTTTAATTTATAAATACAAAGTTAATTTATTTAATTTAAAATGGCTGAAGTAATGGACCAAGCACCACTCAAACCAAGAAAGGTATGTAAGGTGAAATTGATTAAATACCAAGTTGTGTGTATGTTTGGTGAGGCATTTTTACATCTTAAAGAACTATATATACAAAATGTGGTTACTAGTGACTTGTTCTGCCCTCCATAAATTATACATAAAATGTGTTCGTACCAGAATCAACGTGCATACTCATTCCTTTAAATTAGTAGTGGGTGGTGTTTTACTGTGTTCATTCAAGTTAATAAAATATTATATTAAATTAATGCCAAATTTGGATAATTTTATTATATGAACACATGTGAAAGTAAAGATCCTTGAATTTTCAAAGTGGGTGCGAAACTCCCGTGTACTCGTATAATTTGTGTATACGTAAATTACTACTAGTGCGTGTATGTAATAAAAATTCAGTTGGTT
The DNA here is from genome assembly GCA_932526605.1 of Nephrotoma flavescens. Taxonomy (NCBI): domain Eukaryota; kingdom Metazoa; phylum Arthropoda; class Insecta; order Diptera; family Tipulidae; genus Nephrotoma; species Nephrotoma flavescens. The sequence continues at coordinate 108,139,150 of OW052220.1, read as the reverse complement.
TTAATTTTTGTGGGTCACCACGTGGTGTGTATGTTTGTGTGGTGCTGTTATATTTTATATCGATATTTTGCAAACTAACTGTGGTGCTGACACGAACGGATAATATAATACCAAACCCATAATAAAATCGATTTTTTTTTATAAAATTTTGTATCTGTAGGGAATAATCCGTACAGTGGCAAATACTTTACGGGAAAATATAATATTAATATGTTTTGTAGTGAGTCATATCCTTAATGTATATATATGTATAAGGGTTATCGTATGCGAATGTAATACAATATGTATAATTTGTAGCAAAACAAGGTAGGAGTCAAGTTTCTTGTCTCATTAATTTACAAATTTGACAATCCTTCTGAGAACGATATCGCGTCGCTCCACTATACCATCACCACACACACCAAAAGCACGTTAGGTTTGGAGTAATCCATTTATGTTATATGTAGAATCAATGAAATATGGGTTGTTACGCGAATTATTTTGGTGTTTTTATATATTACTTGGGAGTTGTTCTGCGGTCTGAATAGATACACAAATAAACTTTTGATGACACATCACAAAATTCTAACGAAAAATTAAGAATTCATAATGACCCTGATGCCTTTTGATGATGTGTGGTGATAAATGTGTTCTAATACATAAAAATGGCATACGCGCGCTCGTTAGTCGCTTTGTGTTCATCATGCGTTATTCCGAAATCAAAAAAAAATATTTAAATTTAAAACCACAGATGGAAAATCTGAATCACTTAAGTGGTGTTACGCTTCATAAAGGCATTTTTATGGATACGCGCGCAGTTGAAAATGATTGAAATATTTTAATTTAATATTTTAGAAGACACGCGGCACGATACAATTTATGTTGTATTCAATTGAAATGAAAAACTATTTCATTAAATTCAATTGAACTCACTCGTATATTGATTTTATTCTTATTCCACTCTAGACCGAGAATGATAGTTCTTAATAGTTTTTAATATTATGTATGTAACGTGGGTGTTGGTTGTTGCTCAAAACATGTATGTACATTTAGTTTTATTTCTCCGGGTGGTGTGATAATATTTTTGTATCACACAGTTCACGTTAATTTGAATTTATATAAATCGATTAAATCATGATTACGTATTTTAATGAAATTTGGATTTGCTCAGATAAGATTACAGCGGGAACGGGATTAATGATTATTTGTCTTTATGCATATGTGGTTTAGAGCGAATGATTCGTTTAAGATAACATTTTAAGTTCATGGTCATGTTATCAGATTTCTGGTATCAAAGAAAATTTGATTTAATTTTTTTTTATTAATATCGAGGTCAAGTGAACTTTACTGTCTGTGTTGGCGTTTTCCGTTGTCAGTGGCTTTCGATATAAAATACAATCAATATTCAATTAGAAGTATGTTAACAACGTGGGTTTAATAAACTTTCTCAAATTGCAATTTTACTATAAAACATTAATCAAAGCTGAGTGTAGTAGATGGTTGTAAATATTGATGCACAAAACTTGTTTTGGAGGATTAACGAGCCTATGTGTGATGTTGATTACTAATTTTATCAGAATTCTTTAATTTGTAGTGAATTGGTGTTTTCATGTATGCGCAAATAACGGTGACATTTTTGTCTTGGGTGCGTGTGTCAGTTCAATAGTTTCTTCTAAGTGCCTCCGTGGCCAGAACGACCTTCTAGCAAGAAATTTGACCAACTTTAGGGGAAACTACAAAAACCGAATTGAAATATTCTTTCTTTATTAAAATTGTTGTCCTAATTATTCTTATTAGTGAATACAAAAACATCGAACGGTGATGTTGATTGGTACAGTGATATTGTTTGTATTTATGACATCTTAGCTAACACTGTCTTCAGGTGTTGTGAACCCAATTTAAAGTGAGACGCTATTACAGGGATTTACAATATTCGATGATTTATTTATGTAAAACAGCGTTAATGAACTCGCTACAGGTATCCCTTATAACCATTAATAATTTCTAGAGAGCTGCGAGAATTCGGCTTTCAAAGGTTCCGCTCGTAAAACAGATGTCGTTATAATAACAGGCTTCGAATTTTTCGGGCAATCCGAAAACTGTGTCAAGATTCGATAGAAGCAACTGATGTTTAGATTCATGTACATCAGTATTTGAACATTTTCAGTTGTGAATTGAATGATACATTTCATTTACGATGATCAGTTTTGAGCTCCACAACAATTCCTATTAGTTAGCTGTTGACGCCTTGATTTGGTATTGTTCACCGCTCATTAATAACAAGTCACATAACACTAATAAATTCTATTAATAAAAATAGTTAGGTGGTGCCACCATATCGTCGCATTATGGAAAATAAACAGTTAAAGCATTTTAAAAAGCTCAATGCTTAATTTAATTAAGTCAGATGACGCCTTAGTATTACCACAGGCGATGAAATTACAAAATAAATTAAGGATGTAGTCGCCTCATTTCTGAGGTTAAAAAATCAAATTATATTATTAGTAACGATTAATAATCCACTGAATCCCAGTCAGGTGGAGAGTGGAGTTCAATTTATCCATTTCTGTTGGTCGTTTCCATGCGGTCACCCAAATTTCTACTTTATTCAAGCAATGGTTGTTTGGCATTGACGGCTTGTGTTGTTAAATTTGTAAATAATTTAAATTTGTAGGTGGAAGTAAATTGAATATACATTTACCATAATAACTAATTTGCATGAATATTTGCGCAAATTAGGAAAATGTTTACTTCCTTAAAGAAATTCTGAAATATCCATATCCAGGGACCTTACTATCGAATTTGAAGAAAATAATAGTAAAAATTACATACATTATTCTTTTTTCTTCTTTTGTCTACTATAGCAAAACTAGGCGATGGTATATATTCGTACAAAAAGCACAAAAATTTGTAAATTGTTATTTAATACTAGTGTTTTATGGGCGCTAACATTTTTGATGTTTATTTGTATATTCATCAAAAACGCCTAAAGGTATTCTACAAGTAATTACTATTTTGAGCTGATCCCGCATTTGAGACTAGTCTTGTAATTAAAAAAGTTTAGTGCACTTATCTATATCATACTCCGTAGTCTGCGTACGGTAAACAGCTTATACCAGGATGATGACCTAATAAGTCGAAATCTATCAAATTGTTTTTTGAACTTTTTGAACTGAAATATTCAAAAATTTAATTTTTTGCGAAATAAAAAACAAGTATTATAATGATATTGGTAAACAGTAAACATTTAAGCCGACTGCACGAGTGTGAAAATTAATTATCTATGATCCGCACGCTAAACCAATCAAAATGCTTGAAAATATTTCCCCTTCATTTTTTTCCAAATAAAAATTCCCCTGGGAGTTAAAACATTTTTACCTATGAGCTTCTCGGTCCGCAGATGATTAACCTGTAGATATGAAAAACTTTGCCTAAAAAATAGTGGGCAACCTTAGCAAAATAATTTCGTTTGGAAATCTTATTTATTGTAGGTGTGAAAATGGAATAATTGTAAAAAAAATTGTATAGTCTACAGTTCTACACAAACTTAGGTACTGTACATACAATTTCTATTTCTTTCCGTTCTGACGTCAGCGTTTCTAATATTTGCGATGTATACTCATAATCGTGTGTACCCTCAAAAAATTTTACTTCAACGGGCGGTACGTTAATAGCTTTGCCTCTTTATATTTCCATTGTTTAACATCTCGAAAGATTCAAACAGCTTTTTAGCTACATTTTTTAACAATTATATTTTCAATACACACCCATGTCAATCATTCAAATCTCGCTTTTACATCGACGACATATTGACCGCCCCGCACTATCTCCGGCCAATAATCGACATGCACTGATCAACGTTTTTTAATAATATCAGCATTTTTGGATATTGTTATCACATTAATTTCTACGTATAAGGAATTGAATTTGATTGCTAAGACGATATAATCCAGTTAAAATTATCTAGGTTTCTCGATGCATTATTACTTATGATTTGCCAAGGACCTGTTGTACATCGCTTGTAAAACGCAAGCAAATTTGATGCATTCGCCAGTATTAGAGTCAATTTCTCGCTCGATCGCTCTTATCACAATGGAGTCCCGAAACTTTTGACAATCTCAGAACTACCAGGGGGAGGGGGCATATACGGGCTAAGTTATACCGCTTTGGTATCTTCATGTTTCTGCTGCTGGAGTAATATAGGGATCTCAATCGTAGAACAACTTGAAATAAATGAATAAATAATTGTTTGAAAAATATGACCTGCCACTTTCCAGATCAGAATAATTTAATTATTTTTAGTGGGTCTGACGGAAAGCAGTTACATGAATTTCTAATAGGTATGGCATTGGGTATGACCACTGATCTAAGGTAAACGTCTAAGGTAAACGTACCATATTCTGGACTATTAAGCTTCAAAATATCCATGAGATGACAATTTTAATAAAAAATGTAAAGCGATAACTTTCATATTAACATTAACGTTTTGTTCGCTTTCGGATTTGAAATGATTAGGCTCCCATTCTCTGGTACTTCTAGATCGATAACTGTGACATTTTTTGACCAATCGATACTATTCGTAAATGTTTCGGTACAAAAATTTGTCTCCAATATAGAATTACCAAAGGTCGATTGATTTTGTTCTTATATTCTCGGTATTATTATCCAAATCAGTTTTAACACTTTTCCAGAAGTAATGTAAATTCTCATCTTGTATATCTCCTACCCATTCATCACCACAATTCAAAAATGTATTTAATTTGACATTTCCTAACCTTTTATCTAATAAGTTTGCAAATTCGTATAAGTTCCCTTGGTTTAATGGTGGTCGTCCATAGTTATCTGCATTAGTGGATGTGTTAGCACCCAAACCTTCGTTTGTCGCAGATTTTAAAATTTTTGCATTATCTAGCGCGTTTGCGTTGAACGGAAATAGTCCACATTAATGAAATTAATTTTGAATTATTTCCGGTTTGAGTGTTGATTCAATACAACCTTCAAGAAGTGGGCTAAACTATTCACGTTTTAAACAACGTCCATCGTTTTAAATTCTCAACAAACACACTATTTTTCTCCAAGAACTCTTGAGGTTGGTCGAATTTGGTAATAAAGCTGTTAAAATAATTCCGTTATCTCTACAAAATTCACACAAAGATAAGGATAAATGAGACGAATGGCCGTCCAAAACTAGTTCTTGAAATTTTCTTTTATCAGAAATGGGCGAAAAACATTTGTGACATATTCGCAAAACGTTTGACAGGTCCCATCCACTATCGGACCTACTGATGGTCTATTATTTGGTTATTTTGCAAAAATATGTTGTGTTTTATACGGAAACCCCGTTAACACAGGAAAATTAATGAAATGCATTGAAAGAACGAGAACAAACTCTAATTTGTTTCCCGTTATTTTCCATTGTTTTTTTTTGTTGTTAGTGATCGATTTATATTATTAGGTAATTCCCCGATTAAAAAATAATTTGCTCAAATCCCAAATACATACCTTTCCTTAGGAATTAAGCAAGTGTCATTTAAGGTTTTCTTATTTTATCGTTTAATTTCCAGTAGTCCGCAATTATGTACTAGGTAGCCCGTAATTTGGTACATTTACCTTATATATGTACATATATCTATATATTATAAGAGACTAAAAAATTAAATTTTCCAAAGGTACAATACATTCCAAAATCATTCTAATTCTAATTTACAGGCATTTAGCATAAGCTCCAGTGAAATTACCGAAATGTCTAGATGCTAGGCAGTTGCATGATTTTCCAAGACTAGGTAGCAGCTACATGATAACATGATAGTTTCTAATGGATTCGACAACCTTTTCCATAAATATTTAAATTTCATGTGTGTCTTAAACCTTCTAATTTTTTTTTAATAAGAAGCTAAATTTTCGATGAAGTTTTGTAACTTCGATGAAGTTTTGTAAGTAATATCCAGTTTCGATCCGATCCGGGATTTTGTACGCTATTCTCATGAGAATTTGTATGATAAACGTATACAAACTCTCATGAGAATTTCTTGAGAATAGCGTACGAAATCCCACTGCTGATAAGACTATGAAAAAATTCAATCATCTCAAAAGGCCATGGCGACTGAATATTATAAAACTATGATCACACTTTATAATCACACTTTATAAAACTATGATCACACATACATATGTAGAACACCCAAAAATAAAAATAAAAAAAAATATTAAAAAAAAATATTCTAAATATTTTCCAATAGATAGATACTCCAGCATGAACAGTTTCTGCTGGTCTTTAGAGTAGAGTAGGTCGGAGGAGCACGTTTTGAAAAAAACATTCATCGCGATCCAAATCACTCCGAGTAACAAACTACTTAAGAAGATGAGGTAGGTGAAAGTCCATATAATGAAAAACAACATGCAGCCCATCTTTCATTTCCATATTTTGGACTTGTGTTCGCCAATTCCGACGTGGTTATCTTATTTCGGCTTGGTTTCGGATGCGTTGTATGAGCTGATATTGGAATCACAAATATCCCACGATTTGGAGCGTGAAGTTTGATCCAGTGCTGTTGCAACCATTCCCTTTATCTAGCTCTATTTTCCCTGTATTAAGGCCGCTTCGCTCCGTAGAAGGAACATGGAAACTGCTTTGGTTCGAATATTTTACAAGGTTGGAGCTAAACAATTGTGTGTTACCAAGGATAATATCTGGAAGTGGGTTGTTTACGATAGCTCTTGTTACATTTCCTTTAAGTTTAATTTTATTTCGAGGAATCACCCAAAATATAATAAACGTATTTTCTTGTCAAATTTACAACAATAACTCCATGGTTAAATTAAACCAAAACAAAAAATTTGCGTTATTTAAATCATAAATCAGCATGTCGCAAATAAGGTATGACAAAATATGAAAATGATGACTAATTTTTGTAAACCTAACTGCGGAGTAAGAGAAACAGTTCGTGTAATTTGTTTTGTGTACGCAATAAGAAAAATATTCTCCTTCAAATTTATATTTTTAGATATTCCTATTATTGTCCTGCTTCAATATAATTAATTTTCTGATTTGTATCTATCATAATGATTCATTCGATATTTTCGTTTCGATGTTTACGGACTCCTCGGCAATTAAACCCAGACCCTAATTCCATCATGCTGACTAATACAGGAGAGATTTATTTTTAACAGACCACTACTTTCCATTTCATTGCTATACCTCCTCTAAATTGCGTAGCTCTTCTAAATATGTAACTGGATAAGCCTAGTTGGTGGTTTAAATATATGTATGATAGGTTTGTATGTTGGCTCCTGGCACTTTACAATGAACACGAACTTTCCGATATGCGTGTTAATGATTCGCTTCAGCTTCCATTGCATTGCCGTTTGTTGTTCATCCTTGATCAATTGATCATTTACCATTAGATTTGGCTGAATCTAATTCCATTTGTTAATCTGCTGCAGCTGATGAAGTTATTTCACAGACCATCGTTTAAAATACATAAATGCTACATTGCTTTTAGAGATATGTCTTCTTAATTAGGAGCTGGTTGTATCTTGGAACATACTATTAAAAACCTTCCTCGTATGAGGGCTCTTAAATCGAACGGATCGTTTGTTAAAGGTGTTATTAATGCCGAATTTGGACAGACTTTAATCTGAGTTGCTAGGGTATGAAGTTCTTGAAATGCAAGAATATTTTTTCCAACACCTAACTCTCTTGAAGTGAAATTTTGAGATTCAATTCCAGCTCCCCATGAGCCACCAAATAAAGAAGAAAACCACGAACATACCGGAATAGGCCGCAATGGATACCGCCTAGACCGCTACTAGAAGCACTCTAGCACAATATCTCCTTGCGAAATCATTTCTTGCCTTAAACACAGTTGCTCAGTAATCAAGTTATTTACAGATGTCGTAGTTTGAATTGTGTTTTATCAGCTCGGTGTCATTAATCTTCTCAAATTCGGTTTGGTATTAAGATTGTTTTCACAAAATGAAATTGTATTGTAAGCCGTTGATACGACATTGCAATTAAAACCCAACGAAGCTACTTATCATTAAACTTGGGCTTGTTGAAAAATTTCGATTTTTTCCCAAAGCTGGACATCTTGTAATATATGTGTAATTCTCCATTTCATTGGTATCTACCACCTCTAAAAAAGCTTAAATTTGGCTTCATCCTTGATTTGACGATAAGAGTGCTGTCTAGAAGGTGATGAATTTTTCTCGGAGTTGAAACTGGAGAATTATCGGCGGTGTTACCTGGATGTGAGCTTGGTTGTATAGACTGTTTTGAATCATTCTCAATTGGGAGTTTCAATAAATTTAGATAGGTTTGTATGTTGGATCGTAGTACTTAACTGGGAACACGAACTAATCCGGACATGTGATAATGATCCTCTCGAGTACTAAGCAGATCGTTTGCCATTAGATTTGGTCAAATCATCTTCCATTGGTTTATCTGATGCAGCTGATGATGATATTTCATAGTGCATTCTTTCCATGGTTATTGTGGCATTTTCCCGAGAAATTAAGAGTTTGTTGTACCTTGGGATTTCATAATATTTTCTTTGTATCCGGCGTCAAAAGTCGTTTTAGAGTTAGGTGTAACCCTCTTTAAGTAGAATTTCACGGATTTAATTTCGGCTTCGTCAAGAGCCGTTATATTTGGTATTTCGTCCGGCAGTATTATTTTGGCGGTTTCATAATATTTTATTTCATTCCCGCGTTTGCTCCAATAAACTATGCCCTATTGCCCGAATAGATATCTGTGTACTGTGTATAACCCTCTCGTCTAGATGTAAATCTTTTGTTAGTAGCCTAGCATATATTGTAACGCTAATTTGGTTAATTGCGCGATATCTCGGTATCATAATTTAAAAAATTTATTGGATATTATCTCGTCTTTTCAGGCGCAGCTGCAAATTTTTAGTTTACTTCTTTTTCAGGCATTCAATTTCTCTTGACGAATATCGTACAATTCGTGACTATACGTGTTAACTTCGTTGTAGTTAGATATCGTTATTCCCATTTATGTTGCATGGCAGGTATTAGGGATCTAAACTTTTTTCAGTAATTTCCCTACTAACAAAGCGGTCCGCTTGAAAAAAACAAAGCAGCCTCCATTGTTTTTCATCCAACAGTTCTCGAAGTGCTAGAAGAATTTCTCCCATACTGTTAAGTACGCTTAATAAATTATCCATATAAAATTCGGTTAAGACTGTTTTAGCAGCCACATTTCTTATCTAGTATGTGAGGGAATATCTAGTATGTGAGGGTATTAAACCTGTATACATCTATTGACCTCTACGGATCACTTCTCCAAAATATGCATTGCAAATTTTCGTGTTCGTTGTACCAGTTAGTTAATTTTTTCGCAGCCTGTTGATTCATGGCTCAAAGTTTCGGCAAATTGTATTGGTCTGCGTGGTTGTTGGGCTGGCTTCGTCACCAATTCTAACTAGCCGAGCCAACATTTGTGCGCCACGGTCTGATAAGAGTCCGTTGAATCGATTTGTTTCAGTGAACTACATATTTTATATTATTTAACAGCGTACTCGCATAATATTTGTGTGCTTTACTCTTTTTTAATTCAGCTTGAACGAACGAGAAGCATAGCACTACATTTTCACTTAGATATGGTTAATAGTATAAAATTCAACAGGCAAATATTCCTAAAAAATTATGAAAAAATCCACGTGCCACGTTTTATTTAACCCTGAAACTATCTTTGTCCAATTTTCTTACAGCCTTCCCAGACAAATATGTTTATAATTCGTTCGTTGTCTTTTGAATCCAATCACATCCAGACAAAATCAGCTTCAGTTTCTTTGTATTTAAAGATTTATAAATCAAAATAAAACTGAAAATTTAATAGAAGCAGTCTATCGTACAAATTCAAGTGAAAGTGTATCTCTTTATTACAGTACCACATTCGACATATTATGTATGTACATGTAAATAGCAATATGTATAATTTGTTAACCTAATTTGTAAACCGCATATATTACGTACTTATATGAATTTTCAGTTTTTTTAGGTGTTACAGAGATGAAAGTGAAAATCCAATTTGCCAAATTGAAAACTCCCCATATATTTTTTATCACCAACTGTATAAAATTCAACTTTCATTCTCATTTGCCAGACAAAGTTTTCCATTTTTTTTGCATTCTATGCTTTTCAGTTTTAGCATTTTTGTTCGTACATAAATCGATAAAATATTTTTGTTGTTGCTGTCTATATGTGTACCTAGAGCGTGTATAATACATTTCATGTGTAAAATTATTTCCAAGTATTTATCCACCCATCGAGTATGTAGGTGCAGTTTACGATGTACATACGTTACATACAGAATAGGTACAGATATGCTCAAACGATGACGATAAGAACATTGTCAAGTATGTGCTACCGCACCATACACGACATTTGTATTTCTTTAGAAAATTCTGTTAACTCTTTGTTTTTACACTGTTCCTTCTTACATATTGCAATTACACACGTATATGTATGCTGGATTTACATATAAACAGACATACATATTCACGCATTTTTCTAATGACTTTTTATTTCAAGCGCGCACATTCACATATTAATATTATTAGTAATATTATTGTGTCTGCTGATATATTTTTAAATTAAAGAAAACGGAAAGGAAATGGGTTTTAAAACCGCATAAACACACACACACAATGCCGTCCGTACACAGTGCATATACGTACTCGTATTTATATATAGAGGATTATGAGTCATATAAATATGATGGGGATTATAGGAATATTTATGTTTGCAATATTATGTGGCTGATGTTTACTCGAAGCACCAAAGCATTTATACATGACGTATCGGTATATAGGGTGGACACAAAAATTTATTGATTCCGTCTGAAGTATGGTTTAATACCAACCATCACGTATCATCCGATAGCATACAATAATCAATTAATTTATTATCTATTTTTATATTTTATGTTTACGTTACCGGCTTTAATTAGTTAGAAAATTTTATGAGGTTTTTGTTCTCGATGTGACAACAATAAAAAAATCATCATACAATTGAAAATTATAGTAATAAGTACTGATAATAATAATGATTACAATATAGGTTATTCATATTTGGAAATAATTGCGGTTAGTGACAAACTATATAATACAAATAAAGCGTCTACAAAAATCGTGTGTGTGGTTGATAAAATAAATTTCACTAAATATGCAATCAAGTTTATAAATTTCGAAATTGGAATAAGTTCGGTTAATAAGTCACAGAACAGTTCTGATGCCACAATTGCCACGTTTTATGTGCGAAATCAATCAAGAAATAAAGAGTTAAACGAGCGCGAACCCACGAGAAAGCAAAGCGGAGTTGCTCATGACTGGTTATATACAAGTTTCGGATAATACATAAACAGTTCGGTTCTGTTCCTGGCACTTGTGACTTATCAATTGAGAAAGTTTTTTAAATTTAAAAATGGCCGCCACGCAGGCCAGTAATCTTAGAATACTGAATTGGTTGCTTACAAAACTTTCTTTTTATTCATTCCTAATAAAATCTTCTAATAGAAAACATCTATTGTAACATTAGATTTGTATTGTCCTAACCCATACGCTACAGATTCTACAGTGTCCTACAGGTTATAGGCCCAGTTAAGGATGAACTAGAATTAAATCAAGTTTTATAGTAAGACTTTTCAATAACAGTGGCACTATTCTGGCTTTCCCTGGGAATGGGGAACTGGGAAATATATTTTCATAGCATATTTGTCCAAATTGTATTTTTGTGGCAAAATTAATTGAGAAACTTTTGTTCCACTAAATTTTTATAGGAAAAAAGTTTTCCCATTTAACTGTTTTTCGAAAATATTTACACCAAACTTATTTCCTTAGTAGGCCAGAAAAACACAATGTAAAAAAAAATTCTATGAAAATATTTTTCGAAGTTTCCTATACCCAGGGAAAACCAGAATAGTTCCACAGAAGTTCATAATTTATAATTCTACGAAAACGTCGGATATGTGTCAAGTATAAAAACTTTAAAATTATAAGCAATTGTAATTACTCGAAATGGAAATATGAAATGGGATTGCTGTTATTGAAGAAAAATCTATGAAAGAAAGTGATTCTGGGTGATAAACCCGCAGCAGTACTCACTTAGGCTGCAGATCGTTTGCCATCGAAGGATAAAACAATTATTGAATAGGAAGAAGCTGATGATCAAAGCTAATGTGGAACGCCCTTCAAAAATATCACAAAACAATACGCTGACGAATAAGGTACGTTTGGTGATATTGTTAAGGTTAGCAAACACGCTTCAGCTGAAAAATGTCGATAATACAGATTTGGCTGTAACAACTAAAATTTGCCAGCCGAACAGTGACGATAATGTAGATTTAAAAACAACGTGAAATGTCCGCCTGAAAAAGTTGGTAAGGCAGATTCGTATAAATAGCCAACCGAAAAATGCCGATAAAGCAGATTACTATTTAAGATGCTGAACAGTAATTTCTAGTTAAATTAAAAATGTTTGTTTTGTTCCATTATTTCCATCGAAATTAATCTTTGTTTATTAAATTCATTAAAACTATGTTAAAACTATTTTATTACTGAGAAAACTCGTTGGAATATATCAAACAAAACTTGAAAAATTCTAAAAATTAAATGTTCTAAGTGACATGGCTGGCAATCAGTTCAATTATAAGATATTAGAAATAGTTATCTCTGGAAAACGATTTAGATCACATTTGATGTGGAAAGCCGGAGAATACTTGGCTTAATATTCGTCTAAACATTAACCTTTTAAAGTGTCATGGCTGGAAATAGATTCAAATGAAAAATCTTAATGATGTTCACACCTGGTCAATTTTCATGTGGCGAGTCCGAGAAAATTTGGTTGAATATATCGCACCTACGGTTTGGTATATTAGTTTTAATTGTTTTAGATGCTAATGAAGTTAGCAGAAAAACTGCATTATCGATCTCCTTTATATACAATGGTAGAAAAGGTCACCAGAAATTTTTTGTTTTCTTGAGCTTTTTCTGTAGAAAAACTGTATTATTGACGCATTTAAAATAGTCGTAGAAAAATTGATTCAATTTTCTTTATGAAGCATGTTTTCAGCCGAAATTCTAGTAAATTTCAATTGTTTACTATAGAAACGCAAATAATAATAAATTAGCGTAAATAATAAATTAGGAGTAGAAAGTAGAAAAATTCTCCAGCCTTAGGGTTACGCAAATTTGTTGATTTATATAAATTCGGGACTCCTATGTCTATCTATCGAGCGAGTATGACGGCCCGCTGATTGTGGGAATTCCCGCTATTCGAATATACGTGACACGGGCTAAGGCTGGAGATTTTTTCTACTTTCTACTTCTAATTTATTATTAAAACAATTGTTCACAGCTTATGTGAATGCATTTTTATAGTAAACAATTGAAATTTACTCGAATTTAAGTTTATCATAAGTCTTTCCAGGACATAAGTTGTTCTGCATTATCGACATTTTTCGACCATCGTTTTTGTTTGATTATACTTAATCTACATTATCGGCATTCTTCGGTTAGGTATTTTTGACGATTTCGTTATCAATTTGTAGATTTTTTGAATCGAATTTTCCAAAGCACCGACATGAAAATTGACCTCAAATTTTCTTACAACGATAACTATCACTAAGGCTTTTCATTTTAATCCTCTTCTAGCCATTACACTTTAAACGTTCAATTGTTGAAAGTTTTCAAACTTTTTGTGTGCGATATATTCAAACGAATTTTCCCAGACTCCCCACATGAAAATTGACCTTAAATTTTTCCAGGTGTGACCATCAATAAGACCTTTCATTTGAATCAATTTCCAGCCATCTAATAAAGCACTTATAAAATTTATTTTGTTATATTAGTTTTAAATTCTTCGAACGAAAAAATCTCATTTTAATTTTTTTAGTTGTTTTTTAAGAACAGCAAAATACAAAATTCTAATATAAATAATTACGTTCCGAAATAAAATTTGTTTCTGCATTATCGAGATTTTCGGGTGGAGTTTTCGATAGAAACGCCATCGACAATCATCGCCTGTCATGTTCGCTTGACTAGTTTGAATTTTCATTATCGACATTTTCGGCTGGTAATTTTCAGCTAACCCGGATAGGGGTCATTTGATGCGAATGATTTGTTCTTTGCCAATTTTAATCAATTTGAATAATGGTAGAAACGTTGTGGATCATATAAATAGTCTTACATGCGACCAGTTCATGAAGTTACGTGATATTGGAGAAGACGCATTATCCGAAAAGTGGAGTGTGACAATGTTATTTAGTAATTTGCCGAAGGAATGCGATTCGTTAACCATTGCTTTGGAATTTCGAAAGGAGGATGAACTTACATTGCCTTGGTGGAACAAAAGATAATTGCCTAGTATGAAAGACGATTGCATGCAGGTCATGATTCGAATGATTAAAATTTTATCGTTTGTCTCGAAAGCAAGCCGTTGCTATTTTCTGGACATCAAAAGGAAAATGGTACTTACAAGCAATGGATGGCAAAGCAAACCAACAAAAGTCAGACTAAAGCAAATTGTCTATCAGGAAAATAAGAGTCAACAAAAATAGTCGATTCGATCAAATTGGTTAAAGAAAGCCACAACAATCTAAAGGGTTTTCCAATAGGAATGATACAATTTAAAAATTAAAAAACCACATAAATTATTCAGTGAGACCAAAATTTGTGTTTAGTTGAAAGGTTACATTATGCCATTATGTATGGAAAATAACAATTTATGTTGATTTGTTATGTTCAATGTTGATTTTTAATTGCTCAATTGTTGTTGGATTATTAGCATAAACTTGTGACTTAGGGAGGATAATTAACTGGACCAAATCTTGAGATGATTTCATCACAAACTTTTGTTTTGAATCAATCGATTGTTAAGGTAGTTGTGTGGCAGGTGACACCGTCTGGTTGAGACCATATATCTTCCAGATTATTCTTAACAACAGCAGGAAAATAAAATATCATGTAACATTGTTCTGTATTGTTCTCCATTGACTGTTACTCTACGACCATTTTCTTCAAAGAAACATGGACCAAATCACCCCACCAGCATGAATTGCACAATACACAGTGACTATCAGGATGTAATGGTGTCAGAACAGTGTCGTGTAGATTTTCATCACTCCATGGTGGTCTAATGGCTTCAGTTCTTGAACCAGTTGAGTTTTGTAAGGATGTTAACCCAAATCTTTTCTTAAAATTCTCTAAGTTGTTGTTTGAGAAAGATTTAATTGTTGAGACCGGCGTGGAACTGATAAATTTGGATTTTCTCTTACATTTGCTGTTACCAAATCAATATTCTCTTGTGCATTTCTTTGTCTACAATATGACGAGTAGTGAGTCGAGTAACCGAATAATGTCGTTCATGAATTCTTCTTAAATTTCTCTCAGTATTGACAATCAAGCCCTGATTTTGATAAAACAATTTAACAATTTCTAAACGTTGTTGAAGCGTGTATCTTTCCATGATTAAATGGCATAACCTACTGAAAACAAATGACATAAGAAATGTCAAAATGTGCGTGTCACGCAGTGTTGCCATTATAACCATTTTAAATTGTATCATTCCTATTGGAAAACCTGTTAGTACAGGGAAACAATTTTTGTTTAATTTGGTAAATTACAAGTTGATGAGTGGTTATTAGGCTCAGGGGCTACACATCATGTGTGCAATAATACGATTTTATTTGATACGCTAGCTTGAAGAATTGTAACGAATCTTAGTTGATGTTGCGGTTGCAACTGGTCAATTCGCGTCAACCATTGCTATTAGAAATGGAAAGTTGAAATTCTTGGGTCAAATTGGTAATGTAAGAGTAATAACGATAACCCAGGTTCTATATGCTCCTACAGTGGAGAACATTGAATAGCAAAATTGAATATTGATCTTTTATTTTTTGGAACCGTTTGTTTAATCAAGTACAAAGGGAAGATAATTGGTATTGCTGATTCTACTAATGATATATACTGGGAATATATGGAGAATTGGTTCATCGTGACCCAGAAGCTATTCTCAAAATTAATATAGAAGAATGGGTTGAAGATTTGGTAATCGTTGATTGTGGAATTAAGGAAACGTGGGGCATATTTAAAGGAAAAATAACAAAATTGCCATTTCCAAAACAATCATTGACTAAAAAATCATCTGCTTCATCGGACTCAATTCATAGCGACGTTACCAAAGACTACACCGAATGGAAAGGATGATTTGGTTACGTTCATCGACGACTATTTACGCTTCGAAAACACGAAATTTGGACGTAAACCAGTTATTCGATCTGATCGTGGCGGTGAATATATTGGGAAACACGTTCAAGGATTTTTAAAATCGCAAGGAATTCAAGCCAAACTAACAGCAGATTATTCACCATACCAAAATGGAGTTGCTGAAAAAAAAACAGAACGTTGGTTGAAATGGCACGGTGCATGGGTGAAGCAATAGCAACAGCCAATTATACTCAGACTCGTGGTTTCAACAAGAGCAACCTATGCAATGCCATACGAATTATGGATAGTTAAACCACGTATGAAAGATTTTCATTTTAAATGCCTCGTTCATGTACCTAAGGAGAAGAGAGACTATTTCGATAATAAAGCAAATGAAAAGATTTTCCTCGAATATGATATCAATTCAGGAAAAAGATGATGGGTGGTGATGAAGGTCAAATTGAGAAGGAGAACTTGCAACAAAATCAGGAGTTATGGGTTTCTCAACGTCCAACCAAACGGAAAAACCGGAACTTTCTGTCACAACATTTTTCATAACGGCTCGATAAACTTTGTTTAGTAAAGCTATTTCGCGGTATTTATTGCAAATCAGAGCTGCCTTCCACTCTTTTGGAATTTCAGCAGTAAATCATACAGTTACTACAACTTCGTACATCCGAAAAACCATTTTATCGCCGTCAATTCTTAGATTTTCATATAAAATTCCATCTTCACCAGAAGCCTTATTGCTTTCCATTTTTGACATCACGTTACGTTGGAAAGATAGTTGAGCTGGTGGAGCCGTTTCAGTGTTGATCTCGGACTGGTGCAAGAGAAATAATTGTTCACCAACAGATGGCGGTGCTGGTCGATTTAAAAGAGAGGCAAAATAATTCCGCCACATTTGAAAGACATTTCTGGTGTCCATTACTAACTCTCCAAATTCAATTCTATTAGTGCTGCAACGGTGATATGTAACTCGGATTTTCAATGTTAAGCACACATTGATTGTGCCCTTCTCGTTTTTCCGTTTGCAGAGCTCAGTACAGAATTTCGTCACTCGATGTAGTCGTCCTATTGTTTTGTATTTTGGGATCGATTTCGCTGGCGCGCCCGATCTTTTTCTCGAACTAATTTCAAGCAATTTTCGTCCAACCAATCATGTTTAGTCTTTCGTGAAGTTTGATCAGTTTTTGATGATAATGCTTCCATCTCCGCAGTTACTATGGCATTTCACATTACTTTGTTATTTGATCCGTTGAATCGGGTAGTGGCTGTTTTTCGTGTATTCCTAATAGTATCGATAATTGCTTCCGATAACGTGCTTGTTAAGAGTGAAACGACGGTTGCATATTGTTGATAAACGAAAAGTGTATTTTGCAACTGTAGTGATCGGAGTCAATGTTAGCTCCGCGTCATCCTGTCCGCACAATACAATATATTCATAAATTAAAGAGTAAGTCGAAGTAGTGAGAAATATGATCTCAATGTAAAGTTGAATTTAAAGCGCTGGTTCATCCGATGCTTTGATTGGTCGTCAACAATCTACGATTACTCAAGCTAATCCGATTAGTTCATGCTTAAATTAGATACAACTTTCACTACATTAGTGTTAAGCTTGAGGTTTAAGTCAACAAGTTTGTTTTTAGTTTAGAAATTATATTTAAAAAGTCTTCTGTTTTAAATTTAAAGCTTTTTGTCGATTTTAATATTTATTGCGTTCTTTAATGAAAGCATGTTCTTAACAAGGAAATAATTAAGGAATAATTTTGTTATCAGAATGTTTCAAACATTTTTAGGTTAAAATGGATAACCTCATAAAATTTATTTACACCTAAAATCAATTTAATTTTAAAACCGAGACTTCCATTAGCATATAGGATATTTTCATTATGGAAAGTCAAAATTCAATTAAAATGTTTCATAGATGTTTTTATATAGTCTAAGTCATTCTTCTAAAACAATAACAAAGTGGGTTCGTCTATTCAAACAAGGTAGAAATTCACTGAAAGGTGATTCCCGCAGCGGTTGACCGGCAGACACTCTTACTAACGAAATGGTCATTTTAATGTTATATTGGAAGACAGACGAATTGTCATTTCAAAATTAAGTATCATATTAAATATTTATTGGTAGTGTTAGCACCATTTAACACAACCATCTTAAGCTGCTAAAAGTGAAGTTCCCCGATCCGGTAAAAATTATAAACCAGATAGTCACCGGTGATGGAACGTGGAATCAACACTATGATCCAGAGTGGAGACAGCTATCCATTCAATGGTGGCTAGCGTAGGGAAATTCACACCGAAAAAGTTTGAGGTTCAACCATCTGCGGGTAAGATAATGGGAACAATTTTTTGGGATCCTGATGGAATTTTGATGATTGACTATTTACTTCGTAAAAAACCATAATATTGGCTTATTAAATAAACCAAATCAAACAAAAAAATGTATTTACCTGACAACGGCGAATGTTGCACAACAAGCAGTACGAAATTACGGGTTCACTGAAATACGGTATCCACCTCACAGTTCAGTTCTGGCCCCAAATTAGAATAGTATTTTGAAGACCAGAAGAAATCATTTTATTTTAATGGCTTAAACAAAATAATGTACAGTTGTAATGAGTGCATTAGCATGATGCGGAGATTACATTGAAAAATAAAAATCTTTTTGGATATTCGTTGATTTCATATAGATTTACCGAACTTATTATTTATTATTGTTCCCCTCGTTGGATATATTTTCAATCACACCAAAACCATTACAATAAAACAACAACAACGTAAAAATATAAAAGTAATTCGTACACAACGAAAAATTAATTGGTAAAAATGAAGTATAGATGGAGAATATGAAAGAATCGAATTCCATAGACTAGGTAGCAGTTCGCTAGTGCTACATATACATGGTATTGTTCTATATATAGACAATATTATTATGTAAAATATCAACGCTAGTCGCCGCGGCTTGATGAGATGACTGATTTTTTTAAATCAATAATCTCATTAAGTTCGAAACTGGTTGTTGCGATTCTTGCAAATCTTCCATCTACATTTCAAATTAAATTCTAATATATTTTCAATATTCAAATAATTGTAATTATTAGGAAATATTTTTAATCTATTTACCTTAATCCACCAGGTTAGGTTCAAACAAAGTTGATATATATTTCAAAATAACGGCCACCGCCCATCACAAGTGGCTATTTTTCAAATCAACCTGCATTAAAAATCTCCATTTTGTGGACACAATCCGAAAATAGGCCAAATACAATATTTTAATTTAACTGAAAATGACCATATTCCACAAATATTTTCAAAATATCCTTAGTGAACAACCACAGTTCCTTCGTTTTTTGAAGTGGAGTACTACTAAATACGATGCAAACCGAATAAGTGTCTTAGACCATTTGTTACATTAAATAACAATTGTGCTTGTAAATTGGTTAGAAAAACATTTAAAATGTAATTTTTAGTGGTGTTATTAGATTATCTATGATCATCTCATGCGTAGCCAGGATTGAACAAGATCCATTAAAAAGAGCTAAAATGACGGATTTCAAAGATAAAAATTTGAACAAAAACCCTAAAGCGATCCATTGTTGGCATTAGTAGGTTATTGTAAGCTGATTCCAATGACCCATAAACCAAATTCTGGGAGTAGTCGAAAATTTCAATACAAATCTTTATGATTCAGTTCTCTCTCGAAATCAATGACCTACCAAAACCAAAAGTGGTAAACGTAACGCTGTTTTGGTTTTTGCTATAGCTCATTTGCGTAGGCCTAGACTCGGAGCTAATAAGAAAACAAACGTTAAACTGCACAAACCGAATTTTTTTCTCATTACATATTGTTACTCCTTAAAACGGAGTTTGCATCGAGGCCCCCGCTACACTGGCAGTGTTTTACTTAACGATTGAAATACGTTCGTTTTAAAAGTGTTAATCACTTGACAGCCACTCATCCTTTATATGTTTATATGTACAGTCATAAAAACACTTTGTTCCGAAAATGATCTTCATACGCATGTACAAATTATTCTTTGTTCGTCTTTAATTCTATAGTTCGTTCTCTTTGTAATACCTACATCTATAAACCAAACATAATTTTATTCCAAAAACTATTTTTTGCATTGCATTGAAATCTATTAACTTGATTCAGTTCAAGGCAATTCACCTTTATTTTGCCAAAAAATTATTTGGTGTAGTAAAAGTGGCGAATTTTATTGCTGTATTGGTTTTTTATAAACGAACTCGTAAAGAACAAAAATAATAACAAAAAAAAAAGTTATATTGTTCTTTAAGGTTTTATTTAAGAAAAGATCGTGAAGCTGCTGCAAAATAAAATATAAGTTTTAAGAAAGCAAAATCAAAAATTAATGATATCATCAAAATTTTGTATGCGATGGTATAAATGTGCAAAATAATTCATCTCTTTAAAATTTTTATATTTACGCAGCACGATTTTAAACCGAATGGAATAAAGAATTTTTGTTCAGGTTCATTTGTATACACCAATCGAAGGAGTTATAGAAGCCAACGCAACATTTTCTTACAATCACATCGTTCATGGCCATACCACATTGTGAAATTGAAACGCTCAAATTGGCTACCGTAAGCTAAAATTTATTTCTCCGTTCATCTTTCTCAATGCAATTTAATATTTATGTTTACAAAATTTTTGTTTTATTTGAGATGATGATGTGCTAATTCTTAATCTTCGTATATGGTCTAACAAAAATAAAAACAGAACAGGAAATCAAAATTAAAATATATAATATACATTTTAACTGTCTGTACTACTTGCCAAAATATTGAAAATTAAAATTCTAAAATATATACGAAATGGTGATCACAGGGAGATAAAAATGCAATTAATTCAATTTTAATACGTTATCTGATCGTCATTAATTTCGATGTAAGACAACTCACAGTTAAGATTATATTATGTACCTCTTGCGTTTTCTTCTTTCAATATATTGTGTGTTATACATGTTTCTTGGTCAAGATGTAATGTTAAGTTTATATGAGACTTGAAAACTGGTTTTATAATATTTCGTTAAACTTGGCTTAAATTCTTAACTTTCTCCTGTGACTTCATCATCGAATTTTTATTTATCGGATATTAGGTCAAATGCAGTATCAAATTTCTATATTTCATGGATTAAAAACAAGGTTGCAGATCTGTGTATAGAATGCGAAAATATTTTATAACTTTTCTATATATGGAATTAATTTTATACTCGTAATGTATATAAGAAATGAAATTACGAATCAACCTTGAATTGTCCGATTTACTTATATGTCGATAAAATGTCTATATAAACTAACGTTTTTCATCGACACTAATGGTAGTATGTTTTCTTATTTTATTTGATGTTTCAATCAATCTAATATGATTGAGGTCAATAAGCTGCTTTCGTTGATAATGAAATGCTGGCCGTATATACGTATCTGAAAAAATTGTGTTGTGGTCATAATATTTGAATAAATTTACAAATTTCGTAATCCATCTCAATCTCCCAGTCGTCCCACAAGTATGTTGGCCTATCTATTATCATAAGTTTTTGGCTTTAGTGAAAGTTTTAATAGAGATTAGATAAGGTGGGATGCTATGCATATTTACAAAAATATAAAGTTGAACAAACGGAACGTTTCTTAATTAAAAATTCATATTGATAAATTAAACAGAGCATTTTTTTGCATTAATTTATGTATATTTGGTTAGTTTTTGAGCTGCTTTCGTTACGAATATTATATAGGTCTTATTTTAATCTATTGGGTTCAAATGGATTAAGGAGAAACATTTAGACCCACCAGGTCATAAATTAATTTTTGTGATATTGCTTGTAAAATTCTAAAATTGAGCAACATCAAGCTCGTATCCGACTTAATTGTATTCTTGCACAGCATGATAAGATAAGATAAGATATATATGCCCATGTCAAGATGAACACAGATTTGTTCGAACAACGCAGCAACTGATTTACTTGAGCACATGCAACTACTGCTGCTTCATTCGAATTTCACCTAATTATTCGACGAAATCTGTTACATAAAACACGATTCGGTGACCGAACTGACTAGGAATCCTGAACCTGCGAGGGTCTCTAATACTACTGGAAAAGGATTTGTTAAATATCGAACTTATAAAAGAACCTACTTGAGCAAACTGTCGTTTTTCCACAATACAGTTCGGTGTTTTGTTCTCACAAGTGCACCATAACCATTTCTAAATTCCCTTGTTAGTAAAAAATTCTTATATATTAAGGTTAGTTTGTTAGTTGGTATACTTCTATTGACTATCTCCCTTCCACTCACCATTAAGATGAGGAGGGTACATCACCCAAATAATTGTTATGATTTGTTACATTCTTCTTTGATTTTCGCTTTTGGAATTAAAGAAATTCCCGAACATTCTTGTGACCCCGAATAATTACCTCATGATCATCTTTCTCAAACAATATGTTTCACTTACATTACGTAAAGTAGAGTAAAAAACTAAGCAAACTGCAACACATACAGTTATTTCCGAAACGATCCCAATAGACGGCTCAAAACCTCTGTGAAACCTCTCTCCCAAACGATCCCTCGCCAACATAACCAATCAGCAAAACCCATGCTTTGCAAAGCCGTGACGAATCCATTTCAGATTACAAACGTATTGTGCAATCCTACAGCTCAAAAATTTCAGCGTACGACCAATTATTCTAAAATTCAAAGATGATTCCGGCAAACTTCAACAAAAACATCCACTACATTCAGCAAAGGGACCAATTTGAACATCCAAATCTAAACTTCAGGCAAGGGTTCTTTGCAACACTGCAAATTTGACTTCTTATATTGGTAATTAACAGCTACACCATATCCTCGCCGGCACTGTTTAAATTGATCACACATATTGCATCACTCGACAAAACACGAAGTAGTTCTCTGCATTATAGAGAAAAAGTGTACCCCCTTCCCAATCGCCAAAAATGTAAATACAATAAATAAAGATGCCCATCGCAATCCCATCATCACCCAATATTCTCAAAAACAAGCCTATGAATCTGAACAAATTTAAATAAAACGTAAAAACTATCAAAAACAGAAACACTTTCAAAATCATCAGTCCCTATTCCTCATACGTAAAACATTCATACATATGTACGCAAAGATAGAATGTCGTATCGTCATCGCTCGCGGTCGAAAAGCGTGTGTTAATTTTCCATTAACCCTCATGTGAGTGAAGAAAAAATATCTTAATTTGAGTGATTAGTACATACATGCATTTTTATATGGAAACTTATTTTTCCGCGTTCGTCCCAGTTGTAACATTTCTCGATTTTAAATATGATCGTAATCTACCAATTAAACTAGAAGTTCTCATATAATTTAAAGTTTTATTGGAAGTAGTCATAAAACAATAGGCGTCACTCACATTAGGGTTAAAACAACAAATAACCGAGCTCATAGAACTTCACACGTGTATCGTAAAACATCTGCCCACACAAGCACAAAAAGTAAATATGCAAAGATATACAATAATTACTATCTTTGTACATTGTTCCTGCACATTCTCATCAGATTCTGGGGCGAGATTTTGTAACATCACATTTTCGATACTTTATCGAAACTTATGTCTCTTTTTCCTAAACTGAAATTGGCGTCTGTTTCGTTTATAAATTATTTCTTTTCTGTTGCTATCACAACCTACTAGAATAAGTGTGACAATTATCTCTTTCTCTAATTTCGTTGAAGTATCGTAAACAAATTATTTCGTGATAGAACTCGAGTAGATACATCACAATTTTTTAATCTAGCAGGCTTTGAAAATGATATAAAATTTGAAATAGTGTTCCATTTTATTCTAGAGAAGCGAGACATAAATTTGGATAAATTGTCGAAAATTGTGATGTTACAAAATCCTGCCCCTGCATCCATACACACCCACACATAGGACACAGCTAAAATCATATTATGTATAAGCTCAAAACCAAACTCAATCATATTCTATATAGAATAAAATTGCGTTTTGCGTTTTACATCGCAAAACCACGTTTTCGATGGTTATGTAATATCCCGCCATACAGCTCCGATACTAATCTTCCATGTAAAATTCAATACATATACGAGTAAATAAGTATACAAAACGGATGGTAGGATTCAAAATTACCAAACGCAGAAAAAACACGAAAAATACTCATCGATCACCAAAACATGCCTACTCTCCTCAGAAAACAACAACAAAAATTGTTAGCGAGTGTACAAAAAGAACAGAAATTGGAGAAACCCTTTCTCGCGCAAATTAAATTCGAATAACCCATAACATGAAAATACTTCTACCTACAACTTCTTGGATTATAAATATGTGTTTATATACTTAAAAAAAAATATTTTGGGAAACAATTATGTATTATATAATAAAATATGTAAAAACAATGAAAAAACACTTATCTTATGTATCCTTCTTTAACTATCAATTTAGTTATTTATTAGTTAATTAATTAAACACAGTTGAATTAAATTATTTATTTATTTCGAGGAGAGACAAAAACACGTCTTTCATAGACGACGATCTATCGCCTCTATAATTGTAATCTTGCACAGCATGACGGCATACACTCCGACAGGGGGTCATAGATGTGTTCCATTTTATCACAGATCGTAATCTGCACATGTAAAATCCCTTTGCATCCTGCCTCTTTCGTGATTCGACCCGGTACCTCCCGATCCAAACACCAAAGCTTTAAGCACTGTACCATTTGGTCGGTGAACAAGATAGATTTAAAAATAGTTGTCTCGATAAATGTATACGTAATCTAATCATAAATACAGAATCTACTTTAATATAAGTCCTGCTTACTCTTCTCATTGACAGATACCTATTTAAAAAAAAAACTAACAAAGGGTTGAAATTTGAAAACTCAAATTTACGTTGCATTGTTAGTGTAACCAAACTAACAATGCAACGTAAATTTGAGTTTTCTTTGTTCATTTTTTTTTTGTTTCTGCATCAACACACTTATACTTAGTTATTTAAAAAAAATTACTATGGAAAAAAATTCCAATACATCTTTACTTAGTTATTATTTATTTCATATATGTGGAGTTAGCACGACTTATATTTAAGAAGATTCTGCATAAATATCTTAAGGGAAATGATTTTCGACGTAATAATCAATGCGATAAAATTTTAACCAGGTTTAAAAGAAACCAGGCCCATGTTTAAATCTGCATAAAAATTGGTTTAACAGATCAAATCTGAAAACAAAGCTAACCTGGACCCTGGAAGAGTAAACATATTAATTCTGGAGCGGGATAATGATCAGTCTTCGGGCCTGGTCCACTGCTTCGCAAAAAACAGCAACCTGTATAGAAATTGAATGGATCGCGAACGGCGAAACTCCACATGGGAGACAACACCAAATCCACCATTCCGCTCCACTGCCTGCTCCACAAAAAATGCCAATAGCAAGCCATGTAAATTCAAACGCTTTATAGCGCAATCGGCCGGATTTCTAAGGTTTTTTTTATACAATAGAGCACAACGAGCAGAACCGTTCCCACCCCTCATAACTCTGAAATCCTTAAATACTTAATAAGATAAAAACGCTGAAATAATTGTCTTAAGGTTAAAAAATTAACATGATTAAGGTTAACTCAACAATTAGATATCCTATCCCCACATACACATTATCTACAAGTTTTAACCAGTTTTAATTAGTTTAACTGTCCTGTCATTATTAAAGCAGAAAGTAGAATTTGGAGTAGGAAGTTTCGGGAAAGCGAATATATCGAGAATAACCAAATTTGCAGTGGTCTCAAATTTCAACCATCCCGTCCACATAATCAATTACAGCTTGATAAGTAAATGGTACATACTCACAATTTTCATGCTGACAGCATCGAGAAGGAATAAATAAAATATTTAGGTGAAATGTTTATTTGGGAAATTTCGTTATTTGTATTTTATATTTTAATTGAAGTTAAAATTGGATTTAAATAAATGTTGATGAAGCTTCCTCATCATTATGTAGTTGTTTGATGGTGAAAAAAAATTTCAACTGATAAATCAGATTTTTGAATTATTGCTAATATGCCAATTTGTGCATAAAACGCAATTACTTATACGGTACCGCTATCGGAAGCTCGTTTCTACTTGCTGGGAAATTTCAAAAAGGAAACTTTTCTTATTTTAAAAATTGAAAACACAGCAAGCTGAATTGTTATTTATAACGTCATGTCAATTTAAATGACAATTGACATATTTCAGGTCATTAAACAATAAACGGGTTGAAATAAACATATGTAGTAATGCCATAACTTTTTTATAGCATTATTATTAATGTAATTTTATTACTTCAAATGCGAAATTTACATTTTTATCTATGGCGTCTGATTTTGTTATGAATCCTTAACATTTATAAATATGTATAAAATAATATATTTTTGTTAATTTAAAAATTGTTGCCATAAAATACTAGGATCGAATATATTTTATGGCAACAATTTAAAGTGGTTTGGCCACTATATATATTTCTTTTCTTGTCTCTCATGTGCAAAAAGTCAATGTTATATCTCTTTCATTTTGCAGAAGAAAAATGCTGGTCGCATGTAAACGGGCCATTACTTTATTATTTTGCCAGTAAATTATAATAACTTTTTTTTTGTTTCTCTCTAACAAGTAAAGGATTTATATTTTTATCTCGTGTTAATTTTACTGAAAAAAAATATTTCACTGTGGAATTCATGCTTTTTTTATTTATTTTTAAATAAAATTTTATTAAAAAATTATTGTGTTGTAATGTTGTTAAGATGTTGTTTTGCTCGAAATTTGCTAAATTTAAAATACTTGCCCACAATGCAGTTATGTCGCGCAAGATTTTGAATAATTAGAGGGAACGTTGGTCCTCACATCTATTTTTTAAGCCAACTTAAAGGTACTAAAACATTCGTAAAATATTTCATCTATTCAAACATGTCAACACGACAGAAAGAAAAGTTCAATCAAATTGACATGAAATATAAATGATACAAAAAAGTACTAGATTATAAATGAGTGCGTTTAGTTCACATGTCATCTCGTTAATTTATCCCATATTAATATCATTTATAATTTGTTTTCGTGCAATTAATACTTTATTTAATTAATTAACGATTTTCAAATTATGTTTTTTTTGTATTTACAGGTAAGCACGCAACCACGCAGTATAATAAACGCGGATATATTTTTCCTACTTGCTGTAAGTTTTTGCCATAATTTTAATAATCCACTAAATAATAATGCGCACACGATTACGTCACCACGTATTGACTTTATAGTGAGGTTAATAAACGATTTATTTTATTTAAAATAGTTTGCTAATTTTTTCTTTATCTTACATTGATCAAATAATAAGTGTGCCTGTACATGTACTTTGTATTATAATTTAGTTGTTCTTCAATTATTCGCTATTTAAATAATTCGTGAAAAGCAGAAATTTGCATTAAAAATTTGCAATGAATTTGGAATCTAAAATAAAATGGAATAATTTTGTTTTTTGCAATCAAACAAGAGAATGTGGTTCAGAATATATAATTAGGCATGAACAGTATAATTTTAACCATGCTAATTTGTTTTATTATTGTTAACACATTGTTAAAAAGTATATAAATTTGCAGATCACAGTTACATGCATAAATTACACAATAACAATATTTTTAAAAACAGATGAGCAGCAAACTGTTTACGTATAGTAGCACAGATGATATAGTGATGCTTTTAGGAAATGCATTAACTGTTGTATGTTTCCGAATGTCATTAGCATATTTTACCATGTGCACACCTAAATAGTCTCGTAACTGGTGTACTCATATTTGGTAAGATATTTTGTTACTTTTATGGTGAAACAAGAATGTCATTATAAATTTTGATATTTGGCGCTGTGGAGCCTTGACCAGTAACAAGGTCAATTAAAATTAAGCCGTTTCCCAAATTTGATTAGAGTTCTGAATGGGAAATGTTCCACATCATAATTGCTTGTCATAATTATTAGAGAGGTGTATTCTGCAAATAATACGTTGCATTAAAATTGTGGTATTGAAATGTTTGCTCATTTGATGAAAAGAAGCGTGACCAGATTTTTTTTGCCATTTGTGTCCCAGAGTGAAGTTTGTTGAAACCGTAATATATAGCTATTTAAAATACTCTTCTAACATTGACCGTTCTCACTTAGTATAGTAAACCTTTAAACAAAATTCTTTGAAAGGGTTGGGACCCCATCCGTTATTGGGTGATTTCTCAAAAATATCGTTTTAGGTGGTCGTTTTTGGAATCCTCTGAGCAACAAATGCATATACTACTGCGCGAAATAGGTTAACGAAAGAAGAGGTTACCGTTGAAAAAGTGATAACAATGGGACTTTCCACACGTGGATTGGGCACACTACACCACGGTAACAGAAAACGTGCATGCAACGAATGTCTGCCATAATTGTAAGTTTATAAATTGCTTGTATCCTACTTCTTTATAACATTCATGAGTACAAATTACCTTGATTACAAATGCTATATTCAATTTTGTTGTAAACAAGAAACAATTTCGTAAAAGTTATAACATTATTTTAATTCCAACACTCGTGTGGAAAAGCATAATGGAACCATGTTCATCAATTTTTCGTCGACACGCTAGTCTGTTTTCGAAGTTTTGAAAAATTATTTATTTGAAAAAGTCCAAAATTGTACTCGAACTACTAGCTGCATTGGATTTGAGCTAATTATTAGCCGAACTCAATGATTCGGCGATTTTTCATTTTTTGGATTTATTTAGACCGCTCGTCTTATAACAAATGAGCTAATGATAAACATAAGGAGTGCAGCTCACAAAATTGTTTGTTTTACAATCTGTGAAGATATGTACGTATGCAAAAATTTTCTTTTCATTCACCTTTTTCGTGCATCAATAGACTTTTGAGAAAATAAAATAAATGAAAATCAACTGACATCTCTCAAATTTTAAGTTAGCTATGAGTGCGTTCATGGTCCCCAAAATGTGACAAAATGTGACATTTTAGCACAGTTTTTTGTTTATTATATCAATGCATTGTGTTTTTTACAAGTCATTTTTATCCAGTATAGTAAGTATGTATAAATTTTAGCACATTTTCGCATTTCGGCCGAGAAGTAAAATACACACAGATAGCATTAAGTCATAAATTATTGGAATAAAGCATAAAATTATAGAACAAATATTAATTATTTGAAGCAGAATCTCTGTCATTTCTTGAAGCAGAAGATCTTGAAGCAGAATCTCTAAAAAATATTTGGCTTCAAATTTGAATCCCTGACCTACATAAATTTAACATGTTTTTGAATTTGCTCGTTATATTTAAAAAATAACATCATTTTGACAGAAAAACACCGCAATGTGCGCATCAAACTGTCCAATGTCAAACTATCCCACATCTACTCATCTTTGCTATTTTAGATACTGCATGCCACATTACTCCACACGATGGTGTATTGCCATGAACGCACTCCATAAGTATATTAATTAGGAAATAACAATTTTTATAGTTGATGATAATGTCAAATTTGACATCGAAGGTCCCTAGAGTAAATTGCATGCATGGTTATACTTATGTTCAAACGCCGGTGGAATAACTTTATCTAGTTATTTTTTCACTCGCATTAAACATATACCAAACAAATTTTATAAAAATAGTAATCTAAATTTTAGAATATCACTATACAAAGTTAGGATAACAAATTTTTTTTAAAAATTAGGCCGAACTCGATTTGTTCGATAATAAGTGATTCATTTTTAAGGTAAACCTCTGAAGTGGCATATTGACCAGCACCTTTTGGCTTTTTGATTTTTAATTACCCACAACACACTCCAATTTTGAATTTTATTAAGCCTTACTGCCACTGTTTAAAAATTATTTAGATTGTTTTCTCCATTTCATTAATTTTATTCGCCCAACTACGTTTTATCCAACATCTTTTAAAAACAAAGGTTGCCCAGAGCTGACGAGCAAATGAATTTGTGGAAATATATGGATAACCACAAATCATCATATAAAAACTTTCCAGAATTTCTATTATTGAAATTAACCGACTTCATTTTATGTTTCTTATGTTTTACTCATAGTATCTAATGCCAATAACTTATGTCATTTTAGCAGTGTCGTGTAGCAGTTCCGCAATGTGTAGCTTTTAGTGATGTCAGTTCCAGTAGATCATCTTAGAACATCTTAGAAATTTAGTTTAAACACTTGGAGTTTTTTGGAAAATATTTGTGTTACTCTCAAGGATCGATTCGGTGTAGTTTCGTTTACTAATTTTAACCTTCAGTCCAATTTCTGTGTATTACAGATCAGTGACTTCAGTTTCAATTTCATGTTAGTAAAAGTTGGTACAATCAGGCAGGTGCCGTTAGCCTATTCGAGGTTAGTTAGCTTACGGAATCGCTACCTAGATTGGCTTGCTATTTCATCATACAAGACAATCAGATTGAGATAAGATTGCTTCATGGTCGTATATCTCTTTGTTGATGGTCAATTTAGATTAGAAACTTCGAATTAGACGTATATTGTTTACTTGTTTACGGTACTCTGCTCGCGATTTTGCAATAATCCAAATGACTAATCTTGATGTTGAAAGTTAAATTATGTGTTCCGTGAAATTGAAATATTTTCTAAGGGTCTTTAACAGTGTTTGCGATGAATGCAGCAGTTTATTGCCTTTTATTTTCTCTAAGAACTTGTGAAAGAAACTGGAATTAATTATTTTTTACGATTTTAATGGAACCTCATTACTTTTTCTATTAAGTTTTGCAGACGTATTCAAACAAAGATGAATAAGCCGTTCTCCGTGGTTGTTTCAAAACGAACCTAGGCCTTGACTATTATTCAGTCGACTGAAGATTCGTGTTTTCCGTGCCAACTTTGACGTTGAAATCTACAATAATGATCCTTACTTTCCACATCATCCGGTTTTTTTGGTCGTAATATTGGACGATCAAGAAATCCTAACCGAATCTTGAACCGTACCGAGAAGATCAGATCCGAAACAGACTTGAAGTATCTCATTTAAAGATTTGTTCGTATTCAGGATTACTAAACTTTCGAATCCGTTTGAATGGGCAACAATATCGTCGCTATATATTGTAATCGACATGTCCCTTCCATCTTATTTCGTTGAGCCCCAGTATTTGTAGGTAGTAGCTGTTCTTAGCAGACGTAGCAGGTCTGTATAATAACGAAACTGTTCAGAACTATACAAAACATCGATATTACAATAAAACTATACAACTCTTCTGATGGATAGTATCGCTGAAGTCCTTTCTTGTATTATTTATTTCATGGTTTTATGGCTCTTTGTGCAGGACAAATCTGATAATTTTCATTGTTTACATATTGAAAATTAACTCTTCTTATCAAGAAAAGAACCCATAAAATTATAATTTTCGAAAAAGATGCTCTGGTGGTCAATTG
The DNA here is from genome assembly GCA_932526605.1 of Nephrotoma flavescens. Taxonomy (NCBI): domain Eukaryota; kingdom Metazoa; phylum Arthropoda; class Insecta; order Diptera; family Tipulidae; genus Nephrotoma; species Nephrotoma flavescens. The sequence goes on along the minus strand of OW052220.1, from coordinate 108,107,482 downwards.
AATAACTTTGCATAGAATAATTGTATTCCTATTCCTACAAAAACCTGGATGATGTACCACATTTTCTTGGAAAATTCTCAGTTTTTCCAAAAATGTTTTTCCTTTTTTTTATTCAAAAATGAAAAATGTACAGTTTTAATTTATCAAATCTTCTACTAATCTAAACATCATCTCAATTCAAATAGTAATAATGATAATGAAAATGTAGATGATGATAGAAAATTAATTTTTTCAGTTTAACTTTTTAATTCGTCTTATACAATAAAACATGGGATTGCCACTCTAAACCTCCGCTTCTTTAGAAAAAATTAAAAATCAAATGCTTTCAAATCAAAAATGAAAATGCTAAAATTGCAAAATTTTTTCAAAAATAAAAATTTGAAATTTGAAAAAATTTGAATGAACGTTACGCTTTGGCGTAAAGAAAACGAATCGTTTAAAGCGAACTGTTTAAGTAGCGCATAAACGATTTTTTTTTTATAACGCCAGGCGGAAATGTTTGTGTAGCGTAAAAATGAACTGTTTTTGTATCGCATAGCTCATTTACAGACGAAATTTGATTTCATTATCAGCCCCCTATTCCTGAATACGATACGAAAACGAAAATGCAAAATTCATATTTGAATTGAATCAGATTCGTACGATTCTTATTTAAAATTGAATAGAAATCTTATACTTTCGTTTTCGTACCGTATTCAGGAATAGGGCTGCAGGTCAATTTATTATCACAAGCAACATCACAGTTTAATTCGGACTAGTTAATAAATTAAAGCAAAAATTACACAAAAAGAAATTTCACTATTAATAAAATTTATTAACTAAAAATGAAAACTGAACCTATCGAAATTCAAAAATCGTTTAGATAATTGGTGGAAACCACCTATTAGTGAATGTGATTATGTCGCCCACTCTCGCTGAAGGATAGCCACGTTTTCATTATTAATTGCTCTCAAACAACAACGAAAAAATTTTTCGAGAGTCGTTCATCGATTTAAAGGTGATTCTCTTTAAATAAAATATAAAAGGATTAGTAATTAATGTGAAAATAAAAATATTGATACTTCCAATTCAGACTTAACGTTTCTTACCAAGGCCTGCTCATATTCTATCGACTTCATGTTTTCCTCTAATTCAACAAAATCTTCCACTGAAATGGCCGGAATGAACGGTCATATATTACTGAATTATTTTGAGCCCTAACGTCAATGCAAATCTTTTCTTCGCCAGGTTCTAAATCATGGACATAGTTCGAACAAACAGATTCACTAAAATGTAATTCAGGTTTTGGTCTGATCCCCTTTATTATCCATGGTTCTAATATACAATTCCGGTAATGCCCTTTATTATCCATGGTTCTAATATACAATACACCATCACCGCACAATTTATACAGAATTTTAATTATATCCAAAATTTAAATTAAATAAAAATTGTTATCACGATAACTTAACCTAACTAAATTATATAAATAAACGCTAAAAACGTAAAATATTAAATGATTTACCCCAATTTGTTTTAAAAGTTGTATATATTTAATGTGTATTCTCGCTGTTAATTATTATTTTTATAGTTTTTTAATGGACAATGATTATTATCGATAAAACGTTTGACAATTACAAAGTGAAGATAAGTGCAGTGATTACATACGAGTATATGATTCAATTTAAATTGGGTGCGTTCACGAAACGCTTTTAGTTCGCTTCAAGCGAATCCGTTTTTTTCCTTAGAGAGAATCTTGAATTCCCCAAACCCAGCAAATCGGGTTGCCTTATAAATAACAACAGAGTAGAAAAAAATAACTTTATTAAGTTTATTTTGAATCAAAACCAGAGGTTAATAAAAAATTTTCGTAGTTAATTCTTCTCATAGTTCTTAAATCTTATTAAGAAGTTGCTATTTGAATTATCTGAATATAATTTTAGTTTAATCCTATACTTTTTCTGCCAATATTATAAAAACATATAATTTTGAGATGTAATCACCACCTCGAGCTACGAAAAATCGATGAATTTAACATCTATCATAATATAACGTTTAAAACTGGGGCACAATCACAATGAGATTCTACATTACATCAGTGAAATTATATTGTATAAACTGATAGTCCGAACTGCATATGATAACCCATTGAGAAGAAGGAGTATAGAAAAATTGAATTAGAAGCTGGTAGTGAAATTTGGAATTGGATTAAATTTATTTGCGGAGTTGAATTTTTCATAGATATCTGACATTGATGTTTTTATCATTATTAGGCCTTAACCCTTAAGACGCCCCATTTTAATGTTTGTGCTAAACGAATTATTTTAATTATGCCAAATATTAACGAGGTAAAATACTATAAAACACTATCACATGACTAATTCTTATACATTTTAGTTTCATACCTTACGAGCATTATATATCCGATACTCATCACAGACAAATGCCGCCAAATTATCGATTCGTTTTATGTTTACAACAAACGAACAATAAAATTGAAGGTCTAATAAAATATTAATTCACCACAAAAACCATGTAATTTTCTAATTTTCCAATTTTGTATATAAATATGTACATATTTACATTCAATTAAATATTATGTACATCAATTACGATACATCGAGTAATCAATCGAAAATCAACTTGAAGTCTATGTCGACAACGAAAAAAGTTAAAATGAAATTTGTGTACGATTAAATACCATCCTGTACATAATGAGGTCACATCGAAAACTAACGACTGTTATTTATTAAATTTTGTTGTTGTTGTGTTTGGAAAATTCGAAAAAAAAATCTAGCATCTATTGTGAATTTAATGACAAACCGTTAGAATAGAAAATTATTAAAGCACGGGTCGTGCGCCGCTCGCACATAACGTTAAGTTAAGTAAATAATGGCATTCTTACAAACTTTTTGATTTATGCATTTTTATATCCGACCGTGTACCGTTTCTTGAATGCTCCAAATTTATTTAATTTTGAATTCTCAATAAAAAATTTAAATATAGGTACATAAACCATATAAATTCAAATCTGTTATCTATCTATCAATTAACAAGTTAAATTCAAAACCTTGTACTTCTGACAATCAAAGTATTTTTCGAAACTCATCATTAACGACTTTTTTCTCATAAATTATTATTTAACGAATAAACTTTGATTGGGTTTCATTTCCATTAAATTCTTATACGCATATAAGTACTAAGTCTATAAGACAAATGTCAATAAAAAAATCGTGACAAGATGAATGGGAATGGTAGGTGGCCGTCCAAGCAATTAACGAAATATTTACATTTATTGAACGAACTTTTAAATCAAAATTTTTAACGAAACAAACTGGCCAAAAACTATCACTCAAAAATGGTAGCTAGTCAATCGATACAATTAAAAAAATTTTACGATTTGTGTAAATTTTCATAAAAAATAAATTACGAACATGTTAATGATTGGATACTATTCAAGAGTCAGACGTCAGCGATATCGAAGCATGTAAAGCGCACATACCAATTTTGACACACATTTTTGAAACAATGTCCTGTTTTTTATTGTATTTGAGATATCAGATAAATCAGAGAGATTATTTATCTGACAAATCGGATAATATTTTATTTGAAAAGGCTTTTTACCGAATTTTATACAAATATTTAATTTGAGTATCTATCATGAAAAAATAATAAATTAGCGTATTATTAGTTTTACAAAAATTTAATAAAAATCAGATAAACGTAATTACTAAGTAATTAATTAATTACCATTTTCCATAGCGTCCACCATATTTTCTGTCAAAATATTCCTAATATAATTTTTGTCTGAACTATCTGAAGAAAACTTCAGATGGGAAAATAGCGATCTTAGAATGGTCAGAGAAAATAAAAAACGAAGAAACATTTATCAGATCGATCTGATAAAATAAAAAAACGGAAATTTTATCTCTGATCTCTCCGATATTACAAAATCAAGCTAAACGTGAAATTAATCAATCGAAATGTGTTTGGCGGTTTTCATTTATTAAAATATAATGTACAACAATTGTCTACGCTCAATTTAGTCGAAGAAACGGAGGTTGAAAATGAAACCCCCCAACCGCGGCATATCGAAAAGTTCAAAACTTGCGTTACCGGTCCAAATCAAAAATTCCGTTATTGGCCTGTTTTTTTATTGTATTCGAGACATCCGATAAATTGGAGAGGTTATTTATCTGACAAATCGGATAACATTTTATCTGAAAAGGCTTTTTATCGAGTTTTGTACACTGTACTGAAAATATGTAATTGGGCAATTTACCTCAAAAAATAATAAATTAGCATATTATTAATTTTATAATTAATTTAATAAAAATAAACAGTAATAAAAAAACAGATAAATCAGAGAGATTATTTATCTGACAAATCGGATATTTTATCTGAAAAGGCATTTTACCGAGTTTTATACACTGTACTGAAAATATGTAGTTTTGGTATATATCACGGAAAAATAATAAATTATCGTATTATTAACAAAAAATATGATAAAAATAATTACTAAGTAATTTATTAATTACCATTTCTCATAGCGGCGGCCATATTTTCTGTCAAAATATTTCAAATATGTTTTTTCTCTGAACTATCTGAAAAAAAATCAGATGCAAAAATGACGACCTGAGAATGGTCAGAGAAAATAAAAAAACGAAAAAAATGTATCGGATCGATCCGATAAAATAATAAAGGATGAAACACACGAAGAGCAGCGCAACATATTCCAAACAATCCACACTAGCGGCTGCGAATGGGTGTGCACATCAAGCAGCGCAGCAGTTTATTTTGTTTTAGTAGTAAAATGCACTTGTCTCAATTTTATTGAGGTTATGAGTAGCATCAAAGAGCAGTCTATTGAAGCTGCTAGGTGTGGAACCTATTGATGCCGCGACAGATGCAACTTCATTCAATATAATTTTTTTAAATTTAAATTTTTCTATTAAAATTACAAAATATTTGATTTCTTTTATTGGAAATACGTATATTTCCACACGAGCTATGATCTTGTTACATTAAATAAGCGAATAAGGCAATATTTAAATTGGCTGCTCGCTGCTGCTGCTTGGTGTGTTTCATCCTTAAAACGGAAAAGGCTTTCTTTTTATCTCTCTGATCTCTCCGATGTAATAAAAAGTCAAGCCAAAATGGCCTATTTTTTATTGTATCCGAGATATCCGATAAATCGGAGATTATTTATCTGATAAATCGGATAATATTTTATCTGAAAAGGCTTTTTATCGAGTTTTGCACACTGTACTGAAAATATGTAATTGGGGTATCTATCTATCACGAAAGAAATACTAAATTAGCGTATTATTAATTTAATAATTACAAATTAATTTATAATTACCATTTCTCATAGCGTCCGCCACATTTTCTGTCAAAATATTTCAAATATGTTTTTTCTCTGAACTATCTGAAGAAAAATTCAGATGAGAAAGTGACGATCTGTTTTTTTATTACATCGGAGAGATCAGAGAGATAAAAACAAAGTCTTTTCGGTTTTTTTTATTTTATCGGATCGATCAGATAATTTTTTTTTTTCGTTTTTATATTTTCTCTGATTAATCTCAGATCGTCATTTTTCTATCTGAATTTGTTTTCAGACAGTTCAGAGAAAAAACGTATTTGAAATATTTAAACAGAAAATATGGCGGACGTTATGGAAAATAGTAATTAATAAATTAATTTGTAATTATAAATAAATTAATTGTAAAATTAATAATACGCTAATTTATTATTTCTTCGTGGTAGAAACCCAAAATAAATGGACAATAACAAATATATTATTTTTATTAAATGAAATAAAAACGGAGTTCATTAATCTTCAAAATGGTATAATATTGTATGTGTTGTTAACTATTTCCGTCAATACTAACATATTTTAATAAAAATGGAATATTATAATTTGTACTTTTCAATATTACTCGTATAATTTGTTTTAATTATTTTGACGTTTCACAAGTCATAACTTCAGCTGAAATGTCAGTCGATTATCTAATGTTCAATGGTCTTCACCTATTTTTAGTACAGTGTATAAAAAAGTTCGTAATAAGCCTTTTCATATAAAATATTATTAGATTTGTCAGATAAAATATCTCTTTGATTTATCTGATACCTCGGACACAATAAAAAACAGGCCATAAGTATTTTATTAATTACCATTGCTCATAGCGTCCACCATATTTTCTGTCAAAATATTTTAAATGTTTTTTCTCTAAACTATCTGAAAAATTGATCAGAGAAAATAAAAAAATGAAAAAAATGTATCGGATCGATCCGATAAAATAAAAAAACTCTCTGATTTCTCTGATGTAATAAAAAAACAGGCCATATGAAATTTGTGTCGGTGGAGGAATCAATCCCTATGCAAGAAAACAAGGATGAAACGGGTTATAATAGAATATATCAGTAGAGTACTAGAGTACGCTGAACTTGATAAAGATTTTTTTGGATTTTGGTGCCAAAATCGAAACCGGTACACAGCCCGCCTCCAATACATTATTATTATTTACGAAATGTTTTAGAAAATTTTCCCGGTTAAGTACGAGGTTGGCTTTTGATCGGTGACTTGATAAGTCTTTAGAATGAAAAAGTAAACATAATTTTTTTTAAGTAAAAATCACTTTATTTTACAACATAGTCTCCTTTTAGCTGGATATACTTATTCCAACGTTTTTCAATATCGCTCCATTATTTTTATAAATATGATTTTTCAAACTCCGCCGAATAAGCGTTCGTTTCAGCTATTATTTCATCTTTTGTCCTAAATCTCTTTAAACCGAGCCATTTTCTTCATGTTTTAAAATACGAAAAGTCACAAATGCTTGGATCAGGTGAATATAGTGGATGGGGAAGCAATTTGATGCTTAATTCATCCAATGCTTGGTGTGTTTTCCTTGATGAATGTGATGGTGCATTGTCATGAAGAGCATTTTTTCTTCAAATGTGGCCGAAGTTTATTAATGTTTTCACTCAAAATGCTTCATTATTAAGCGAAGCATGCATAATATTCACCTGTGACGGTCTCACGCTTTTCAAGATAGTCGATGAATATTATGCCTTTTGCATCCCAAAAAGCAGTGTCCATAACCTTACCAGCTGATGCAACAACTTTTGGTTTTGTTAGACCACAGTGTAATGATCCATGTTTCAACCCTTATGAATCGGCGCAAAAATTCAATTGAGAAGTGGTCATGCGATTCATTTTTTGAATATTTGTTAAACGCGCGGCACCCATCTTGCTGGCAGCTATTTCATACGCAATTCTTCGTGATGTTTATACTGTGTTTTATTATTCGAGCACTATCCGGAGCCGAATGGAAACTTTCTACTTAAACTGCAGCTATTATTCACTGGTGTCGCTATACCATAAAAATGAAAAATAAATGCATTCATAAAACAACCATTTATCACCTAAAATATACTAATCGACATTTATTTTGACCTGACGTTATAAACAAAAATTCATCTTGCTGCGTTTTAAATTTTTATTGTCAGATTAAGTTTCTAATGGTTTTGCGGGGTATAAAAAATAAAGGCCTTTTCAAATTTCCCATTGAAATGGATAGCGCTCCCCATAGCGGCTCCCGATAAATAGGTAGAGCAAAATATTTTATGTCGGTTTTTAACTAAAAAGCTTCTAATATGCAAAAATAGCGCGCTAAAATTGGGTGTTCCGGATACTTCTATCGGGCGCTAATAAAAAACATGGCTACTGTCAGCGATCTAGCGCAACTTTATACGACGCTCATTCATAAAGATTTCATAGGCTTTTTCAACCATTTTTAGTGTTGCTCAATCAAATGTCATAAACATTTTGACAGCTTTCGTTTAAAAGAACATACTTTACAAAGAAGTTGTTACTAGTGACGGATAGATGGCATTACTCTAAACAGTTATCAATCCAATGTCGTAGTTTACAGATGTTTACAACAATTTTATTATAAAGTTATGCAAAATTATGTAAACAAATAATAAAATATTAATAAAACGATATTCTATAATTAATGCACTTCAACTTAAGCAACAAATTCGTTTTAATTTTAATACATATTTTGTCAGCTCGCTGAATGTTTTCCACCAGTGGAATTTTCGATTACCATAAATTCCGATTAAAACCCGACCGCAACAGAAGGTCGTAGGATTCTAAAAATCTTTATGCCAGAAATTCAAACACATTTTTTCTTCTTGATATATTCATTGTATTTGATTCAAATCTGCAGATTAGCAGAAATTCCAGCTATTGTGTTAATCGATTACCTATGAACAGAACATAGTATATTATATATATATAATCAGAAGTGGCAAGCTCAGTTGAAATTTTGAATTGACCACAAATTTGAGCGATATGAAAATATCCAATCAGAATATGTAATCGAAGTGCCAATTACTAGAACATTTAACTTCAGAATCAAATCAGATAGCAGCACGTTCGAATAGCCGTTTGATTAAAAATATCGCTGCCTTCAGCAGATGCCCAATGGAATCCTCAAACATTAACCAGACGATGAGCCATTCAATTAGGCATCATTAGACGTGTGTAAGGAAAATTATCGTTTTTATCACACTATAAATTTGGTTCGTCTCAAAGTCACTTTTTGGTATAACAAATCGAAGACAAGTGAATGGCTCATATTTTTCTAAGATGGTGGTTGGCAAGACTGTAACAGTGACTGGTGAGTGTTACATCACCTTGCCGTTGCTAATTTACGAAATTGGTTTTGAGAATAAGTAGTTTCAGGACGGTGGAATCGCACACACAAAACAAGTGTCTTAACGATGTCTACTAGCACTTTATTTGGCCACTCCAGAATTCATCCATCAACAAATGGATAATTTATCGTTATAATTTTTGAAATTCAAATATTACAGCTGGTGGTTAACGGTCTCTGGTTTATATGATTTTGTTTTTAACATTTTAGGCGAAATTGGAAGGTTCATTTTCTGGTATGAACTTTGCATCACTCATTCCTTCACAAGAATGTATACACAGAAAAAAACTTGCTACAACGTAGAAAAAAGTGAATGATTCAAGAAAAATGAGCACTTGATTTTCAGCTAAGATAACTTTTTCATAATGCAAACTTCCAATTTCTTCATTTGATGTTTTTATTTAAATATTAAAATAATGTTTTTTTTATCATTGAAAGAAATTCAATTTCTTAAAGCAAGAAAATATTTTATTGTAGAGAAAATCGTTTTTTTCAATTTTTAATATCTATTTCTTCATTAAAGATAACAAATTCATGTTTTAAGGTAACCGTATCTCAAAATGCAATAAATTGAGTCTTGTATTAAACTTTTGCTTTAAGAAAAGACTAAGGAAGTTAGCTACATTTCAAAACCAAGGTTTTTGTTGTCATTTTTCAAACAAAACATGTTAAAAAGCAAATAAGAACTAATTTATCGGTTTAATGTATCTTAAAATTATAATTAATAATGTAAAATACAATTTCAAAAATAGCATTAGTATGAAGATAAATAAAACGAATTTCGTTTCAATTTAATTTTTTTTTTTTTTGCTCATTGTGAGAGATAACTTTTAAGGTAAAAGTTTAAGGCAAAAGGTAAAGGCAATTATTTTTCTATTCTTCTTCTCGAAATGAATGAACGGTTCTCCTCTTCGAGACAGCCCTCATCAAATGTGCTATGAGCGAAAGTTATAAAATTAGTAGTTTTGAGGATCGCACACTTAGGCCTGCTTGAATTCGACCTAAATTTCTACATTACTACTACTAAAAGGATACAAAAAAATTGGTATTTTTGACCTCAACACACATTAATAGAAATAGCGGAAATCGAAAAAAAGGAAGGTTTTCATTGAGCCGACAGGAGCAAAAGTTAAAGAGTATTAGAAATTTATTTCACGGAACGGAATATTTTCGATCAACGATGTTCAACAAAAATAAAAAAATTGTGGGGAAATTTAAAATTGATTTAAACCAACTATAGACTAATGCATCCGATTCTACATTTTTCCACTAAGGCCTATTATAGTTATGATCAGTTGCTTTTCCATCGGCACCGTTAGTTCGGTTGGCGACATTAATATTTGCAGGAGCAAAAAATAACTAAACTACAATTATAAAATCTAATTCTTAATCCCAGCTGTCAGTTTCAGTTATAAATATAAATCACTTGTGCATTATGCTTTTATTTTTAAATGAACATACATTAAAGTATGTATTTGCATAAATTCGTTACTATAATCAGAAAAAGACAATGAATTTCAACACAATAAATTTTCCACTCAAATTCTAAAAATATTTTATATTTTTTTCCAAAAATAAAAGTTGTGAAAATTTTTTTCGAAATAATTTTCTTTGTAAATTTAATTCCATTTTCATTGTAGCATACCAAAAATATTTTCGTTTATGCGTCATCATCGTCGTCAGTACAGTCAACCTCTATATGTTTTTCTACATAGATTCTTAAAAACGAATTTACTAGAATTTTATGGATACTTTGACATGATTTATAATTTCTACATATTATAGGGTTGTTTTGAACATCAATTGCCGGTGATCCATCCATTATCTAAAACGTGACTAATTGCATTGTAAATGATTGTTGATTTATCTCCCATTTGTACGAGGAACTTTCAATAACAAATCTTTCTTTACACGCTTTACATGACATAATGCCGCGGGTCTGTTGTTTGTACGTATAAGAGTCATTGTACGCTTACATTTTTTATTTTGTTTTATTTGACACAATTTTGAAATCGACAGACAACACCGAAAATTTGTTTAGTTACAAATGAGTGCACTAAATGATTTTTGGTGCGCTTATTGTGTTTGTCTATCAATTTATGGGTTTTCCAAATAATTTCAAAAAATTATAAAAACATTTTTCTAGTTTTTCTTTCAAAATTTTTGTAAGCGAAATTTTTTTGTTTTAAATCAATTTTGCTTCGGGAGAAACTTCATCGTTGAAATACAATGGTGCGAGGTTGATAAATAACATGCTACAGTTTTTTTTTTCACGATTCGCGTATATTAGACGAAATGGGTTACCTATCAAAATAAATCAATATATTTATCTGTATATATTCATACCTGTATACTATTAAATTCATCGTTTGTTTACCTTTATCAATTTATCGAATTATGACAGGATATGATTTTACCATCAAGCGCACGTTCATGCAATTCTGTTGTGTATTAATTAATTTTTGAAATCCACAGTTTATTATGCGCCGGTTATGCATACCAAATCGATTGAATATCCGATTTATTTATACATTTGCTAAATAAACGTTATTTTGTAATTGTCCTTCATGTACTATAAATATCGATATTGTAAAGTTACGTACGTATTAACCCTATAATGATAAATCAATTTGAATATTTTATTACAATTCCCGCTAGGCACTCCACATATTTTGACATTTTGTTTATTATTCCACCCTCATGTACTATTTCTTGTCTATTTAGGTCGAGAACGTTTTTATTAATTTTTAATGTCGAACTATCTGAGTTGTGAACGAGTGAATGGACGACATAATTTTTTAGGTAGAGATGGGAAGTAAAGTTTTCAAACGTCTATTCGTAAATGTTTTAAAAGAAAAATATTCGATTATTTGATTAGTTTTTTATATTTAGTTGTTCATAACTTTTAGAGCACATTGTAAATCATTTACAGGCAATGCGAGTTAACTTAACTTTGGGGTTTTTAATTAATAAAGAAGCTTTGTTGAATTACAGTTGAGGCTTAAATTAACAAATCAGGAACAAAATGGGGAATTTGTTTTCTTCAATTATCTATTTCCGTAGAATGTGAAGATGTTTTTTTACAAAAACCTGTTGATTAATTTACTCCTGGTGAAACAACAAAAGGGAACTTGTAGGGTCAACGACACAAACCAACCAAAATTTGGGGAGTTCTAAGCTTCTAAGTTTTACTTTATCTATCCATATGTAAATAAAATAGAAGAGATAAGAAATCATAATAAAGTGTTTTAAAAATATATGTCCGTCTGTCTGTCCGCACGCACCAGTTCCGTTGTTCGGCTTTCACGTCAAAACTACTGTTTTGTGACAACTATTAACGTTTAATGTTTAAAACATAACCACCAGCCATTGTCCAGTTAATGAAAATTTATTTTAATTGTTTTTCCTACACAACTGTCAAATTGTTATTTTGACGTTAGAGAAAAATGGTTTATTGATGACTGTTAAAGCTGGGAATGTGACATCTAACGCATCAAAAATAAGCTCATTGAGTCTTTTTTTCCATGCACTTTTAGCACGGCATACTTTATGAAAATAAAAATTAACATAGAAAAATGTACCCAATAAGTTTAATTTTTTTGCCGTCAGATCCACTTGTAGTTGTATAGAATAATACAAATCCAAATGGAATTATTAGCGCCTTCTTTGATCAAATTTTATTTGTTACGTCATTAACCGCCCGATTCTGACGATAAGACTACTAATGCCCAGTTGTACAGAAAAATGACTAACGTTGTGCGCCAGTTAAATGTTTTATGAAATCTAATTTTACAGTCAGAAAAAAATCATCGCAAACTTGTTTAAATATATTTTATTCCGTTTATTTAGCTTGTGTATAAATATTTGAATGGTCAATTTTGATTGATTAGCTTTTTAACTACTCGTTATATATTTTCATGGAATAAAATATATTTAACCTAGTTTGCGTTGATTTTTTTCTGACTGCAAAAACAGATTTCATATAAAACATTTAACTGGCGCACAACTAACAGGCCGTTATTCATTTTTCTGTGCAACCGTTCATAAAACCATCTTAGCTAAGACTTTATTGTAAACATTTTTTTAAGACTAACGCCTCTATTGAAATTCTGAAGGCAGTATAATCTTAAATAATATATTAGAAAATCTCCAAAGACTTTTGTAGAGCTGTCAAGACCAAATTTTCAACATATTGTTCAAATTTATGAACGAAAAGCGATAATTCAATCCAAAATTGTCAAAAAACATAAACTTATGCTTTATGTTAATTTGTCTATGTTTAAATGCCAAAATTACTAACTGGAAACGTCAAAATTATCATTCCTAAGACCAACTACATATTTCGTTGATATAAGACAATTTTTTTTTTTTTTTTTTTTTTTTTTTTTACCGGACAAGTCGTGCAGTGGTTAAAGCTTCGGCACTTGTTGAACCGGGAGGTGCTGGGTTCGAATCCCATCAGAGGCTGGATGCAAATCGAATTTTCATCATCGATTACAACCGGTGATGTTAATAAACACAACTAAGACCCTCTGATGGAGTGCAGAATTCAGCGCCGACCCACCGTCCATGTCAATGTACAGGTTGACATGGAGCTTGCAATGTGCAGGTGGTATACTGTAGTTGTGTGAGTAGGTGAATAGGTGAATGGGTTAATGATGTGGCGTGAATGCGTGGTATCACAATGGGCCAAAAAATGGCCTAAGTGTCAACCACTGAAACCTAAAACCTAAAGACAATTTTTTGAGATTTCTGACAGATAAGACTAAGTGCAGAATAATAATTTAAAGGTTACAGTCTTCGTTACGACAAAAGTTTTCGCTAACGCAGAAAATACATCTGTGACTGTATGTCAGAATCGGGGGGTTAAACAAATTAGAAAATCGCAGCCAATGTTATGGAAATGTTTAACACTTTGAAATTTTCAAATCAAATTGGTGATGATTTCACTAGCCATGCATGATAGGGTACCTTAAAGCGCCCAATAATTATGGAAGTGTAAGTTTTAAAAATATTTACAACAACATTATTCACACAGGCTGGGCTTATGCGTGGATTCCATAGTGAAAATATTTTTGTTCGGTAAAAAATTCTGGGAAGTCAGATTGGAAGCATTTTAACGAAACGAAAAATTTTCAAAATTTTATTTTACCCTACAATGAACGTATTTGGACATTTGACTATAATATTTTTTTTACCATAAAATGGTCGTAGCGTGTGAAAAATATTTCTCATACTGTTTTTTGAAGAAAAATGTTGTCATAAAAAGTATTGAGTTTCATACATTTTCCCCTCTCTCGGTATAAACAGAACCAGCAATACAGCGACAAAATACATTTGTCTGCCGGCGATATCGCTTTGGTAAACACAACAAGCGCGTCAGCGTTGAAGCGACAAAACAAGAAAAATTATAATAAATTAACTCTAAAATATTTCATTTATCTTTTTACCGACTCTATTTAAATTTTTTTACATAAAACATTATGTACAACATTCAGATTTGGTTGAAATTCATTTAAAAACAGTTGTTTACCAACACAATAATCTGAAACTTATATTGGTAGTACTGCAGTGCCGGCGACAAAATTAGAATAGATTCTAAAAAGAATTCGGCAACATCGTCGTCGTCACCAGCGACATTGGTTGTGTTAGCATCCTATGGTTTATGTGTATTTTAATTTGACATGCGTTGTATCTTGTCGCTGTATCTCTGGTTCTGTTTATACCTTTACTCTATTCTTTTGCCAGTAGATTTTACTTAAAATTTTTTTTGTTTCTCTCTAACAAGAAAAACATTTTTATCTTTATCTCGTGTAAATTTTACTGAAAAAAAATTGTTTCACTGTGGAATTCACGCATTACTAGAATAAATTAAATTATATATAAGGTGTAGATTCAAAGATATCCAACACCAATCATCGTGACATAATAATTTAATAACGAGCTTATTGTTAGCTGCACCTGCAACTTGAAAACTCATAATGTACATATTTACTGAAATAATTTTCCCAATACCAAGTGAATTTCCTGAAACCAGAAATTATTAAAATCGTTTTATTATTAATTTTTCCGTAAGAATAAAAGTTGATTGATCCTGCCCGCAATAGATAAATTTGTATTGCCTATTTTTTGTCCCTCCTTCTTTTATTTATTTTTTGCTTTTTTCTATTATATATATAACCTAATTTCGATCAGTGTTTTTTTTAAACTTTTGAAAAAAAATTTAATTAAAATATTCAAAAATCTAATTTTTGCGAAATAAGAAAACAAGTGTTTAATAAAATGTATTTATTAAGCGTAAAATTTCCAATGTGTGCTAAAATATTATTCATAAAACGTAACGGCTCTATAAACGTAAAATTTGTTTTATAACTGTGCAGCACAAAATTCTATGACGGAAAGTTACATATCAAGATTTCGATAGCGAATAACTCGAAAAACTTGTAATTCTGTGAAATGGTTTTCACATACAATATTTATGTTGTTACCAATAGCATCTCTATGGCAGCAAAAGTTGCAGCTAATGCCAATTGCCTAAATAATATTTTTGAGTTTGAGAAAACTCGAGTAAAAGAAATGAAAACCCAATTTTACTCGAGTATTTATATGTATACACATACAAAGAAAATTTACCAAAAATGTTCCTGCCATAAATTGAAATTCGGTTTAAGTAATAATTCGACTCCTGAAAGTTCGATTTATAGAAGTTTGAATGTATTACTTTTCTTATATGCACCTAAATGTTGATAATACCAAACATACACGTACAGTTGTAACAAATAGTTTGTCTATGATATACACAGAAAATATATTGTTTTTAAGATATACAAACAAATGCCGCCAACTGTAATAATATGTTGTTTGACATCTGTACAATACACTCTTATTTTAATTTTCTTAATTAATTTACATAAAATTCAATATTTTTAAGATAAACAAACAAAGCAAATTTTATTTATAACGCGAGTTTATGTCAATATTCGAGTGCCAGTGTCAATATTCGAATTTGGTTACAGCAGCGAATTTATTTCGTATTGATCATTACAGGGGTGAGAATTCTATTTGTGAAAATCATATTTTACAACGCTGTATCTTTTTCTCTGTAATGGTATTATGACTGGCTCTTTCCCGATTTCTCCAGCTTCAAAATTCCAAAAATCCAATTGAAGTGAGAAAAATAATCCGTACTCAAAATTAAATAAGAGTGAGTGCTTATAATGTATAATAAATTTTGTACCAAAAAGTGAACAAAAAAAAGCCGCCCAACGAGCAATTCTAGCAGTTTAGAATTTTGACACAATACTATTTGTTAGATATCTCCATCTTTTTTATCAATTGCAGGCAAGACGAATAGTTTTAAGTGAATTGAACAAAAATATTTTATTGCAAAACTATTTGAAGTGGTGATCTGAGGATGGTTTCAAACAGTTTTTAACATTTTAATTGGTACACAAAATGTTTGTTTATACCTACAAAATGTACATGACTTATGAAAATTGTGTTATCTCTTTCTCTTTTGTTGTTTCATTCCTAGTCTCCGTTTACTTTTCTTATTGCACTTTTTTCAAGCCAGTGTCATAGTTGTCAAAGTTACAGCTATAGAGTTTTTACATTTTCAAAATCGGGTCATAAATCGCACTGAATTTAAATGTAACACGTGATCGTCAATGTGATTAAACAATAATATTCTTGTCAACGCACTATTTCGCAATTATCGTACACCTATGGTACACAATCACTTTTTACAGAATTAATTCCCATTGCAACAGAAATTAATTCACAGACTACAGCGGGATTTATCTAGTGAAAGACTATGCGTCGAAAAACAAATTTTCAGTTACATATACCATCCTTCTCAGGATATGCTTGCAGATTGATCCACGATTACCAGCGGGGAGAGTTCGAGAACTTTAGAACCGCATGAGGACTCCAGTGTGAATAAAGGGAAGTGTCGGAAACATTCCTACATCGATGTCTCAGATAAAACCCATATTTAATATAATGAATTCCTAATTTTGTAGTGTAAATATTTTTTGGTTACTTTTGAAGGTACCAACTTTGGGTCAAAATTTATTTTTATTGAAGAATTTCATGGCCGTGGCAAGACATTTTTCTATAAAAAACTGTTTCAATTAAATAAAAATATAGTGTCAGGTGTATGGCCTTCACCGGAATTTCGTCGAATTTGTTACCTGTTGGATGCACACTGCACAGTGCACAAGACCTTTACTCTCAAAGTGTGGTCGATATCCAAATCACTTTCATGTAACAAAGCTTGATACTTTTAACACGAAATACAAACTGCACAATATGAATAAGCTGTTTCGAGCAACATTCGGTACAAATTGGCCATTGGGCGGTAAAACTGTGGCTATCAATGAGGAATTTCATCATTAATAAGTGACGTCTGTTTACCGATTCTGGTTTTCCTATAAGAATAGGAAATAGGAAAAAATTTTAAATTTTTATAGCAGTTTTATGTTTTTTCCTATTAGCTTATTCTGATGTGTCTTATAGAAATTTCTCCTTTCCTATTTATCGCAGTTTTGGCGTTTATTTCTCCGCACCTACTTTGGATACGGAAAGTACCTTTTCACATTAATCTAGTATGAAAGTTTGATATTTACTTCTAGTTTAGCGAGTACACCTATCATCTTTCTGAAATTTCTTGAACCGCCTAAAACCGACTTAAACTCCATGAACAAAGACCGTCTTCTATAGAAAGGTCTCATTCGTAATTAAAATTTTAAAATCGACATCGAGATATATTCGATATTATTACAATGTCATTTATTATATCAATCATCTCTAATTATTTTCCGTATAAAAATCATTAATTTTCATAATTTTATAAAAGCGCCTGACAATAAACCGCATTCGTTATAAAAAGTTAAATTTTAGTAGTTGAACATTTTTTGACATTGTATCATAAATTATTACAAAGAAACAAAAATAATTATGATAAACTTGTCTATCTGACCTTTTCACTATAACACAATAGAAATTATTTTTCGTCTACAACAGTTAATTTAATTCTTAGAAAACAAATAATTGTTTTGACTACAAGACTATACGCATTGTTGATATTTTATTGATAAGATTACCAGCGCAATATGTAATGTTTGTGTAATCCATTTTCATATTCAACGACATTTCCTAAACGTCATTACAAATTCATTTATTAATTTCTAATTTTTTCGTCTATTTCCAGGTAAATTTGTGCTTGCAGACAACGTAATACACAACAATACAAGAGTTATCCAACCAAAAACACTTGTGTAACTATAACGTCGAAAACTGCACCACCGCAGAATAAAAACATTCACTCATAATTCTAAACTATGTATACTTGAAAACGAAAATAGCTATACGACTGCAAAAAACTGTTCATTTCAATTCAATTTCGTTTTCATTTCCAACTGAAGTGAAAAATAATTACGAAAATTGAATGGAAATAAAAAATTAAAAAACCATTACGATATTATATAGTTGTGTTTGTGTATGCATATTGTATTCGGATAGAGCCAGACTAGAGTTAAATATTGCATGCAAATATGTACAGCGGCCATTATTTATTTTAATGACAAAACGCAAACATATAATCTGTCGCATATATTTCGGATGACACGTCATTGATTTTGGTTTTAAACTCACCATATTTGGTTATCGCACACGATACGATATGCACGATAATGCGAGCCAAATAAAAAGTAATAATAGTATTATTAATAAAAAAATAGTTAGTTAGTCATAAATATAAATTTGCGATTAACACTGTGAAGGGATGGAATTGTATATGGAATAGGCAAAACGGTGTGGTTCTAGGGGCAGAACCTCTTAGTATGATTTGTTTACAAGCAAATTTGGCGTTTTATTCTCACTGATTGCGAAATGACATAATGATAAGCCATAGCAGAGGCAACTTATTAAAATTTAGAAAAATATAAAACAGTTTCGTAATGAATGCGTAAACTGTTTCTATGAATACAATCAACATATCAAAACATTTTGGGTTTTTGGGAATACGTATATGAAGTTTTACGGAACATAACATGTTCATCGATGACAATATCAGAAATACATTTTAAATTTAGAGGTTTGTTCAAATAAGTCATTTATTTGTTATAAACTGCCAATGGATTTTTTCTTGAACCTTTGTACCAAAGAAACTGACAAGAATCGTGTTTAACCTACAGTCTACACTTATAGGTTAGTGCACACGATGTCAAAATGTAAAAAAATGGAAATGTTGGATCTGGATGTATCTGAATATGCGTTACTAGAAAATTATGGACTAACACTAGTAGCTGCACCTTAATTTTCTGAGTATAGCTCGCACCTGGTATATAACCCACAGTATAAAAAGATCAACTTTAAAAAAAATATATACTCACGCATATTGTTCACTCATTCTATAACCAAATTTAATTTTTATACTATAATCAGTATTTGGTAAGTATAATGTTTTCTCTACTTTTCGAATCGCCAAAAAGGCCCAAAAAATAAGTTTATAGGTTAGTAATAACTGATAGGTTCACTACATCTATCGGAAAAATTGTAAAACATAAAATATGGCCTAGAAAAATGACTTTAATTGACGATTGGGGGTTGGGGGGGGATCACGAGTGGCACGTAGTGGAAAAATTTAAAACTGAACGAGCTATGCCAATACGAAAATAATCCAGCTATGCCAATTTGAAAATACGGGTGTTCAACGCGTGTTTCAATTGACGATTGTAAAATTTGAAAAACCCAGCTAGCGGAAAAAATAAAATTTAAATTAGCTATCCTTCAATGACATTTCGTAATAACAAAAATCACGCGTGTTCAAATTAATAGGGAAGAACCCCAGTCTACTTTGACGGCGTCAAGTTAATTTTGCAGCATTTGGTAGAATTTAAAATGAATGTGATAGAATTCGCCGAGGAGAATGACAACAGAAGTGCGGGTGAGAGAAAGCAATAGAAGATTTTAAATGTGATGCCTCGATAAAATGTAATAAAAAATACAGTCGTCCACATTGGCCTGAATTAAAACTTGATTTAAAGGAATTGGTTCTTACAACGCAGGAGCAAACCCGAAAAGTGTCGGTTTATGGTCAGAGATAAGTTAAGCAAATACGTGTAGTTACGTCTGTGGGTCAGCTAGTCCCCAATGATTGGGAAGAAAAGTGGCTATGTTTCAAGAGTATGTCAGCAGTAGGCTTAAAGAGAATGTCAATTCGTCGCAATTGGGAAATACGGATGAAGTGCCCGTCAGCCTCAACATGCCATCTACAAGAATAATTCAATTATTAATCGTGGTCAACATTTAATAAAAAACTTATGTTAATTCTCATACCTAGGTAGAACCTTAAACTAAGAATAATTTTCAATTTATATCAGTTCACATAGTCAATTTTGCAATGTTTTGTATTGTTGACAGATCGCGCTTTCAAAACAAAATGTAGATAAGTTTCTTTTTCTGTACATAATATTTATGTTCCGATTCTCAACAATGATACTTTAATGTTAACACTTTGACTGCCAAGGAGCGCGAACGCGCTCCTCTATACACTGAAATACTTTTCGTAAATAAAATACTTCGAAAAATAAAATACATTTTTAAATTTCTAAGTTCTTCTATAGCACGTGACACTTTTAGTTAATTCTGTAAAAATCAAGTTGGTACTCAAAGGATTAGTCACATGTTCCAAATGATATTCATACTTGTCGTTCATGATAGCACTGAACCAACCACGTCTGATGTTTTATTAAAATTTGCTTGAAATAAAGTAAAATTTATTAATTTCCAAATTGTTTCGAATCGGCTATTGATAAATTTGAACTAAGTTTGAAAGTTCGAACTTAATATTAGGCACATTTTGATTTCTGAAGCTTAGAGACACCTATGAATAGTTGGTAAGAACTAATTACCAATGTAGTTAGACAGAAATTTAGGCAGAAAAATCGACATGAGACACATATACTGTGATGATAAGTTCCTACAAGTTTATTAGTAGATTACTCTAATATCCATAAAGCAAAATATATTTGATATTCCGTTCTGAACTGCAAGCTTAGAATCCTTAGAATTTGTCAATTGCCGATTAGAAATATTTTGAAGATTGATAAATGTTAATTATTTGTTAAATTTTTATTAAAAATCGTTGCAGTTGAAAAAAATTGCAGTTTGTGTTGCGGCAACTATAAGTGGCTGGTTGTCTAAATTTTCGACTAGCTATATTGATGGCAAGTTTATGCCAGTTATTTGTAGATATCTGTACTGTTCATAAACTGAAATGTTTCTATGGACATATTTAGTACCAAACTGCAAACTTAGTTCACATTTATCATTTATTTCAGCAAATTTTAATTAAATATTAGACGCGGTTTGTTGATATATGGACGGCTGGTATGAACTTGTCATTTGATTTGTTGAATAGATGCCAACAATTAGACAAAAAAGATCGGTGTGAGGCACACGGTATCAAATCCGATGGTTTTCGACAATTTTTTATGCCAGAAATTCATTCAATTTACCGTCTTTGTTGAACAAACTATATATAGTGCTATAGCAATGAGCATACCCAATCTGAATCTGCACTCAGAAGTGCCAAGATCGGTTTAAATTTATGTCAGAGATCGTTTTGGAAATTAATTTCGCAAAAATTTATTCGACGAAAAACTTGTAACAACCAAGCCAGAACTATAAAACAAGTATTCGTTCATTTGAATAATGAACGAATAATTATTTGTTTTAGTTCTACTCACCAATTCGCGGCTTTGGTTTTCATTACAAGGGTACCGGTGTGAAGTTTTTGGACAAAAGTTTTTGGACAAAAATTTACGCGAGTGTTCTTTGTGAAGTTTTTGGACACATTTTTATTTTTGGACAAAATTTTTTGTAAGTGTTTAATTTTAACAGTGTATTTATTTTATATTAAAATCGAAACAATATTGATAACAAATATATATAAAACAAAAGAAATGGTTTAACATTAAAAAATCTAAAATGCTCATTCTTATAAATTTTTCAATAAATCACGTACCGTACTGTATAACACAAAATAACTCAGAGATTGGCTCGCATAGTGACTTATGCATTCGAAAGGGGGTACTTTTAGCTATTTAAATCAGTTAGCCCCATCTCGAAATGATGAACTAGACTCATGTATTGAATTTTTAAAGTTTTACCAATATAGCGAGTCCGCGTGTCCACGGATGTTCTACTGCTCTAAGCCCGAATAGCAAAAATCTCAGAGATTGGCTCGCATAGTGACTATATACGTTCGAAAGGGGATACTTTGAGCTATTTAAATCAGTTAGCCCCATCTCGAAATGATGAACTATATAGGCTCATGTATTGAATTTTTAAAGTTTTACCAATATAGCGAGTCTGCGTGTCCACGGTTGTTCTACTACTCTAAGCCAAATAGCAAAAATTTCAGAGATTGGCTCGCATAGTGACTATATACGTTCGAAAGGGGATACTTTGAGCTATTTAAATCAGTTAGCCCCATCTCGAAATGATGAGCTAGGCTCATGTATTGAATTTTTAAAGTTTTACCAATATAGCGAGTCTGCGTGTCCACGGATGTTCTTAAAATATTATTTTGAATCATTTTATTCCTTTAGATTACGGGCTACTAACCCAAACCCCGGCTTTTATAAAAATAAAAATAATATTGTTATTTCAATTATTTTATTTCAATTTTTATTTTTAATCCACATACGGGAAATATTTTTAAATGAGAGTGAAAGATGAAATGAATGAGATGAAAAGGCAATCTATTGAGACAAACCTATTGTAAAATGTACTATTTACATTAAAGGAGCTGTGTGATCTACTTGCTTTAGTAAATCTTAGCGCGCGGTTTCGACAATCGGTAACGCAAAAGTATCCCCTTTCGAACGTATATAGTCACTATGCGAGCCAATCTCTGAGATTTTTGCTATTCGGCTTAGAGCAGTAGAACATCCGTGGACACGCAGACTCGCTATATTGGTAAAACTTTAAAAATTCAATACATGAGCCTAGTTCATAATTTCGAGATGGGGCTAACTGATTTAAATAGCTCAAAGTATCCCCTTTTGAACGTATATAGTCACTATGCGAGCCAATCTTTGAGATTTTTGTTATTTGGTGTATCATTTTATACAGTATGGTACGTGATTTATTGAAAAATTTATAAGAATGAGCATTTTAGATTTTTTAATGTTAAACCATTTCTTTTGTTTTATCAATATTTATTATAAATATTGTTTCGATTTTAATATAAAATAAATACACTGTTAAAATTGAACACTTACAAAAAATTTTGTCCAAGAAATAAAAATGTGTCCAAAAACTTCACAAAGAACACTCGCGTAAATTTTTGTCCAAAAGCTTTTGTCCAAAAACTTCACACCGGTTACAAGGGTTTGTATTGACAACTGTAAGTTCTAACCGTAGCTCTGAAATGAGCTGAAAGGAGCAATACTATTAAAAAAAAATCCTGGAATACAAAGAGCCGGAAATGGCTAACTTCGACATTCTAGAAGTTTGTCGTTTAGCCATACAAAACTGAACCAGAAGTGCCAATAAAACCACATGGTTGGCCTTCCAAATTTTGTAATACCTTATAGGAATTTTCATATATGGTAAAATGAGTTCGCGAAACCTAAATGTGTCTACACTTTTAAAATATTTAGACTTCCACTAAAAAATTTCTCATTACTCTTTCTATGAAATTGTGTTGCCACACAATTACTGTGTATAAAGCGCATTAACGAGTCATTACGTCTCGATATTTTAGTATCACTTAGTATTAACCCCCACTCTGTGCATAGCTTACAAAGACGATGTCTGTGACAGGAGTCAATCTTACCTCACTATAGTGCATTTTTTATAGAAATAATTAGATATTGTTCATAAATAAAATTCGCTAGGTCAAAGTCATTAAACATATAAATTCATGAGGCACTTATTATATTCTGATGCATCATCTGATACATTACTTTATTCGGTCGAATCATGCTCATCTTCATTGAAGCGTTCTGTACACACGATTTTGGCACGACTGAAACATGATGGCTGATTACAAAAATGGCATTGCGATGTTGTTTTAACATCGGCAGATCGAGGACATCGAGGACACATGGAGCATCGTGAACGTTTACTAGCAGCTGGGATAATCGCTTGTCCTGTTGTTGGTCTTACATTTAAAATGTTGTATCCAATTAGATTGATCACGGTTTTCACATTTTTTTTAAACTCGTGGATTGGATAGTCGCTGCAGCACATCTTCCTGAACCAACTGTATAGCCAGTTAATAAAGTATCTTATCCCAGAATTGGGAACATAGAAACCCTCAATTCAACCCTAATTTCAAAAAATCAATTTTTGAAAAATTTTATATGGGTGATTTCTGGAAATCCCACCTTTTATTAATGAAATTACTTAAACTACGTGTTGGAATGTTCCCAATTCTGGCTGATATGGAGTATGCTACTCTTGAATTCTGGTCTTATCAGCTTATACACATCTAGTCTAAACATTGTGACTAGAAAAGTTACGACATTTTCTCAAATAGTTGATTTACTTCAATAGATGTTGTCCATATCGCATGTAAATAGGCAGATATTATGGGCGTTCTAGGAAAAATCCTGACCAATTCTGGAGGAGAACTAAATTGGTTTTGACATGCACAACTAAACTAAAGCAAAAAATATACTTTAATCATTAAACGGATCTATGGGATTTCTGGTGTGATAATCACATCAGGAATCCCACATTATGCACAAATTTTACCGTACAAAAGTAAGAAAACCGTGGGATTTCCAAAATGGGATTTCTGACGTGACTTACACAAATCATAGTAAGCTCTACCAGAAATATCCAATAAAACAAAATAAAAGAGAAACTTCTAACTGGTAACGTCATCGAGAGTAAATTTCCATTTTTTTTACTAAATTTCTATTTACCAGAATACTAAGAACCGCGGCAATCGGCTTATCAGTAAAAATCCATTGCACACAATCATACATATGCTATTGTTGTTGGTATAACTCAAAATTTTTTATTTTATTTCATTTTTTATTAAAGTTTACGATAAACGGCATAAAATAAATTTAGTCATTGATTTCATTACGGGTGTAACCATCGATTAGTACGGTTAAACGGTTTAGTGAAATTTTTAGTTTTGTTAATTAATTGTCAATAAAAAAAACATTTTTCAAAGTAAGTAAATCAATGTTAAAATTATGTTTTTTGTGTATATCCGGCAACTTCCTTATGCCGCACCGCCACCAATTTTATTTACTATATACGCCCACGTCTTCTAAATAATTTTAAGAGTGCACCAAAGTGATTTGTATATTCTGTTCTCTATACATATATTGTGTGATCCAGACAGTGATTTGATTTAAGACATGATTCTATAAAATGCCTATTATAGAAACATAATTAGCAGCTGTTATAGAGCGTCATGGTTATTGAACTTTAATCTATTCATAGAAAAAAAAAAAACAAAGTGAAATTAATATTTGTGTTCATATGTATAACAAATTTATTGTACAATGGCAGAATAATATAAAATTTTTACAATTTACATCAATAAAAATCTTAAGGATGTGTTTTTCATTCTTAAATTTAGAATTTTTGATATTCCTTTGTGCGCGGTACTGCGTTAAATTAAAAATTCGTTATTAAGAAAAAATTGAAATAAAATCATCGTTATGAGTCACAGTTATAGTGAATTTAATGTGAAAAATGATTCATTTCATTCTTTATCAGTATATAAAAATAACATTATTGCTTCTATAGCATGTATGCTACATATATGGGTTGTGTTATCAGTGATGACTTAGTTGACCATCCTTAATATAATTTCGGATTGAGCATAACTTCTTTACAACATTTTTAAAGATGCATTTGATCTGTATTTATCTGGTTAATGGCCGCTATGTAAACTATTTCATGTACTTTGTTATTGCACAACACAAATATATTGAATAAATTTGCATGTTTTAGTCTTGCCGAATGGTATACAAGAAACCCACTATAGATAAATAAATATGCACATCACGCATACATTTTTTTTTAACTTACCAATATGTGGACTAAAATCTATAGGACTTGGCTGTAGGATCATTAAGTTTTGATTACGCCATGCTAGGGGTTAAAGTCTTATGTGTTTCATTGCAAATAATATTCAAATTGTTTCACTACTTGTTATTTGTATTTAGGTAAAAGTGGTTGCTACACCCTTACAAAATTTGTGTCGCCAAATTTTTAGAACCGTAAAAACCGATATGATATTGATGTTTTCAAATTACCGAAAAACGGCAATCTCTTGGCAAATATACACGCTTTACAATTAATCTGAACTTAATGAAGATTAGAAGTTTTAAATTGGCGGTCTTAAAGTAGCAGAACTCATTTAACAGAATACTAATTTTTGATTTAAAAAAATTGATTTTTTCATTATAGGTTTGCTAGCTTTTAAAATCGAACAACGGATCAACTATCTAATTTAGGTTGCTTAACAAAATCTCTTGATATAAATTATTAAAAATTCTTTATGATCAAACTAAATAATGAGTTTTTAAATATTTACAAAACGTTAGATATTGTTTTGAGTTATAATTTTGGCATTGATCCGATTTTTTACCAGCTTTCTCCAACAGAACCAAATAGTTTGTCAGGGTAGTGCGTATCCCAAAATTCTTTAATGAGAATTTTAATAAAGATTTTAATTATTTGTAACAGAATAGGTCTTGTTTTACATTCTAAATTGGATTTTCGAACCATTTCTAGATTTTAACTCGGCAAGTTTTAAAATGACAAAACAAGCAAAGATGTATCAAAAGCGAGTGGGGCCCACCAATTTTTAATTAGACTTACAATTACAAGCTGAATTTTTTTTCTTCAAATTTTACACAGACATGTGCAACACAAAAAAAAGTTTATGGTGCAATAGACTTTCAAAAATTGAAATACATTTTGTTTGGTCCAAAACAACAACAACACAGGCCAACGCCGCAGATACTAGAATAATAGCCTAAATATTTGTATTATTTGTCAGTGTAAAGTTTTAATTAGGAGAGTTAAATAAAGGAGAGTTTGTTATAAACTTCTATACATATGACCAAAGTTGATTCAAAATAAATTCTATGATCCCATTTACGTCAAAAGTAGCCGATTATTGAACAAAATAAATTTAGAAATTTCCGTCTTAAAAATATGCTACTTAGGTTACGTAAAGTTACTTAATTTTTTAAAACAAAGTTTGGAAGCGTAGTTTCGGTCCAATGGGTTAGTTTTAGAATATTTAGAAAAAAAATATAAATTTATAAACCGTTTAAAGATCATTTTAAGAATTTTTATTTCTATACTGCTCCTAAACTTTAGAGGAACAAATTTTGATTTAAAACCAAGTATTAAATAAAACAAAAACCACATCCCTCCTCACCCCTTAATGCTCGAAAATGGCTTACTCCTTAGATATTTCCAATTCTGATAACTCCTCTGCCTAATTTGCTTGAAGATTTAGATTCTGTTAGCTTATTATCGGTTTTGTTCTCATAGGTATTGGAAATTCAAACCGATATAGTATAACGATGGCTAATCTGATAATCTCAGGTATTTGCTAAGGGTAATCGTACTTTTCACAATTCTTGTATTATTTGTTTTCTCTAAGGCTTTTGATTTGGTTAATCACTCAATTTTAATAAATAAACTAATGAAAATCTTTGGATTTTCTGATAATACAGGCCCCACCAAGACTATAACTCAATGTCAATACTACTAACCGCCAGCATAGACGATACATACAAACATAAGTTTGTCCCCGTCGCATCATATATGGTGCCCGATTTAGAATCGGTCATCATTTCTATTTCCGGAGACATGGGAGTATCAACACATCTCCATACACTCTAACCTCTACGAGGCTTAAAAGGTATCCAAATTCAAAACCTACACTTACGTGGCGATACGAGTAATTTATCGGATTTTGTAATACTTCTGCTATCTTTGTTGTTAAGGAAAAGATACACCTTTAAATTTTGACCTGGATAACAGCACATCGGTTTGGGCAAGGTTAAGCAATAGAAAACTAAATAATAAAACAGACTTTACCAGATATCCATGCACCGGTGACTACCATGACCTTCATTGGTCTCATCTCCAAATCAAAAAAAAAATTAATGTTTCATGACAAACGGTCTTATAAGCATTATATTTCTTAATTAAACTTTAACATTATGCTTACACAGTACCACTAATACTATACTATCCTATGAAATTTTGAGGATCTAATTTGAATCGAAATTTATTATGATTTTTTTTTCTTTTATTATTTTCTTGGAAAAAAGTGGCGTAAATATATATAATTTTTAATTTATTTATAATGATAAAAAAACTTACCCTCTTTCTGTAGAAACTCGAGCGCTCAAGGTTCCGTCCAAGAGAATGGACACCCTTACATACAGGTGCACAGACCTTTGTTTTTAATTTACGTTAATTATATTTATTCACACCATCAAACGAAAGATCACTCAAAAAACCTCAAAAAAACACTTAATAAAAAAAATGTGGATTAATTATAAGAAAACACTAAACACTACTTAACTAACTAAAGAATGACTTAAAATTAATGTAACAAAATAAATTTGAATGAACTGGTTAAGGACGAATAAGCGAACGTTTATTTCACTCCAGCCATGTGCGTGGCCGCTATGTTGAGCTGAATGTATGCCACCGGAATTGTACCGTATTGATATTTTTTTTTGGGTACGGGATTAAACATGCGGGCCGTGATTATACACCCACGTTTAAATAAATTTCCAGCGACTGATGACGGTGATCACTGGCCCGCTGAATTCACCGGAAGAACACGAAATTTCGTCTGTACTCTATTAAAAAAAATATTCAAAAAAAATGCGGCTCGTTAGAAATCTACCGAGATTTACTGGTATAAATTCTACATCATTTCTACATCTACCTGGATCAACGTTATTAATTTTTTTTATTTCAACGCACTCACTACTAGGATGTCACCAATAATTTAATAGTGACCAAAACACTTATTTATTTGTTTTTTTTTCCACTTTGTGAAAATCGATTTTTAAGTTATATTTTAAACTTAATTATCTTATCTTCTTGACTTGTGCACTCGATATGATGATAATGGAGGCTCCAAGCACAAAAATCGAATGATCGGTAGCAACTTAACTGAATACCAAAACATTGGTTGTTGGTTTGGTTAATACCGTTCTTGAAATAAACAGGTAGAGTCTAACTTGCGTTTGTTCTAACATATTAAAAATTGAACTCATCACAAATACAAGCTAGAAGTCCAAAACAAAAACGCTTTACGGATGTTACCCGTATAAGCACAACAATAACAATCACACTATGTACTCCACAAATTTTATTTTATATTTTTGTTGTTGTTGTTGTGTTATCTGTTTGATTGTTATTTGGTTATTTTCGTTTACTCAACGGGTAATATTGAATATACGTATCCGTGGTTTAGAGACATTGATTACCCAAAATTTGGTACATTACAATTTCCAGCCATATGTTGTATGTAAATCTAATAGCTGGACTAAATTATACAAAAAACTCAAACATTTGCTCAAACATCCAAAAATTCATATTTGAATTTAAAAAGAAGTGCCTGTCCAGCTCAATTGAAAACGAATGAAATACTAATTTCACCCGTCTAAATTCTAGGCACCTAAAATGATAGAAAGCGAAAACTAGTTCCCTTGAAAAGTTTACCCCTTATTACGGAAGGGATATGTCCCAGAAAAGCTGGCCGTAACCCGAAATTCCGTTTATCAAATCAATATTTTTCATATAAATTTGTACAAATTGTTAGTAAACCGTCCCCATGACGGTACAATAAATATGAATGATAAATTTATAATAAATGACAACATTTGACAACGGAAGGGTGTTCATTAGCGAAGTAGGAGTGTATATTATAGCAGTAGGGAGAAATTTAATTCTTGCATCAAGTGGCTCCATCTATCAATATCAGCACTAAAATACACATTTAATCACAATAAACTATAGATGTTGGAACAGTAAATTGTCAAATATTATTATTACAATTAAATGTCTCTGCCAGCCCCCAGCAGTTTTTGTTGGATTAAACGGGCCAAATTTGTCATTTAGACCAGTGTTTCCCAATGGGCGAGATATGGGCCCCTAGGGGCCATATGCCAAATTCATACATTTAGGAGATCTTGGACTTAAGCAAACCAAGCAAATTTTGCCATGAAATTTATTACTAATATAAATATGAAATTAAGATGTAAAACGATACATTTTTATATTTATACAACACATAATTAAAAATAACGTTAATATGTTAATTCAACCTGAACAATTACATTCAATGAAAAATCAGTAAGGAGCGCTTTGACATGATTCTATTTCAACTCTCTATATATACGCAGTCTCTGATGATTCTATTTCAACTCTCTATATATACTTCAACTCTCTATATATACGTAGGATCGAAAAATATCCATATTAGTACACTGTTTTTAAATATGACGTGGTGGAACACAGAAGAAAATGATAATTGAAAGTGAGCCCTCGATAAAATAAGGTTGAGAAACACTGATTTAGACTATAGAAATAAATATAATCGAATCCGGCAACTGTCAACAATTTATTTGAATTTTTGACTCATAGATGGAAAATTTGTAAGAACCGGATTGTTGCGATTTCGAACGGATGAGATTATTGATCTGAAAAAATCAGTCTTCTCATCAGGTCGCACGACTGATGTTAGATTACTTACATTGGAATATTGTCTATATAAGAGAACAATACCATGTGTAGTTGTAGTACTAGCGAATTATTGATTAACCTACGAAATTCGATTCTAACACTTTTCATCTATATTTCATTCTCACAACTAACTTTTCGTGTTTACAAATTTTTTATATTTTACGTTGTTTTTTTATTGTAATGGTTTTATTGTGATTGTTTCGTACATTGGTCTATTTTCAGTACAATTTATTGTTTTAGAGACGGTAATTTGTAGGTCGTATTACCTTTGGATTATAGGTCCTAGCCTATACCTAAATTAGCTTATTGGGTTTTACTTTATTGTGAAAACTCAAGTAGAGATAACTTTTTTTTTATAACTTTAACCTAAAATGAATCATGCACCAAACACGATTACTTACTCACAACAACTCAAAAATTATTGAAAAATATATGAGAAAAAACTTAAAATTGATTTACCCTATTTTTTAACACATCTGTCACTAACATAACAAAACACCGAACATTGCTGAATCAAAAACTACAAACTGGAACTAGTAGTTTTGGTAGATAAATTCGTTCTTTAAAGTTAGATACCGCAATTTACTGATTATCCCATAGTTCAATTAGATAAAATTAAACCCATAAAACCTCAAACCATGACACACGGTACCCGTAACCCGCCAAAGGATTTGAACCAGTTAAACACGAACCACATTTTCGTTTTTTAGAAACCAATACTAGAAGGCGTCGTAGAAATTTCGAACATGACTTTTTAGAGAGCTTTTAAAATTAATATCTTTTCTTCATTCCTTAAGCACGAAGGCCATTAAACCATACAACTTCACGATAGAGGAAATTAATTTAACCTGTTCGACAATAATCAATAACAACGTCATGTATATTTGACGTGTATCATATATTGTAATAAAAAGGTTAAACTTGGATTATTCGCTGATTATCCAAAGATGTATAAGTTAATTTTTTAGTTATAGAGTTACAAATATATTATCTTTCATATGTTGATACTCTAACAACCCGATTGCGCTAGTCGAGTCGCGATTGTCGTTTCAAGCGGCTATAAAAATTTCCTATTTGTATTGAAAATTAGCCAGTTGCTATGCCAATAAGTGACTTGACACGAACGAAACAATTAAAAACTGTCATTTCGAGTCGTGTGAAATTTTGAAGTGGCTTGGAAAAACATAAAATACGCCGATTGTCGTTTGAAGTGACTACGATAATAAACATATTAAATATTTTGACCAGCCAGGCAGCTACGGCTTCATATTAAAAGAGCCACTTGAAATGACAAACGACACGACTAGCGTAATCGGAGTGTTAAGGTCTCATTAACAAATATTAAATAGAAGTAAACCGTACTGGTTTCCCATTTTCTCACTAGAAAAGAACAAATTTTAACTGTATGGGTTTTAGTTAATAAGTTTGCAATTAGTACTTGGTAAAATTCCATAATTCACTAATTAATGTGGAATGGCATATAGTGACGTACGAAGATATGGATGAATAAGTAGACGCAAAACAAAACGACATTGAAATTCTAATTTTACCAACAATTATCAAACTTTATTTTATACTCAAGTTCAGCTTTATTCGAAATCTGTTACGTTATTTCAACTACATGTGTAATTTTGATATCGTTCTGATCCACATGGTATATTCAGACTCGTTACGTAGTTCTTACCACGACTTTTATTTTATTGAACCGAATAAGTGTTTTGATAATAATTCCAATAAGGTAACAGCAAATTTAGGCACTCCAGTTTAAAAAAGGGAATTTTTAAAAGCCAAACCATGAGGTACCTATAACATGTGACGAATGGAACCGGATTTGTGTGGTGAATTCCTATGGTTTTGTAAACCCTATTTCTTAATGTCGCTGCAATTTTATTTAAATTCCATTTTGTGTGGCCTTCATCGATGTTGGTTTTAATAACCGCATCATTAGACGCTTCGTACGTTTTGCTGACTGAGTATATGTTTCCTTTTTAATTAAATCTTTATAAATATCCTTTGCCAAGGACGTACAAAAGAAAGTTATCATCTTATGGGCTTAGGCACACAATGATTTGGGCCCTTGAGATTCTACATAAAGCACGAAGGTAGTTTTTGATATCACTGCCGAAACTTAGAATAAGCCAATTTTTGAACTTTCGATATTTTTGGTACAAACTGCATATGAGGGTTGTCTGAAAAGTTTCCGAATAGCAAAGACACGACGTTTTTTCTACAAAATTATTTTTATTTCTTTACATAGTCTCCTTGTCTCCTTCGTCTATACAATTCTCCCGCCGCACGCTCCCATCTCTTTAACCCAACCAAATAGTACTCGGAGTCTTTCTCTGCATAATAGTTATTTACGAAGGTGATGGCCTCCTTATTTGACAAAAATGTCTGTTCTTCGAGCGCAACTTTTGGCTTAAGAAACAAAAAAAAATGTTGCTTGGGGCTAAATCTGGCGTGCGAAATGGTTTTCCCTTTTCAAGATTATCGATTAAGATAACCTTGACTGTCCCCGAAAACTGTCGCTATTTTTTCCCAGCCGAAGGAACAGCCTTTATCTTTTTGGGAGATGACCCCCCTTGGCAGTCCGTCCACTGTTTTGGCTGTATTTTCGATTTTGGTGTGTAATGGTGGATCCAAATTTCAATAACAATAATTAGCTGGTGCCAAAACTTTAATTTATTGCGCCTAAACTGCACCAACAGAGAATTGGAAATATTTATGCGAACACGTTTCTGGCTCAAAGTGGGCAAACGCGGCACCCAACGTACGGGCAGCTTCTCATGTCTAAATCTTGCTCCAATACGTGATTAAATCGTTCTTTGGGCATATTCATAGCCTGTTCTATCTCTCTAACTTTAGTTCGACGATTGTTTAGCACTACATATTTGGTGAACTTGAGCGTTGCATAGGCGTATTGCCTTTCAAAAATAAATATTTAATGTCAGCTCGATATTCACTTTTTCCATTTCCACAAAAACACTCACATTAACTCACTCAAACGATTGTTAAACGACAACTGCGCGTCCAAAATGGTGAGTACCTTTCAACGCATGCGCAAACACACTCCCCCACTATTGTTGACGAGTGCTGCCATCGTCATGTCGGAAACTTTTCAGACAGACCACGTAAATCAATATTAGAAGTTTCTACAAATATTTGATTTTTTCTTGCTTGCTTTCTACAATCCATTACACACTTCTTTGCAGAAAACAACTTTTAGTTGTAGTACTAAATTTAAGAAGTCGATTTTTGTATTATTTCTAAAAATAGAAATGTAAATTCCTGAGGTTATTAGATTTCATTACGCTAAAACCATTTATGTCACATACATATATTAAACTGAAGTGAAACTTTTACTTTCTCGGCATTTCGCTGTTATCGAGCGAACATATAATCTGGAGAATCGTATTTGCTGTTTATTTCGGTCTCTGGAAGAACTCCTACTTTACCTCCCTCAGTTTAAAAAAAGTTTGTCAGGAGTAGTTCCAGAAGAAGGTGTAGGCGAATTTTAATTCGTCTAATTCTGTATTTTTTAAAAAACGACAAAGTATCTTCAGTCCGAATAATATCGGTTTAACGAACATGAATGTGAAATCGCAATTATCGAGGGGTTAAGATTTTTTATGGAAGGAGAAGATTTTCGATAAAAAAAACTACGAGTGTAGCTTGATGGTTTGTGCATAAACCAATTCTCCTTGTGAGCCCTTAATATTTTTTAACTAACTGTTGCTTGGATTTTTTATAAAAAAGGTTGAAATTTCTGAGCTAGAATGAATTGTGTTGCGACTTTTAAATAACAGTCGTTTTTTCGTAAATACTAATTTTTGCAAAATTCGAAAAATTTCGTATGGAAGCTGCTTCTTCACGTTTACCGATTTCAGTCAAAAAACATTAGGATCTCCAAATTTTAGTAAAAAGTATGTGGTGAGATTTTTAAAAATTATATTTTTTGAATTTTGGCGATGGTAAATCTGCAGAGATTTGGAAATCGAAAATTTTCATGATTACTTTATTTAATTTTATAAACTAAAGTAAACAACGCATCGCAACGTGAAACTGACTTATGTAAGATGGGCTTACAATTATGAATTGCACCATGCACCAAAATTCCTGAGACCATCCCTGCATAACATGAATTCGCTCATCTCTTTATCTTAATATAATAGGGTTACATAATACTGATGTGACAATTTAAATTTTAATAGGTCTTATGCAAAAGCCTGTTAAACCTTAAATGACGTTAAGCGAAATTGACGATATTAGGAGTTCATATCAAATATATAAATGATTTACCATGGAAGGGTCTGCAAGATTGTTCTGGTTTGCCTTGCTTTCCTACTAAACAGTATCTAAGGTTGGTCATTTTATAAAGAGCTTTTTATCTATTTTGGTGATGAGTCAAACATGACGGAAATTGTTGACGTTCGCTTTTTGGAGAAATATTATTTAATTGTGTATTGGCTATATACATAGTGAGGATTTCCAGAAGTTTCTGATTTGGTGATATAATTCGCTAAATCGACAAGTTCTTGTTTTGTACTATAGGTACAAAGCAAGAGTTGAATTTTTGCAGTTTGCCCGTTGCAACCTGATGTGATGAGTAAACCCACTTT
Organism: Nephrotoma flavescens; assembly: GCA_932526605.1. Lineage (NCBI taxonomy): Eukaryota > Metazoa > Arthropoda > Insecta > Diptera > Tipulidae > Nephrotoma > Nephrotoma flavescens. The sequence continues at coordinate 108,072,387 of OW052220.1, read as the reverse complement.
TTGATTCACTATCTTTTGGGCTTTTATCAGTACGAAACCAAGCTGCCAAGAAGAAACCTAAGAAAGTTCTTATTTTTGTAAGGGTTTGTGTTTGTGCATTTTTAACCCCAGAGTACTTGAGTAATGAAGTACTCTGGGGTTAAAATTGGGGGCGGAGTAGTTAAATTTTTCTACTTTTTTGTGGTAGATATATTGCGATTTAATTTTAAAAATATATTTTGTCAGAAAAGCTGATTTTTTTTTTTAAATTAATTGATAGCACGGGCGATAATAAAAAACTTCTTAATTATATGTGTTGGCTTAGTACACACACATAGTGAGAATTTCCAGAAGTTTCTGCTTTTTCTTCCAGAAGTTTTTGATTTATAAAAAGAATTTGGTCAATGCTATAAAATAATTGGTTGTTTCAACGTAAAACGTTTTCAATATTAACCGCCAATTTGGTTACATTTACTAAGAAAATTTGGATGAATTAACAAGTCATTAATAAAACATTTTTCTCCCTTGGTTGATTTAACAAAATAGTTGGTCACTGTTACCAATTTGTTTCCACTTCTATCCATTAAAATACCCATTTGGTTTTGGTTATATTAACCACGATTTGGTTATTTAAAACTAAAATTTTATTCAACTAAGATCTTGTTCGTTTTTTTTCGATTTGGTTGATCGAAAATCACCAAGATTTTGGCAAAATAGACTCAGATTTTTGTTTCTTTTGACCCAAATTTTTCTCTGAGTGTCTATGTAACCGATATGAATCCTTGTTTTCTGCGATATCTAAGATTTTTGGCAATGAAACTGAAATTAAATAATTCGTTCGTAATTATGAGAAAAATCTTAATTACAAATGTCCCCAAACAATTTACAAGAACTACCTAGCTGACCATTTTAAATATTTGTGTTGTTATGGTTTAATACCATTTTTTCACAACTGTATAACTTTTGTCACTTTGAAAATTTGATTTAAAATGAACCAATTGTAATTTTTCCTTATAGTAACAATATAACTTTTACTAGTTTGGAAAATCGATTTCGAAAATCTATATTCGAAATCGATTTTCCAAACTAATAAAAGTTATATTGTACTATAAGGAAAAAATTACAAGTGGTTCATTTTTAATCAATCCTTAAATAAGCACCTGGTAACAAGTTAGATACGTTAATCAATTTTAACAAGTTAAATACGTTAATCAATTTTAATTTTTTTTTGATCAAACGTATACGGGCATGTTGAGTATTAATCTTATTATTTTAGATTTACGATACTCATATCTTGAACTTAAAAAAAATTCCTCCCAACGACACACTGTACCCCGATTAAATTTTATTTAAGTGATAATGCTGCATTTTGGATATACTCTCGTTTGCATTTTCGGTCATAATATCGAATCGAGTACATTATGTTAGTATAAATCAGTTACTTGAGATGATTCATATTTTAGAGTATTTACGGTACTATGAAATTAACATACCACGAATCATGCATCGTACCGAAAAACCATCTTCATAATACCAGATATCAGCTAGCGGAAGTCATCACCAACGCAATCCGTAAAGTTTTCAACAATTAGATAAATGAATATTCGACTAACTACTTTATCATATTTCATTTAAAATTACAAAATATACAATTAAAATACGCCGGTCATTCCCAGATAAAACAAATATTCTACCAAAAATGGTTACTTCCTTGAAACTCGCTGGAGGAAAGTATACAATATTAAAATAATTGTCTGTGTTTTATCGTTGACTCTTTTACTTCAAAACAAGGAAATACAATTTTAATTCAAATCAAAATCATTTGTATTTCCACAGCATTAAAACAGTTAAGCTTTTTGTTATAATTTATATTGCTCAAATTTTGATGTTTATAATACACACTCGTAAATTTCATCTTGTAAACTTAAGATTCAATTATGTTTTACTGCGGTAGCCGTTAAATTTGGTATAATTTAAAACCGCACTTAGCTGTACAGATCTAAGAAAGAATATTGTTTTATCTGATTAAATTATACATACATAATTAACACCCATTATACTGTACATACTTATCTATTTTCAAATTAAATTAAAATTAATTCAAATAAAACAATTTTATAGCGAGAACGTAAAAATACTTTGCGTATAGGTTAATTCATAAAACGTTAGTTAGAACATTAGATAATAAAAATATTAATCAATTTTTGCTTGTCTAAATTAAATAATATCAAATTTATATATAAATATAGCTTTGTATGACTCTATGGATATTTCTTTAAATTAATAGAAGTTCTTGTTAACATAGTAAAGATAAGAATTTATATTATGGTTTATGTAAGTAAGAAATTGTAAAACATGTGATAATTACCCGTGATAAGATAAACAAGTTATGATTATATAATTAGAAAGTCGTGTCAATGTTTACTGATAATAGCACATTTAAAAATTTGTGGTATGTCAAGTGGCGTTCACTTTACACTTAATATTAAATAGGTAAAGGCCCGTACGGTTTCAATTTCAAATACCGAAGTACTCATTTGTATTAGCTATATTTAAGGCGGATTCAGTGTTGCGTTCTTTCGTTCCTTCCTTCCTTCTGAAATTTTTTTAAACCAATTTCATTGGTTAAGAATGACGTTTATTTTCTTTTGAATTTTTTTCAGCAACTTTGATTGATTTTAAAAAAAAAATCAGAAGGAACGAACGAATGCTACACTGAATCGGGCTTTAATGCCATGAATGGTTTCTTTTCTTTTTTTAGTACAAATTTTATTTGTCAAATAATTTTCCCCTGAGCATATGCTACGCTGAGGTCTGAAATTTATAAATCAATGAATACAAAATCAAAACCAACGTATATATTTTTTGTGTTCTATGAGTTTATATAAGGTGACCAGACGTACTCTTTTCGGCAGTAAGTACTCCTATTAGTAACCGTGTACTCCTAAAATATTTTGTACTCCTTGTGTTTCATTGCATTTTGATGAAAAATTTCTATTCAGAAAGCTATTTTCTTTGTTTTTCGCAGCATAAATTCACACATTCACACATTGCATCTATTTACCGTCTCAGATAATACTTGCATTCAGACAAGACGTATTGCTTCTCGAGCTATTTCTGTAACACGTATTAAAATACACAGAGTGACTCTTAAGTAAGTACGATAAACATGGGAGGTGATGGAGGACATAAATTTGAACAAAAAATTATATGACATGTGCTGTCATCACATATGTAACTGTTATAGAGATAATCAATGTTGTACTGAAAAATTAGTCACTTTAAATTTCACTCATAGGAGTAATTTAAAAACTTTTACAGGTTTCTTCAAACGAGAAAGTGGGAAGGCTGGTAATGCCTGCACTAGAGGAAGCTATTTAATAGTACAAATAAAAATACGGTTATTCCGCATAGAAGAAATGACCAAGCTTAGTTCAATAAAGTTAATATTGACAATTTCCCAAAATTGAATCTTAAATTAATTTTGAATATTAAATTCTATTTTGCTTATCGTGTTGGTGATATATCGTTGGCCATTCCCTCCATAATTTCATTAAAACAAATCTATGAGCGGAACTCCACCATAGTATAATTCAAACCCAATTTTATTCCATTTGAATCACAATTGGAAATTAAGAATAAAAAATAAAGGAAATGTCCCAGTTATATGAGTAATTAAATAAGAATTCCGAAGAAATCAAATCAGCAATGAGCCAGGTTCGATTTAAAGCAAAGTCAAAATTATTTCAATCCGTATTTATTTTGCATTAATTTGTCTCAGATTGCCCAAATGTTCATCTTATATATTTATTTGTTATTTGATTCATATTTCATCGAAATCGGTTCAGAAAGTAGCCTCAGCTCTTAAAATTTTCAAACTACTTTTATGGGAGCTGAAATGACGGTTGTAATAATTTTTTTTCAGAGAACTTAATAAATTATTTAAAATGAGGCTTTCCAAGTTTTGCTCTAACTAAAATTAAATAAACGGTATCCCCAATGAACCATACATTTTTCCGTTTCCGTGAAGTATGTATGTCCTTAACTTTATTCTAAAGTTAGGTTAGGTTAGAGTGGCTGCTAACGCACACTTAGGCCAATAATGGCCCATTGTGATACCACAGGATCCAATCTCTCCTTACTCCCGCTGAACCCATCCGGAGCTACTTGTGTAGCGTAAAATATCTCGCACTCCACAGTTCGCGAGTTCAGAAAGGCTGTCCATATCATATACACCCAAGTACTTATGTCTTTTGAATGCCAGTGCCGGACACGAGCATAGGAAGTGATCTAAAGTCTCTTCCTCCTCTTCGTCCATACACTTCTACAAAATTCATTCGTCTGTAGACTCAACCTTCTCGCATGTTCCCCCAAAAAGCAGTGTCCTGTCAGTATCCCGACGACCAGTTGTAACTCTCGTTTTCCCAGGGATACTAGTGCCTTGGAGCCCGCTGATCCAGTTTTGGCCAAACCTGTTTTGCTACCCTGCACGTGAGAGTGTTGGTCCACCTCTCATATATCAAGGCGATCGCCTTTTTACTGAGCGCCGATTCGAGCGCTGCTATAGGCCTCTCCAGACCTGCCCTTTCCGGCTGCATCTGGAGAGTCGTACTGCAGTTTCCTAAAGTTACAAAAACAAAAATTAGGATAAACTTCACGTTTCTGTACAAATTGGATCAAGCAATAAAACTTAATGATTTACGCTTTATATTGAATTTTGAAAATTATGTACGTTATTATTATCAAATGATTAGAGTGCTAGGGGCTGAAACTCGCTCCTAGGGATAAATTCTTAGAAAAAGTTTCTTCATATATACAAGTATCGTTAAAATCGACCAGTTTTAATTTTTTGTTGTCACCACGTGGTGTTTAGACAAGTGGCTTGTGAAACAAATAAAGCAAATTTATGGATGAAGGAAGTGCAGTAATATAATTTAGGGCGTTTTTTATAAACTGTATTTTATGAATATGAATATTTATACGAATAATTTGCCACCAGCGCCGATATGGTGAATTTGTGAACTAAAATTGAGAAAATTTTTACTTTTTCTGCCTAAAAATATGTATCTGTCTTCACCGCCATTGCGCAAGTTTTGAGTATTAAAACGAAAATCAGTGTCAAAACAGTGGGTTTGTAAACTAATATTTTACATAAGCTTTTTAAATTTGATTTCCATCTCGGTACTACAAGTGGAATACTGTTGCCCATTAGGGGCATTCGTCAGCACGTCTGCTTTTGTTACATTTGTTGAATTATGCTTAATCTTTATTCTACCAGACTCCACATTTGCATGCCCAATGTGTTGCCTGATATCTATATGTTTTGCTCTGTCATCAAATACGTTTGTCGACGCGGCTGGCCGAGTTACTTGAGACGCGAACCAAATGCGTCCCGCTGAAATGGCATATTTCTCATTTGATCACGTTCGGAATTTGTTTTAGGACACAATTGATCGTTGTACAAGGATGGCATCCATTCATATTGAATTCGCTGCAATATTTTATTTAAATCCTGCTACTGACCGATCCATGTTTTTAGTATGCCCAGTTCTAAGGTGATACCTTGCTTCTCCAATATCTTTCATCTTAAAATTTTCCATTAATTTGGTTTTGATTGATGTTGTTGGTGATTTGAAAATAATACGAAATCGTCATATATACTGAGAGAAAGGGCATCTTATCCACTTTAGACTATAATAGCCCAAGTTGTATTTTGCCGCAAGTGATTTTAAATATCTTAATGGGGTAAATCTCCACACTAGCGCGTAGGTTTCGTCTTAGCCAACTCATTTTCTTTGTGAAAGGACGTTTCACAACTAATCTCGCTTTGTATCTTTGTATTTCTCCTTAAGCGTTGCGTTTTGTTTTAAAAATCCATTTGCTCGATAGGTTTTTTGTTGGTGGGTGGCGGATTGGAAAGTTTCCACGTGCCATTTCAATAAGCGATACTTGCTTTTGGTTTTCTCACAATACTGGCTATTTTCGGCACTGTTATGTACTATTATACTTGGAACGATTGTATTGTCGGAAGATACATCGCTGATTTCATTCGATGGATTGCTATCATTGACAGTATCTATATGATTTCATCGTTATAATTGGTTCTTTAATTATTTTTTCACCCGGGAACAAAAGAACGGGACTATTCTGATCCCTCTGCGGCTTTTTTAACAAAAAAACGGACAATTTGTGAGAAAAATTGTCAGTAAATGTTAGAAAATCATAATTTCCTCCTATCAAGTCAATCTACATAGGACCACACAAATCTGATTGGATAAATTCCAGAATTTCTTTAGTATGTGTTTCGGATTGTTTAAATGGTTGATGGATGACCTCTTATGCTCATCAAACAGTTACTGTCAGAATTAATAAATTGAACTCAGATACAATACTACTTAATATTTTCATGCCGCTGAAACTTAAGTATCCAAGTATTCGGTGCTATAAATCCATTTCGGGGAATTCCATCAACTAAGTACGTTACTGCTTGTACATAATTTCCACTAGACTTGCAGTTGCAGTTAGTTCGACCAACATATTGAAAATTTCACATCCCGTCGTGCCAAACTTAACATTATTCTCATTATTGATGGCGGCAAATTTAAATAGTTAAATTGGAATACCCTTTGTTTCAATAAATATGAGGAATTTTGTGACAAGAACCAAACCACCTTGGCGTGCAGCTCCCAAAATGTTATTAATTTCTGAATTAAAACTAGAAGAAGTCATATTCAAATCGAACCGGCTGAATGACATTTTTGTCTTTATTACTTTTTTGGGCTCATAAAACGTCGGACTTTTTATTAAAATTTATAATTTGGCAATTACATCATTAGGAAGTAGTTCTAATTCTAATTTCGCTAGAATATCGTGGTCGGTCGTGGTTGGTAACACCAATTGCTTACCGCGCTAAAATCCCGAATTTCCCCTGATTTAAAATTATTTAGAATCATAATTGCACAGAATTACAAAAAAATCGTATTCATTGGGCCTTTTAATGCGTGGCCGATGTGTTGCTCTGGTTTAGATCTAGACTGATATGACCGTCTTCAGTGCGACTGTGACTGTCGGATTCCGTTGATCGTTAGGTATCGCAATTTAAGTCAAAGCCCTCTGTCCATCGATCTATACGAAATAATTTTACACGCTCAAGTATTATAAAGATCTGCCGATTTCACGATTGCGTTTTGTCACGATTGTGTGTGGCCAACACCCGACTTTCTTTCACAATGTATACGTCGACCTCGAATAAACCACATTTTATTTCTTTTGGGGCTTTTGGTAAATCCTGCTTTGTATTATCAAAAATCATTATACTGCCTGCTTAAACTTAATTATTTTTTTTAATTTTCAATAAGGGTTGACGAGTTCTTAATCTTTAAATTTATCTAAATCTTTTAATTCTTTGACGGTTTTGGTAAATGCTATACTTTTACTTTCTTTGAAAAAATTGGAAAAGATAATATACCAAATTTCGTAAGGATCCCCCAATTTTATCGAAAAAGCTTAAGTATGAAGTTTAATAAAAAAAAATAATAATTCCGAATAGTTAATCCGAACTGTAGAGATGCCAAATTTTAGCGAAATAATTTTTTTTTTTTTTAAATTCGTCATTTTACAAATTTTTTGAAAATTAATTCACAAAAAGTAAATTTTAAAATATTGCAAAATCCGAAAGCTGTCACTTCCGGTGGAGAAATTTTATACTTAAGCTTTTCCTTTAACTCCCATTTATAGGAAAAGCTTAAGTGTCCCAGTGACCGCCAAAAGGCAATGGGATCCTCCATTTATGGAAAAGCTTAGGAATGAAGTCTTAGAGAGGGCACAGCCATTTAGTCTACACGGCACCACACACAGATTTTTTAGAAACTACTGTTGTTGAATTCGGCGGTATCACGAATGGTAAATCTTCAAAAATCTCGCAAGTTCAAAATTTTTAATGATTACTTTATTTTGCTGCATAAAAGAAAGTAAAGTTTGCCGGTTCGTCATTGCACTGGTTTTTGTTGCCTCTTGGCAATCAATTGACTTCTATAAATTTAAATGGCATGGGGAGCATATTTAATACATTAAAATAATAAAATGTGAAATTAATTATTTGTACAAATGATCATATTTCCTTTAAACGACATACAATTTTCCTGACCCAAGATTAGTCACGAACTGGCAACTATCCGTTTTTAGTCTTTACTTATTTTTTTGTTTTCTCATCGAACTAGAATTCGTACGCTCGTGTATCATATGCACATTCTTTATTTACCACTTAGTGTTCCCCCCAAATCCGTAACTACGATTAATTTTGAAAATAGGTTTTAAGTGAATTGCTATCCGTGAGAGCATTAGCATTGCAAGAGATGCTAGCCTTTCTGCGAAAAACTACATTAAATTTTCAAATTCAACGTGCTTTTTGTTAACCGGACCAGAACTATAATTTTTGCAGTCATTGCGTAATTATACAGACATTTCATATGTGCTGCCAAGAAACTTATTAATGATGATGACTTACAATTTTTTTTATAATTTTTTAAAATACTTATATGAAAAAATTTAGACGTGTTTTTAAAATTTCATCAGCAATTTGTTTCCACATAAAATTTTAGAGTTTGTTCTAATCATCAATTGTCAGTATGGCATGCGATTTCTAATTAATTCCCAGTCTAATATCGAATATTAACCAAAGCTAATAACCTGATTCAAGATCGTAATGTTAAATTTGGCTAACCTACCTCAACAAAGGTGTGACTTTTCTATGTCTGGTGGCATAATAAGCATTTAGTTCTTCAATTATGCAACGGTTTGCATTTCAATGAACTCGCATAATCATTCCAAAATGATTTGGTCAATAAATTTTATTACAACCGCTTGAAAAATTATTAATTAGGCGGTACCTACCTATTCTAACATAATAGCGTTTATATTTCGCCGTAACTATCACCTTGCGGTTCGCGCCTATTTATTTCTCTTTCATATTTTAATTAAACACAAATTAAATTCCTAATTAAAAATTACAAATAAGATATCATGTAAGTATTTAGTTTTATTGTTTATAGATATCACTATACGTATAGAAACTAAAAGCAGTTAAAATTTATGTTTAACGATAATAATTGTATTTACCAAATCGTATAAACGGTATCAGTTACACATGCAATGTTCGGAAAATGAAAACTGCAAAAAACCATGAAAAATTAGAAACCGTTAAAAAGAAAAGTACATGAACTACTCCTATATACGAGTACATGTACATATCATACATTATTTTATTGTATGTGTTTGGATTAAAATGGATTTTGTCGCATTTTGCGGGATGGCTTAATTTCTGCTTTATACTTTTTTACGAATACCGAATTAAGAAAAGCACCAACATTTCTAACAACAAACACATCAAAGTTGATTGACTTGTAAATGTCACAATAGTGCGCGTATCGCGCCGCATAGTTTATTATAAATGTAGAATCTTAAATTTTGTATTTTGATGAATAAATTGTTTGTTTGATGGTTTAGCAGCTAGCTCTAGCATATTGAGATAAGATATAAATCTTGTACGTGTATAATATTAGTGAAAGTCTCTGTGGATTTTATACAATAGAAAAGCATTAGAGCAATGTTATTGACATCGCGTTTAAAAAACATGTTATCAAAATGACAGGTCATTGAAGCCGTATATTGTGTTGGTGGGTATGGCGGCCTTTTTAAGAATACATAAATATTAATCGTTATTACTTGTTTTTCAAGTTTAAATATGTATTTATAATCAGTTAATTTTATTAAGAGTTAAAAAATGAATTTAGTATAGAATGTCTATTTTGCTGGAGCTGACATCTGCAAAACAATGTGCGGATCACAGTTAATGCAAGGGAGAACATAACTGCTAAGCAAAAGTTAGTTTATTAACGGGGCAGATCCGCGGGTGCTCCTATTCTTACAAAATTGAAAAAGCGAAATTTTAATAATCTATGGATTCTGTGTGGGATGTGATTTACATTTTATCATAAATTTTACAAGAATTTTTGGAATTAAGACATTCCGAATGGAGATTCATACATTTATTTTGGCTGAAGTTCTGGATTTTGGCCTTTCTTAACCAATGTGATATATTGGTCTAGATTGGGATTCTAACATGAATTCAAACGCATTTCAGGAATTTGGGTTTGCTTAATAAACCTAGACTGTTTCTTCTTCATTTTGAATGGAACTTCAAAATTTTTTAACCACTTATTGTAAAATTTAGTATGTAAAACTAAATTAGGATTCATATGTACATGGTTAGAATTACTCCGCGTTTCTCTCTCGTGATTTTATTTTCACATAAAGATTTTAGATACAGTTCTTACTTTGGCAATATCGGCTGAACAAAATTTAATATTTTACTATTTCATTTCACATTTTCTTCATTTGTCTTTTCCTTTAATACGCGTTCCCCCTTTTTTCAACTCCATCTACTTTGAACTCTCCGATTAATTTGTAGATTCCAACTTGGAAAATTTTATTCATGATCCTGCCACTAATTTGGAGAGAATTGGACCTCTCACTCTCTAGGTTTCCAGAAACGCATCTTATATAATTTCTTTGCAATAATAATCAGCATGTTCTAATCATAAGTAGCTTTACATAGCGCAAAGAACATCTCCAAATATTCTGTCATTGATTTGAGTTTATAATGAGCCATAATAACGGCACAATAGGTTAGGTTAGGTTAGGTTTCAGTGATTACTATCGCACACTTAGGCCAATTTTGGCCCAGTGTGACGTACTACAAAACGCCCCCCATCAGTATATTTTAACCTTTCCGGATTAGAAATTTTATTTAAACTTTTTCGCCCTTTCATTGTTGTGGCTCTAATTCGACCAATTTTTTATTTCTGCGCTCCATTTGAAATCAAATATAATTTAGAATCGGGACTGCACTCAACAATACTTTTATGTTTTGCGGTAACCAACTGATCGTCATTATGAAATTAATGTGTCTACTATCTGGTGATCCCTTTTTATCTCACGCTTTTCTTACACCAACTTTTCGAGATGGTAAGCGTAACCATCATCAGCTTCTCTTTATTTTTGTTTTATTTCGTCGACCGGTGCATTTTGTGTCTTTGATTATTATTTATTTTTATTTATAATTTTACAAGTTATCATTTATTGTCCACCATTTTTTTTTTTACTAAACAACACTTATCACTTTAATAAAATTTATTTTATCACACGGTTTGACACAATTGTACTACATGGACTGGAATAAATAAACTCAAATAAAAAAACGTAATACAACGAATTTAGATATATAATCAGCCTAGTTCCGTTGAGGATGGTGGAACTCCAAAACGTTATGCACAATTCATGTTAAAACTCCAAAAACGCTCTATAATTAAATTTTTAAATAATCGGTTAAGAAATTGCTTAGTTCAAAACCCTAAAGCTGAACGCTTTACAACCTTATTTCTTACAATGTTATTTTTAGAATTCTAATCCATCTTGATTTGCGGCAAACAATTATTTTATGCGTTTTCTACATTTTACTGACTAGAATTTTTTTTCACTCCGTTAATTGTTGTCGAATGTCGAATTGAGACTCTTTTAGGATCCTCGTTAGAATTTTCTTGTTTATTTCCTGTAGGCTGATAAATTGCCTGTGGCAATAAGGTTCTTCATAGGCATAAATATCTTCAATGCTATCGATCTTTTCAATTACGCTTTATGGTTTTAAATGCTAGATGGGAATGTCAACGGTTGATGTCCACGACAGTTTTAACTTTTTAGCGCCATATAGGTAATTTAGCCATCTAAAGCCCGAATGATTGCCAGCATATACGGCTTAACAGCATAATTTTCGTCTGTTTTATTTAACCACCTAGAGATGAATTATTGGTTTATCACTTTTTACGCTATTTGCCGTAGGCACTTGGCGAAACACACTTATACTTAATAAACACATTTTTATTAATCACTTGTTTTTGTTTCGCAGAATATTTTTCAAAAAGTTTAAGAAAATCACTCGATCGATTTCGACTTGTTAGGTCATCATCAGGAGTATGATACTCCTGATGATGACCTAACAAGTCGAAATCGATCGAGTGATTTTTTTAAACTTTTTGAAAAATATTCTGCGAAACAAAAACAAGTGATTAATAAAAATGTGTTTATTAAGTATTGGTTTATCTCTGCCTAGTTCGCCCTGTGACAGTACTTCCACCTCGGTCAGTGTTATTTTTATCTTTTTTGATAGCATAGCTTTGATTTTGGGCATTTTCTCCTCTAGTGAGATGAGATACAGTTTTCTGCAATTTTGGCGTTGTGGCTTTTACACGTCTATAGCAAGAGATGAGTCCCAAAGATTTAAAATCCTTAAGTGAGCAGTGCTGTTTATTTTACGAATGCCAAAAACATTTTTTGTATCTGGTTTAATAATAATTATAACATAACCAAAGAATTCTACTTAATTTTTAGGAACTTCATTTTTTCGAGATTAACTTCCAAGCTGAATTGAAATTTTAACACAAACGTTTGAAGAAATTTGGGATGTTGGTCAAGATAAATGGTGCTAGAGACGGTTGTGTTTTTAATAAAACATGAAATTTAATATTTACGTAGTTAATTAGTTTCAACACGGCCACAGTCCAGAACATTATTCAAAATTTGATGTTAGATTCCCAATCCAGCTCTACAAACAAGTAAAAATTTGACTATAATTAATAAATAAATGGCCTATCTAGCTAGGTTCATTCAGCAAGGCCTAGAATTTCGCCCAAAATTCACTTTAGAATCCAAATTTGACAATAATTGGTTAAAAAATTGCCAAATTTCGTACTGGTTGGATTGCAGAACTTCACCCAAAATTCAAGTTAGAATCTCATTTCAGTTTTGCATACCAAATTTTACAATTATTTTTTGGGAAATTGCCAAGAGCATAGCCAAATTCGATTATTTTTTTTTTAAATTTATGTTAAAATGCAAATCACATGCCATCATCCAAATTTAGGGATACCATTGTATGCCCGAATATTTTATTACCAAATTGATATTTTTGACTAGATCAAAAACTTACTAGTAGGCTGTTTCTCAAATTCCAAATTGTCAAAAACAAATATTCCGCAAAATATCCCAAATCACCTTTTGTAAGTTTTTGGTTGTTTGGACGAAAATATTAATCTCAAAAAAATTCTAAATTTGCATATAATTTTGTATTTGTTTAAGTCTATTAAATGAAAATATGAAAATGAAACATAAGTCTACATAATAGTAATATATATTTTATATTTTAAAAAATATCTTTAAGAAAAATTATCTAATGATCTATTTTTGCGAATCTTCCGAAAATAGAACCAAATGAGTCGGAATCCGCGCGCGCAGATTTCGACTCATTTGGTTTCATTTTCGGACATTTTGGTTAGCATTATGGGTTTTGATATTTTTGTTGTTTGGATTACTATTTTCGGGATGGCATTTTGAGATATTTTTTTTCGCTAATAAAATTATTTGCTTTTCGATACCAACCCACAAATTTAACGTGATTGGTCAAGTGCTTAATAAATAACTTTAGGCAAAAAAAATTTAAAGAATCATAAAAAATCGGCGTTTGGGATTTTTTAAAATTTTAGCACAAGCGACATTTTTAAAATCGGAAATTTTAAAAATCGAGATTTTGAAATTCAGACTTTCGTACCGATCTCGAGAATTTCATCTCCTTTATTTGACTCTGATCTTGAAATTTGGGCGCAATATAGTGGTTCAAAATGATTTTGAACCGGACGAAGACTACGTTAAGTATTTGAATGAAACATCTCTGGGTTTCATTCTGATGTAGTATGATACTGAGATTATAACATTGTGAAACTTGAATTGTATCCGGCCTTAATTATTTGCCTTCTATGTCACAAATATGCAATAGTAGTTTAGATGAACTTACTCTACTTTTCAATACTGGTGAGCCTCTTAATTATTCAGGTTCGTGAGAAAGCCTATAACCCGAATTTCTCAATCTATAGGCCTAAATAAACGCCTATCTATTCAGATATTACCTGAAACAATTTATCTGAATCCGCCACCACCAATCTGATATAGTTCACATCTACATAGTACTTTGAATACCAAGGAGACCGAAAATTAATTCGATGTCATTACCACTAACTTTAGGAAAACATTTGAAAGCTTCACCTAAAATTACCATATTCAAGGCCTTTTACTTATTTTCCAGGTTCTGTTAAGATTATCTTCAACTCCCTCGTTTACGGCCTCTTATGGGGTGCCCTAAGGTAAACTGTATATTATTACATTTTAATGCCGGTCTTATTGTGAGAGTTTGGTCCATTCGAGATTTGGGTGTTATGACAACGAATTCCAATCGTTCTCTTCAGAAATCCAATCGAAAATATCATTACAGAATGAATACTGTGCTTGGCTTCAATAAAGAATTTAGAGATTTCTAAAGCAAATTATATTCCGAATGCGGAACTTTTCATCGATTTTAAGGACGCCAGAAAAAAATTATTTAAATAGAATTTATATGTAAATTCTTTCCCTAATTCCCTATTCCCGGGGAATTACCAATAGTGCCACCGGGTACCAAAGGAAATAATAATATTATTTAAAACAACTTTGACCAAAGTTGGCCAAGCACCATCTGCTACATGCCAATTGAACATATCCCTTTCCTTACAAATATTCCCTAAAAGTATCTTTCTGCATTTTGCCTTTTTAATGATTAAGGTCAAAGTAAAGTTAAAGTTGTTCTATATTGAAATATTAAGAACGCAGACGCACATTGGGTTTCCTTGTAGATAACCTAAATAATAAATTCTATTCTTTATAAGATTTGCACTAACATTAATAATTCCATGTATATCCCCGTTCACCACAAAAACCAAAACTACAATTAATTAATAATTAATATTTTTATGACGATATAAAAACATAACCTAATTGTATTTTTAATTAACTATAATATTTCTTCTTTATCCAATTATTTTCTTTTAGATGGCGATGGGAACATCTATGGACAAAGATATAATCCGTGAAGTATATGAAGATGTTAGATCAGATTTAACCGATACAGAATGGTAAGTTTAAAATAAAAATTAAATAGGTTAAAAACATAACGTTATGTTATCAATGCGCCTAAGTAGAAGATTTTGTTTAACATCGTAAGATGTTTATCTTAAATTTTTATTTATAGAACATGAATATGAGACGATATATGCGTCTACTCTTCCAATTCTGATTTAAACATTCACAATTAAAACTGTTACCAAAATAAAATACAGTGGCTGGAGTAATGCATCATATTATAATAACAAGTCGTGATTCTTACGTTTTAAGAAATCCAGGTTAATGATTTGCTTATAACTGCTGCTATATCCACTTACCGCATATATCTAAGACATGTGGAAGTAATAAATATGTGATTCACAAACTTGATTATTTTGTGTGGTTAATTCGTAATCGCGATATGCGATACTCGCGACCTTGAAAATAATTTTTTTTATATAACATATACCAAAGTCTGTTGGTTGATTTCTTTTAACGATTAGAAGTCGATGAACTTCATATAGTGTATTAGTATAATGTGTTAGTTGAACTTGAATATAAGCAAGATGAATTTACTAGGCGTGAATAAATTTAATCGTGTACTGCTTTAAGTGGTGGTTTTGTACCAGATTAGATAATCGTAAAATTTTGTTTAACTTTAGCAAATGAGATTCATGTAACAAAAAAATTATTCTACGAACTAGTTCAGCTTAATGCAAATGTGGTGTCGTTAAGACAAATTTTTCAATGATTTCATAAGCAAATGTTAGGTAAGGTGTATTTTAAAACAAGTCAAAAACTATTTCCTATTCAGGTGTTCGTCCAATATTTCTTCCTGGGTTAAGCATTGCAAATTAGATTAGTTTAGACTATTAGTAAAACTGAAAAAGATCAGAACAAAGAACAAAGGATTAACTACCCAAATGTATGCAGTAATTAAATGGTACTTAATTTCAGATAGCCGAGCGTGATCTGCTGAATTTAAGGCAGTGGCGGAAGATCCACTATTTCAAGCTTAAGATATTACTTCGTATAAAACAAACAGATAAGAGTTCCATCCGAATTTTTCATTTGAATTTTCGATCGAAATTACACTTTTCGTTTAAAGATTTTCATGTAGATCCATTGTGCCAAGCGACAGTACACTTGCCTTGGCAATTCTGAATTATTTAGTTAAATCATCTCTCTCAAAGTGGCCTTATAATATATTTTTTTTGCTACTAATTTCTTTCTAAATCTATCATCTTCGATTGATGAAAAGTCGTGAATTAGGAAAATATACAGTCCTGAACATTTTTAACTCCTCCCATTGTGCTAAGGTGGTCCCTGAACATTCAAACCACAAACCCAAATAATTCAATAATCTTTAGTTTATTTTGCTTTATTCGCACACTTACGCCATTCATTAAAATTGGATGCAATACCTCACGCATGACATTCTTCAATAAATGTGGAGTAGTAAATGCCTTTGAAAATCTCCAAATGTCTTTGGTCCCGAACATGCAGCTGAACGGGGCTTTTGTTATTCAAGTCAACAAAAGCCAATAATTTTATAGTTGGAGGATTTGCTAATAGCCTCATTCTCAGAGTCTTCGGAGGAGCCTTACGCGACTGCAGTTACATAAAATACTCAAATATATATGCTAAGGAGCCTCAGTGGAACCAACATAAGGTAATCCAACACTCAAAATTCTATCAACGCACATCTCATCCTTTATAAACATACTTGTAAATACATTTCACACTTTTAACGGTCCTTCGGCGTTCTACATTCAAATGATAACTGAACACTGGACTTAATCCCAGAAACCTCTTGATACATTTTGTTTCTCTCATGCAGGCAAAGTTTTGACTAAGTACACCGCATGGGCCATAAATCATATGACTCCTAAAAATTGCATGTGTTACACTGATGACTCTCACTCGAATTATAAAGTAGGATTTGATTATCTACTGTACCTCGAACAATCGAAGATTATCTGGTATTTTGGGTATAAATTGTGCAACTTTTCAGGCTGTACCAATTTAGCGCTCGGACTGTCGACGAAAGATGCTTTTAAACTCGCTAATTCAAGTATAAACTAAATAAAACTATACTCAATTGAATAAAATATCCAAATACCTCTTCTAAGCTGGTCAAACGTTGTAAACACTACCACAACCATCTTTGTTCCATCGATAGCACATCATGTGGGCTCATTGTGATATTGATATCAATCAGATTACTGATTCTCTGGTCAAGTCAGGCTTATAACCAAAAACTTATAGGCATTGAAACATGGCTTACTTATACCCTACCTGCCTCAAAGCGAAATAATTTATCACTAAACCGGAGCAGAGATATAGAAATTAGGCCTTGATGCTGAGGTAATACCAACTTAAAATTTCATTACTGGACACGACCGCTACGGATCGCGTTTGCACGTTGTGAATAACTCATGGGCAACAAGAGGTGCCTGTGTGGAATTGAGTGCAGAGCTTCCGGCATTAATATAATTTTTTTACTTCTCCAATTCTTTAATTCTTTACACTACAGTGTAGTGCACTACCAGCAACCACATTTACTTTCGATATCAAGAACAGGGTTTTCTAGTAAGTGGTTTCATTTTGAGTAGCCTGCTATTTGCTAGCTGTCAATTTTGAAGCTATCATTGTTTGACATTTGACAAGTAAAAACTACACCATTACTAAATAAGGTACGATACACGCTTCAACAACACATTGAAATTGTTAAAATTCACCACAAAAATGGTAAAAATTTAACAGTCGCAAAAACTAAAGCACTTTTAGGTCGTCGTGAAGCACCTTCTCCAAACTGGTGGAAACATTTGAGCTGTTGGGACAAGTTAGTGATGTGAAGAAGCGAAACCGTATGCGTCGCTCAAGAAAAACTGAAAATATTGCTGCTGTAGCCCGTAGTGTTGACAAAAACTCAGGTTAGGTCTTATGGCTTTTAAAGTTCAGTCACAAGAACTCAAGCAAGTCGATCACCATAAACGTCGTATCTTCGCTGATTGAATACTTCAAATGCATCAACAATGATTTTTGAAAAGCCTCTCCATCATCAACGTGTCACTGTTTGGTGCGATTTTTGGGCTGGCGGTGTGATTGGACCTTACTTATTCGAAAATGAGGCTGGTGCAACTGTTACGGTGAATGGATTGCGCTACCGACCTATGATTAATGATTTTGTATGGCCCGAATTGAAAGATATTGTTGTCGACGACGTTTATTTTCAGCAAGACGGCGCTTCGTGTCACACAAGCAACGAAACAATCGCAATATTGCAAGAAAAGTTTCCTGGCCGTGTTATTTCTCGAAAAGGTGATCACAATTGGCCACCGAGATCTTGTGATTTAACACCTTTAGACTTTTTTTTGGGGCCACGTGAAAGATAAGATATATGCCAATGCTCCACAATCGATTCAAGACCTTAAAGATGGAATTCGTGAAGTTATCGAGGACATAGAGCCGCAAATGTGCGAATTGGTCGTGAAAAGTTTCATGAAAAGGATATGGTACTGCAAGCGTGAGCCTTAGCGACCATTTGGCTGATATCGTTTTCAAATGTTAATGGCATACCTTCCTCTTTACAATGAAATAAACATTCATTGATTTCTCTTAAAAAATATTCGTTTATTTATGATATATTCATTTGGTTTATCGATGAAAGGTTTAAGATAATGCAATAAAATTCTGCTATAAGCACTTTTTATTAACAAATTCGCCGGGTTGGCGCTGGCGACAGTTTCTTCGTTCATTTTACGCTGAAATTAAATTTCAAAAGCTACTCGTCTAAAATTCACGCTCACTGTTTTGATTTTACTGATATTTGTTTATACGAATGCTGAAAACAACCCCAGGAAAATGTGAAAAGTCGCAGATAATAAATCAAATTTTAACAAAATCAATTTATAAATGCGTAGTATATTTAAATGGAGAACAACGTCCTTATAAAATGGAAAGTAAATAAAATAATAAGTGATTTTTGAAATATTGTTTAACATTTAATAATGTTTTATTACTTTTTGACTTTTGTGACCCTGCTGTTTGTTTTCGAATATAATTAATTATAGGAGCGGAAGCCGAATGTCAAAATTCCACGTATCAGTGGTACATTTTCGTAAAGGAAAATTTTATCAAGCAAATTTATTAATATTTGATAAAAAAAATTAGGAAATATTCCTTAAAACAAATTAAAAAAAATATACTTCCAAAAACGAAAAGTAACCCGTTTGACACATTTGGCCCTTCGACACATGCGGTTCTTCGAGAAATTTGGCCCTTCAACACATTCTTTGATATCATACCGAATTGAAGAGGCTTCAATAACTCTCGCGGGTACGCGGGAAGTCACATTGCTCCTCCCCCTCCTCTTAGCTCTCCGAGGGCTTTAGAAAAAAAATCCAGGAAACCGGGGTTCAAAAACATGTCTGGAATAAAGGAGCAGTTTTACTAGTTTTATTCTAAGTGAATGATTCGAATTCATAACTGATTTTTTGATACAGCTCTAGAATACTAGGGATGGAACTTGACCATTTATTTACTAATTATGCTAAAATTAGGTCTATATATGATATAATGATAAGGTCTAAATGGAATTCTAAAATGATTTTTTGATAAAGCTCTAGAATATGGCCATTCGCGACAGAACTAGGCTATTTCTTGACAGATTATGATAAAATTCGACATGTGTGATGGAAATAAGATTCTAAAATGATTTTTTCACTAAGTTCTAAAATATATCGCCCTTTTTCATATGAAGTGAAGTGCTGCTGTGCCAGGACTGATTGCATCGACCGGTGCAAATGGTAATCAGAGGGAGCAGTGCCTGGTGAATGCGGTGGGTGGGGTAGAATTTCCCAGTTCTGCCTTTCCACGTAGTTTTTGACAGGTATAGCAACATGTGGCCTAGCGTTGTCATGTTGCAAAATAATCTTATCGTGAATTTTGTCCCATTCCGGTAATTTTGCAGCTAGAGCTTGCTTTAAAGCCATCAGTTGTCGTTGATAAACTTCTCCCGTAATGGTCACGCTCTTTCAGCAGCTCATAACAGACGACACCCTTCATATCCCACCAAATACAAAGCATCACCTTCGAAGCATGGATATTTGCTTTTGGCGTCGACGGTCCTGATTCACCTGGCGTGACCCACGCCGGTTTGCACTTTGGATTGTCATAATGGATCCCCATTGATGATGAGATGCAAAAACCCCTTCCTTTGTTGTCGTTGAAGCAACAATTTGCACATGGTTTTCCGACGTTCCATGTGCCATTCTTTCAATTTGTGTGGCACCCGATTTCCCAGCTCCTGAACCAATCCCATTGCATGTATACGTTGCGAAACACATTGTTGGGTAATATTCAACTCTTCTGCCAATTGTGTTTCGGTCTGACAAGGGTCCACATCTAGCAATTCTTAAAAAACTAATTTTCTTGGTCCGCCTCCACGTTCTTTGTCTCTTACGTCAAAATCACCAACTTTGAATCGTTGAAACCACTCTTTGCATGTTGTATTCGATGGAACATGTTCACCGTAAACTTCCACAAGCAAACGAATTGTTTCCGCAGTACTGTTGTTCAACAAATATAATGACGTAAAACTTCCCGCAAATGCTGTTTTTTGGCACAAAATTCGACATTTTTCAATTACATGAAAATAATTGTTGTTTACGCTTTAAACAAATGTCACTAGTAATTATTCAAGCTTGACATCTAACCTCCAACAAACATGTAATGCCCGATTGGATAATATGCGTGATACTAACGACACATATCTGTCGTGATACTAACGACACCTATATCTAAAAAGGTCGGAAATACAATTGTACACTCAATATTATAGGTGTGAGCCTCTTCAACAACAGTTTTTCAAATATTTTTGATATGACTGGAAGTAGTGATATCGGTCTATATGATTTTTCATCATTTCCTGATTTACCTGGTTTAGGAAGCATTTTTACTTCGGTCACCTTCCATTGTCGTGGAAAATATTTCAATCTGAAGGCTGCATTAATTACTTGAATTAATTTACGCAAACCTTTCTCGGGAATGGCTTTCACAATTTTCCCAGTAATTAAGTCATAACCTGGAGCTTTCCTGATTGATTTCAGTTTTAAGGCCCAATAAAGTCACATGCCTTATGTCAAGATCATCTGCTTTGTTTACGACTGTTGTATTTTCATTTGCTGTTTGTCTCGGCAACGGTTGAAAACTCTCTTCAAAATAAACAGCAAATGGAGAAACTTTCTGTTTGTCACTGTTAGCCTAGCTAGTATCCGTCATCGTTGTTGATAGGCGGCACATGCATTTTGGTTCTTTTTAGCTCCTTCGTTGCTTTCCAAAGCGAGTAATCGACATCCTTTAGTGGTTTTAATTTATTGCACAAAAAATTAAGAATATTTTTGTGTTGCGGTGCACGACTCTACTGCCAGATTTTGCGAGCTTTTCGTTTCTCTTTTAGTAGCTCTCTGACTTCAAGCGGATGGTCATGTTTCATTGTGGTGTTGGTATGAGAAATTGGTGAACTTTCCCAAGCTGTTTGTTGGATATTGTTCTTAAATGCTTCTCCTGCTGCACCTCGAGATTTGTTCGATCTTCCACTAATTTCTTGAATAGATCCCAATTGGTTTTATTGTTTGTTAACTTAGGCGAATTATCTTTTTTTATTATCATTATACTCAGAGTCATGATCACAGGTGAGTGGTCAGATGGAAGTCCTTCACTATTTTCAATGCACGTGTAGTCCTCTAAAACTCCTATTGTTACAAACAAGTCAAGAAGATCTAGAATTTTGTGTATGTCAGCAGGCAAATATGTTGGTTTATCGCCAGAGAGAAGTCGTTTTCATGGCAATTTGTTCCACGTCCGGCCAAAGTTCTGATTACATCGTAAGGTGTCAGTCAATAGCATTGTTCTTTTACAACGAATAAACACAACAGTACAGTATTCCGGTGTCATTGCCATTGCGCCAATTACGTCGAAATACCAAGCAACACAATTTTACATCAATTACTTGCACTTTCAAATTAATAACGGAAGTAAAAAATTGCTTATTCGCAACGATGACAAATAAATGTTTTCATTATGTAAGCGGAGGGACTTATTGTTTTGCAAGAGAAGCATCATGCTTTTGTGTATCTGTCGTCTGCATTCATTGTGTAATTTAATTAAAGAAAACAATAACGATTCGAAATAAATTACCTCATTCTTGTATTATATACCTCTTGGAACAGTATCACCTTTCGCACAAACAATTTGTATACAATATTGACTTTGGTATATACATAATCTTATAGTAAATGTTTGTTAATTCAATAATATGCATGTACTAAGTGTTAAATGTGATGTTAAAAATTTTCCACTTGGAAGCATTTGAATATTACATTGTATACCTTCCAACATTGTTTTATTGTTATAAAGGTGGTATGCAGCAAAATAATTCTTACATTCCTGATCCGCAAGCACTCGAATCCAACTGAAAAATACGAACTGGCAATGGAACAACTGTTAAATTATCGCCATATAGCCAGCTATTGTACTCAAACTGTAGCGTCTCACAGCTCACTGCTAACAAACTGTATAAAAGTGAAAAGAATTTTATGGTAATATAATTCTAAATATATACAACGAAATTAAATGTTACAAAATGGGAACATACGTTTTTTGTATGTTGTATGTATATTTAATGAAAGATGTAACAATTTACATTTTGGCGAGTTCCACAATTATTTAAAAATAGTGCTGTTGTTCCATTGACGTGAGTCATGAATTTCCTATAAATAAACTATATGGCAATAAATATTATATGTAATATGTATATAGGGGATCCCAGACACATTTGCTATATATACTCACCTCCCTAAGTAGAAAAATACAACCACCAGGTACGTATGTACATACAAATTTTTATCTGGTTTGTTCCAAATAAAAAAATATTTTATTTATGCAAATTGCATAATAAATTGTGTATATTGTACATTTGACACGATTTTTAAATAAATGTAAATAAAATTATAATTTGACATAATTAAATATTTTATGCAATTAAGCAAAAAATTTTAAACCACAATAAACATTTATTTGGTTTCGTTTTATAAGTAATTCATTTTTAGAAATATAAATAAATCATTAATTAATAATGGCAATTGGCAAAGTGTCTAATGTGGTGGTTCTATTTTAAAAGCAAAAGCGAGTGGTATGTAATATTTATTAAATTGTAAATTGTTAAATGGGGATTTCACGGAAACTATCTATTCTGGCTTTTCCCTGGAGATAGGGGATTGATAAAAATATGTTTATAGTATTTTTGCCTGAAATTGGATTTTCCGGCCTAACTTTGTTTCGAAAACATTTAAATCAAAACTATTCATAAAGTAGGCCAGAAAAATACAATTCAGTCAAAAATAGTATGTAAATCTTTTCCACAATTATCATTACTAGGCTATGCCAGAATATTTATCTGCTTGGCCAGGAAAATTTATCTGTGCTGACATGTTCTACCATCATATTTTGATACTTTATCGAAGAGTTTGTCTCGCTTCTTTAGAATAAAATGTGACACTATTTCACATTTTATATCATTTACCAGGTTGCTAGGCTGAAAAATTATGATATTCTACTCCATTTCTACCACGAAATAATTTGTTTTCGATACTTGAACGAAATTAGAGAAAGACACAGTTGTCCATTTTAGTTTAGGAAAACGAGAAATAAACTTCGATAAAGTATCGAAAATTGTGAAGGTAGAACATGTCAGCACTGCTGATTATGTTAGTGAAACAAAAAAAGTGATGAAGTGGTGGCTACCGATAAGGCCTACCTATCGTAAAAGTTATTTGTGGTCGGGCTTCTACTAATCTAAATGGATGTTTCTAGGTGCAATTCTGCTTGATGAAAATGCCAAATTGACAAAAAGAAAATTAGTTTGAGATGGTTGGTTAATTTTTTAAACAAAAATACACTACGAATCGAACTTTTTAAAACAAAAATACACTACGAATCGAGTGGTTCTGAATTATTATTTGATGTAAGAAACCAATCTTACCTATCTACATGGTCGGAAATTCCTGAAATTTTTGTTATTCGAGAGTGAATATCATTGAGTGCAATAAAAAAATTTTTAAACGTCCGAAACTCGAGAGTGAATAATCATTGAGTGTAATTTAAACATTTTTAAACATTTTAAATTATTTAACTCGGCCTCTACGGATCGCACAATAAATGATCATTGTGGTTTTGAGTTAGTATTTTATTGTTAAAACATAATGTTATTTAACCACATGCAAGAAAATCTCTAATATTTCTATTATTCGATCACTGAGTGTAATACAAAAATTCTTAAACATTTGAAATAATTTAACTCGACCGCTGCGGATCTGACAGAGGTGATCAAAGTGGGTTTGAATAAGTATTTGATGTAAGAAATCAATCGTATTGATTGGAAGTGGTTACTTCGGTGATCTCTGCCATCTGTAGGGACCGAGCTACATAATCTAAAATGTTTAATAATTTTTGAATTTTACGCAATGATTCTCTCTAGAATAACAAAAATCGATTTCTAAGCAGGTGGCTAGGTAAAATTCTTACACCAAAAATGATAGTTGAGAATCAAATCGATTACATCTGTGCGATTCGTAGTATAGTATGTTTTATCTTAAAACAATTCCTTTTTAAAGCATCACTCTAAACTAAACTAAAACTAACTCTAAAAAATATTTAGGTATAAACTTCACTCCGATCAAGATACTATGGATCTTTTTGACACTGTTTACCATAGGCACTTGGCGAAACACTCTGACAATTAATCAACATAATTGTTAACACTTGTTTTTTGTTTCGCAAAAACTTCAATTTTGAATATATTCGATACTTCTGATGATGACCCATAACAAGCCGAAATCAATCGAGTGATTTTTTAAACTTTTTGAAAAAAAATGTTTAATTAAGTTATATTCAAAATTTAAATTTTTGCGAAACAAAAAAGCAAGTGTTAAAAAAAATGTGTTTTTAAGTATACTATGGATCGATCATTAATTAGATGAATAGCATAACAATTTTGCTTGAGTCCAACGGAGTCAAAACGCAGCTCCTAGGCAGCCAGTTGATATCACCGTTTCGATTTTCGAAGATGGCACGCAAAACGTCAATTGTATCGTTGGCTGTGTGGGCAGTGGCATTCTGTTAAAACCAAATATCGGCCAAGTCTTCCTCTTCAATCGTGAGAAATAAAAACTCAGTTAACATGGCACGATACCGGTCGCCAACAATGACTCATTTTGGGTGTATTGGCTTTTCAATTTTCACGTATGGATTTTTGTGCTCCAAATACGGCAATTTTGCTTCTTTGCATGAAAAAAAGAACGCTCAACTGACTTCAATTCTTGAACCAATTTGACTTTGTAGGTTTTCATACCCATGTCTTTGTGTAAAATTCTTCGTAAAGTCGTATCGCTGATGTTCAATTCATGTGAACGATGGTGGGTCAAGAATCAAATGTTGACGCATGCTTTCAGCTACAGCAGCAATATTTTCCTTCGAACGTGCTGGACGGCGATGCAGAACGTGTGCATTGTCTATTATTGTCTATTAACATGCCAGTCGAACGAATTTTATTGATAAATTTCCTATCACTGCTCTCATTGGGGCTTCATTTCTACCGGATTTTGTACACAATTTTCGGCAAGTTTCGGCAGCTGACTCACTAATTTAGAAGTAACTTTTAAATATTTTCCAACGTTGAACAAGCGTATATATCGACTCATTTCGTTCACAGGAAATATAATACTGAATTTCTGTCACTTGACAGATTTCATTAAATCGAAAAAAAAAGAACGAATTGAGCCTAAATTTTTTTGATGGTACTTACGTTTAGACCAGTGTTTTCCAACGGAAGCCATACGACCCTCCTAGGGAGGCATGCCACATATCGGAGGAGCCATATGCTAAAATCATAAATTAGGGGGCCTTCGACTTAAACAGCCCATGAAAATTTTGCCATGAAAATATTATTTATTACTAATATAAATATGAAATTTAGATGTAAAAATAAGGTTGAGAAACACTGGCTTAGACCATATAGAGCATTTAATTATTTGTATGTCAATTGATCTTGTTTTGCATTCAAATTTCGGTTTTAGTCCGATTTTTGAATTGACCTAGAGCGTCATCAAAATCGAGTGAATCGTATAAATTTTAGTGGGGCATTTGACTAGGCCATCAGGGGCCTACAATTATGTATATCTCAATTGATTTTGTTTTGCGTTCTAATTTCAGTATTGGTCCGATTTTTGATTTGGCTTTTGCCGGCTTTAAATTAAATGATTTTAAGCTTGAAGCCAAGAACGAGTGTACCTCAAAATTTTTTAATGGGGCATTTGATTCAGCCATAATGATCCTAAAATTATTTTTTATGTCAATTGATCTTTTTTTGCGTTTTAATGTCGGTGTTGGTTCGATTAATTCTCCAGCAAATTTGCATTAGAAGTTACACCATCACCCGTCTTCTTTTGAATGTATTATCGGAGTCTCAGATTTCACTCTTCTGCTCAATACCCACCCACTATTACTCCCGACATGACCTAGATCAAATACTGGAAAGTAATGATCAGCAGGCTACTGCCTTTTGTTACCGCTTTTACATATATGACTGAATTCGAATATTCCTCTCTACACTCGATAATTAGGTTATACGACTCCTTATATTCATAGTCTGTTTCTGAGTGTAACTGCCTATAACATATACACAGTTTGTAGGTTTGCACACCCATCGTTACATCTCATTATATAATGTAATAAATGTGCTTTTCAGTCGACGTAACAGATTTCTAATTTTCTAATTTTTCTGCTTGCATATTCCCATATAGGGCGGTTTTAGGTGTGATTCTGTCATACCTACTCCATATATTGGTTGATTTACTTAGCATTACAAAATGACAAAAGGCACATTCGATTGAAGTGATTTAACTGAATAATCTGAATTAACTGAGGTAAACTGATGTGATATATTCAGTTAATTCAGATTGTTCAGTTAAATCACTTCAATCGAATGTGCCTAAAGTTGGCTACTTTTAGAAGTCGAATCAAGTGTTGGTAAAAAAAATTGATTCTTGTGATAAGGATGCGACTAATGAACCTAAATTTCACGTTCAATTTAAATGTTTTGACATGCTTGCAGCAATAATGCCTAAACGATCTCGTGCCGACCCATCATAATCACAATCTCAGCAATCACATTATCGAAAGCCATCTATTTCCACTTAGTGTTCGACTATAACTTACAAAGTAAACTACAGTAAACCAAAAATTAAAGTGTCTTGGCTTTATGAAATTTTACGAAACTAGGTCAAAATTAATTCGTTGGTGATAAAGTTTGGTGTAATATTGACTCCATTAAGTATCAAAAATGTGAATATAAATTCGTCGGATCTTTTATGATAAACCATCACCACATCCTTGGCCATTTTGTAGTCCAATTCTCTCACCAAGTCTTCTCACTACGGATAATTTTTTATAAATACTAAGAAACTTTCGTCTAAGGCTCACCAGATTGGACTTTCAGTAAGTTTGTGAGACGATCAATCAAGAAAATTTATAGTTTGCTTAAGAGTTCTACGAACTCCCTTAAGAATTGGTACGACCATATGCAGAATGACAAATTTCACTCAAAATACTGATATAATTGAGAACGCGTCATCCGAAATTTTTGCATGTATAAGCTCTGGGCCAGGCAAAACTACCTCGAAAAATCATTTTAGATCACCATCCAGCACACCCAATTTTACCATAGATGGTCATATTCCAGAACCACTGCGAAAAAAAAATTAAACGCTATTTCCATCCAATTACTAATTGAATCATTTCACAATGAGTACATCATCTTATCGAAAATATTTGTATTTTAAGATAAATAGCAGGAATGCTGATTGATTGGCAATATGTTTGGCCAGATAATCACAAGATCAGACCCCGTCAGACATATTGTTGTTAATTTTAATACCAAACTTGATTGGAAGTTTCCCTTTGAAGATAAACACAAAAAAAAACTTCACTAGATGTTGGTATCCTAGAAGGGCATTTTGCAGCTATTTGAGTCTGTGCCCAAAAATACTGAATTTTATATATTTAATTCGTTCTTGTTACCTACAACCTATCATCATCTACAGTTCAGTGGTAAAAACTTTTCTGTTACGAATCAGTTTTTTGGAATTGCTGTCAGAGCTTCTCTCCTACGCACTCCTTCATTATAGGTACAGGTTTTCAGGCTGTATTTTGAATACGATGCATTGAGCCGTGGAACAATTCTTGAGGGCATCGACAAATCATATTTAATAAAATTTATCAATACCGGGAAATCGGAAATTGGTGCTCTTGAATCCGTTTAGGTATTTACTGTAATTCGTTTCAAAAAAAATCTAAAAGAGTTGGATGTGTGATTGTCATTGGTCACGACTACTTAAAGGTCATTTAAACATTGCTCTATTAATTTCGATTCTTTTTAATCCTGTTTTATCTGGCAACCCGAAAATTATGCGCAACACAATTTAACACAACCACAAAAGGCCGACAAACAATTGTTAGAAATGAATTCAGAGAAGGATAATTGTACTACAAACAATTTTACACGGAAACAATTCTACACTGAACAATTCATCGAAAAGACTCGTAATGGTATAATACAAACAATTTTACACAGAAACAATTCTACACTGAACAATTCATCGAAGACTCGTAATTAAAAAATATTGATCAATTTTCTCTTAATTGTTCAATTGTGTGGTACGGAAAGCAAAGTAGGACATCTCCATTAATGACACTTCATTAATTGTATAAATTCTGAAAAAGCGGGGGTTTGGGGCAGCCCCATCCTCTAAGGTATACAACGAATTAAAATTACATTAAAAAATAGTTTATATTTACAAAAGTTGATTTTTTAACGTTTGTGGCACTATCAGAAGAAGCGATAAAAACTCTTTGATCTGTGTCTGCAAGGTTGACGAAGCAATTATTATTAATAAAAATGAAAAAAGATGGCAAAAAATTAGCTGAAAAATAAATTATGCACAATAATCCGGTGCATTACAGTGAAAAATTTTGTTTCGATGAATTGTTGTTTGCACAATTGTTTTTACGCACACTTGGTTATTGTAAGGTTGTAGTTTTCATATTTGTTTTTCGATGAATTGTTTGTTGCATAATTGTTTGTGGCATAATTGTTTGTTGTAGAATTTTCGGAGAACCGTTTTATCTACCTTAATTCCAACAATTATTATTAATATTATCACTGGTTTCATTCTTTCCCCTGGCTCTGTTCATTTAAGTTTTCTCTTTCCACATTGACCTGCAGAAAAAATTATAAGTAGCACTGAAGTAAACAAAAATTTGATAGTCATATCAATAATTTCCGATTATAGGCGACACCATAAATTTGTCACAATTCATAAACAAGTAACCAAATTTGACTTGATAAGCCAATAATATTTCATATTTATGATATACGAATCGTTTAATAAAAATGTTGCGATAAATAATAAATTATTTTTTCTACCACTTGAATTGCTTAAAACTTCGCCCGATTGATAATCCCAGATATGAGACTGGGCACATGCACAACACTTTACACTCAAGAGATAAGATAAATTGTCAAGAGTATACATAATAATAGTGAAATTGCATTGAAAACTATTTTTTATTTTTAAATATTAAACTTAGATTATTAAATTACTAATTATACATTTTTATTACTCGTTCCAGGGCCGTTTTCAAATTTGATGGTGTAAATATTTTCTGTGCGGGTAAAGGGCAAGGTTTTGACGAATTCAAAGAGCATTTCAATAATAATGAGCGAGCCTTCGGTTATATTAGAATACAAATGGGCGATGAAATGTCAAAACGGCGAAAATTTTTATTCCTCACCTGGATCGGGCCCGAAGTTGGTGTTATGCAACGGGCAAAAATGTCGACAGATAAATCCATAATCAAAGATGTAATAAATAATTTTGCAGTTGAATTACAAGCGGAAAACGAAGGCGATTTGGATATAGAGTTATTTAAAGAGGCACTGAATAAAGCGGGCGGTGCTAATTATGGGACAGGCGTACGTGATTTATAAAAACAAAAACGAACAGCAACAAAAATTATATATTATAATAAAAAATTTAATTTAAAATAAAACCTATAAATAGTAAATATTATTTGTATTAATCAAAAAAAAAATCTACAACCATTTTATTTAACATTAATATAAATAATAATTATTATAAAGAAAGATGAAATGAAAATAAAAAAATTAAATAAGAACACTTTATATATAAATAAATATTATTTAATTATAATTAATATTAATATATAAATAAAATAGTAATTTTTTATAATAAATAAAGCAAAAATAATTTATTATTGGAAACTTAAATACTTTAAATAAAAAAAATTCACATTTTTTTATGTTGATACCATTTTTATTTTAAATTATATAATAATATTATTAAATTAATTTGTTTCGTAAATTTTATTTTATTATATGAAATAAAAATAATTTAATTATACATATATTATATAATAAATAGCATTATGTCAAGTTAAAATCATTAAAATTTATATTAGGCCTTTTTTGTATTTTAATTAAAATTAAATTTTATTTTTTATTCATTTTGTGATGTATGTACAGAAAGTATGTAATTTGCCAACACTTTTTATTTTGTTTAATTTGAAATAAAACGAAAAATTTTAAAAAATTAAAAACAAATTTTTTGGTCATTATCCATTTGAGACCGAGTATTATGTTTGTGGAATAATACTTCTTTAAAATACTAATTGATGATTGTGTAGTTTAGAATTGTGTTGTGTTTGTATTACTAACTATCGAATTTACCTAGATGACTCTGAGTAGAGTGAATTAATCAATCAATTTTGTTTTAGGAAGCTGGAAAGTATTAATGTTGAATTATATTTCAGGAAATTTCCAGATGCTCGTGAAATAATAATATTTTTTTATCAGGTTGCTGATTTATAGAAGCAATTGTTGAAGACCAGTATCATCGTTATCCATTGAACCTATTAAACCTTTATCCCTCCTCCGTAGATTAGAAGTAGATTAGAATTGTGTTGTGCCGTACGATCGCTAGGTGTCTGAAACCGGGTCGTTCCGTCCCAAAAAAAAAAAAAAACCTTATCCTATCCCTCCTATTGTTATGTGTAAACAGGCTGTAGGAATAGGCCCGGCGTTAACCGGGACACTCGTCAAGAACTTGGTTCTACAGTCCAATCAATCAATCAATCAATTATCCATTTGAGACCGAGTATGAATACCCAAACATTCATGATTAATACACAAATTAAAATCACGATAGGCCTCTGCGACATGTTTGACTATTGTTTTTCTGGTGAAGCTGGAGAGCCCAAAATTTCAGAGGCCTTGATCTTGAGTGTTTCGAATTGTCAACGCGCGTTGAAAATTTCATAATAGGACCCCCAAGTGATAAGGACGTTATTAATTACTTATTGCCACTTGACTATGCACTTAAATTATAATCTTGATCGAGGATATTCTATTACGCCTCAACCAAGCTAGGATCTCTTCAATCGTTGTCATCTCAGATTGTGATACACAGCAATGATGAAGAAAACGATCAGAAATAACCATATTAAGTTGACAACAGTTAACTCCGGGTCTTACTCTACCGTAAAGCTTGAAGCCGGTAGTTCAAAAAACTGAGAAAACTTCTTTCAAAATTCTCTTATTTTTTGATTGAGTGAAGTGTGTGGTCAAACCTAATTAAGAATTGGTTTATGAAAAATGCAACTGAAAACAGTTATGTTAGTAACCAAGCCATCAGAATAGACCACACGAAAACAATCTCCACACTCGCCGCTCATTGAGATGTCCACCGACACAACATAGAAAATCATACAAATTGGACAGAAGAGCAATGGTCCAAAGTTTTGCTGACTGATGAATTAAGATTCGGATATCGCTCAGATACTAGGAGAACAAAGAATATGGAGACAACCTGGTAACGCCGAAAGGCTAAGAGTGGTGCAAGAATTGCACAGGTACAGTGGAGAGATTTTTATGGTATGGGCTGGAATTATAAGTGAAAAAAGAACTGATCGCATTTTTCCAGAAGATAACTTATCGGCAGCCAGTTACATCAATGAGATACTGGAACCTGTCGTGCTTCTATTATCAACACAAATCGGATGAGAATTCACCTTAATGCATGACAATGCCAGGCCAAGCACAACAACAACCACAACAGACTGGTTGAAAGCAAAATGTGTTACCATGGCTAGAAGATGCCAATCCTCTGCAAGAGGAGGCTACACCACTTATTAGAAAACAAAAATAAATTAAAAAGAAATAAATAAAATTCTGAATTGGGCAAAATTCGTAATTTTGTGTAATAATACAATAACCGTTTACCCATTATAATAATACAATAACCGTTTTTACCGTTATCGCTGAAATTTTATTTATATTGTTTGTGCAATCTATGTATTTTCTAGAAACAAAAAACAAAACAAAAATCAAACCAAATTGTAACGGCAACCTAAAAACCATGTGTGCCATTGTGCATATCCACACTAGGGACTAGAGTAACTTTTATCTGGTAACTTTTTCGTTTCTTTCCCCTTTACCAATAAAATCGGTTTTATCTGCGCCGCAATTTTTTGATTTTATTGGTAAAGGGGAAACAAACGAAGAAGTTACCGGATACCAGTTACCCTAGTGTGGCATCAGCTATTTACACTTTTGATGTATGTATAAGGGGTTGCCACTTACAAACACTAACTCAACGATATTTTTTATGTTGTCATCACCCTCCCAACATTGCGTTACGAAAACGTTCAGTTTATGAGGACTTGCTTATATTAAAGTTTGACTAAAATGTAAAGAAAATGATACTTTTACCACAGAATAGATTTTGGCCCTAGATTCTGATCAAGTGACAAATGACATTTGTTTGTGACATTGTTCTAAAAATTCTGCTACAATTTTGTGACAAATACTTCTGAGTACTAAATCGCGATTAGCGTGCGGTGACTGTTCCGAAATGTCACAAAAAATAAACTGGCAATTTTAATAATATTGTCATTGTTTTTTATTATCGTGACTTATAAGTTTCAATACAAAATATGCGTGAGTCTTTATAATTTTAAAATCCTTATAATATGTATATATGATATAAAAATGCAGCTGCTGTAAACTGCTGCAAATGTCATATATCATTTTATCCGAATCATAAATGTTCAATAACTTCAATTTGTACCAATAAGCCAATGTCACGACAAATTGTCATTTTGTCGAAATCTACCCCCAGGGGGTAAGTGCGGGTACACGCGGTGTATGGAAAAATGGGTTGTTGTTCTAATTGGAAAATTAATGAATAAAAAGTTTCTTAACAAGATTTATTTTTTGTTTATAAATGTTACTAAAGGAGCTAAGATTAGAGAGAAAGAGGCAATAGTTCACATTTCTAGCGCATTTAAAATATATACATGATTTAGTGGACGTATGTAAACAAGAATTTTTAAAGATTTTTCATAAAAAATATTTTTATTTGTATGCCGCCAAGTTAATTTTGTAGTAATTACTCATACTAACTCAATTTTTTTTATATATATCGGCCTGTATTGTAGTGGTATTGGTGTGCTCCCTTGTACAGGGGAATTTTTAAGTGGGACTATTATAGATAGAATAAAAAAATAACGTAAGAGAGCGAGATATAGGATTTTATGTCTTCGACCATACCTACTCACATTAACAAAAATAAAAAGAATAACAGAAATTATGTTTCAATTTTGCTGTCACTTAAAAAGAATAGCCGAGCGAAAATTTTCGTCCAGGAATGAAAAACTTAACAATTAAAACAACAAAACTCAAACAAATTTTTGGGCGTTGCATGTAATATGAATGTTTATTATTTTAATTATGGGCATTTGGAATTATTCGTGTATTTTATCTTTTCTATTTATAAAATATTCATGTACACATATACTAATATGAATATAAAATCAAAAATACTTTCCACTACACTGTACAATTGTATTTTTCTAAACCTAACCCAAAAAATTAATTTATCGAATTGCGGTCATTTAAACCACATAAATAATTTTTATAATTTTAAACACATAAATTTCTTGATATATCAATTTTTCAACAAAAAAAAATGGCTCAATTAAAGTCCAAACCACACAAACGTATGAGTACAAAATTAGCATATAATGGCGTTTTTGATTTCAAAATTTCAAATTTTTAAAATTTGTAGTACAACCAACACAATTGTGTGTATAGGTATAGTGATTTTACGGATGAAAAGAAGTTTTAGAGGAATGCACAAATCTGTAAGTTGGTTGAAAACACATACAAAAATAAATTTTTGACATGGTACTTATGCCGTACCCACACAATTGTGTTAGTGGGCAGCAAAAGGGATATACTACGTTTATTTTTTATTTTAAGCAATCTATATCCGAAAAGTGAAATTGGAGTAATAATTTTTTGTCTTCGTTTCTTACGTTATTCCTGTTATTTTTTATTCCATCTATTATACATAGTTGGCCGTTTATTCGCCTTTTAACGCAAAGCGACTGACATCTGACGGAATATTTTGGAATTAGAGCGGAAGGTGATTGACTTCTCAAAAAACTAGTATGTATTAATGTAATATAAACTTTATAGATGACTATAATTCGACTGGATATTATGTTAAATGTTCAATTAGTTTACAATTAATGTAACAAATGATGAAATTATAATAAAAATGGAGTGAGGCTTTTTCACGTATAAACAAATTTACATTTCGCTCGCATAGGAAGTGGCGCTAGCTAGGCGGTGATTAAAAGACTAATATATACACACGAAGCAAAACTGCGCGCGCATTTTATTAGATAAAATAAAAATGGCGTATAGTGTATACAACAAATGAATGACGCCTTGTGTACTGTAATATGAATTTTAAAAAATATTGTCGTGTTCGACCATATTTACACATGGTATGGATATTACTTATATAAAAATATCTAATGTTTTATACATGTTAGACAAATGTATTTTTAATAAAATAAATGAAAAACAAAAACACTTACCTTAAGCAAGGTAAAAACTAGATCACAATTAAAATTTTCACTTCACTTATGTATTTTTATAACAATAATTGATTACACTAAATTAAAAATATCTTTGCTACTTACGAAACTTACTTTACGAAAATAATTAAAATTATTTATACATATAATTTAATTTTGATTGATAGTCGACTGTTCTCGTCAACGGTCAAACACCAACTTCGTTTTTTGAATAAATTTTGAATGGAAATGGAATGAAAATTAAAATAAAGGGTTTTTTAATTCAACCCGAGTAAGAAGAGTTACCCTGGATAGTGTATACCGAGCAAAGGTTGTACAGGGTCAAATAAACCGGTGTCAGATAAATCAGGCGATCTTGGTGGGCATCTCAAATCACCATTTTTGAAAATAACCCGATGTGGAAATCATCGTTCAGGTTGAACATACAGGTGTAAGACAAGCAGTTTGTGGCATTGCCGCATTGGCGAATATAAATTCTAAACTATAGCTGTAATGGACGGAAATTCTTTAGGTCCCTAACCAGTAAAGGTCAAATTTGATTGAATTTGAAATTGAAACAGAACGCAAGAAATTTTAATTCACGGGATTAAACCGATGCCGAAAAATACACCGAAAACTACTGATGCTCAGCATGTAAATTATCTTGTTCAAAGTGTTCATTAATATTAATTATTTGATAACAAATTTTAATTGTAAGCCTAAGAAAGCACATCAACTAGGTAGGTATATGTTAATTGGATCATATATAATTTGAAGAATATGATTTGTTATTACACGCTTTAGAATTAGAAACCATACGGTTTTTTAAAATAATCCGCTGCGTTTAAGAAACAAAATCAAATGTAGTAGAAGTTGTTATCAAGGATTTAAACAGCTTAAATTCCTCTATATAGAAAATGACGGTTTACCCTGGGCTATATGCAAGTGGGTTAAAGCTTATCACATCACATGTCCAAAAAAACATAGTATACTGATACTGAACACAATCTCCCGTTGGAAATCATCTAATTGTGCTTTTGTATCCAAAAATCGACCATTAAATCATTAAAACGCGAACAGCAAACTCTCGGTGTCCAGCAACTTCATTGGAGGTACACAACAAATCGGTCAAACACTTAGCGAAAGAGGTCCAAATCGACCGAAGCCCATCAGTACTAGCACAGATGGCGCCACATTCACAATTAAAGTGGCACGCCAAACACTCCTCGTAAACAATAACATCTTCTTCAGCAAGGGTAAAGGTCAATCGCCGCTGAAGTTAAATATCGTAAGTGGAAACAGGTTGATCATAAACTGTGGCTTATCCCAACAATATTAGGAGAGTAGCTTTATAATGGAATCTCAACAGCATATGTTTGATCTCTCACGAATAAGCGAGCTACTAAATGAGCACAAGCAGCAAGGCATTGCGAAATATTATAATCACACATTTACATTTATTCATTCATTAATTGAATTCCGGAAACTTTCCATATTCCGCAAAGTTAAACTAGATGTGCTTAACAAATATATTCTCCAGGTC
This sequence comes from Nephrotoma flavescens, assembly GCA_932526605.1. Classification (NCBI taxonomy): domain Eukaryota; kingdom Metazoa; phylum Arthropoda; class Insecta; order Diptera; family Tipulidae; genus Nephrotoma; species Nephrotoma flavescens. The sequence goes on along the minus strand of OW052220.1, from coordinate 108,035,780 downwards.
TTAGGGGTTGCAATAAAAACATTTCCCGCTGTATATAAATGTTACATGTACTAGGAATGTCTTAGTCTTAGAGATGCCAGTCTTCCCTTTAAAATAAGCTCAAGTTGCGGTACCATATGGTTTACTGGATATCCCGTCCTGACCTGTATGGTTTTAAGTTTTTTGTGGTCCCTAGAATTTTCCCCCTGTTTATTATGTGGCTTGAAAGGCACACGACCCTGTTGGCCGGAAAATGAGTTTCCAGCAATAGTATTCCGCACTAAAAATAGTCCAGAATCAATCCGGTCGTTCAAATAGCATAGAGTATGGTTGAAACGCTTCGGTTTTAAACCGAATCTAAATAAAGTGTCACCATTTTCAAGATTTTGCCCTATATGAGAATTTTCATTTCAGGTTCCGTTTTTCGAGATTTTGTCATCTAAATTTTGTTCTTTCTAATAAACGTGGTAATGCAACCTTCAACACGTATTTCCATGGACTAGGAGGAAGGATATAACAGATACTGTTGGGTAACTTTTGAAAGTTGAAGTTGCCAAATTTAATTACCTATATTGCATTCCGGATGTGGTTGGACAAAACTTCGATAAACCAATATTTCTGCTTCCGTCTGATTGTATTTGAAAAGCCAGACAACAATCGTTGAGCAGCGGATTTTACGGGAGTTCGAATTAGCGCTTTACGTAGAATTCGCTTTTGTGGATTTTAGGAGAAATTAGTGTTTCCAACTGTGTTAGAATTATGATGTCGAGGTTCGTAGTTCTTCTTGGAAAAGAAGATTGTAGATATTTAGGCTTTTTTGTTTAATGTTCCTTTATTCTTGACATCTTTCTTATAAATGTTGTGTTACATTAGTGGGCTCCTCAAAGGTTCCCATTGAAATAATAAAACAAATTTTTCAATTAATAAACTTTTTAACAAAAAAATCTATTTGCATTTTGCAAGAATTAAATCCTTATTTACACAATTTTATTTTAAAACCTTTGTTCTGTGATGCCCGGGAAAATTTCAAAAAATTCTAAAAAATAAAATACTAGGTAGAGTAAATTATATTAGATAAGCCATTCGTGAGAAGCAGTCTCGCTCCGACCAAAATTATTTTTAATTTTAAAAATTTTCGTTTTACTTAAATTTGTCTAAAACCATTATAACGCTTATTATGTACGTATAGCAATCATTTCTTTATGTTATGTAATAATTTAGATTAGAATTATGTAACGCGAACTAGAAAATACCGTGGTGTATACATGATTAAATATTAAAAAATTCCTAAATTCTAGAATTGATTAAAATATTTATGGTATGTTACTTCTGTGTTGCCATGGATAGCGCTAGGCTTCGATTTTTACCGGTGGCAATAATTTTGGCCAGTCAACGAATTCGACGCCATACTTTATTATTCCGGTGGCAGTGACTCCCACCATCGCACCCCAGAACAAAAGGAATAACAAACTTTCTGTGTTATATTCGCGAGGGAATATTGACGATGCGCAGAACATTGCCACAGCAAACATAAGAACCGACGGGAATGTTCCATATTTCCATCCTTTATTAATGACTAATGGACATGGGATTAGAATACCTTCACCGTCCTTAACTACATAATTGCCGAGAAATAGATCAAATGAGTCCTGTCGAAAACCATCACTGAAATTATTTTTGTAGTACCGCGTCAGAGAATTAATACCATCCTTCATTAGGCCAGCTTTGGTACGCTTTCCAGTACGTGTAAAATCAGTTTTTAAAGCACCTGTACCCGAATACTGCACCGATATCATATCTGCATTATCTGCCCAGACGTTTTTGAACAGCCACTCGAATCCTAGCGATGATTCTACTTTTTGTCCTGACATAAGGATACCAATTTTTTGTAAACTCGCCTGTAAAGAGCGCTTAGCAAGCAAACTTTGAACAACATTAGTACGATCAAGACAGTCCATACAGTTGGTTCGAAATACACCGTCCTGTGTGGACGCTAGAGAGCCATCGCGTCGTAAATGGAAATATCCAAACTCTTCCTGTTCATGGGCAAGTCGATCAATCAAAATTTGTAATCGATCCCAGCGCATTTTGCGACATTCGGCGTGGAAATCAAACGCTTCATATCGAATATTTGTATTATTCATCATTTGCACGGCATTCGAAAATGATTTTTCCAGTTGTTCCTCAGCTCCACGATGATCAATTAAATTAACTGCAACCTGCCGTCCATATTGGAATACCTGCGAGTCAAAATGTTTTGCTATCGCTGATTGATGATCTTTCGCTGGATCTATCTCTGGTGTTGGTTTATATTTTAAATTTGGAACTTGTTTCCAAAATAATGGAATACTTCCACGGGTTTGCACAAATGACACTTTATCACCATTGTATTCTATAATTTGCTCAGTTTCAACAAAATTCGAAACATTCCCATTTGCATCTACGCCACGCGAAAAAAATCGTGTACCAGCGCGCTGAGTTGATCGCCGTGAAATTAAAATCCATGAAAAATTGTGACCATTCACATTAACCACATTGGCCGATACAAAACCTAATATTAATGGAAGACAATATTTTCGTAGATCGGCTTTCTTGAAATCTCGCAAAAGGAATGAATTCCACACAAAACGTAGATCACTTCGCTCGTAGAGTCCCATTTGTAAAAACTCAGGGGACATGGAATGCAATCGTTGTAACGAATGTGATAAATCATAGGTGTACGATAAATAAAAATATGGCGTGTCAAGAACATGGCGCAGCATAGTTAAATAGTGCTCGTTCTGTTGCTTTTGATTCTCCCTCAAATGGGCCATCGTTGGAACATACGGTATTATATCAAATCCAGCCAAACGCCATATCCATTGATTATTTATAACACCAACAAATACTCGATGTGTTGCGACTACGAGGTAGTGACCACTTATCAATTTTATTGAGCCTAGGATTCCGCATATTCGACGATGCTGGACGTTTGGAATTTGCTGTGCCTTAACTGAAAATGTCACAAAATCATTAGAATATCCACTTAATCAGATTAATTTACATTTTATTTACCTTCGACTCTAGTTTCCTGTGATATCCTGTCAATAATAAATACCTCACTTTTGCCATTAGGCTCGATATAAAACTTTTCTGGGGTGATATAACTGAAAAGGATGGAAAAAAGCATAAATTTTTTTTTTGGGTAATGTTGTAAATGTCAAAATGACGTTTGAGTAAACACGTCATTCTAGCAAAAAAGATTTTCCGTAAATTATTTTCTTCTGTAATTTTACATGCTTATTTTTTACGATTATCACAACATTTTGTATTCAAGAAATGAATGATTTCTTTGAGAAAACATTTTAAACACAGTTTACAACAATAAACATTTATCAAACTCACAAATTCATATCATCGTGAACATCCCAGGTGGCTGCCATTTTGCAAACTGCATTACCATCGTTATGTCAGGTTATGACAACCATTTAGTTCATCCCCGTTAAGAATTTAATAAAAGTCTTGTTGATTTATGAATGAATATTGTGATTCTGTGTAAAAATTAACCAATTAGCTATTTATTATATCCAAATTAACATACTTTATTTGTTAAAAGCGTATTATTAATTGAAAACTAGAAGTATATAGTAGGCTTAAACGCACTCATTGTTGGTGAAAACGTTCCTATCTTCACGCAGAAAAATTCATTTGTCAAATAATATTTTTCATTACATTATTCGTTTTTCAAGAAATTCATAAGAAAAATTTACAAAAATGTCGAACGCCGAGGAAATTGATGGAAATGATGAAGTTCAGGACAAGAAACAGAAAAAGGTCGCGAAACATGATGGTGGCGCAGCTGATTTGGAACGAGTTACAGACTACGCTGAAGAAAAGGAAATTTCGTCGGCCGATATCTCAAATGTAAGCATAACCTAACATTTTCAAACCACAACAATTTTGGATTTTTACTACGTACGTTCCTATTTTAGGCCGTAAATATGTTTGGCGACAAACGCAATAAAGAAACTGCGGAAAAGTTAGCTAAGGAGCGGGAATTACAAAAAGTCCAGGTTAAAAAAGAGGATATAGAATTGATTGTAAGTGTTTACTTGACTAAAATACGATGGGGTGTAACTACATTTCCAAATTTCAGATTAATGAAATGTTGATTTCAAGAATGCAAGCCGAGAATGCACTGAGAGAGTATAGCGGAGACGTTGTGGCTGCCTTGGAAGCACTTACCAATTAATATATTTATAATAAATTTTTGACCTAAAATGTGTGTTTTTTCTGTTAGCCCTATGTGTTCTCTTATTGCCCGCGCCATCAAAGTTAAATGTCAAATTTATGTTATGTACATAGTGTTTTTAAATTCAAAATCAAATCGAATGTGATTTTGGTCAACAAAACCAATGTATTCAATTTGTTTTAGCAGAGACAATATTGGCATATATTAAATAACTTGGCATATATTAAATACTATTTAATATTTGCTTATACTAAAACACCTAACTTCACTCTTAGCTTATAGAAAAATATTTTGGAACACGATTTTACAAGGCAGTGTCTTATATTGATACTATTTAATATTTGATATTGGTTTCAGTTTGAATTCAATCAATTCCCATTCAATATTTTCTTACGATTTGCCATAATGAATTTTGTTTTGTTTGTTAGATCTTTAATTCAATCAATTTTTCAATTGTTAACGATATTTGCTTTGTTAAGTAAAGAGCAGATTTCATAAAATTATTATTTTTAAATAAATTCATTTGCATAGATGAAAAGATTATGGTGGCTCGACATTTCAGTGTTTGTTATACACGTTTGGCCATTTAAAGTATGAAACACAAGCTTTTACAAATTCTTTTCCGGGAAGCTATACTGAAAATATAGGAATTTCTGTAGTTCAGAGAAGAATAAGTAGTTTCTCTTACCACAAAAAATTAGTACCAAATCATGTTTTCAGCACAACTTCCTGCTGTTTAGATTAAAAACTACTGTCTCCAAATAATAATAGTAAACTTGCCTCAAAATAATATACCGCCCCTAATTATTATGTATTATTTCATTTTCTCTTTCAAGAATATTTCACGTGACGGCTCAAATTTTTAAATGCACTCGCACTGCATTAACGCATAGTACATTTAAATACAATGCACATTCCAGTAACATCAGCTGTCAAAACAACCCCGTTTTTCATTTCTCCAGTCGTGCGACGCTACTGGTGTTTTAAATACAGTCAAATTGTTAATCGAAGCCAAACCAGGAACATCACTTTGTTTTATTTTTAAATGTGTTAAATTTAAAGCCCGTGTACATAATAAAAGTGTGGTACATACTATTTATATTATACTGTAATACAACAAATAAAAATTTTATTTGGGAATTATGGCGAAACGGGCTATAACTGTGAATGATATCCGGAAACAATATAAGCCTGTGTTCCATTTACAAACGAAACAAGAAGATTCTAATCAATTATCCCGGGTACTTATTAAGCAGGCCCGAAAGAGTGGCGTTTTAAATTTATCGGGGCGTGGACTTAGTACAGGTAAATATTGGGTTGTGGCTTCGACGCATACAATTGGGGCAAAATTGCATAATGCAACATTTTTTTTTGAAATGCATCGACTACATTGTTGTTGTAATAAATTCGAAGGGAAATGGGAATTTAATTGCGCAAAAAACTCTGCTATGCATCTAAATTATTATGCTCTATGTTTCATCACATTTCGATATAAAAGTTATTTTATAGTTTACGTTGATCTGCCCATTAGTTTAAGTTGATCTGCCCATAATTGATGAGGCAATACAGATAAACCGATTTATTTAAAATTTATTTCAAGGTTCGTAAGTGGAGTATTGTATCTGCAATTGATGTAAAGATTAACGGTATAGTAAGTAAAGTGTTCACGTTTTGGTCAAAAACACTCGTATCATTTTTGATACTCCTCCTTTACTAACGGCATAGGTATATAAGTTACAAACAGTTCGCAAACATCTGCACCGTATTCACGTTTTAAGGTTTTTTGAATAACATGTTTAAATTATTTGTTTGGCTTGACCATTGCTAGACTTAAGAAATGTTTTGAAATATTTATCTTTTGACATCGATGAAAAAGTATTCACAGCTTTAGCCGATTTTATACTACCTAATAGAAATTTTTTAATTAATTATTAAATGTCATTTTTTCATATGATTACATTTCGGAAAACCATATTATGGTTCCATCCCAAGTATTTTTACTTTCAATTTTCCTGGCGATATTCGTACTTAAGTACTAAACTTAGTCTAGTATTTTTCTAAGTTTGAGTTGAAATTTATTAAAATAAAACGTATGAAACGTGTCGCGATTATTCGAAACTGAACGAAACTCAATAAAGGAGAATTGTATACATGTATGTGTGAACAGAAACGACAAAAAACAAAATGGCGGGAGCGAGGTTGTGCATGAATGTAAAATGCTATATTTGAAAATGTTAGAAGAAAAAGATGGCGGCATCCAAATGTGAGAGCAAAATAAAAATTTAGGTTTAAAATGAATATTTTTATTTTATTAAATTTGCGGTATAAAAATATACATACATATATACATATTATATACGAATCTAAATTATATTTTAGTTAATTTTTTAATCATTTTTTATTATTACACAATTTGAAATTATTCTTTGATTGTAATATTAAAAGTTTAAATAATTTTCCAAATAGGTACTATGATTATTGCACATCAAGTTTATTATTTTCGCATTTGTTTTCTACCTAAAAACTTAAAACTGAACTAGAAATTAATTAATTTATGAAAACAATATTTGAATAGATATAAAATATATTTTGATGTAATTTTATTTAAATTAACGCACATCTTTAAATTTTTTTAACAAAATTTTATAAAATTACCAAACTCATGTCGTGAACATGAAAAATAAAAACAAACCATTACACGCTATACACATTCCTACGAAAGAAAAATTGCGGTAACACAGTATACAGTAGTAACAACACAGTATACATATACGCTACAAACACTATCATTATAATGTGAAGTTTAACTTTCGTTAATTTTGGATGAAAACGAAGGAAAATACTATGCTCAATTTTTACTTTCGTTTTGTTATACTTGGGATACCCAAGTATTTTTACTTTCAATTTTCCTGGCGATATTCGTACTTAAGTACTAAACTTAGTCTAGTATTTTTCTAAGTTTGAGTTGCAATTTATTAAAATAAAACGTATGAAACGTGTCGCGATTATTCGAAACTGAACGAAACTCAATAAAGGAGAATTGTATACATGTATGTGTGAACAGAAAAGACAAAAAACAAAATGGCGGGAGCGAGGTTGTGCATGAATGTAAAATGCTATATTTGAAAATGTTAGAAGAAAAAGATGGCGGCATCCAAATGTTACAGAGCAAAATAAAAATTTAGGTTTAAAATGAATATTTTTATTTTATTAAATTTGCGGTATAAAAATATACATACATATATACATATTATATACGAATCTAAATTATATTTTAGTTAATTTTTTAATTATTTTTTATTATTACACAATTTGAAATTATTCTTTGATTGTAATATTAAAAGTTTAAATAATTTTCCAAATAGGTACTATGATTATTGCACATCAAGTTTATTATTTTCGCATTTGTTTTCTACCTAAAAACTTAAAACTGAACTAGAAATTAATTAATTTATGAAAACAAATTTGAATAGATATAAAATATATTTTGATGTAATTTTATTTAAATTAACGCACATCTTTAAATTTTTTTAACAAAATTTTATAAAATTACCAAACTCATGTCGTGAACATGAAAAATAAAAACAAACCATGTACATTACACGCTATACACATTCCTACGAAAGAAAAATTGCGGTAACACAGTATACAGTAGTAACAACACAGTATACATATACGCTACAAACACTATCATTATAATGTGAAGTTTAACTTTCGTTAATTTTGGATGAAAACGAAGGAAAATACTATGCTCAATTTTTACTTTCGTTTTGTTATACTTGGGTAGGTCCTTAATAGCAAAGAGTATGTATGTTATGAAGAGTAACGAAATGGTAACAAAATTCATTGTGGGTTATACAATTTAAATGGGTTATATCATTACACGTATTTATTTACTGTAATTTTTATCGTTTTCTATGATCAAGCACGAGTTTGAAAATATTCGATTCAAATAAAATCAATAGTTGCTGTTTATAATTTTGTATTGTTTATTTTTTTATTTAGCCCAGTGAGAGAACTCAATGAAGGGCATATTTGACAAAAAAAAAACTTACAGCTATAAAATTAAGACATTTTAACAACAAAAAATAAACAATAAAATATGAATTATTAATTATCTAAATTATAAGCCACCAGTTAACCTTGAAGTTAACTTCTAGTGTTTTATTGATCGAGTTATCTTTGGATCGAGCCCAAAATTTTTAAAAAATATCTAGATGAATGCAATTAATTTTAGGGGAAACTTAATAAATTAAAATCGGAAAAAATCACAAAAAATATGCTTTCGTATTTAGATACCGCTCACACAAAAAAATTAAAATAAATATTTTTTTTTGTTTTATTTTTGTTGTTTTCGACTCGATTTAAGAAATTTTTTGGGTTGACTCGAGTTAACTCCAAGTTAACTTTTGGTGTTTATGTTGAAGGTTTATGACCTAGGTTCAACCTCCAATATAAACAGTATATTTGTTAATAGTGAAGTTCGAGAAATGCAATGGAACAGTGCTTCAATCGACGTTTCTATTTCTATTTAATTACGAATCGTGGTACTCGTTTTATTCTGGATTTATCAAGATTCTACTGCTTTTTTTATTTTATCAGGCCTCCGAAGTAAAAGCAGTGCTTATCCCCGTTTTAACCTAAACTTACACTCACGCCTACTAATGAAATTTGTTGGTCTCCCGGTAGCTTTACAAATTTAATTTCTTTCTGGTTATATGGAATGGACTATCAATGCCTTGGGATAATTTCATATTAAACATGAAGCAGGAAAAAAGGAAGCTTAGGAATAATTTATGCAATATTAGCAATTTAATTACTAGGATTCATACCAGTAACGTAATTGTTGCGGGCCCTGTGAGAACGTTTATAAGGGGCTCCGTGGAAAGTACAACTTAGGCTGTTTCCCAAACTTGTTGACTTGTTTGTGGACACCGACTTATTCAAATAAGGGTGTTTTCCAAACACCGACTTATTACAGACTTATTTGACGCCATCTTGAATAAGTCGGTCAAGTCGTTCCAATTCATTGTATCGGCTTATTTGTGACGTAATAACGAAAACGCAATTTTTATTATATGGAAGAAAAAAATTCTTGACATGTTTGTCGTTGCCACTAGAATTGAAAATAAAAACTGCATGTACCTCATAAAGCAAAATATACATAAGAGGACGAGAGATTCCGAGGTTAACCTATTTTACTTTTGGCAATCGGTATAAGAATAACAAGAACAATGAACTATAAAATAACTATGCCGATATGTTTATAAGATACGTATATGTATATGGATTAAATATAGAAAAAAAATTAAATGTGTGTATATAAATTTATTAAAACTATAAAATAAGATTAACCTCGGAAAAATTGGCTTATAAAACTTGCACTACTTGATTTCTCTTATATATTTATTGCTCGATGATTACATTTAGTCAAGACTCATTTTTGGATACATTTCTGTGGTACCAACATATACTTTTGTTGGATATTGCAATTGAAAGCGTTCCTATTTTTCTTTGAGTGATGCGCTTTTTGAACTTTAAAATAAAAATCGTAATCACATTATACTTTTTAAAAAAAATAACCATTATAAAGAACATACGTGTGTTGTCGGTTTTGCAGTTTTCTTTAAACTTTTTTGTTTGCAAATCGAAACAGCTTTTAAGTACACTGAGTATTCCATTGACATCTAATATGAACTTCTTGTGAATATTTATGGAAAACGATGCAAACCTGTTTAAATTGCATGACCCACGGATTTTTTCCTCAGTTTCGTTACTCTTTCCAACAATATATTTATTTATTTATTTATTCATTGCCAATAAAAATTTTGGTACACATAGTCTGATCAAATTCATCATGTTGCTCCAAACTTCTTTTAGGCTCCAATACAAATTTTGAATCCGCCAAAATATTTGAATAATATAAATTTTATTTATGGTAGAATTAAGCTTATTTTAATTTATATCTATCTATTCAGTATCAGTATCTTTAACCTTGCAACGTGTAAATAGTAAACTTTAGTTATGTGTGAAGTTGAATGAAAAGAAAGTATTGATATACTCATATGTTCAAAAAGCTCTAAAACGGTTGGCCTTAAAGAATTATTGTTCTAAATGATTTATTATTATTCGGTTTCGGCATTTGTTATTAATTGCGTTAATGGTTAAATTTGATTTTTTTTATTGATTATAAAATATACTACATATTTGGTAAAGCCAAATTGTCTTTTTATTTACACGAATCTCATTAATGGTGCGATATGTATCTTGATTAAGTTAGATTGTCTTGAGGCATTCAACTGTATAAACATTATAATAATAATAATCAATAAATATTTAACTTTGAATAGATAGATAGTTTATTTAAATATCCAGCTTTAATCACTGAAAATCGTGTATTCTTTACAGGATTAGCGTTCAAATGAAAATGTTTTCAAGGTACGGTGAAATGGTGAAATGCTCCAATCACGATTTTCTATTTATAAACGATAATAATCTTTAAACTTTATTTATGAATGAGATTCAATGTAAAATATGTTTTCGAGATAATTGACTTGTTACAGACGATTGCATTTCAAATTTAAAGCATTACATCATATCGATCATTTTATACATACTGATCTTAAAATTTTTTTCTTACATATTTTTATTTTCAAATAAAACTACAATCATTAAAATTTATAAAATTTAGTTGAACGGGATCGGTCTGTAGTGTAACTCGACATAACTTGTGCAGAAATAAAGGCTGAGTTGTTGGTGAACAGTGAAAAATATTTAATGTATACGTATACATACTTTACAACATATAATTATCCTCGCAGACGTTATCGAAAAATTAAGGGTGAGGGCGGTTTAGTAGGCATTAATTCAGCCAATCTTATTGATGTTAAGTGATTCTTACAAATTTTTTCTTATTCTTTTAATTTATCAAAATTTAAAGTTCCTCTAAATTTTTAAATTTTTAAAATAATAAAAAATTAAGTAAAAAAAACATTCAAATGGCGGAAATTACTAATGGAAATGAAATCATATCTCCAGTTCCAGAAAAGGTATGGAATTTAAATGAACCGGATAAAGGGGATATTGAACTGAGTTATGATTTAAATAAACCAAAATCGGAAGATGATGCCTGGTGGAATCAAACAACTTTAACAAATCTGGATTTAAGTTCGAATTCACTAAAGTGCTTGAGTGCGGAATTAAAAAATTTGGCTGATTTGACTGTGCTAAATGTAAGTACATATTGTGGATTATGTTTGTTTAAATTTAAAGTGAAAGTGATTCTCAAACTGATGAATGGTATTATCTATGATTTCTATACTTTTTTTAATTGAATGCGTGTAAACAATTTTTTTTGCTGTGAAACAAACCTTATTTACTATTATGGTCCTGAAACCATTTGTCATGCACCCAATCGGAATAATGTAATCTTAATTATTAATTAAAGAAATAAAATTGTATAGTGATTTTTACGACGGCTATGATCCGGATTTGATTTTTCCCGTTGTTCTTGGTTAATTTTGTCATTTCACAAAAATTTTAATGTTCGTGGCAGGGTATGGTACAAATTTTAAACATTTCATCCCACTCAAGTTACATATTTTATTTTAGCCTAGGCAGACTAGACTGTGAAATACTAAAACTGATTTAGCAAGACTCCATCAAGTATTCGATGAAAATGCTAATTCGTCAGATGAGATAGGTTATTTACAAAATCATTAAATTTACAACTATTGATCCCAAATAACAAGGCAAACAACAAGGCAGTTTTTTACAAAATGCATGTTTCATCTTTAGTTGTTGTATAAAAATAGTATAAAAATGAATGTTCGTTTGTAAGAGGTGACTCGGAAACTAATGAACCGATTGAGCTCAAATGTTTTTCATTCGATTATGGGCCAGTTATATAGACGGAAACGAAACGGACTGAAACGAAATGAAACGGAAAGACGAAGGAGGCATGGTTATATAGACGAATTAGTGAAAACGGTTGTGATATTTTCATATTTGTTTCTAATTTTATATTATTTGAAGTTTACTTCTCGTGTGTATGAAAACTAACTCGGAAAATCCATTTTATATTTGGTAAACTAAATACTCTGCGTTTAAATCCAATTAAAATATAAAATATTTTGTCAATTTGACATGTGCTTGTAAGGATAACAAAAAAATCATAATCGATAATGTATAACCGCAAAGACGAAGCGAAAGCAAATTGAATTGAATCAAGTTCTCCGTCCGTTTTCGTTTCGTTTATTCTATATAATTATTTTAGTATGTACCCAGTAATACAAATCAGCGCACAAAGAGCGCATAAACAGCATATAATTAGAGCGCTCAATTTTTACTTCAAATTGATGCACCTAATTCCATGCTATTCGTATTGTTGTCGACCGAAAACTCGGCTTTGTTTCACCTAAAAATTAATTTATCTCTCTTTCATTTCGATTTGAGTATAATATGTAACTGTTAACCGTTGGTTTATAATATTTTTTTAATGTATTTTGTTATATCAAAAGTAAACACAATCATATATTATTGATTGTGTTTGGCTTTGGTTGTATGAACCAAATGTGTATTGCCATTCGCATTCAGATACAACTACACATTTTTTTAATTTTGTATACTTACTTTATATGTTATCCAAGTATTTCCATTTCCATCTGAAAAACATTTACAAACATCGTCATACGTATGCATTTATATATGTTTCAAAACCACGTACATCATTTACCTTCAGCTGAAATCTGGAGACTGATAGAAATGAAATAATAATTTTTGAAATGAAATTGCTAAACAAGAGATTAGGTGGGGGTAAAAATGCAGTGCATCGAAGAAACCGAAGTAAATTTATTTGTTTTCTCGCTTCGACGTGTGCAAATGTTTCCATCTATTTCATTCTGCTATCAGCGTTTGTTTGCTGGGTATTCAATTCGTTCGTTTCGTTTCGGCCCGTTTCGTTTTCGTCTATATAACTAGCCCATTAGGCTGGCTTTGTTGCAAATAGAGGCAGTCAAAAATGGTTTCATCATAATGTTGAATAAACCTTTGGGATTTCACTGTTCTTTAGTTTTCAGAATAGGATTAGAATTATTACAAGTATTTTGAACGATGTTTTGGAATCTGGTGAAGATCAATCAAACTCATCTATTTCTTAACCGATGACGAAGCAATTCGGTTTGTATAGGAGCGAATTGGCATTCGGACATGAGTTTTGAATGAAGTTCATCCTCACCCATTTCCTAAACCTAATCAAAACAATTTCGTGTTAGATGGCCATTTCTAATGTTAGTCTTTGTCCAGCCCAAACACATAATTGCTTTCCAAAAGGTGGCCAGCTTTTTTGTAAAAATCAAAAATGGTGCATTCGTATTTGTTGGAAGCTCAAATTATTAACAAGATAAACAACGTTGCAATATAATAGATACCAATTTACAACAGAGCTGAAGGTTGCAGTGGCACTAAAAATAACAAGCGCGGCCTTTTTCATTATATTAAATTGGCATGAAGTGGTAGATAAATAAGTTTTATTTTATGCTGACAATATTACAATTTTGTAAACGATTAATAATAAGAATGGTACATAAAGAAATTTACTCCAAATTGCACTGATTTGAGTTTTCTTTATCTATTTTATGATTTTCTAACCTTCCCTTTAAAACTGTTTATTCAACTGAAATGAGATGGTTCTCTTACTACTAAATATCATCGAGTTTTATAAAGTGAAGCTATGTTTTCAATGAACATTTTTTCATATTGCCAAACTGAAACACTTCTGAAGATTATATGATTTTAGTACATTGCTAACAGCTAATCATAACTTCTCGAGCAAGTTTAGGTAATAGTAAGTTAGAATATTTTCACCCCAACCCATAAATTTAATGGTCTTCCAAAAAATTTACAACGAATGATATTCGTTAACGTTAATTAAATTTTCTGATTTCTCGAGTTTCTCCCTCTACTCTTCATCGCCGCTAAGTTAAATTTATAAAATAAAACGAATAATTATACAAAATGGAATTAATCCTAATTCTCTATTTCTGTGAGAAACCCTGTCTAGGGCCACAAGTAGGCATAAAAAAGGGTTTAGGACCTACCAATATATCGAACTGACGAAGTCTTTACTTAATTAAGATGATGGAAAAATAGATGTAATCACAACCACAAAATTACTAAAACATCAATTTTATGGTCTACTCACACTGCAGGCCGATATTCGTTAATCCTTCTAAATACATTAAAATAATTCAAATAAATATGCAAACGACTTTACTGGATTATCGAATAAATGTTATAATTTTCGAAAGATCCTTCAACATTATTACTGAATTGGTGGCAAGCCTTGACGACTGTTTTGTAGTTACATGAGTGAAAAAAGGTCTCTCTAAATTGTTTTTTCGTTACTAGGTGGGTTTACCTAAGATCTACATAAGCGAATTTGATGGCATTTCTATCGGGATAGTCGAGGCATTAAGCCTATTTTTTAATTCATCCCGAGGAGGCAGTGCACTGTCAAAAAATACTTTACGTATTTTTTTATTCAACCTGTGTAATTTTACTCTGCACACTGCGTTTTTATTTGTGAACTAACTGTGCTTACACAGTACATACTCGATTCTTCAAAGTTTACTCTGAAATTAAAGTCAGTGTACGAAGAGTGTGCAAAATAAAAAACAATTTATTACTCTATGCATACCGGATAATTTTACCCAGTACAACCTTTGCTCGGTGTACACTACCCGGGGTAAGCCTGCTTGCTCGGGTTGAATTAAAAAATAGACCCATTATTTTTAAGCCACAGGGTTGTTTCTCAGCCAACTCAGTTTCTTGTGTTTTTAGTTCGATTCCAATTTTCAATTTTTAATTTTGTAACGTTTGTTGAGCTGTTGACTTGTTAACTTAAAAAATTTATTTGAAATTCTAATAAATAACTTATTGCCGCGCTGTTACGAGTATATTCTACTGGTAGTAACTATCCCGCTTTGTATTTTTTTCGTCCCATTACTATGAAGGTCGACATACGTGAGACATGCATACATCACGATCAACGTTCCCGCTAAGCTGGGCACATGGGCGGCCGCCCAGATTTAAATTGTATCTTGCCCATCATAATTTTTAGTCCGCCCATCTGCAATATTGCTAACATTTTTTTCGTGTTAGTTACAAAATTTAAAAATTTGTAAACCCACGCAGTTTTATTTTATTTTTTTTACATATGTGATGTGATTTTTTTAAACAATTTATGAAAAATTTACTCCATTTACTGTAATGACAAAACGAAAATTAGATGTAAGCTCAAGCTCCACAAAAATATTATTAAGGACGAAGCTGTAACTACTATGGCTTGAAAATCTGAAAATGGACAAGCATATAAATAACAAATTACCCGTTAAAAAACACCCAGTCGCAAGTTCTTTACTTGTCACCACTAGGAATCGAGCCCGGGATCGCCGAATAACAGACCCCCGAACAAACAAGACGGCTTCAAAATTTAGAGTAGGATGGTTAAATGAACTCGTTAAAACAGAAGTCCTGTCGTTATCAATTAAACAAAAAGTTATATTATATGAAATTTATAGTTATCAAAGTGAAACAAGTGATGTACTTTGTAAAATATGTATTGAAGCAAAAGCTAACAGTGATTTTTATAAAAGGGAAAAATCGGAAATTGTATTACAATGCGTCGATTCCACAGTGAAACCAATTTTTCCAGTAGAAAATACTGGGAAACCGAAAAGAGAAGAGTATATTTAAATTACGTTAGAGCGATAAAAAAACTAATAGCGAGTTCCATTTTTTCTTGATATTTCACTATAATACTTTTCCAACCATAAAATTGTCGAAGTGTGCGAAAAATATTCCTCATTGCATACTATTTTTTGAAGGTGTATTGAAAATGTTGCCATAAAAAGTTTTGAGTTTCATACTTTTTATGGCAACATTTTCCCCACCTATTCTATTATTTACCAGTAAGTTTTACTGAACAATTTTTTTGTTTCTCTCTAACAAGTAAAGGATTTATATTTTTATCTCGCGTTTAGGTTTCAGTGGTTGACACTTTTTCCGTTTTTGGCCCATTGTGATACCACGCGTTCATGCTACATCATTAACCCATTCACCTATTCACCTACTTACACAACTACAGTATACAACCTGCACATTGCAAGCTCCATGTCAACCTGTACATTGACATGGACGGTTGGTCAGCGCTGAATTCTGCACTCCATCAGAGGGTGTTAGTTGTGTTTATTAACATCACCGATTGTAATCGATGATGAAAATTCGATTTGTATCTAGCCTCTGATGGGATTCGAACCAGGTACCTCCCGGTCCAAGTGCCGAAGCTTTAACCACTGCACCACTTGCCCGGTCTATCTCGTGTTAATTTTACTGAAAAAATTTATTTCACTGTGGAATTTATGCATTAAAGTGTTTTTTTAATTTATTTTTAAATAAAATTATATGTAAAAATTATTGTATTGTAATTTTGTTAACTTTTGCTCGAAATTTGCTAAATTTAAAATACTTGCCCACAATGCGGTTATGCCGCGCATGATTTTGAATAATTAGAGGGAACGTTGATCACGATGGGTCGATACAATTTAAACCTAAATAAGAAACAAAACCGTAATATCAATGTTGACCTAGGCATGCTTTTCTGATATGGCCTGGATACCTAAAGGTAGTCACTACAAATTCAAAAAATTCATTGAGGCGTATTCTGCAAAATAAAATGATGAAATGTCAAAGAAGATTAGGGACCTACTACCTAAAAGAAAAGGGATTTAATGAACGAAGGAACGTCATGACTTACGAAACGTTCTTGATTTTGCAGAATATTCCTAAACAAATGTTTCGAAGTTGTGACCTTACATCAAGGTCATATCAGAAAAGTTGGCCTAGGTTAACATTTATATCTATGTTTCGTTTCTTATTGCGGTAAAAAACCATTATTAATGAGGCAAAACATTTGTTAACTTATATATCCTCCTCCCTAGATACCGAGCAAATCCCGGTAATTTTCAGTGTGCAAAAACTTGAATTGTCCTTTTTGGGGAATTGGAGACCGATGTATACGATCTACGTTTTGACATTAAATGAAACTTAATGTACATATCAACATTATAGTTTGCCACGATTCAAATGCACTGTCTTCTCAATTTACAAGGGAACGGGCTATTGCAAATTAAGGTAATGATTTTACTACAAAATTTTACGCTAAAAGCAAATTTCCAAAATTGGCGACGAATTTATTAGACATATCAGTCTAAACGAGGTACGTTACATTTAACATTAGTTACGGTGTATGAATACATGCGACGATTACGGATCTAAAAGTAATCGCCCTATGCCTCCTTGATTTTTTACTTAAGAGACTCTACCATTATTATTAGTATTGCTATCACGTCAGGGATCCTCCATTCTCGCTTTTAACCAATATTAAAAAATTTACAACTCAAGGATAAGAGATGCAATTATGAACTTAATGACTTAGATAGGACGAAGGTGCTTGTCGTCCGGTCATGATTATCTTATTCTTTGAGTTTGATATAATCATTTATTTCCTTTTTTGGTGGACACGAAAAACAGTGTGCGCCGTACTGAATTTATAATATGTTTTTATGAAGGATACGAGTTGTGTTACGCTTTGCATTACTACACTGCAATTTGCAATTGCAATTGTTGTAGTTGATAATTTGATCCAGTTTGAGATTCACTTATCATAAATATCAAATTAATAATAAAAGTGAATGTTTTTTGTCTGAATTCAGTTACACGACAACGCTTTGACAAGAATCCCAGAGGAAATCGGATGTTTGGAAAAATTAACAAAACTAAATTTAAACCGTAACAAACTACATGAATTACCAAAATCATTTTTCAGGTTACGTGAATTACGACAATTGCATTTGGCACACAATCAGTTCGAAGAAATAGATCCTGATGTCTCGGACCTGGTTATGTTGGAAACATTGGTAATTAATCGTTACGCTTAAAATTTAAATTTAATTTGCTTTGCTTCTTTATATTTCGCAATTCAGCAGGTTGTAAGAACTTTTAATTTTTTTCCAGCCAAGCTAAATTAGCTAATATTTACAACGTAGATTTATTTTAATTAACTAATAACAATGTATTTACCTAGTAACAAATTATTATTATTATTATCATTATTAATATGTTTAGGATTTATCCTATAATAAATTAACAACTTTACCCGGCGGTATAGGATTTTTAGTGCGACTTAATCAACTGACCCTATCTCATAATAAATTAAAAGAATTGCCTAGCGATATTGTAAGTTTAAGAAGTAAGTATTGTAGTTGCTTAAAAAATTAACCAAAATTAAATTTTATTATATAATTTTTCTGATCATTTGATGAAATTTTGATCATTTAATCTATTGTACTTATCGTAAAGCATTACAAAAATTGGATCTTATGAACAATGAACTCAAAATGTTGCCAAACTATATGGGCGAATTAAGAAAATTGGAATGTGTTTACGTTCAACATAATGATATTCATAAATTGCCAGAATTCGCTGGATGTGATTCATTGAAAGAAATCTACATATCAAACAATTTTATAACGCAGATTCCAACCGATTTCTGTGAATCGTTACCACAATTGCGAACGCTAGATTTGCGTGACAATAAAATTGTAAAAATACCGGACGAAATAGCAGTACTCCAAAGTTTAATGCGACTTGATTTATCGAACAATTCAATCAACAGTTTACCAAACAGTTTGTCGACGTTGGCCCATCTGGTTAGTTTGCAATTGGACGGAAATCCAATTCGATCGATTCGGCGTGACGTTTTACAAGGTGGAACGCAACGAATATTGCGAACGCTAAAAGATCGTTCGAACGGTGGTAAGTTAGAACCGGCAACTGCTAATCTCTTTGAAAGTACACAAAATTTTCCGGACAAATTTCAAATGAAGAAAACAAAAGCACTCGCATTAGGCATGAAGGAACTGGTAAACATACCAGAAAATGTTTTCTTAGATGCTAAAGATTCTAATGTATCGAACGTAGATTTGAGTAAAAATAAATTGGATGCGGTTCCAGATGGGTACGTTATTAGATACTCAATACATATGAAGTAATATTTTCAATATTTTTAAATTGTTTAATTTTGCAGCCTCGAGCACTTATCAGAAATGCTAACGGAATTATCGTTGAGCCACAATCAGTTATCGGCGTTGCCTCTGTTTTTAACCCAGTTTACTAAAATTCAATACATTAATATTTCGAGCAATGGATTCTCAACGCTACCAAATGAATTTGGCGTCCTTGTTACAGTACGGGAGCTAAACATCGCGAATAATCGATTTAAAGAGATACCGTCTTGCGTATACGATATGAAAAACTTAGAAATTATTTTGGCACGTGACAACCAAATTGAAAAATTGGATGCCTCACCTGAAGGCTTAGGTGCGATTAAACGACTGACGGTACTCGATCTAGCTAATAACAATTTGGAACAAATTCCACCAATTTTGGGAAATTTGAAGAATATTACGTAAGTATTTTGAATTAATATTTATTTTTTTTTATAATTTTTAAAATCTTTCAGTACTCTTGAGTTAACAGGAAATCGATTGCGCCAACCGCGACACCAAATTATTGCAAGAGGAACCGAAGCGATCATGTCATATTTACGTGATCGTATTCCAACCTAAATACATTTTGCTCAACACCTATTAATACTCTTTTATCTGAGTGCCTTTGTAATTTTAACGTTTTGCATTCATGTTTAGGATTGATTTTAGATTAGCATAATATAAAATTTACTTTTTGACGCTTAACAAATAATTTTGTGCCATTTGTTTTAACATAGTAATTTACTTTGAAAAATGACTTAATTGTTTTTAATCAACAGCAACCAAATAAAAATTAAAGTTTAACTTATAGGATACGAATTATGTAGTTAAAAGAAACAAAATATATTATAATATCAATAAATCTCATTTTGTGACGATCATGCGGAACCAATAAAATGGTTTCGGTTAAATAAATTTTAATGTAATTGAATTTTTCGTTTAAAATCAATCTAGATCTTGATCAAATTATTTGTTTTGTGTTTGTTTAATTAAACGAATACTTCGGGGAATCTTATTGTTTTAAAAAATCGTATATTTTTTTATTTTATTTACAAATTGTTTTCTGTAGAATTTAGGAAATAACTAAAGTGGAATTTGTGTTTTAATGAAATGTTACGGCGAGTAGTACAAAATATTGTGCGGTTTTCTTCATTGGTTAACCCAACCTATTACAGGTATGTTTATAATAAGTGATTGTTCTCAACCAATTTATCTTAAAAAGCAGTTGCTTTGACATTTTTAATATTTTTGTTTAGACGTATGGTTTTGGCAAATACTCCAAAATGCTAATGGAATCGGGAACGGGAACAACCGATCTGTGACAAAATGTGGCCTAAATAGAGTAATAACCGAGAAAAGAGAACAATATTTAGAGGGAAAGGAACTACTACAATATGAAAATCCTCGGAAATAAAAGCGAATTTTCTTCAAAACGTATACTCGAATTTTTAATTTGTATAACATAAATTAATTAATTACACTACTTTAACACTGTAGCTCCTTATAACTATTCGAACAGACTTCTAACTAGTCACTCGATCTAATAACGCTGTAGGAAACAAGACTAGGAACTTGGTATTTTTTTTTAACTTGGTAATAAGACACAATATTTACAGTCGCCACGAATTCACCCATCACTGACAAAACAATAATAGAAACAGAGCATGAACACTGCTTGAGAGTCTTACTCCATAACTAATAGTGATATGAAATCTGCATACCCACTGTTATGCAGATCTAAGATGCATTCTATGATAATAGAAATACCGACCATCTGGTACAGTGGTAGTGGTTTAAATCTTGGTGCTTGGGTCGGGAGGTGTCGGGCTCAAATCTCAATAGAATGTGGTGACCAGAAAGTTCTTGTATTGAAATTTAAATTCAAATCGAATTAATTTCTTTTACATCGTTAAGCCTTCTACTTATGCCCTATACTTTCGTTAAAACGGCCTAAAAGTTTTGACGAACCTTTTGTCAGGTGTTCTCTGCAGTACTATCACCTATTTTAACGACTTAATGATACTTTGAATTACGAAAAAGTAGAGCAATGTGAATACCTACGTTCCTATGACTGTTGCACTAGGCCATTTATTTAATTATGGATGGATCCGAAGCCTCTTTGACAAAACATAAAACCTTGACAGACTGCGCTTTAGAAAATCCGGTTTAGAAGTTTTATCATATATGTATTTTTGTTTGCTTTGTATTTTTATTCGTATGAAAAATACACTAATCGGGTTTAGCAAATAACAGTCTGTCTAGGCTATTACAAAACTTCACTATTAGCTTAATGCCGTTATAGATGTTCGGCCGCCAACAATACCGATGAGCAAATTGCTGCATCCTTACTATGCCAAAATATCCAACATCAACAGTCTGCAATAACAAAATATAAAAAAAAATGCAAGTGCTGCTTCGTTGATTTTCTGGCTGTCAATCGGAAAATGTGTGTGACCTTTCCTCTTCATATATATCTTTAACTTCGAAAGCACATTCCTCCTCTTGATTAAATTCCTTGTCTGGTTCAATTGGTAAACGCAGAAGAGCATTTCCACGTTTTTCTGTTGTCTTATGTTGTATTGTATAGGTGTAACCCAGAAAAATTACCTACCTCTGTGGTTTATTCGCCATCAAGACTGGCAAACCTTTTTCTGGTTTGAAAAGTGAAACCAAACGCTTATGATCCACTACCAGCATACGCCTGCCCACACAGTTATTGATGAATTTACGGCATCCAAAGGCAATGGATAGATTTTCTTTCTCGATCTGACTGTACCTGATGAGTTGGTGTTCATCAAATGCATGGATAAATATGCGATAGTACAGCCACTACTCCGTGACTAGATGTCGTAGCATCTAGCAAACACTTCATTATAGCTTCAAACGCCTGCTCTTGTATATCTGTTCACTTGAAACGGTATTCATTTAATGGCGACGCGATAATCTCTGGTACTGCAACAATTCAAAAGATGTTATGCATATCCCAAGTCAGTTTTTAAAAATGGTTGAGCACCAAGTATCGTATTTTTCCTCTTTTACCTTAGGCTGTTGCTCAAATGAAAGAGGTGGAGAGAAGACGCTCGAAGCTGACAGTTTTTTTAATGATAAATGTGCTTAAAATTCGTCTATGTTCTAGGATGTTCTCGAAAATGACGCTATACATGGAACTCTTGTTCCGATTCGATTTGTTTAACTCAATCGTCCGATGTGCCGAATCAATTATGATGTTTACAATTTTATTTATAATTTGAAATCCAAACACATTAAAGATTAAACCAATTCATTCCCAAAACGTTTGCTCCATTTGTACTTGTGGTAAGCAACGGTAAATTTACGCACCTCTTATAAAATTTGATATCCAAATTTAGCCGCCCACTTATTAGTAATTTATCGTCAAAATTTGGTTTACCAAGTTCAAAATATCCTGTTTTTCCCACTAATGAAATGTTATAGCTTCCACATCAACTATACAAATGTTAATATTCAGCCATTAACTTCCATCGTTTCAATTTCTTACCAGCGTACTCTATATCGATGCTTAATGTTTCTACACACAGTTAAATGGAAGTTCATAATCCATACTTGAAACTTCTAATGAGCCTGCTTAAGATGACGACTTTTTTATGTTTTGACAATTCGTGATACTCCAATAAATTGACTTCATCTTTTGTTGAACGTCTATATGACGATTACATTTCTCTCTCTCTCTAGCTTCACATCCCATGAAGGGATTTTGCCGCCCGCACTATGGTCCTCCAGCCGTCTCGGTCCATCGCTCTCGACCTCCAGTTTCGACATCCTAGTGCCTGTAGATCTTGTTCGACGTCGTCACGCCAGCGCAGTCGGGGTCTTCCTCTACGACGCACACCGGCTGGTTGTTGATGGAACACTTTATTGGTCATCCGTTGTTGTGGCGACCTTGCAACGTGGCCAAGCCATCTCACTCGATTGGATTTGATGAATCCGATAATATCGCAATCTCCAAGTATTTGCTTTATCTCGTGGTTCATGCGAATCCGATATTCATTGTTCGCGACTTTAATTGGACCAAAGATGGAGCGAATGACCTTCCTTTCGAAAGTTGATAACAATCTACAATCATTAGTGGTCATGGTCCAGCTCTCGCTTCCGAATGCCAGCACAGGTCTTATTAGTGCTTTATAAAGTGCGAGCTTGCACGACTGCGATAGATTTCTAGATCGCAATAATTTTGATTGGGCGTAGAAAACTCGATGTGCGGCAGCTATTCGGGCTTTTATTTCTGCCTGCATGTCATTTGATGATGTTATAACTGACCCGAGGTATTTGAAATTTTCAACGCGATCAAAATTGTGGTCGCCAATTCCGAGATTTGCCATGTTCCTGGGTGTTGATACAAATTTGGTTTTGCTACTGTTCACCTTCAAACCAAGTCTTCTTGCGCAGCGATCGAGCGGCACGAAACTGTCTTTGATATCGCTAAGGTCTTCGGCCAAGAAGCACGATATCATCTGCATACCCAAGAATTTGGCCTGATTTATTAAATATAC
Organism: Nephrotoma flavescens; assembly: GCA_932526605.1. Taxonomy (NCBI): domain Eukaryota; kingdom Metazoa; phylum Arthropoda; class Insecta; order Diptera; family Tipulidae; genus Nephrotoma; species Nephrotoma flavescens. Next base: position 108,011,934 of record OW052220.1, on the reverse strand, counting down.
AGCGCGAAGTTTCGATGTTGCTTTTCCTCACTACGTACTCAAGCGCCAAATTGAACGATTACATGACTCACTGAAAATGGCGGTTCACTCTCCATTTTGTGTTGGCTTTGAAATGAAAATAGGTTCAGAAGCATGTGCCCTGTTTTTTGTACAGCGATACAATTTGCGATTAAAGATTTAGGCATTCCAGGCCGCAGGATCGTACTTTAGCACTACTGCATGGTCTACGCGATATTTCAAAACGCGATATAGTACAAAGCGCGATATGGTCCAAAACGCGATATTTGAAGACGCGGTACAAAACGGGAGTTTAGGATCGGGTTATATCAGGCGGGTTTCATTTAATTTCAGTTTATAGGGATTTAAAAATCGATAGGAGCGATAGTATATAGGATCGGTATCACCTGGGTCATTGCGCTCGCGTCGCTTCACAACGCATATTCTGTACAATATCGCGTTTTGAAATATCGCGTTTCGAAATATCGCGTTTTGTACCATATCGCGTTTTGTACCATATCGCTTTTTGAAATATCGCATTTTGAAATATCGCGTTTTGTACCATATCTCGTTTTGAAATATCGCGTTTCGAGCGGATCCCCAGCAAATGTCACGAGAATCGGGCCCATTATTTGATTCAGATCTAAAAGCATGAGAATCAAGGTCGCTTTTGAGAGGACGGAACAACAGATAGAACAAGTTTATCAATATGAATTCTCAACATCAGAAACACAGCATCAGAAACACAATTTTTGGAGACTTCGATACTGAATTTCAAAATTGTTCCCCGAATCTTTAGCTCCAGCGAGCTAGGTGACGTGAGGTCTTTCGTTGAAGTTAACTACGCCAGACAGGCGTGGTCTGTTATGACGGTAAGTGGCATTCCTTATCAACCGAGTAGTAGTACAGATCCACTCCAGTCGAGCTAGCGCCACATTAATCGAAAAATCTTTGAGTATTTGAGCAAAATCGGGAGTTGCCAGAAAGGTGTTTGTGAAACATGTTAACGGTTCAAGAAAAATTTACACAGTTGTCGGACTGTTTGGAACTGGGAGCTATCTGTAATGGACTCTATCTTATCCGGATTAGGTTGCAGTGAACACACACAATTCATGAAGGGGCACTTAATCAATTGTAATTGGTAAATCATAGAGATATAAGAATACACGATCATGCAATGGTTGGGAATCACTATGTTCATTAATCTTGAAAAGGTTTAGGGCGCATAACAGAGCCCAAACAGCATTACCTTAAATTGGTGTACTGTGCGGCACGTAAATCATTCGGTCAAGTACGTTATAGATTAATTTTTAAACCATAGGCGATACTGCGTAAAATCGTTTTTTTTGAGTACGGAGTCCCCGAAGTTAATGGTGCGGCTTAGTTGATGGGTCTGTCCTAATCCTAATTTACCAAAGATTGGTTAATATTTCACCATGGCCTGGAGCTTCTGTTGATCTTCAAGTGGTAAGCAAATGTTGTTTGAATCGGTGTTGTTAGGGGCTAGATCAACAGTTAAATCCGAAACTACTATTCTTTCTTAGCTGAAGTCTTTCCAAAATTCACAACCCTATTGATTTATGTACCAACCCCATTGACGAATTGCCCGGGCGGCTGGTTGAGACGAACTGATTAAAATGAATTTTACGACAAATTTATTTATTTGTTCATTATAGTTAGTTTGGATTATATTCGTCGTGCCGTTTATTGTTTTCGTTTTGAAATACTCGTTGGCTAGTCGTTTGCGCGCATAGGGGGATGAGTGACGAGTTAAGGGCCAACTATAGATGGAATAAAAAAACATCAAGAATAACGTAAAGAAACGATATGATATGATATGATAGAGACTTACAGGCCAACCATAATGGTGATCCTAGGTATGTATAGCACATTCCTGGAATATACGCGATACAGTATTAAAATCCTGCATCTTAGTATATTCCAAAATTATGCGGGCCCAGGCCCTGCCTGCTTCCTCGACATAAATGGTTTATAGGGATAGGATATTAGTCACAGAAATAACCAGGGCGATAACCGCAGCAAAGTTATTACTAACTACATTAATAGGTTAGTTAAGTTAGTTATAATAATCACACCTTGAAAGAGAATTTCTTAGTTTATTAGTTTGTGTTAATTTCGAAATGGTATAGGAAACTCTAAGCTTCATCATATATTTATCGTCATCAGTCATGTACGACTGGCATAAATATTTCAATTGGCATCCAGGGGTCATCTCATCTTATGCTATATGCTATATATTACCGCTCTAAAATTACCGCTCTATATTACCGCTCTAAAATCTAACCCAACACCATTTAACCTGAGAGATGTGTATGTTCGTGAAGACCGGACAGCATGTATTTATACATATGATGACCTAAAAAATGCTGTAGTCCTAGTAAAGATAAGAAAGCCGTTACGAAGTCCTCGTAGTTCCAAACCAAACGTACAATGACAGTGCTTCGATATAAAATGTAGATGCAATGATATTCAGATCGAAATATTAAAGTTTCGAATCCTAACAACTTGATAGCGTCCGACTACATACCTTAAAAAAGTTCCATACTTTTTCAATTATCATTTTCTTGCAAACAATTTGTGTCATTCATTCACACGCAATGCAACACATAAATAGGTTTATATAATTCTCATCATCATCCAATGTATACGAAAACAAGCTGATGAGAAAACGAGGCAATAATGAAACAATTAATAAACACTCATATTGCTATCTCTTGTTTGTGATTGTGCATATCCACACTAGGGTGTAACTTTTTGGATCCGCTCGAAACGCGATATTTCAAAATGCGATATTTCAAAACAAGATATGACAAAACGAGATATGGTACAAAATGCGATATTTCAAAATGCGATATGGTACAAAACGCGATATGGTACATAACGCGATATTTCGAAACGCGATATTTCAAAGCGCGATATGGTACAAAACGCGATACGGTACAAAACGAGATATTTCAAAACGCGATATTTCAAAACAAGATATGGTACAGAATATGCGTTGCGAAGCGGCGGGAGCGCAGCGACCCACCTGATACCTATCCTATATACTATCGTTCCTATCGATTTTTAAATTCCTATAAACTGAAATTAAATTTCCCCTTCACCCGCCTGATATAACCCGATCCTAAACTCCCGTTTTGTACCATATCGCGTTTTGTACTGTATCACGTTTTGAAATATCGCATTTTGAAATATCGCGTTTTGAAATATCGCGTTTTGATAATTGGCGTTTTAAAATATCGCGTTTCAAATGGGACCCGTAACTTTTATGTGGTAACCTTTGTTTCTTTCCCCTTTACCATAAAATCGGTTTTATCTGCGCCGCAATTTTTTTATTTTATTGGTAAATGGGAAACAAACGAAGAAGTTACCGGATACCAGTTACCCTAGTGTGGCATCAGTCATTAAGATGTATGTTAACATATATATATACATATATTGTACAAAACAAATTATTACAATTGAAGTTCTGTTCTGAGTCTCTGTGGGACTGTAGGGATAATGTCACCATCGATCTCTGTTTCGCAAATTAATTTGCCCCAAGTAAAACAAAACAATTAAATTGGTGATCGTATAGGTACATTTGTAGAAGAGAACGCAAAACAAAATTAAATAGAACAACAAACATACGTAAACCATTCTCTCTCATTCCAACATTACATAACACCACGTGTATATTCAGACAAATATGTCGTATATCCACGGTACGCTATGTTATGTATTATCCAGACTATATAAGCATGCTACACACGGTTTCATAAGACCGGCTTCACCTTATTTTCTTTCCTCTTTTACCTACAAAACCCGTTTTAACTGCGACATTAAATTTTTCGGTGAACGTGAAATGAAAATTAAAAAATTTAACGCCATTCCTGAGATGTAGATTTTTGTTTAAATTTTATTTTCGAGAGAACATAATAAAACAATACAAAAAAACTTGGTGTCTCAATATAAAATAATGGTTTAAATCCACAATAAAAATCTATTACGACTTAGTTTGAAACCAAAAGGTGAAATCGTGTGTAGCTTGGCCGTATTAGTATATAAACATTCCCAAGGAAATATATATAATAAAATATAATAATATTAAAATAAAAATAAAAACAAAAACACTTCTCTTTTGAATCCGTTAGTTTCATTCTCGTACAAACTTTGTGTATGCACATTGCACATAGTAATTCAGAAATAAATGTGCAAGTATGCATTCATGCAACGGTGTCAGATTATAAAAATATTTTATTTTAAAATGAGGGGTGACATAAAAACACGTCCGCTCCGTCTGAAATTCAAACACTGTTTTTTCAAACTAGATATCCGTAAACTTAAGAGTATTAAAATTATAATTTTTAAATATGTAATACTCAATTATACGCATAGTACTTTTATCAATCACATTGACCACATAAAAAAGTTCATTAAAAAATTATTTTGTTTAGATATTGATGTGAAACAATATTTTTTCGCTTGAGTTTAAGAATTAGAACTTTGACAGCTGGAAAGGCAGTCTCGAGTAGGGTTGCGAATGACATTTGTAACAATGTTCATCAAGAATAACGTAAGAAACGAAGACAAAAAATTATTATTTCAATTTGACTTTTCGGCTATAGATAACTTAAAATATTAAGTACATTCGTATATTTTTTGTAATATTTTTTTTTGATATACATATTTCCTAAAATCTTGAGTGAAACTACAATAGTTTTGAGTATAAACGTATTATATATCAACAAATACGAGTATATGTGCTTAAAATTTTTAAAATTATTTATGTATATGTAATTAAATTACTGCAATTCGATAAACTATTTTTTTAGGTTAGGGTTAGCAAAATACAATTCTACAGTGTAGTGAAAATTATTTTTGATTTTATATTCATATTAGTATATTAATTATTAAATTTTTTCAGGGGGCTGATTGCTGAACTTTTATACCAAAAAAAAATAATTGTGCCGTCTTGTGCCTAACAATTTACTAACTATTGTCTACTTAGGTGTCTCTAACCGGGTCAAGTCTATCATATCTAACAACCTTTCCTATCCCTCCATCTTGTTATATGTAAAAGGGGTGTACGGTAGGCCCGGCGTATCCGGGATCCCTGCTTAGTCTTCGCCGTACATTCTAATCAATCAATCAATATTAGTATATGAGTATATGAATATTTTATAAATAGAAACGATAAAATGCACGAATATTTTCAAATTCCCTTATATAAAAAATATACATGCATATTACATTCAACTCACTAAAATTTGATTGAGTTTTGTTGTTGTATTTGTTAAGTTTTTATTCCTGGACGAAAATTTTCGCTCGGTTATTCTTTTTATGTGACAGCCAAATTGAATGAAAATAAAACGCAATTTCTGCTATTCTTTTTATTTTTGTTATTCTGAATATGGCCGAGTACATATAAATCCTATATCTCGCTCTCTTACCTTATTCTTTTTATTTTTTTATCCTATCTATAGTTCCCACTTTAGCGATGATTATAAAGGAAAATAGTTATTAAATGCAGTTTGTGAAAATAACTGTGAATTGACTAGATGAAAGACTCTTTATTTTCTGTCCATTTGGAAAAGACTTTGCAACCGTTACCGAGACAAACAGCATTTGAAAATACTGCACCCGAAAACAAAATAGATTATCTTAAACATAAGACATGTAACTATTGGAACTGAAAAATAAAATGAATACTAAATTATGTACCAGGTTAGCTCCAGGTAATGACTTATGCCCCTATTATGGTTCTCAATTCACCAATCCAAGATGTGTTTGTTGATTATGACAATTTCCATTAGTTGTTAAGTTGGCAATAATTGCCATGTTTCTTGGCCCACATTGATCCGGATCAGTTCAAATTTTATATGGAAAAACTGATCCAAATTTTAGATCACAAATTTTGATTTGAAATATAATAAGCGTCTTTGTGCTGTTTCATGAAACATGAACTGAACCGGATCGGATCAAACACCAACAAACACAGCTATTGTAATTTTTGGCGTTTTGAACATATATTTTAACAATATTGACGTTTCGTGGGTTTTTCATTAGAAATTCTTATTTTGTGTCTAGAAATATTTTTTTGGTATGCAATAATTTTATAAAATGAAATCATATATAAAAATTATTATGTAAAAAAATCTTACGTTTTTTTGCTATCCATCCTGATTTTGTTTGTCGAAAAATTACTATGAACTCACCAGCATATTGTTGATGAGTATATTTGAGACTAGAGTCACCTCACCGCAACAAGTATAATATCAAATATTTCAAAATATTTCTCGATGAGTTGAGGTGAGGTGAGTACGATAATAGGGGCATTAGTTAGCAAATTGCAAAAGCCTATCCCGAGACTCAAATAATTTCCAGATCAATGGAAGGTGGCGGAACTAAATATGATCCCTAAACCAAGTAAACCAGCAAACGATAAAAATGTTATAGATATCACTACACTTCTGGTCACATTACAAATATTGGAAAAACTGTATGCCCAAGAGGCTTAAACCTATAATAGAATAGAGTCGTTTAATTCCACCACATCAATTTGGGTTTAGAGAAAATCACTCAACAGTTGACCAAGTTATCAAAATAACGGATGTCATTGAGGATGTACTCGAGAATAAGAAGAAGGGCCTTGCATTTAAACTGCACCGAGATCCTCCTAAGCGATTTTATCAAGTTCTTAAATCCTACAATGCAGTGAGATTCTTCTAGTCAAATTTGAAAACGAGTACTCTGAACTAAAAATAATATCAGCAAGTATGGCACAAGGTAACGTACTTGTAAATGTACCTAGTGTTCTTCCTGTATACGGGAGATTTACCGAATATTTAAGGTACCACATTACAACATTTGGAGACGATGCAGCTATTCTAGCAGTTAGAAATAATATATCGAAAACAACGTATAGTTTAGTATAGTCACTCGTAAACCACCGCAAATGTTATCTAAATCGATGGCGATAACGTAGCGCCCACTAATAATTTGTTTGTAAATAATAACGTTATTATCGCTGGTATTTACACCCAAATCTAACGATTAAATATTTACGAGTAGCAAATTGATGGACGTCGTAACATTTTTGAGCACAACTTTTACCATCTTTCCATGACAGAGTTAACCTAGGTTAACTCGGGTTTACGTGCATGGAAACGCAGATTAGGGTAGAGTTTCGTTAAACCCAAATAAACTCAACGAAACTAGTGTGGTTGGGTTGGGTTCTATCTGTCAATGTTTTTTACGTGTATTTTAAAATGACGCTCTTTCTAAACTATTAAAATACAGATTTTGAATAAAAGTATTTTAAAATAAAACTTGAAAATGAGTTAAATTACGAAAAAAAATATTAACATAGCTGTCGACTTAACTCGGTTTCATGGAAACGGCACGAGTTAACTCCAACAAATTTTCAACTCAACGAAACCTAAACCTGTTTTAACTCGGTACATGGAAACATGGTATTTTATGACTTCATTTTACGATCTCTATAGTTCAATTCTACACGTGTTTCAAATTATCGTACCATCATTTTTATGTTAATCGTGCACTGTGCGTTTTTGTTAAGAAAGTATTACTAAAATATAACTGGTACATAGTCCAATCCATGTATGATTAATTACCACCGAATATTTTTATTTACCTTTATATAAAATAAAAGCTATAAAATATAGCTATTATATAAAATATAAAAGCGTCGGCTTATGCTTGTATATATATATAATTAATATATAAAATATAAATAAATATTTGTATTAATAAACACATTTTATTAAACACATTTTTATTTCGCAAAAATTTGGTGAAATAATAATTTGTAAATTTGTTTTTCTCTTTTCGTACACCAATTATGTATATAAAAGCTGGATCCAAATTTATTTTACATCTAGTATTTGCAAACTCATCTAATAAGAATGGTTGACAACGGTACCGAATCTTTACAGAAAGCCAAAATCAATCAAAATATTAACTACGACTATAATATTTGGATGCGAACATGTGACCATGAAATAAATCAACCGATAAATGGAATCGTAAAAGGTGTGATCCCAAAGTGGTTGAACGGTTCATTGCTGCGAAATGGGCCGGGGAATTTAAACGTGGGTGCAACGGAATACAAGCACCTTTTTGATAGTGCTGCTCTATTACATCGTTTTGCAATAGACGGCGGGCACGTTAAATATCAATGTAAATTTCTAAACTCACAATCGTATCAAGAAAATAAAGCTGCGAAACGAATCGTACTAACAGAATTTGGTACAGCAAGAGCACCAGATCCATGCCAGAGTATATTTTCTAAATTGTGTTCGGTATTTACACCCGGTGAAGGTCTCACTGATAATGCGAATGTTTCAGTGGTTCCAATTGGAGATGAATTTTATGCGATAACTGATGGTTCCGTGATTCATAAGTGAGTTTATAAAAGTTGATAACAACATTTTTTGTACAATAATATTTTAAAATTTTGTTTAGATTCGATCCAACTACACTCGAAACAAAATCACGCGTAAATCTATACGATGACCTAAATATAGTAGCGCATACCGCACATCCGATAATAACTGAGGATGGTTCAGTATACAATTTAGGTAGTTTGGTTACAGTACGTGGTCCAGCGTATGCAATTTATCGTTTTCCGTCGCACATCAAACAATTACGAGACGCCGAATTGGTATCAAAAGTTCCGGTATCTCGTAAGTTTAATCCTGGTTACATGCATTCGTTCGGAAAAACTAAAAATTATTTTATTATGATCGAACAGCCCATGTCCATTTCGGTAAAATCGATGGTAAAAATGCGATTCACCACAGCCCCGATAGCGTCAAGCCTCAAGTGGAATACAACATTAAAATCACGCATTTTTATAACGGACTGTGCCACCGGTAAATTAAAGTATACGTTTTATGCGGACTCATTTTTCTACATGCACATCATAAATACGTACGAAATTGATAACCATATCGTTTTGGATGTATGCTCGTACCGAGATGGAGAGATTTTAAATACATTGTACCTGGAATCGATGAGGTCGGCTGAATACAAAAATGAACGATATGATTTTATTCAAGCAAAAGCAGTTCGATTCGTATTCCCGCTGATAAAAAATGTGGCAAACAACAGTTCGAATATATCGTTAGTAACGCTACCTAATTCGACAGCAACCGCTTACAAATATAAGAGAAATTCGATTATATGCCATCCAGAATTGCTGACAACAGAACCATGTGAATTTCCTTGGGTTTCGAGTCTAATAAAAGGAAACAACTATCAATATTTTTATGCCATTGGTGCACAGGTGAATAGCACAATACCTGGACGACTATTAAAAATTGATGTGATCAATAAAAGGGAATATATGTGGTGTGAATCGAACGCGTACCCAAGTGAGCCAATTTTTGTTCCTAGCCCTGATCGACAGCAAGAAGATGATGGTGTTGTACTCTCGGTACTGGTTTATGGCAATGAAATGAACAATTTTGTAACGTTGTTAGTATTGTGTGCAAAAAATTGGCAGGAAATTGGTCGATGTGATTTTCAAACACCTGGTGCAATTCCACCTAGTTTCCATGGCTGGTTTAAAAATGATAAATCAGATTAAATTTCTTATTGTGATTAAGGTGATTCCCCTTAATTTATATAGTCGTTAAAAATATGATAACGTTTTAACAATTGAAATATTATTTTTATCTTACTAGCTTATAATTGCCAAGCAGTGATAAAAATATAATTAGTGTAGGATGGTTATAAATCCAGAGTAAACTGAAATTAGTAAAATTTTCGTTTTGCAAATACGTTTTATATGTTTTTTCTTTGTCCCTGGGAAGACACTATCTTGAAGATTAACTACAAACATACAATATAAACCGTCTGTTAATATCAGAAAATGTAAATGCCCACATTTTCAATTTTTGCGATATAAAATTGGTATTGCTTTGTTAACATTCTACATCAAATTATTTCAGGGCACCTGGTTACAGTGTCTATTTGAAATATTTGATACATCCAACTGCTGGGTATAAAGCTTTCTTTTGTTTAATATGATTTAATGCTTGGTAGCAAAATTTGGAATATAATTGATTTGTACGACTTATAACAAAGTAAATCGTCTACCACGCACTGTAATAAAAGAAGTAAGTTCCTGTAGTATTTTGTCAATCTTTACTGATACTTTTTTACAAGGTGGTTAAAGCCTCCATCTGCAAAAAAGTTGCAATTTCAGCAAGAATTGTTCACAGTAAAATGCCGAAGAATATGCGAAGAATAAGCGGAAATTTCTTTTCGGAGATAAAGCTGATTTCAAAAAAAATGCAATGTGGTATTTATCAATACCATAACTGAGAAATTAAATCACCAGATATGCAAATCGTAATTGGAATTTGGCATGAACATTTGAGAAATAGGGGCCTAGCTGCCGTGAATGATGGACAAATAAAAACAAAGTGAATGTTGTCATCGTCCTTTGTAAGGCAGTCGTCACACAAGGAATTTTGAACAAGCCCGATTCGTTGTAAATGGAGTTTAAAATGGAAGTGATCGATCCGAACACGGGGGCATGTAACAGAGAGAGCAACCAACCGTTCCTTGGGTTAAAAAAATTTGGGTGATTGCATGGGAACAGCCTAGAACTAATTGTAAAATTACACAATGATTGGTTTAGCCAAACCAAAGCTCTTAGCTGATCTATTTTCAAAGATAAAGCGTTTTGTTTATAACCTCAGGTTAGGTTCACAAATGAAGTACTTTGCCAAGCCAAATACGGCTTTGGTTCAGACTAAGTGAATTTCAGAAGTGAAGTCGCTTTAGCCACAGCATCAACTATCACAACTCGTTCATATCACAATGAGCTGAAATCCACATGATCCTCACCCTGTTACTGGAGCCAAAAGAAGGCTAATAAAATGTTTACAAGTCATTGATAAGTTTGGAAGTGCTTAGTATTCCGTAAAGAATTGACCACAGATTTACTTTTTGTCCGCAGACTAATATTTTCGCCTGAAATAGTGTGATTTGGAACATTGTACAGTTTAGACCAAGACTCCTGTATGATCATATAGATCATGTGAAAAACAGTATAGTTTCCAAAACCCACATCAAACTCAGAGTGAGAGTCGACAGAAAACACTATGACTCAGACACTCAGGTATGTGAAGTTTTGAGACATCCGTAAGTCTCTCGATGGATAACCCTCCGAGAAAGAGTTTGTAGCGAGTGCTATCGTATTTGTAATGTACACACCCTGAATCCAACGCCAATTATTGATCAACTGTAAACTGTGCACACTAAGATGGCTGCCGTATTTTATGTTAATTTATAAACACCAATGTGATCCGGTCTTGTATTTGCTTTAATTCGCACAACAGATCTCAACAATAATTTAATGCAAATTTAGTTTCACAAATTTATTTGATTTAAATTTATAAATTTAAAATATTTATTTTTTATATTTATTTATATAAAACAAAAGAATTTATAAAACTTCAAGCAACATCGACTTACTACGATGAGCGTCGAGAAAAGAAGAATGAAAAAATTTACTTAAATTTTTCAAAAACATGAAGACTGAGAGAGAGAGAAACAAACGAGCATAGAAAACCGCATTTTACTTGTCACCACCAACACACTCCCCATAGTCCATAGACGCAATTCTATGGAATAGTGTTTTGACCTTCACGACGCTAATACAATAGAGACCATTCTACTCCGCCACAAGTTATCGTATAGCAGACTTCTGGTAGCAATGTATCATTAACCATATTAATTTCTAGTATAGATGATCTAATTAAATTGTAAATTTTTCTATACCCTAAAATCAAACCGAGAGTGTTGTAAATAAACAGATTTGTAAATAAACATCAGCGTGTTGGGTGTCAAACCCCAGGATTTCTCTAATGTTCTTTTACATTGCCAAACGAAATTTTCAGAAAAGTTTACTGTCTAAAGTAACATCAAGTTACGATGTCGGAGAAGGAGCAGATATTTTGCAAATATTTTTACGTCTAGTAAAACCTAGCAGACTAGTTTTAGTTGCAATAACGTACTGACCCTGCTCAAGGCACTACATTTCTACAACTTGAATGGCGCGTTCCATTAAATTGGATAGAACATTAAGGTGCTTACCCGTAACCAAAGCGAGTTGTAAGGCCAGATTGCTGCAGTTTAACAAGTAATTCATCAATGACCAATAACCATAAGAAAGGTGATAAAACATCTCACTGGGGGGCAAACTTTGGTAACTTTAACTGATATAGAAAGAGAATCCAGCTCAGCCGAAATATGTGCAGGCCTCAGTGATGGTATAGAGAAATATATATGAACTTTCAAAAGCACCCGTAACATTTAGGTATGTGTCCACAAAAAACTGAATACTAGCGGTCTTTTATTTTTTGTAACAAGTTAATACAGAGCAGTTTCACACGGTTTTCCAATTCTGTAAGCATATTGAGTGAAAGGATAGATAAGTGATGGTCTCTAATATATCTGACAACAATTCTTTCTAAAGATTGAAGAAAAGTGGAAGAAAGACTAATAGGAAATGCCTTATAATCCGGTATAATCCGATTTACCAGGTTTCGGGACGAAAATCTCCATTCAGACCACATGTTTTGTAAGAAGGGAAGAAACTACAACACAAAATGTCGTGAGCGACAAGCCTATTCAGGCTAAGGCCAAAACCAGGATTGATAATTTTGCAACCGCCGAAATTGAACAAAAAACAGTAATACGAGAATTTCCTTATTGGAAAAGTCTGCTGTCAGAAAGTCGCAGTTATCGTCAGAAAGATTATTAATTTCTTCGCAAAAGATAATCCAAGAAGTTCTGCGAGTGGATCTTACATTTTTTTATATTCTTTTTGAGCTGCTAAGAATCTATCCCGATCAACCTGAAGAGGTACGTTCTACTATTTTGGTTTTATTTTTGAGTCTCCTAGTAGTTTTTGTAAGTTTTCTAAGTCTGCTAAATAAAGGTATTCTAACCAGTTGTTCCATTGCAGAATCTTCATACGAAGTAGTCATCTATTTTTTTATTGAAGGAAAGGAACGCCAGGTATTATTGTTAAAGTCCAAAATTTTCGGTCAAATTATAATTATACACAAATATAATTTTATTATTGTTTGGTATAAATAAAATTATTATTAATAAATAAAAATTTAAATCAGATGCGTTTATGAAATATCACCAGAAGTTTTGACTTTATATAGTCCAAAGTTTACAACAAAATCCAGCCGAACATGATTTTTTCAAAAGGATTAGATTAAATTCTACCAGAATTCAGAAGCAAATATGACACCCCTTTCTCTGAAGCTTACTCTACTAATGTCCCAGGATCCAAGGGTTTGGTTCTACAATGTCGAATAGCAATTTTCCATTGGTAAAACAATATTGAATCCTATCAATATAGTCATCTTCTTGGTGCATTAAACGACCGAATAATTAACGACGTATGGCGGTGTCATTATAGGTCCCAAGCCCAATATACAATACCGATCTTTAAAATGCCATTATAGAGAGGTTGTGTGATTTCAAACTCATACAGATTCATAGATTGTTGCAGGGTCTTCAGCATTGATAATGTGGACGATGAGATCAAGTAACATCTTACGTTTTGCCGGTATCAAACAACCAGCTTGTTAATCAAACTGAATCCTATCTGGTTGCAAAAGCAATCGTCAGATTGACGAGATGACTCGAGGTAGATCACGCAATGTTCCTGTTCGCAAGGTTTGGCTACAAAATAGATCTATCTGTACAATGTCATCAGAATGTCTGATTCTGCAAAATCTGATCATTGTACTCTACACATCCATCGGCAGTTTAAGAACGAAGCCAAAATTCTGAATAGTTGATTCTACATCAAAAGCCAAACTTTTAATCGACATGAGAGGTAGAACATCGACATTATTCTCGAGCTTTTTGCAGCCAACGGATCAATATTTCTAATTTTTGATTCCCGACTAATTGATTTAGATCTCAGACCTTCATTTTAGCAGATGTAAAAATGGCTACTAGAAGCAGATTTCCTCAAACACTGACGTTTCTTGATTGATATCCAAACCAGCCGTTTAATCGACCCACTAACCTCACTACGAATATCAGTAATTGCATCAACATCAGCATCATCACCACCAGGATTTTACTCATCAGTTATGGGGATGTACAGTGTTTTACACCATCGACTTAGTGTGTGTCTACTACCAGTTTCCGAATGAAGCTGCAGATATTCCAAAAACCTCAATATCAACACCGTTCGGAACTATTTGAGTTCGTTCAAATGCATTTTGTCTGAGAAATGCAGAATTTCTGTCTTCTTACCTTGAGGTGACTTGTTAATTGCTTCATACTCAATTACACAACGTTTCAAAGATGTGTTTGAGAGATTAAGCACTGCAGGTTTAGTAAACAATGCCATTTCACGATGGATCAGCAGAACGTATTTTTGGAGAGCAGATCCGGATTTCTGGTCAGAGTCAAAGATGCTGCAAAACCAGTCAGAATTTGTCAATCAACTAAGGGCTCACTTCACAGACATCCATATACGGTCAAATGCGGTTCAGAAATCATTGCAGCCGCACCACACGATGATGGTTCATACTTGGTCATCAATCGTGCTGTAATATATGTTACGTTGGAAATTCGTGGCAAACAATGTAAAATTTCCTTGGACAGATTGAAACCGTGTTATACTTTTCGGAAACAGTTTCAACCCATCAAGGTCGCTTCACGTTAAGTTTGCGTTAGATATCTAACATCAATTTAATTACATACGGCAGATTGTAAAAATAAAACCTGCTCTGATAAACCTGAAGTGCAGCTCAGGGCCGGCTTGGTACCGGTGCGAACGGTGTAACTGCACAGAGCCTCACGCTTCAAGAAGGCATCGCGCAATCCGAAAATATTTTAATATAAGTTTATTAAAATATTTTTCGGAATTATTCCGAGAAAAATTTTAATTTTTGCAATCATCTATTATTAAAAACACAAGCTTAAATCTAAACAATATAGTTTACAAAAAAAAAAAACTTTAAATAATAATCACGTCGATTCAATGAATTCTTCTATTTTTCTTGAAAAATCTTGTTCACTCAAACAGAAGAAATCCAAAATAGAAGAATCTTTTATTTTGCTATTCAATGAAGCAGTGGAATTCTAATCTTCTATTTTTAATATCGAAAGTTCGAAATTGAATTTTTTTCTTCTATTTGCCCTTAATGTAATGCCAAAAATGTATGCCCAAAAACCGCACGTAATTTGTGATAAATTTTTATTTTAAATAAAAATTAAATGTAAAATTTTTTAATGGAGCGCGATTTTGCTGCTAAATCGGTTACCAGTGTCACAACATTTCCCTTTTGCAATCGAAAGTACTAGTAGAATACACTATCAGGGAGCTGAAAGGGGTCCTCGTTTATTCTTATATCTTTCAGTCTCATTTTTAGTTTTTACCTAAAAAATTTATTTAATTAATTTTTATTAAATAATTAAAAAATTTACTTAGAGCAATACGCTTTTTGTGGGTTCTTTCACTTCGCATTAAACAAAAATTCATTTTTAAATTAATTGATTTAATCAGAATACAGCCCGCTTTTGTTAAAATCGAACAAATGTATTTCTTCTGGTCATAAAAGTCGCATTTTTATGCCTTCTATTTTTCGTAAAAATCTTCTAAGCGAAAAATCAACAAATATGTTTATTTGTAATATCAAATATAGTAATATGGAATAGCAATTCTTCTATTTTTTCCTTCTATTTCGACATTTAATAATTTTCATACACAAGTATAGAAGAATAGAAGATATTGAGTAAAGATATTGAGTTTTATAAAAAGTATTTTTATTTAACCCTTTGCTTTGCCAGTCAAATGCATACATAGGCGGTTAACCGAGACGCTTCTGTATCATATTCGATACATAATCTAAATAAATTAGATTATGTATCAAATATGATACAGAAGCGTCTAGGTTAACCGCCTATGTATCATATGTGATACATAAGACTGGGTTAACAAATTAACATACACACAAACTCGTTTTATGTACTCGTACGTAGTAGAAAATTAATAATTTCCATTAAATTCGAAATATCCCGTTTAGACTCTGGTGAGTGGTGCTCCTCTAAGTTTAATGTACTTCATTCCAAATAAACAGTTGAACAGTTTGGTATTACAGTAAAAAAAAATCTATACAAAAACACTCTCAACAGTAATAAAATTAATTTTTCAAGGTAAAAAACAATTTATTTATTTCTTTTTTGTTTATGGGGAATCCCCAAGTTTGAAGTTATGCGATTAAAATGAAATAATATTGTTGCACAGTAGACACATTATTATTTTTTCTTGTGAATAAAAGTAATATTTGTACTTACATTGTGGAGATACATAGCAAAAATCTATCTGTTTGCTAAACTCAAATCGAAAGTAAAATAATAAAACTGAAAAGTGCTTGAAAATAAAATTGTTGCTTCTTGATTCGATTGGTGATAATTAATAATTTTTATTAGCCAAATTTACAACAGAAATAATTTTTGTTTTCATATTGTTGGAATATATTTTTAATAAATACTGTGTTATGTTGCGCTTTTTTGCATTGTGTTAATCATGACAGGGAGGGATAGAGACCGAGGAAGGAAATTCATGAGCGGCTATGAAAAATTGCAAAGAAAAAGAAAACAATAGCAATTTATAAATAGCCAAACAAAATAGCCTGCTCCAATATGTCACGAAAACTAAAAATGGCCAAGGCGAATGTTCTAGACCATGCAACCGTTCGAGAAAACTTAGGCCTAATGAAGCTAAAAATAAAGCGGTAGATAATAAGAATAAAGAAGCGGTCTCTATAATGCCGCAGGAGATTTGCCAACCGAAAATCCGATTCACACTGCCTATGAACAGTTAAACTTTGTTCAAATGGTTGCCACTGATCCAAACTTCGTTCAAATGGTTGCCACGTTATCGAAATTGACAAGAAATCCATACCGATGTAGATGAAGAAAATACTCTACAAATGTTAGTCCAAGGCATCAAGCGAATTTGTAATTGCTGATCCTGCTACATGGTCTATTAGTTTATCGCATGATAATAGAAGTACAAAAAATTCGACATGGTGGGTGAACGGTTATCAAGCTACGAGCGAAGCATTTTGGAACGTATTATTGTAGCTATATTGTATTTAGCGGAACACAATTTAGACTTTAGAGGAAGTTCTGTCAAATTATTTGCTAAAAGTAATGGGAACTTATTACTAAATTGGACCCAGTCTTAAAAAAACATGTTGTGCTTTGTCATCAAAAATTATCAGCATTTTACGAGGGGATCAGTTTGTCAGATCATCGAGGGCATTGATTTGACAATGGAGCAAATATGAGCGGAACATATAATGGAGTGCAAACCCATATTACAAGAGAGAACTTAAATTCATTATTCGTACCATGTGGTTGCGTCATAATTTAAACTTATTACTCGGTGATGCTGCTAAAACTTCCGTCAAAGCTCCCTATTTCTTTGGCATTGATCAGAAAGTGTATACAACATTTTCTGCATCGACGACACAATGGGATCCCTTAATAAAACATGTGAAATATCTGACACCGAAACCTCTTTCAGATACCAGATGGGAATGCTGTAACGACAGTGTCAAAGCTATATATCTACAATTTCCAAAAATTTTAGATGCTTTGACTGAACTGGGAAAATCCTTAATTGACAATAAAATTAAGCACGAAATTTTGTGAATATAAAGGGTTTGCCAATAAGAGGTTTCATTTTGATATGTATTAAAAAAACAAGAATTTTTTAAGAGAAATCAATGAATGTTTATTTCATTGTAAAGAGAAAGGTATGCCATTAACATTTGGAAACGATATCAGCCAAATGGCCGCCACGGCTACACTTGCAGCACCATATCCTTTTCATGAAATGACCAATTCGCACATTTGCGGCTGTATGTCCTCGGTAACTTCACGAATTCCATCTTTAAGGTCTTGAATCGATTGTGGAGCATTGGCATAGACCTCATCTTTCACGTGGTCTCGTGGAAAAAAGTCTAAAGGTGCTAAATCACAAGAGCTCGGTGGCCAATTGTGATCACCTCTTCGAGAAATAACACCGCCAGGAAACTTTTCTTGCAAAATTGCGATTATTTCGTTGCTTGTGTGGCACGTAGCGCCGTCTTGCTGAAAATAAACGTCGTCCACATCAATATCTTCCAATTCCGGCCACAAAAAAAATCATTAATCATTGCTCGGTAGTGTAATATCACACCGCCAGCCCAAAAATAGCACCAAACAGTGACACGTTGAGGATGGAGAGGCTTTTTAACAATCCCTTTTGGGTTTTCTGAGCCCCAAATGCGACCACCCAAATTCTGCTTGTTAACGTAGCCTCCGAAGCCAACGATATTACGTTAGAATTAAATATTGACCCAATATTTAAAATCGTCCGTCATATAGGAAAATTCGACCATTAATTGATTATGAAGCTGGCGATGATGCTATAAATGATGGAAAAGAAAATTTTAAAACCGATTATTTTTTGAGAATTGTCGATTTTTGTATAATGTAGAGAAATTATGAACGAATATGAACGAGTATGAACGAATTGGACATTTCTAATAATTGCAAAAATGTACATGCTGTACTCGAAGTAGATTTTCATCCAGATGATTTAATTCAGAAATTGTTCTTTAGAAATATTGCCGCAGGAAAATCTACTAGTTTAGACGTTCTGCGGTACATCTTTTCTAACAGTTTATCTGAAATGTATCCAAACCTAACCACCGTATTGAAAATATTATTAACAACCCCAGTTGCTGTTGCATCAGCCGAAAGATCCTCTTCAAAATTGAAAATTTTTAAAAACTATCCTCGCTCCACCATTAGTCAAGAAAGATTTATAGTAATACTTAATAATAATATTTATAGTAATAGTATTCAGATCTTAAAAAAAAAATTTTAACTGTTCTGCGCAGCTTTCAGTGGTGTAGTTAATTTTTTTATAAAAATTTTGATGGGTCGCATTTATCTTAGATAGTAAACATAAATAAAATAATAAATAATCACGAAAAAGAATTATATTTCAGTTTTAATACACAAAACGTTCAAAATTATTATGTGTTTATGTTATTACAATCATATATCAAGTGAAAATTAATAGGTCTAAAAAATATTGCACACTTTTTGGAAACAATGACAACATTTAATTTTGGTACGGACTAGGGAAAATAAATAACCAAATGTGATTCGTATCGCACAAAAGCACAACAACAAAAAAAAAAAGCAAATTCAGTTTTCAATTTAATGGAATTTTTAATTAATTCTTAACTTATCGAATTAAATATCATTTTAATTTATAAAATCTAAACTTTGTGTTTTAATTGTATCCTAAAATTCCTATTCCATTTAAATACAAATACAACGTAAAAATGTAAACAATAATCATGAATATTATACTTAATACATCACTGTGTATCCGCCATATTACATCTGCGCGAGAACTGTCACAATTCCAGCGAGATTTGAATACTACTATACATCATTATCAATTTTGTCAAAAGAAAATGAAACAGCAAAAAACAGCATATCGATTTCGAATTTTTGAGTTTGCTTCAAAAAGAGTAAGTGGACTTTTATAAAATGATTTGTTTTAAATTATTGCACTGTAGACTCGCCGTAGTTTCCATTTATACGGTTGTTCAACACTTTTCATTCGCAAACTCCTTATTGAAACCACTAAAATAAATCAAAATACTGTTCAAATTATTTTAATTAGTTTTTATTTTATGTTATTATATTTAACGTTTTCGATCCCTGATTGATCATCTTCTTTCATCGATTTCGAAGATGATCACTCAGTGATCGAAAACGTTTAACAACCGTATAAATAGAAACTACAGGGAGTCTACAGTGCAATAATTTATTTAAAGTGCGTTTGATTTTTTAGATTACTAATGTCTTAACCCTCGCAACTCGTCGTGCACAGGGCCTAAATTATAGATTAAAGAATTTCGGGGATTTCTCATTAAATCAGAGAGATGATCCGAAATTAGATATCAAACTAAAATAAACTTCAGCTTTCACTTACAGTAACAATTATAAATAATTCGTAGATGACCGTTATACCAGAAATCATTGTTCTTATTAGTAAATTGACAGATTCCACGCCCAAACTTACAATGATCGGTTAATGGTTAATAAATAGTCTAGTTTCTTGACCCAGTTAACCATATTCCAGAACTGTGTCCAAAAATAATTTTAAAATTTTATTTTCATATTGATCGGTTAATAATTAGGCGCCCTCTAGTTGGTATTATTTCAGCACTTTTACCACATTAAATTTCATCTTGATTGGTTAAAAAATATTTCGCTCTACTGAACCATATTTAGAACTTTTACCGTTTTATTTAAATTTTTCTATTATAATGGACAAATTTTGGATTTTATTGTAAAAGTGGTTTTGTGGCGTTATTTAATTGAGCATTACCTAGAACACCTATCAATACATTCAGTGGCCGGCCGACTGGATTTTTTTTATTAAAAATGTAATCTGCGAATTGTTGATGTCACTTGGCGCCTATAATATTTAGATTATTTGGTTTGGGGTCGAGGTTTTGAATCGACTCGTAATTCAATATAGCTACAGTACAGTAGCATTTGTAGATTAATAGCCTTCATGATGATATTACAATAGACGTGTTGTTCTTGTATGTTAATATCAGGTTACTCTAGAACTTGATAAGTAAATTTAGTTACAGTACACCAATATTATTTTTTATATTTATATAATTCTTTAGTCGTGCCGCCTGGAAAAATTTGGTTTGAAATAATATGTTACATATGAAGAACGGAACTGACCTATTTAATTCAAATTGTGATGTCATGAAAGAACCACACAAATTTTCAGGTTGAAGAAAACCTGCAGCTTACCACCTGCTTAGTGTAAAATATTGGGGTAGATACTCGATCGGCTAGCAGCCAATCCCTTTGCTAACCAAAATCCTGGCTACTCAATCAGTTTAACCAAGGAAATTTGATTTTCAAATTATGTGTTGCAAAATTTTTTTGTTTTTTTTGCGATTGCACAGTAAATTTTGTGTTATTTTACTGTGCAATTGCAAAACTAAACAAAAATTTTATTTCAAATTTTCTTGGTAAATTTGATTGAGTAGCCAGGAGTTTGGCTAGCAAATTGCTTGCTTACCCAATCGAGTATCTACCCCATTATTTCCCAGGATCGTTTGCAGTCCCACTATTGACTATGGATTTGGTCTACAATTAACTCTGTTCCATTTTCTAATATAAGATTCTGCATTATTCTTAATGTTTTCTTTCTTTTGGCCTCGCTAACGGCTAAATAGATCTTTCAAATCATACTTAAACGACTATTGCTATACTTGCGTGTTTTATCAAATCCAGCAGAATTTTTGTACTAAATACGGAATGCAAGTTGATATGACCTTTAATCGGCAATAACGTGTTATATTTTATACTACATTCCCATTAAATTATCAGATTAGGTATAAATTATACACCTAAGTTATTGCATAACGAAATTTGCATAACGATAACAAAAAATTACGGTGGTTTCCCCAATTCAGTAAATGAGTTTCAATGTGTTTTTGTTTCGTAAAATAAATAAATTAATTCGTATACAAATTTTAAAATATTTTCAATTTGTTTAGTTGTTAATATTTATACGTTCTAAAATCTAAAAATATATAAATATAATAACCTTGAAGTTTTCAGTTTTGTTGAAAATGTTTACGTTTAGAGATCATAGTCATATGTACGAGTATGTTACAAAGAAAATATTTCCGCTGAGATAGGACGTATGTTGGATGATTCAAACTCAGGAAAAAAATCTCGTTTAGCCCTCACTCTTGCAATGATACCGTTTTCATTAGATTTCGTTAGGTAATCGTTAGGTCAGGATTGGTCAACAATTGCATCATTGCAACGTCATTGCAAAAAACGAAATCAAAATAGTATTATTCAATCAAATCAGGATCGTCGCTGAATTGGGAGTTTCATTTTACAAAATTCACAACAAATCCAATTATATATGTTTGGATAAAAGTATAATATCTTTTGTCAAAGAATTGCATCCAAGTTTATCCTGGGCTTTTAGTTTACATCTGAAGGTTTTATTATAAAATTTCTTACAAAAAATTATCTAACTAACCACTTACAAACGGCCTGCATCCGGACATCAAAATTTTTGATGACTTTTTCCAATAAAATCGGATGAATGACCTCAATTTCAACTCGAGTGTTGTTTTTAAGTTGATGAATTGTTTGTGAATGATTAGCACACACTTTACCTTTCAAATAACCCCACAAAAAATAATCAAATAGTGTTAAATCTGGGCTTCTTGGTGTCTAAGGGACTTCATAATTTCTTGAAATTAGGCGATCGGCAAATTTTGTTGACAATAAATGGATTACTGCACGACTTACGTGGCATGTCGATCCGAATTGTTGAAACTAAAGGTCGTTGACACGCAATTCATGCAATTTAGGCCACAAAAATCCAGTTAACAAGTTGCGATTACGTTCCTAAGAGCATTTTCTTGTTCGTTTTCAAAGAAAAACGGCCACATGATGCTACCAGCCCATAAACCGCACCAAACAGTGACTCTTTGAGAATGAACTTCTACTTCGTGAATAACATGAGGATTCTCCGCTCCCCAAATTTGACAATTTTGCTTAGTGACATACCTATTAAGATGAAAATCATCGCTTCATCGTTAAAAGTGATTTTTGATTAAAAACCTTCATTTCGTTCAAGCATCAAATTAACAAAACGTCGACGATTTAAATGGTCTGGTGGTTTCAATTTTTGAGTTAGTTGTATTTTGTATGGATGTGCAAAATACATCGTAATGTGGTTCGTGAAATGTTTTGTTCTTGTGAACGATGTTGAAGTGCTTGGTTCATTATACTAACAGAACAGCTGTCACTGCATCAGAAGTACGAACTGGATGCACATGTTGATACGGTCTACAACCTTCCACTGAACCAGTTTATTCAAAACGATCAATAATTTTGGCAGTTGCACGCTCAGTAGAACGTCCATGTCGAGCAAAACTCTCACGTAATTTATGAAATGTTGTTGTTTTTGAACGGATATTTTCATAATAAATTTGGACAATGAAAATGCGTTGTTGTGTTGTTAGTGACTCCATTGGTGATAAATGGCATATTTTTGACTTTTCATATGTTAAACAATTTTTTATAACATGGCATTCAATAAGAATTACATGAATTTTAGTATCGATTGAAATAAGGACCAACAGATGGCCCACCCGTTATTTATGTATAAATTATGGTTTACATTTGATAATTTCTGTTCACATTACGCATTTTATTAAAATAGTATAAATTATAAAATCTTTATTCATATAATTTTCATTTTTAATTACTACAAATTTATAATGAAGATTATTATTTCAAATAATACAATTTGGAATATAAACATTCAAATTGCGAAATTTCTTAATTATTTAAGACGTGGAAAACGTGAAAAGATCACACCCGCATGCTTCACATTTGTAGAGTTTTCAGTGGTTCCACCTTTGCATCGATGTTCAACTAAATATCGGTACAGCCCTGTACATAATACTAATTGATTAACGATATAAAATCTACACAACAATCATAAACCAAAGGCCAAAACCTATATATTGTGACGTCTTATTATGAAATTTGTAAAAAAAAACCTGAACGATTGTATGCGAGTTTCACACATCTTCAACTCAAAACGACACATTTTAAATTGTAAATGACGCGACGATAATTTTTTTTTGTTTTGATTTGTTATCGTTTTCGCATTTGCCCCTACTACAATTTTAATCGCGACGAAAACGAAAGAAAGTGTCTTGAAAATTTTCATTCTAGCCAAGCACGTCGACTGGGAAAGATTAAATATTTTTTTTTGTGAATGAATTGTTTGCTACGCTCTAGTAGCATTGATTGTGATAGTTATCTCATGATTTTAAAAATATTTTTAACACTACTATTAATAAATTTCGTCACAGTGTTGTGCCACATCATGAATAGTAATTATATAAAGATTAAAATTTGATTATATGAGTATTCAGTAAATTTATCTCAACATTTCTATTTGTAAGGTGTACCAAGCGGTCCTTATCTCGAGCGACGTGACCGCATCATAAAAACCGAATGTGATTTACGATTCGGTAGTGATTTATTAAAGAATTTTAGTGAAGTGGAACGAGATGTGAATACAGTGATAAAAAATTATAAATCGAATGAGATTAAAAAAGCGATTGAGAACCCTTCGGAATCGCCAGTGACAATGCATTTCTTTCATGCGAAACCGTTGATCGAAAAGAGTGAAATATTTAAATTGATACGGAAACTACCAAAAGGAGCATTACTACATGGTCACAATACGGCCATGGTACCATCAGAGTGGCTGCTAAAAAATGTTACGTATCGCAGTGGGCTGAACATGTGCTGGACTGATAACCAAATATTACTTACTTTTAAGTATACAACGTCATGTATCTTCTATTTGCATTTTGTATTATCAATTGTTTTTTTTTAAATCTAGAAACGAAAATCCGCGTTGCACGTCAAGATTATTCTCAGTGGCTGATAAACGTGCTGCACATCCAAATATTGAACAATTTGACGAAGAATTACGAAAGTCGTTTGAACTTTTTCCAAGTGAACCAGACAGTAAGTCGTTTTATTAACTATATTATCTTATTATGTACTCGTATAATATACAAAATTTTAAAATATGAGCATACGCTCTATACTGTTTATGAATTGGCGGCAAATTTTAATTTAATTTCGCTGAGCATTTATTGTTTTAAAAATGTATGTTATCTTAAAACTTTGCAATGTTAGATTGGTGGGTTATGATGACGGTTGAAGTTACGGTATGCCTTATATTGAATATCTTATATGATTTGATCTAGATTTTTGAACCGCGAATTATTTCTACAAATTGGATTAGAGAGCACACAGTACAAAACAGTATCTGATATATTAATAATACACCTGCCAACATTCAAAAACTCTAAAACACAGTTTTTTGTACAGGGTGGCGCACGAATCGTGCTACAAAAACAAAACGTAATAACTTTTTTTCTGTGTGACTAATCGGCTTTATTTTTTTTTATTGTATAGATAATTCAATTTTATTTTTATTTAACTAATTAGTTTTGAAAATGATAGACCGTAAATGACCTCCATGCTCATTCACGCATGTGCGACACCTGATCAGAAAATTATTCATTGCGCACTGAAGGGTTGAATTCGGGATCGCCTCAATTATTGTTGTAATGGACTGCTTCAATTCAGTCAAATTCCTTGGTTTCGTTTTAAACACCTCTTGTTTGACATAACCCCATAAAAAAAAATCTGGTGCAGTGACATAAACAAGCAATTTATGAAGTTGTTGTCTTCTTCGGCCATTTCAATAATTTTCCGGCAAAATTCCAGGCGAATAGGCAAATCCAGAGGTTTTAATTTGCTTGTAATTTGGATTTTGTACGGAAACAAGTTTAAGTCATCATGGATTATCCGTTGTAATGACCGTCTGCTAACTCCAATTTGCGCCGATAACTCTCGAGTCGAAACACTTGGATTTGCCTGAATTGATGATGCTACAGCTGCGATTGTGGCTTCGACCCGAACATAGGGATCTCGATTGTACGGTCTACGTGCGATGCTTCCAGATTCAGCAAACATGCGTACCAACCTCATAATGGTCCATCTACTCGGGGGAGTGCCGCCAAACTCCCGCCTAAATTCCCTCTGGACGGAAATGATGGACTGCAAAGCATGGTAGCGCTGCACTATCCAAATCCTCGTTTCGGTATTCCAAGCATCCATTTTAGTAAATTTAAATAATAATCTGCAAAATAAAAAAAATAAAAAACAGATTAGTCACACAGAAAAATAGTTATTACGTTTTGTTTTTGTAGCACGATTCGTGCGCCACCCTGTATAATGTTTTAAGTATAATGTGTATAGATGAGAAGTGTATGCACAACACTATTAATGGTTTCCGGGTAGACATTGTTCGTCCAAACTTCTTTATAACTGTAATGTCTACATCTCCCCATGAGTAGTTTTCAATAGTATTGGAAAGATCGTCTCAGCATTCTTCTATGACTTCTTCTGTCTATAGAAGATATCCATTTGTTCTTAAGTACGCTGTCTCTGTAGTTTTCTCCTACGTAGCTCAGCCTTTTGAGGTTCACCCGTATAAATAAAAGAGTTGTTTTCCTATTTCACCCTCTCGGTTGGTACCCCTCACCGCATGCATATGCGCAAGCATCTAGCAGGGAGTTTGTGATGATGTTGTGTATCGCTGATGAAGTCTTTAACTCCGTTGCGCTTGCTCAGCTGATCCGTTTGTACCTCGAAGATGATGTACCGGTGGCTCGAGAACTGAGCTAAAACCTATACCTTCCGAAGTTGTATATGTCCTACGTTGAGAGGGAGATTATAAGAAGCAGCTTATTCTGAAACGAGCTGGCCTCTGTTATCTACGACGATCACATAACATAATTCAGTTGATCTCGAATTATCAAACAAGTTCATCATATTATGAGGTAGCCGCCCACGAGGACAATGTATTGTATGCTCCAAGACAGTGTTCACCTACTCACATACCCGCGGCTGAAGCAAAGCGTGCTACTATACGGTCCCTTGCTGTCTGCCCCATATTTATAGGCAATCCACAATCCGTATTTATATCCGATAAGATGCCCAACCGATCCTGATGTGGTGCCTTTTATTCACCAGCTGTTTCCATCGTTTTTTGTAGTCAGCATTTTTTGTATGTCCGTCCTCCCTCCGCCTTAACTGTAACTGTTTCGTTTCTGTTTTGATTTTCCTCTTTCGTTACCAGTCTTTAGTGAATTTTTCATCCATTTTTTGGTGTGGAGTGCGTTGCATGAGGTTGTCACTTTTTTTTGGATTCCAGAGTACATCACTCTGCTTTTATCTACGTATATTGTGACACTCATGTCGTTGTCATTGAAGCAACACTCTATTATTTTACACAGCCCCAGCGGAATAATAAACATTGAGATGACGCATAATTCCATCCATCCTTGAGCAATATTTCTCATTTTTTGCCGCCTCGATGAATTGCACTTCTTTTGCTAAATTTCACTCATTCACTGCTCACAACTGCCTCTCCGTCTCAAAATGTTCGAGCTTATATGCTTGTCTATCGCTGTTCCAGATTAATCTTTTTATTGCATCAGGCTATGTATGTGTATTGCAATTGTTAATCACTTTCATGGAGTTGTATTGGGGATCACTCCACGTCATCAATTGATGATGACTAGGGCAGCCAAAAATATGCTCTTAAAAATAGGTTTTAGGGGTATATTCTCTATCCTACTTATGTAGGACTAACTTATGTTACTAGATTTATTTTGCTATGCCAATTGACACATTTTTTTAAATTTAAATTTGTTTTGCGATTGTAAAGTAGAAATACACGAAAAGACTGTTACGCATTTTCCTAGGTCGCAGTCTTTTCATGTATTTCTCTATGCCAATTGACAATTTTTTTTTTAAATTTAAATTTGTTTTACTTTACAATCGTAAAACAAATTTAAATTTAAAAAAAAATTTGTCAATTGGCATAGAAAAATAAATCTAGTAGCTGAGAGGATCTAGAGGATAACCCCTGAAACGCATTTTTTTGGTTGCCCTACTTATAAGATTTTATTCCGCTGGAATATTTTATTTTGTGGAAAACGAGGTAGAAAATGAATAAAAAAATTACCGCTGTTATAGAATAAGAACATATTTTTTTTTTCTGCTCGCAAATTTCCGCTGTCTTATACAGCAAGTTAACTAGGTAATGTTAAAAATTTAATTTTATCGGACTTGTGGCTGGACAAAGAAAACCAATGGCAATATCATCCAGTTATTCCAAAGCAAACTCCTACGTGGAATAGTTTATGCAGCGTGGTACATAAGAAATGACAACCTCCATAGAGATCTGAAGATGGATTTCGTCAGTGACGAAATAAGCAAACACGCGAGAAAACACATGCATCGTATTAGTCTATACCAAAATGATGAGATACGCCGTATATGTTGAATGAGTCAAACCTAGTAAGACGGCTGCGAAGGAATAAACCACTTGATTTACTTTCTCTATTAAATAAAAAAGGAATTAAGATCAGCTGCCTAAATGTATGCTTTTATACAATACGTGGATCACTCAGTTGTTGTTGTTGTTGTTGTTGGTTTAGTTTTAACTTTCTATAAACTTCAATTCGTTCTAATGACTGTTTTGATATTGATTGTGTGATCCAGCATGAAATAGATTGTGATCAAAAGCAACTTTTCTTGTGATCATCCAAATCGGATGACTGTATGAAAAATATCGACATAAACTCGAAGACAGCTATTTTAAGGCCTCGTCGTGTGATTTATTTGGAAGTGGTGGTAGAGCAAATGTGAACATTCTGTAGTTTGCGTCCCAAAATTTTCAAAGAAGGTTCGGTTCTGGTTTAGGTTCATGCAAGCTAAATGAATTGGCAGTACTTGATGCTTATCCGATAGATTTTAGGGCAATTGTATAGTACTTTAAAGTATTGTACGGGTGATGGAACACATAATTAGAATTAGAAGATATATATTCCCCAGTTTCAAAAGAAGACAGTTACGATTTGGCTCACTCTTTCTATTTTACCACTTAAGGTCGGTATCCAGCTCGCGCTAAGATAAATTTTACATGCAAATTTGGCTTAAAATTTAGCTAGCGGAATAACAAAAAAATATTTAAAAATTTGTAGTTATCTCATTCACATATAGACTGCGCTAGTGAAAACTCTACAAACGTTTTCGCAGCAATTTATCTGCCTAGAACGATAAAATTGAGATAAATTTTGACAGCACAACGTGAAAACTATTTTTTATTTTAAATGGATGAATTAAATAATTCTATATATTTGAAAGTTTCGAATATCAAGAAGAATACTTGATTGACTACGAAGAAGTGGATACAGAAAATTTAGAAAGTGGAAAATGGAAGCCAAAACGGGAATTTTAACTTTTAATTTTAAATGTTTATAAAATTGCTTATTAAATAGGCGATTGAACTATGTTTTTGTTTGTTGTAGGAGAAATAAAACAAACATCAAAATTTATATCTACACAAACTTTTTAGCTTACAATTTATCTGCAATTTAGTGGAGACTTGCGGAGGCCGCGGTAAAATTTATCTTAGCGCGAGCTGGATACCTAGCTTTAAATGTGAAAACGAATTCAAGATGTGCGTCAATATGTCGAGATTATAAAATATGTCAGTTAAACAAGCAATGTGACGCGACGCATAAATGATCAAGATTACACCAGACTCACATGAGAAATAGCTGCCGTTGTTTATATGGGATCGACCTCTCGTTCCAAATATGAAAATCAATGCTTCGTTAAGATTAATATTTTCAGTAAATTCGGAATACGGGAACATGTTAGGGAAAACATTTCAGCAGTGGAATAATGTGGCTATTGTTAACATAACTGTGTCAAAATTGGGTAGACAGCATTCCATGGGTTACGTAGACAGTCTTCAAAAACTAGATCATTTGGAAGAAAGCTTACAATCTAAAGGGCATGAAATTGCCTTAATCTGCTTTTAAAATTATCTTTAGTTAAACAAAAATCAAATAAATAGTTTATTGAAACTCTTACACATCATCTTCACTGATTACTTTAGTACATCCGGTGCGTCGATTAGCCCTAGTAGTAAATTACCAATAAAAGTGCTTTTTATAAATTCGCACATATTTCAGGTCAAGTAGCGTTTTTGAATTTTCTCAATATTTTGGATATGTCCTTCGAAGAACGGACACCACACGTTTACAGCATATTTTTACTGGGATCAAAAGTCGCCAATTTTAATGACTGGAATACCATCAGGACAACATTCTTCTCCGAATACCAATGCTCGCTGGATATATTCTGGCTCGATGTGTGGAGTAAATGTGGATGTACTATATTCACTATTGGTTCTTAACCGATCTATAAAATTACGTCATCAAGGGGAATTTTAGGAGTACCACCTTTTAGATGAATCCGTATAATATAGCCATGATGCGATTGTAATTCGATCACATTTCAAATGTACAGTATATGTGCAACAAGAGCGTGTACGGCAAAAAACTAAGTAAAAATTAAACTTCGATTTTTTTTTGTTCTTATTATGAAAGTTTATTTTATTTTCTAGGGCGCTACCAACTAATACATAGTAAAGTCACCATTACTATTAATAATTGCCTGGCACCTTTTGTCCATACTATTAACCAAATTTTCTGCATATTGTGGAGATACATTTTTCCATATCTTCCACATCACTCGCGCTAGATGGCTCAAATTTTTTATGTGGTACATTTTCAGCTTAAACTTCAAAAGTGCCCATACATTTTCGATCGGATTGGCATCAGTTGACTGGTCAAACCTTGCTTGGTAACGCATCCCCATAAATGCAGCTTGAGCGGGTGCCTAACAGTTTGGACAACCCTTTTTTTTTTTGCTTAAATGACCAAACACGCCTTTTAACAATACAACTTCAAATGGATGGCTCAACGGTAAACACAACATTGGTCCAATCCTTGTTTATATGTTCATACGCCCACTGTAGTCGCTTTTCAATGTGATTTTGTGTTAGTAGTGGTTTGACCAAAGTATTTCGATATGCGTAGCCATGTTCCTTAATTCTATTTCGTATGGTTGTTTTTGATATAATAATATTTTTTTTCGCCAATTTTTCCACAGCTGAATCCAACGTAAGCGAAGAATTTTCATCAAATAACTGTATGATGGCGTCATCCTCTTTTTTTGTAGTGGTCCGGATTTTGCCGCTATCTGGCAAATCGTCAACATTTTCATGCATTGAATAATGTGTAATCCACTTCTGCACAAATGTTTCCGACTTTTTTATATATTTTGCTGCACTTGCCACCGACATTTCTGGCCCTTTCGAATGTACACTTAAAAACACCGCTTCAAATCGTTTTTTATAAATGACACTCATTTCTTTTATATATGTTATCTGCTAAACAGTTGCAGGTAAACTATTTTTTGTTTTAGAGCGCCCTAGAGGGATCAATATAGAACGGTTCTAAGCCCCACCCAAATTTATTCCTATAGTTTTAAGTACAGTTATGCCGTACACGCAGTATGTGCAACAACATACTGTACAACTCCTCGTCATCCTCGAACTGAACCGTATTAATATAATAAAAGTGCTTTACACTTGTAGGTAATTTCCCAGTGATAAACTGAGCGAAATTTACTTTCCGATTAAATTTTATCCACTAAACTGTTTATTTTGGTATTTTTGGACGATATCTTTGTAGGTTATTATTATGCATAATCTCAGATTTCTTTTATCAACTGTGCTGAAACAACGCTTGGTTATCGCGATCGACTAATTAAGCAATTTCCTAGAAAATTATTGTGAAATGAATTTCAGCATTCATATACTTACACACAAAGAAGACTGTCGCATAAAACGCCGCGAATTGTTTGTATTTGTTTGATTTGTAATAGAATAATAGAAAATTCAAAGAATTAGATTTAATAAAACTGATTATTATTTATTTCTAATTTTGCAATTTACATTTCATCATACGTATGTCTACAAATTGGTATTTTTGTTTTGTTTAGTACGTAATTTAATCAAACTGAGTGTTATAGTTCAGGACTTCCGGCCCTTGGTTCCGAATAATTAAAATTTGCTAGTAGGGAGAAGAATTATTTTTTCCAAAACTTCGAACTACTCTGTACCAAGGTTCTCTTATGAGTGCAAGAGTAGACGTATATACATGATGCAAATTTTACATATCATAAATCATTAAGTGGATTTTTAATGCCTTAATAAAGAAGATGTGAAAAATAGTCTATAGACTCTTATACATAGTCTATGCAATATTACCTATATATATAAGTTTTCCAATAAGAGTGATATGCTTGAAGAGAGTTTGGTTCATTGCTAAAAGCCAATGTCTTCAAATAACCCCACTAGAAATAGTCTAATGGTGTTAAATCACAACTTCTGAAACATAATTAGCTTCAGATCTGCTAAGCAGATCTGCTTCACAGAATTGCTGTTACCCTCTGGTACCCCATGCGGCTTAGATTCCCGCAGCTCAGTGAGAAGAGGAAAATGGTGTGGGTTTTGGAGTACCCAGGTAACAGCCTAGAGTACCGCATATGTTATAAAAAGAAGATGAGACGGCATGAATTATGCCGTCAAACAGAGGGGTTAACAAAAAAATTAGAGGATTGGAAAATGACCGGATTTGTGGGATTCATGCCTCATGTTACCGGTATGCCCACCGTGGTTGTATAAATGGTAAACTTAGGGTAACATGTCTACCCTATGTTACCCATAAAAAAAACTGAAGTATTTATTTTGGGCTTAAGGCCCTATGGTTAGTACTTTATTAATTTGGTAAAGTGTTACCAGCAGAAGGAAACCCGCGTGCTAACGCACATGCGAGATTTCCGCTTCTAATGAAGCAGCTGGTGGACCCTTTTCCAAATGGGCCCGATTAATTAGTAGTTGATTTATTAACCATACTTACCAAGACGATTTCGCTCCCCTTTTTCCCTTTTTTTATCAAATAGTGAAGTGGAAAAAAAAATAATAATTTATTTTTAAAAAATTTATTTAATTAATTTATTTACTTAAAAAAAACAGAAAACAAAAGGACAAACTGAAATAAACTAAACAAAATACATACTTAATTATCACGGCTTGAGCTCTGTGAATAATCAAGTTGCTTTCCAAAACTGCAATTCCCGAACCAAAAATGTTGCGCAGTATTTATACAAAATTCAACTGACTGCGAGAGAAGGGAGGAGAAAAATTTAGTACTGAAAATATACTTCTCTCTCAACCAGTTAATCTAATTTTGCCGAAATCAGCAAAATTTCTGTACAAACACCACACATCAAACAACGTGACATAAATCAAATTTCCGTACACTTGTGGGAATTATATTATATGTGCCACGAAAATTGCAACGTTTTAAAATTTCCACATAAGTCTCTTATACCTTTATGTAAAACGATCGCTTTCTTCGTATGCACAACACAAAACATATATATACAGTATCTAATTACAAGTTAAGTATTTATGTTTACTCATTTGTATTTATAATAACTACATTATAAAAACCTTGAGCGACACAAAATTGCAACCAGATAACGTAAATAAGAGATAATTTTATGTTTGTTGTATTGCATCTTATACCATATTCATGTATATGGATGCAACAACAAACATAAAGAAGAGTAGATAATTCCAGCATGACTTAGTGGTTAATGAATTTTTGTGAAGATGGTATCTTCAAGGTCATGGTGAAATTACTCTGGTAAACGTAAAGCTTATTGGGAATGGATTGATAACGGAATAGAATAAAATTCCGTTAGAAATTCCGTTAGCCACTGTAGCAGTTTGTTTGGCCTGGAGAATTCTACGCGACCGGAAATTAGGAAATAAAAAAAAATTAAAACAAAGAAATTAATAAATTGAAGTAATTCTCCAAGCCACACAAACGCTATAGAAAGTTGGACTCACATAGGGACTCTTCCGCGGTCGTTGCCGGCTAGGCATCAGGGTCGGGCGTGGTATTTGGAGAGTGTAGGTGAGCCACGTGTAACCGCAAGGAAATGGACGATGCCAACTACCTACCTATGACGGGAATACTTACTCTAATCCATCCTCAACTTGCTCGTCAATTTATTTCATCACTGCACTTTTACAAGATTCACACCAATAACAGAATAACCCAACCGGAGGTATAGGACAGTCCATAAACATGTGACCGATGTCATCACAATTGAAACAAATTACGTGGTCTGCGTTATTCGGCGGGTTAAAACGGGTTGTATTTGTGTTATGGTTGGTGTTTGGTGGCGAGATTCCTTCGAAACGCTTAGAGTTATTAAATGCTGCTAATGAATAGGGCACGTTGTTTTCGGTAAAGGCCGACTCACGTCGTTCATCTCCGAACGAACCACTATTCCCTTGGTAAACATAAAATGCATGGATAGCATGTTTATAACTGGCAATACTGTCCGGTTGTATACGCAGTCTTTTAAACGTATCTTCCCATGCCACGCAGCTTTTAATTAAATCGTTTATATTTGAAAAATGTCTATCCGTTAAATGTTACTGCAACGCAGGCATCATATTGGTCATTAATAATTGAATGAGCTCAGCGTCGCTATAAGGCGTTTGGCACTGTAAGGTTAAACTCCAAACGTTGTGATAAAACTCGAGAAAACTTTCATTAGGCTTTTGCCTACGTGATTCTACCATTCTTCGGATTTCATACTCAGTGCGGCGGTCTTTAAATCGCTCGATAAAATCTCGCTTGAGATCGATCCAGGATGCAAAAGGGTTATGTTTTCGATAAGTCCAATACCAATGTAAAGCGACCCCTTTAAGCACCGAATACATTTCCACCAACAAGGTTTCTGATCTTAAATTCATAGATGAAGCCACTGACTCTAACTGGAAGAAAAACATTTGTACGGTTATACCAGTAGGATCCCCGTTATAAGAAATTCCACTTTGAGAAAGTTGCTTCATTCCGGAATAATTATGATTGGTTGCTGTTGATCCATACAACGGTGATGATGTTGGATTCCTTGCCTGATTGGTTGGGTCGTTGTTGATTGGAGTATTAAATGAACTATTATGTGGTTGCGTCGGGTCTCTGTAATTCCAAGCAATCCCAGTGTTTACGAGGTGTTGAATCGGATGGATGGTATTATCAACCAATGGAAAACTTGAAACAGGAGCGGAATAAGTTGGACACGGAGTGGGAATTGGAAGAGAAGGCTCCACAAATCGAACAAGAGATGACGTTGGCTGATTACCAAGTCCAGTGGCAGATGTTATTCCAGCAACAGATGGGACCGGAGGCGGATATGCAACTGACATCACCCGTATTGACGGCGTTTGAATACGATTATCTAATTGAGTTTGAAACTCATTCTGCCTCTTCGTTATCAATGTCAACTGTGAAGATAGTTGATTCAATTGTGCCATCATAGTTGTCATAAATAAATGTTGATTATCGGAAAGCTTTTTACCATCAGGCTCAGTTTGATTCTCGCCATAACCAGTACTTGTAGATTTCAAACAAGAAGGCTGAATTATATTAGATGGACCAGCAGCGTTAGTTGAGGAGGGATCATTTGTGGCCGCACTTGGCGTTTCAACGGTCGCTTGAGTGATGGTTACTTGACTAGCCGCTTCAATAGATTCGTTTAACTTATCTCCGTTATCTAAGTAAATATTTATGGAGGATAATAAATCTTCACAAGAGTCTTTTACTCGAAGAGCTTGTTCTCGATAAGTGCGTGATTGAGAGACGCGTTCTAACGCATGCAAACCCAAATCCTTTCTCAAAATCCGCCAGGTTGTGGTTTGAGACAGTCCCAATTCTTGAGAACGTCTTGGAATCGACAAATTGCGGTCTTCAGCAACACTTACCTGAACGGCAGCAATATTTGCATTACTTCGAGCGTTCCTTTGTCTTATTGGCACTTTGTTATATGCGTCTGCTGTGTGATACCGATATGGAACGCGTATCAAATTTAGAGCCGGTGATCCATTCACTCACTTAAAAAAATATTGTTTTTATTTGTATTGAAACACTTAAACTTTTTGTATTATTTCAATAAATATTTATTATTAGCAAAATATGAATTTAGTTTAAACTACACAATACAAAGCTTAAAGCGGCCAAATCGATAATGATTTTGTTTTTCTCGATTTCATAAATAAACATTTTGTAAATAATCTATTCGTAAGTATTTGTACCTCAATATTTGGATACAGCAAGTCTATACATAAATTTCAAAGTATATAAGGTATATAAAGTATTAAACAGAATTTGTATGTACTTTGTATACCTTATAGGCTTAGCACTAATTAAGGTTAATAATACTAATATATAATAATTATATAATTAAAAGTCAGGGGTGGATTATAACAGCTTGAACATTATGTAAAGAAAATGTACGCTCAAAATTTTCAACAATTCAACGAAAAGCGAGCACACTTGGTCGATTATTACGTCTATAACATGGCAAAAGCGCACGAAAAGTTGCAATTAGAGAACGATTATTTTGATAATTTATTTTGATCTTGCGTATATCTCACCATGATGAAATTGTAAACATTACTGAATACAATGAAACAAAAAATGACAGATCATAACATATTACAAATGGCCAACAAATGGACAAACGTCACTTAAAAATCATATCATTCATATTGGAAAACCCTATACTATAAAGTCAATGAATAATTTCACTTTGATTTTTATGTACGAAATAATAGTGTTTGTTAAATTGCGTACTAACCCTATTTGAAGTATTCGCTTTCAACACAGCACTCATTCGTTTAGACATTGAATTTACTAAATTATACCGTTTTTCAACGGGAATGAACATCCAAGCTGTTTTGGTTATCTTCCATAATTGCTTGCCGAGTTTCGTGAGATGGACTTGAAAATATTTTTTTTATAGAGGCCCACAAATTTTCAATTGAAGAAACCAATACTTCGCATATTTAGAAGTATGTTTTGGGTCATTATCTTGTCGTACCATTTAATGGGGCTTTCTTTTTCTACATAAGGTAGCATAACGGGTTCGAGTATTTCAGTATAGGAACCTTGCGAAAATTATAGAAAAATGCAAATCGATATAACTTCTTGTAGTGCTAGAAAAACGCACTTGCTTTTTAATATATTTATATTAAAGTAGACGTATGTGCAACCCAGCAGGACGGTCACGTGAGAAAGATTAATTACTCATGTATGAATAACCAATGCCTTCTAAACTACTGGCCGCTTACACCAAATGATGACGACATGCTAAGTCGACGTTGTTGTTGCTTTCTCTAGTTGCTTTGTTAGTGTAAATATCCTAAAATTATTATTGCGCAGTCTCGGTATAGACTTAAATTGACGTCATGTGCGAAAAATGAGAGTAGTAAAAGGCCAGTAGTATAGAAGGCATTGGAATAACCCACATGACACATGTATAGAATGTCGCTTACAGATCATGACGTGATCGATTTGGTTTTCCGTTCTTCCACCATTCGAACTCCAGGTTACTTTGTGGATTCTCACATTTGGAAAAAAAGGTACTTGGTGCGCCTAAATTGTAGTGGCGCAATATTTTATTAATGACTTCCTCCAACTCGATAAATTAATAATAGATCTTTGACGTCATCGGATAATCTTCGTGAGATGCAGATACATTAACGATCGCGATGTTAAATTTCTTGCAACTCGATAGAGCAGAAGTCAATGATATCTGGTCAAATAATCTGGTTTAAATGTTTCAATATATCTGCAGACTTGACCAATTATTTTATTTAGCTGACCTTGTCGAAGTCCAAGATTCATACCTCCTCGCCGGTGCTCCCTGGGTAACGCTAAATGAATCAGGCGGTGTAGTGGAGACGAGCAGACTAAATCCTGTTTATTGTCATGGACACTACATGTCAGGGCGGGTTATTGGCGCCCTAAAACCAATACCAAACCAGCGTCTGGTCTCCATGTTAGGAGCGGCTGAAGCGGGCGTCTGTCTTGTATCAAGCGGCTCGCTATATAAATGTGTTCATGGTAGGACTGGATGCCTTAAGATTCTCACCAGCACGTGACCCACACACGTAACAAGCGGGTTGAGCGGCAGGCCAACAACCTTCCCTCATAAAAACCATTTAAGTTATGAACCCTAAACAAAGGCCTCGGATTACCATATCGGATTCATTACCAACTCGACCTCGGAAATTGTATATGGACAACTAAAAACTTTAAAAATGGGAACATGGAACGTGCTTAGCCTCTTAAGACCTGGAGATCTCCAGAACCTTTCGAACCAAGCAAAGAGTTACACATTAGACGTACTTGCACTACAAGAGCTTTGATGGTCGGGGAGTGGGATCCATGACACCACCAATGGTTACACTCTTCATTACAGTGGCCATCAGAACGGAGGAGAATTTGGAGTTGGCTTCCTCATCCATCGGCGCGTGAAGCACCATATCATCGATTTCCGCCCGATCAACATGCGGATGTGCACGGTCAGACTTCGCACTAAGAAATTTAACATCACGATCGTTAATGTGCATGCACCCACCGAAGATAAATCGGATGACATCAAAGATTTATTCTTTGTCGAGCTGGAGGAAGTCATCAATAACATACCGCACCACGACATTAAAATCATCGTGGGCGACTTTAATGCAAAAATCGGTAGGAGTGTAGAAAATACATCGCACATCGGTCCTAACAGTCTGCATCTAACTAGTAACAACAACGGCCAACGCGTCACCGACCTGGCACAACTTAGTTGTATCAAGTACGTTTTTCCCACATAAGAGAATCCACAAAGTAACGTGGAGATCGAATGATGGAAGAACAGAAAACCAAATTGATCACGTCATGGTGTCTAAGAGACACTCGACCAGTATATCTGACGTTAGATCCTACAGGGGTGCAGATATGGACAGCGATCATATGCTTGCCATATTTAAATATAAGTGCAAACTGTCATCAACGTTCAACAGACAAGCACAAAAAACCGTTCGATGGAATGTGGATGCTCTAAAAGACCAAGCGTCACTGCAGAGTTACCAATCAGCTGTCACTAACTATCTAGAGCGGTGGCACACAATACAGTCAGCCATTACCACCGCGGCGCAAAACACTATCGGAAGAAGACCTCCGAGACCCCGCAATGATTGGTTCGATGATCAATGTCGCCTGATCGTCGCAAATAAACAAAAGCTTCGAGAAAAATGGTTGGCTCGCAACACTAGAAGCACACATGCAGAATATGAGATTATGCATCGAAAACATCAGCTTCCAAGCGGAAGTAGGAAATTCAAGGGACTGTTTTGCTAATGCCAGGAATCTCACTAAAGACTTCCACCCAAGAAGTACAGCCATCAAAGACGGGAATGGAGAATTGAGAACAAACGTGGCTGATGTTCTCTCAGTATGGCAAACCTACTTTCAAAATCTACTAAATCGGAATGACGACGTGACCCCCATTAGAGCAATAGCTCCTCCAGGTGATGAGGTCTTCGTCGAATATCCCACAGTAGAGGAAGTAGACGCAGCTATTAGTCGATTGAAAAACGGCAAGGCACCCGGTCTCGATGGAATCCCCGCAGAATTAATAAAACTCGGAGGCGCTACTCTTGCAACAAGTCTCCGCGATCTCATCGTCTGTATTTGGGACCAAGAAGAGCTGCCGGAGAATTGGAAGACCGCGCTCATATGTCCGTTGCATAAAAAAGGCGACCGTCTTAAATGTGAAAACTATCGTGGTATAGCTCTATTGAACACTGCTTACAAAGTGTTGGCTAATGTTGTACTTGCCAGACTCATCCCTTTCGCCGAAAACATCATTGGCGATTATCAGTGTGGTTTCCGTCCCAACCGATCGACCACTGACCAGAGTTTCACCATGAGGATGATCCTGGAAAAATATTGGGAGTACAACATAACCATACATCAATTATATATAGACTTCCGTCAGGCATATGACAGTATAAACCGAAATAACCTTTGTGCCGCGCTTATATGCCTAGGAATTCCAGAGAAACTCGTTTCTTTGTGCAAATTAATAACGTCTGGGTCTGTATGTAGAATTGTAATCGAAGGAACTGTGTCAGACTCCTTTGAAATAACATCTGGTGTTCGACGGGGAGATGCACTCGCGCCTGTGCTGTTCAATTTGGCGCTTGAGTACGTAGTGAGGAAAAGCAACATCGAAACTTCGCGCTGTATATTTAATAAATCAGGCCAAATTCTTGGATATGCAGATGACATCGTGCTTCTTGGCCGAAGACCTAGCGATATCAAATACAGTTTCGTGCCGCTCGATCGCTGCGCAAGAAGACTTGGTTTGAAGGTGAACAGTAGCAAAACCAAATTTGTATCAACACCCAGAAACATCCCCATGGCAAATTTCGGAATTGGCGACCACAATTTTGATCGCGTTGAAAATTTCAAATACCTCGGGTCAGTTATAACATCATCAAATGACATGCAGGCAGAAATAAAAGCCCGAATAGCTGCCGCACATCGAGTTTTCTACGCCCAATCAAAATTATTGCGATCTAGACATCTATCGCAGTCGTGCAAGCTCGCACTTTATAAAGCACTAATAAGACCTGTGCTGGCTTTCGGAAGCGAGAGCTGGACCATGACCACTAATGATTGTAGATTGTTATCAACTTTCGAAAGGAAGGTCATTCGCTCCATCTTTGGTCCAATTAAAGTCGCGAACAATGAATATCGGATTCGCATGAACCACGAGATAAAGCAAATACTTGGAGATTGCGATATTATCCGGATTCATCAAATCCAATCGAGTGAGATGGCTTGGCCACGTTGCAAGGTCCCCACAAGAACGGATGACCAATAAAGTGTTCCATCAACAACCAGCCGGTGTGCGTCGTAGAGGAAGACCCCGACTGCGCTGGCGTGACGACGTTGAACAAGATCTACAGGCACTAGGATGTCGAAACTGGAGGTCGAGAGCGATGGACCGAGACGGCTGGAGGACCATAGTGCGGGCGGCAAAATCCCTTCATGGGATGTGAAGCTAGAGAGAGAGAGGCCTTGTCAGAACCGCATAAGAATTTCCAGCATAATCGATGCCTTTTATTTTGTTTTTATTTTTTCTTACTTGGGGTGCTAAAGCTTTTAGTGGACTTTGAAAATTTTAAAAACATCGGCGCACTGATAAATTACTGGTAATAACTGCCCAATTGCTACCAGATATGACCAGTTAGACCAGGGGCCCTATTATGAAAAAAATGCGATTTCGCATTTTCATACAATATCGCATTTTGGTATTATAGAGTAATATTTTCGCAAAAATGCGCTCTAGGTCGGATGCGAACGCCATATTATAAAATGGTTCGGCGGATTTTTGTGATACTATATTTTTCAAATGCGAATGATCAATAGCAGTCGGATATCGCATTATTTAATACACATACGTGATAAACTTTTATTTTTTTTAATATTTTAAATATAAAAGTATTATAAATTGTCATTTTTGTTAAAAGTAAAAAAATAAACTTTTATTGTTGTCGTGCAGTAGAACTGTATATTTTCTAACATAATTAAAAGGGATTTGGCGTGCTTATCGTTAAAGATTTATTTTTAATATTGACGTAGTTAATTATAGTATCAAGTATCACCTTCTTCATCATCTTCACAATTATTTAAATATAAATCAACACAGTCCATATTAATAATTATTTAAAGAGTATAAATGCAAAAACATTACGAAAAGTTAATTGTGATTATAAGAACTGTCAGATGTTGTAATGCCATTTAAAAAAAATCCCAATGATAATTTCCCTATTGGAAATGCGATATGCGATAATCGCATTTCATAATAGAAACGCAAGAGGCGGATCGGATCCGCAAAATCGCAAAAAATGCGATATGCGACCTGTTTCATAATAGGGCCTCAGAGTTTAGACAAAATGTACCCGAACGTAACCGGTCATTCATTATTAATATCGGAATATTGAAATTTTTTAAAACAATTCACATTCGTGAAAAAAGTAATGATAATTTTGTGTGGTTTGTAATCTTAAGTATTAATCACAAGTGCGATTTAATTTAATTATACTCGTATTATCACAGAGAATTAGAAAAAATTTGTTATTTTTAAACGATAACAAGCCTAACGTTAAAGATAAGTTAACTCTCATATAAAATTTTGGGGGAAATGCTGCCTTAAATTTGTAATCTATATAAACAAAAATATATGCAAATTACCATGATCGATCATGTAATCATCTATACGATTCATTTGCATGCAGAATTCTTTACGATAACACTTTTTTGATATTATACCAAATCGAAATTTAGATTTAAGCCAAAGCAAACCACTTACTTAATTAGCGGAATGTGTCATGCTCTGTAATGTTTTACTTCAGTATCTCTATATTTAGTTCTTTTGATGGGTTTCTGGTTGATCTTCGAAAGAAGTTGTTATATATAAATGTGACCACTTTGCAGCTGGTTCCACCTTGTCGACTAATTGTGGAAAATAATAGATCTAAGTTTAATATGGTTGTATAATTACGCCTTGCACCAAAACGTAATGGATAGACTTCTTGTACCGAAAGTGTTAAAAGTTTATGACCAATCTCAAATTAATCAAAAAACTGACACTATATAATATTTTACCGATAGTATCAAATCACCAATAAAAGCAAAACGAAAAACGCCTAAATGTTTATTATATATTCTTTTTATTCAACGTTGAACAAAATTTTATTTCCATTTTTTGTTTATTCTTCACAGACGATTTTTTTAATTCAACAGCAACATGGAAAAAATTTCAACGAATATTTGCAACGATTTACGATGCGATTCACTATCTGCCCGTATTCAAAGACTATCATTACCAACTGATGCAAGAATTGTATGATGATAATGTGATGTATGCCGAATTACGTGGTACATTTGCAACCGTGTATGATCTCGAAACAGATTACGATGCATTAGCCGGGGTACAAATTATACATGACGTAGTCGAACAATTTAAACAAACACATGCCGATTTTATAGGGATTAAGTTAATTTATGTTTGCGGGCGGGTGCCGCTTGATGTGCTCGAAACTAAAATTGAAACGTTTAAATTATTAATTGACCGATTTCCGAATTTTGTAATCGGTTTTGATTTGGTGGGGCCCGAAGATTATGGAGAACCGCTCGTGTTTTACCACCAGCAATTAGGGGCGTTAGCTAATGAGACGAAACTGTTTTTGCATGCTGGTGAAACAAGTTGGTACGGATCTCCGACCGATAATAACATAATTGATGCGGTGCTACTAAAAACACACCGAATCGGGCATGGATTTTCTCTCATTAAACATCCCAAATTATGGCGGTATGTGCAAAAGCACCAAATACCGATCGAGGTGAATCCGATTTCTAACCAAATACTTAATTTAGTGCACGATTTACGTAATCATCCAGCTTCATTTTATTTAGCCGAAAATTTACCCGTCGTGATATCGTCAGATGATCCTGGTTTTTGGAAAGCGTACAGTTTAAGTCATGATTTTTATTATGCGTTCATGGCACTTGCCCCGATGGATGGTGGGCTAGAGATTTTAAAGCAATTTGTCATTAATTCAATAAAGTAAGTATGATGATATAGTTCTTATACTGTGCTGTCAATAATATGTATTTATATTTGCAGGTACAGTGTTTTGACAGAAAACGAGAGGACCCATTTTATAACGGTATTTGAGCGACAATGGAAAACATTTTTATTGGATGTAACGAGTCAAGCTCAAGGAAATATTTATTTAAATAAAACTTAACTTATTTTTTTATTAAACATTTGTTTTTGATGATCTGGAATGTTTGTCAATATATTGAAAATTTATTTTTTGTAAACTTTGTTGTTCATAGGAGTCTGAAAGGGATCATCTAGGCCACTTGCAAAAGCACTAAAGGTTTTTTTTAAAATATTAATAAAATGACAGTTCCCCAAGTATCGGTTGTTATAGGCAATGGACAAGAGGGTTCTTAGCCGTCGAGAATGAAATACTGCAATGTTGTGACAAAACACATCAAGGTACTTTTCTCATCGCAGGCGCGAAGCCAAAAAAGCAGGCAATGCCAATAAGTTCAGCGGACAGCATCAAAGAATTCTCATAACTTGTAAAACCAAGAACCGTGTGAAAATGGTGGTAAGGATTTAACCCATAACTAAAACTGAAAAGAAATTTCGTGGGATACCTATCTTAATTTGCCTGAAAAGTGAGTGAGGCTCTGGAGGTCCAGTTTGGAGTAAAACTAGGCGCTTTTGAGACCAAGTTAATTATAAATGCCTTCCAAGAAAAGCAGATTACAAGGATCCGTCTTCAAAGTAATATTGTTGAGAATGTGAATTCGATTAGGAAAGAACTAATTATAGATGCTTTAAATGCAATGTGGCGTCACGTTGCTAGGGCAAGCCAGAACGAACTAAAATATATGCTTCGTACGAGAAGACCCTAGACACTAACAAACACGTAACCAGTAGATTTAAATGTCTGTCGATCAATTCTTAACCCCCAAGAAGAAGCCAGTGTATAGATGTATAATGATAGCCAAATGGATCGTTTGCTGGCAATACCACTGTGGAGGGGATAGGCTACCAGGAGGACCGTTATGTTATGCCTATTGAACCGGTCACTAGAGGCAATCGTTAGGCCTGGTGACCTGACAGTATACTAGTATGGTTTTCGGAATGCGCGATCAACATCGAATGCCTTAGGTACTTATTGTAGGTTAAGAGGTTAGTTTAAGTAGACATACTGAACAAATGAAAGAATCTAGTGCTACATGACACTGGACTCTTTATAATCATAATGGTACTGAAATATCTAATACGAGTAGTTGCAATTCCAAGACCTAAGACCGATTGTATATGTACAATATATCGGCATAAATGTGGTAATTAA
This sequence comes from Nephrotoma flavescens, assembly GCA_932526605.1. Taxonomy (NCBI): domain Eukaryota; kingdom Metazoa; phylum Arthropoda; class Insecta; order Diptera; family Tipulidae; genus Nephrotoma; species Nephrotoma flavescens. The sequence goes on along the minus strand of OW052220.1, from coordinate 107,967,395 downwards.
CCCTATCAACATTTTTTTGACCATTAAAAATGTATTGGAAGCATGGTATTTTCACTGGAATTAAAACATATTACAAATTTAAACATAGATTAAAGCGAATCGATCCAATATCGTCCAATTTAAATGTAGGTCGTGATTTCCAAATATTCCGAAAATGATCAAAAACTTTAAGATCTAAGAAAAAAAAAATTGCGTTTTAAAAAAGCGCCAGGAAAATTTTTACAACAATTTTAAATCGTTTTGAAAAATATTAAAAACGATGCAGATAAAATCAAAAGATATTGTTGAACAGCATTTCTTCAGAATATTAGTATGCGTTTTTCAAATTTGCTTGGACCGAAACAGCCTATGGCCATATTCACTACTCGAATTACGTCACCGCTATTCGGGGGTATGCGTTTCCATTCAAATTTAATTGAAAATGGTATTCCGGGTCAATTGCAGATACAATTTTGCTTTCACTGTTCAAGAAACAATTCACTTCGAACAAAGATTTGGATTCCGCATTCACAGCTTTCCAGATAGATAGCCGAAAAATTGCTAATCAAAATCAAGAAATCATTTCCTTGAATGAAGCAGGAACGACCGCAGCTACAGTTCTAGAAATCAATTGAAATGCCGTGGTTGAATCGACTGGCAAGCATTGGGACTAAATTGCGACACCCGTAACTACAAATCCGACTATAGGATAAATTCTACTGCAAACACTGCAAGAAAAGAGGTCACATTGAAAACAACGCTACTGAATAACTGCAGTGAAAGTTCGACTAGATGGAAACTCCGTCCAACATGTTATACGAATATCGCTGTAGATGGAAAGTGCCAGCAACTCGAAGTTGATTCAGGAGCCGCATCCAGACTGATTCAGATGGATGCATTTGCTTAATATTTCGAATCCTATTCGTCAGACAAATTTTTAGGTCCCATGGAATAGTCACTGTTAGAGCGGCATACAAAAATAAATCGGTTACGGAAGAAATGTGAAACTCAACATAAATTTACAAGAATTAGATAAGGAAAATCCGAATGAATCGTTGAACGATTGTTTTATTATTTTTAATCCCTGCAATCTGTTTTGAGGCCAAAGCACTTATAACTAAATTTTATCGATAGAAATCGAAAATGATATCCGAAATTCCGAAGCCGAACCATTAAATCAAAATATAATGACATTTTTGAACAAAAAATGAGGAAATCCCAGATCTCAATGTTCACTGAAACTTGGAGTGGGTACCAAACCATGTATTCCATAAAGCACGTGAAGTATCATTCTAACGTAGAGAAAACGCGAAAAAGAAATAATTGCGCTTGATCAAGAGGGCATCATTCCAAAAGTGGATACCTATTGGGGTTCCCCTTGGTATGCATTACAAACCCGGATAATAGCGTTTGATTATATGTCACGTATAAAGTCGGCGGAAACAAACAAACGACCCGAAAATGCTCACTACTCGATTCCACTCGCCTTCGATAGAAAATGACCCTAATTTGACACCAGATACCAGATTAAACGCAATACAATTTCAAAAGCACCAGAAACAATAGAAGCTGCGTTAGATGCACCACGTCCAAAAAACGTTACCGATATACAAATTTATTAAACATGCATCGACACTTACATATCCACTTCGCTTTTCATGAGCATAAAAGCCTAAATAGTCGGAATACCAGGAGTCTTATCACGTTCATCCTAATTGCATTGATTTCGCGTTCCCTTATGTAACATTTCTCTCAGAATTCCAATACATAGTAGAGCATGAAAGCGGCTTCAGTTATACGATAAAATTTGCGACATTCTATTGAGATATCGTATCACACTTTTGAATAATGGCAACAAATCAGCAGAGAATTTGTTCCAGCGGAAACCATGAATCACACTCGGTCAACTAGACTATCAGAACACATGAAAAACACGGCCAATGAAAATAAAAGAGTCTAGTTAGTTAAATAATCACAACACAGTATTATAGTGCACCAATGCAGACGTCTGCACTATTCAATAAAGCTTCGATAAAGGGTATCAATTGAAAAACACGATGATTGGTTCAAGACAACAACCAAAAATAATTTTCAATGTACCAGCTCAAGTTTCCATTCTGTTCACTTAATATGTTGGTGACTAGAGTCAATTCATGTATATGCGACTCGATTTTGTGGGCGGCTTTACAGTGATTTAATTTTAATTGAAGTAGCTTCCTTTCTTGCATTAATTTGTTTGTAATCTACTTTTGTGCTGAAAGCTTTCTCCTACCCTTAATTGGTTCCTGCCAGCTTCGTCATTTATCGTAAAGCGAGAGAAACTTTTGTTTTGTGAATGACTGTGCAGCATCTAAATCAAAGTTTTGAAAGGTCCTAAATGCATTCAGAATTATTTCATGAATATACGTACAGGGACAATCTGTAGCAGTATAGGTATAATCGCAGCCGTTTTTAGGGCCTTTGGTTTATTTAACAATCATAATTTGCATTCCTCTGTGCGCAGATCTAAAACTGCTCTCAGTATTCTTATCGAGGTTTTCCCATCATTCTAAGTATTTAGTAATTTTGGTCTTCATCGATGGCTCAAACCTCCATAATACTCAAGTTGGAAACGGTTTGAGCCTTATCTGCTGATTTACTCTTGAGCTACGTCTCAACCTTACTACACATCGAATTGAGGTTAGCACTACCGTTTAGTGACCTCTGTATTTCCAGCAGTAAGTACCAGAATCCAACTTTATGTATTTCAATATCTCGGTGCAGAAAGAATGACTTTTGGTTTTGATCCAGATGAACTTGTAGGGTAGCTGGCCTTGATGGTCTTTAAATGTGCTTTCTGAGTTTCGTCTTCACGGTATGCCCCTCGTTATCTTCTTCTGGATTAAAAATGGTTCAGAGCGCTTTTTAATAAATGCGCGACCGTCCTTCCTTTTTTTAGCTTTTTTATTTCCTTTTTAATTGCCTTATTTTCCGCCCCTTGACAGGTATCGGCATTAACAGGAGCGGAAAGATAATCTGATGGCCTCTTCCCATTGGTTGAAGTTTTCTTATAAACACAGGATTGGAACAAGAAAGCTTTACTTGCAAGGAGACCAGCTAAACGTATTTTTAGGCCGAAAAAGTGCGAACTGTGGAATACCGGGGTTTTGAAATTACGACAACTCAGTAATGATCCAGATTTTCTTCAAATGAATCAAAGGATTGTGCTCTGCTTCTTATCTCATATCAACTGCCCTTTGAAACCAAAGTGAACGCCTCTATCGATGCGATACAGTGAACATTTTTCCGTTCTGTTAAATTTTCAATGTGTGTCGCAAGTTGTCTCTCCCAAGAACACATCAATGTTATGTAGAGACATAAGAGAAACCTTTTGAATATTCGGATGGAAGTGCTTGTGGAACTGTGTTTTCAACGTTATTCTGTCAACGTAGTCCTGTCTTCAAGAAGAAACACACTTCTCCGATGGAAAGCATGATCAATGACTACCAAGGATAATTTCGTTGAAATCCGTAAGTCAATGACCTTAGATTTTATTATTAAAGGTAGTACTTTTGGAATTTTATGAAACTTCTATCGATGTATACCAGGAATTTCTGAACTTTTATAAAACATTTGCCTCAATCACTAAGAGGGTTTATAAAGTTTGCTTTAAACTAGCGATTTGTAGGTGTTCAGCTCAAGTGATGCTAATTAATACGCTTCTGAAGAGTAAAACACCTCAGCCGATGTTGGCACATCATAATTTTATCTTCTCAATATGATGTCTAGTAATGCTATTCTTTGATAATTTGATAATAAGCATATATTGGAAACAAAAATATAAACTCCTTGATGTATTTCTTAAAAGTTTTATTAAATACTTACACTCTACGAATTAATTCTTCGTACACTTTAAAAAACGAATTTGATAATTGTTCTGTGAACTAAATGAAATCGTAGTGTGCTGTAAATTAAAAAAGACAAAAAATGAAACCAAAATATATGTTAATCCATTTTTTTAAAACCGGTTTTAATCTAAAAAATAAAAAAAATTACGATTTGTATGCAATTGTTTACGAACAAATTCATCGTACAGTTATTGTAGCGACTATTTAAAATTGGTGCAACTTTTGTTTTTTCCAAAGGTTGTATGATAATTTAGTTCAGTATCTCCTTTGTCATCAATGCTATTAAATTGATTAATTAATTGAGTTTTACTTCTTGTAATGTCTTCACGAAAAGAAACCAGCGCTGATTTCCGTAAAGTATTGATGATATTGCAAAAATTACGAGAAAACCGAAATCTACTATTCAGTATATTGTGCAAACTTTTAAAAATACAGGGATTGTTGAATATTTAGAAAGAACTGGCCGCCTTCCTGGAAGGAAGAAAGAATGGTAGTGTGAACTATAAAGAAAGAACCCAGCACATCTAGCACAACAATTCAATCGATGCTACACCAAGCTTATGGAACAAATGTGCGTTCGTATATACAGTTCAAAAAACTTTAAACCGGTACGGATTTTTCTCTAGAACACCAAACAGAAACCCACTTATCACTGATGTAAATAAGAAGAATGGAGAAGGACATTTCATTCTGGAACGCCGTAATATTTACAGATGAAAGTAAATACAACAACAACGACTACCATGGAAAGCGTAAATCTTCGTGATACGGTTAAGCACGGTGGTGGCAACGTACTTGTTTGGGGTGTATTGCGTGGACTGGTATCGTCAATTTGATATTTATTGACGGAAATATGGACAAATGGCAGTATCTGAATATTTTAAAAGATAATTTACAAGAATCAGTGGAGAAATTGGAATTGCCGTAAAGTTGGATCTTCCAGCAAAATAACGACCATAAACACACAGCGCTAAGTTGTTTGAGAATGGTTGCTGTATAAAACGCCCGAGCAATTAAGCCTTCCTCCACAAAGTCCTGACCTTAATCCTATATTGAACTTCTGAGGAATTATCTAGAGAGGCAACTTCATAAACGCCCTATTTTTTCCAAGGCCGACGCGTTATTTAGAATAATTTTGTTTGTTTTTGTATACAAATTGTAATTTTTATTATTTTTTACATTGTCTTAATAAAATGGATTAACATGGTTTCATTTTTTGTCCTTTTTAATTTACAGCAGACTACGACTTTAACTAGATCAAAGGACAGTTAGCAAATTCACTTTTTAAAGTGTACATCGTCGAATTCTGTCGCATCATTAATTTCTTTGCATTGTTTAGGTATTTAGGGCGATAGTTTAGTCATCACAACTGAGTTTGGTATATTAAAAAATCGTTAAGTTTAAAAGTTAGTAATAGTATAAAAGTGAAATTCCCGGGAATAAGATCAAAATTAACTTCGCATATTCAATAAAAGTTCTACATTGATCTTAACTTACTTTTAAATTTGCTATATTCCCGAAGCTGTCCAAAAATCATTCTTATGGGTTCTGTTACAGCAGAACCTTTCACGTAGTTTTTTCATAAATCTGTGTGTATGGTGCTATGCAGACTAAATTTGTCTTCTCTACAGCCAACTGACCAGGGTGAAACTTCATTCATAGCCCTTTGAGGTCAGCTATCACTTTTAGCCGAATAAAAATTTATTTAATTGGAAAAATATATTTATTATATTTAATTTAATTCATAAGGACAAAAAAAAATAAAAAAAAATCATACTGGGGAGTAATGGGGAGGTGGTTAGTAGAACTGGCTACTGGGAACTTGGTGAAGTTAATTCAAATTTATTTTAAAAGATTACACCGCATGGTAAGCAGCAAAGCCATTTTTTTCATTCAGGCATAAACCGATATTGCACGCAGAAAATTTCCACATTGCCCTGCGGGGTTCGTCTCGAGTACTACATTGAGCGCATCTTACAGAAGTTGACCTTTGGGCATATGAGCGTTCTTATCATAGCGTACCTCCAATGGAACTTTTTGTTTATAGTTGTTCGAAGTCTCGACCGTTTTTGGAGCTCGCTTACCCAACGAGTTATTTTGATTTGCACCGATTAATCCTGTAGCGACTAAAAGTCGAAATCCTTTTATGATCATACCTGACTTCAACCTTTCTTGAAATAGTATGTGTGACCATTTAAGACACACGGATCTACAAAATAAAAGAAAATTCGATGCCACCACTTATGGTATTTTTGGTCTGTTTCGTATAAGGTTTTTATCATTTCGAATTTATCCACGTACCCCACATTGCGACTATAATCCTTGATCATGCTCAGACACGATATGTTTTCTAGAGTACCATCTTTTTTACGCCTTCCTACAGATTGCATTTCGGTAGTGTTGTGGAAATTTCCAAGAAACAAAACGGATTTTCTATTAATCCATTTTACGTGAACTAATCCACTTAATGATGCCGCGCCCCAATCACAATCCCCTCGTTTCAATGTTTTATCACTGACCAAGCATATATTCCATTATTCAACAAGTATTTTTGAAAAAGCTCAGAATTGAAAAAGTTTTCGAAATAAATCTTGTGATATTTTCAGATCGGTAATTACTTTCATTTCCAAACTTGTAACGGAATTTTATTCAGTTCCGTTATCAACCCAAATTTCAACATAAAATTTTAACACTCGGCATAACCTTCGAGGTGATACCTCAAAATCTACCAAAAGAAAAAACCCATGCCGTATTTCGCATTGTTATTATTTGTTTGTGTTACTCAGATTACTGTACATATATATCCATGCAGTAGGTGAATAAACGTAAACCATAATAATATAATGCAACATTATCAAATTTTTTTTATCGATGTGTTTTGAGGTAAATAGCATGAGAATGGACGCTGAGCTGCGGGAAACCAAGCCGCACATGGGGCTAGGGCATGAAATGGGGACAATTTCTTTAACGATAGGGTATACTGTCGTAAGACAGTAAACTTTTTTTCGTTACAAACTCTTTTCACGTGTATCGTTTATTTTACCGGTGTATATATCAAATTGACATACATAGCTAGTTGAATCTGCTCCTATCTAAATCTTATGTTTCTATGAAGACAATGCCGATGAATCCGGATGCTTGCGCTTGATAATTCACCAGAATTATCTCCAAAATTTTAATGGCTTTGTAGCCAGTTTGTATTTTCCTTCATTCTCAAATAAAATTTATAAAAACTTGTTTTATTCACATTTCATGTTATTTTGATGTCTTGAATGCTTCTCGATTTACATTATACAAAAAAACCTATAAAGCTCGTTTCTACCAATAAATTTCTTAGTGACGTCTAATTGACAATAGTTAAAACTAGTTTTACAGTGCGACATCTATTAACAATAGTTAAAACATAAATAAAGTTTAGGAATCTCTGATTCCTTTGATAATTTTATATGGGCTGTCAAAACAAAGCAAATTAACAACAAATTAATTATATAAACCAAGTGATTGTGTTACAAAATGGATAAATATACAACTAATTAGATAGATAAGTATAAATACTATTAATCATAAATACATCGTGATACTTTGTGGAATTTTCTTTATCATTTTAGGTACGCAATTTGCTGCTACAATTTAGTTTAGTCTTTAAGTTCGAAACTTATTTTCCAATAATTAAAACAATAGACCTTCTTTTCTGTTAGAACTCTTTATTAACTCTAAAACATAATTCATTCCTGGCCTGGCTACTATCTGATTTATTTTAGGTGCCTACTTGTATACATAATTTTAATATAAATATAGTTATAACCTTACAAGTTGATGCCACCAAATGATGTGTTAACATCTTTTATCCTCGCTTTATAGGTTTCATTGGCATATATTGACGAATGCTGCTTCTACCTTTGAACCGAATGATACATTAATTCACTGATTGATTTTCGTTTTGATTCATTGATGATAAAAACGTTTTGTTAAAGCAGTCGAACATGGGCTGAAGTTTGCAAAACTTATCGAAATTTTTCTCGTGTCTTTTAGGCTGCTTTTCGTTATCGTTTAAATGTAAAAATCTTAAGAGCCATTCGAATCGATTTCACGTTATAACGAAACTTATATAAGAGCCTCTCTTCTGAACCGTCAACGACCAATAATCTCTATAGCTTGAACATTTTCTGATGCCCATTAGAAGACTGCCAGGAACACTTTTATTTCATCAACCGTAGTTGGAAGAAATGCATGTGTATTTGTTATTGCTCCTTTCCTTTGTACAGCATACAAGATAGATTGAAACACAACATGTTCAATGAGGTCGATTGGAAATAAATGTAGGAAAACGTATACAGGATATTCGTCTGTGTCTGGTATATTTGGTCTGGATGGCTCATTGAATAAATTTGGTATAATATGAAATTAGAAATATCATCTGTCCAAACCTCTTCATATTATTATGAAGTTTCGTCATCGCTTCCCAAACACTCCCTGCGTCATTTTCTCTTCCGTTTTCCAAAATTACACCTTCAGCAACATCATCGGCAAATATTATTGTACATGTCCGCAATATATTGATGGTACAGCTGGTCTGATTACGTTTAATCATCAATCGGTATGTGTAGTAGTGCATCGAGCTGATTTTTTTGTTTCTTTCGACACCTGAAAAAAATTAATAAAATAAAATCAATAAATAAAATAAAATATGAAATGATATAAAAAATATTAGACATAAGATGGTACCTGTAACTGGATCTCGCTGTTTGATATTGATATGAAATTCATCCTGTGCTTCCCAAAATATCAGCGGATATTGGAGTGCGCCGTACGAACGGTGTATTGCCGAAATCGTACTCGGCGTGTGATTTTGATTGCGCTGCTCTCAACTGGATCACCGACAATAATAACAGCAAATTCATCTACGGTTGTTAAACCTGTCGTCATGTTCGCCCGATGGTACTTTGTCGGCCTTGATGACGATTTGATAGTTGTCATTTCTCAATTGTGGTGACACTCTTTTAAACAATTGAATAACTTGATTCCTATTCTCCATAAAATTTTCCCACAATTTCACAGTTGCTAGCTCTTCTGCCCGTTCGATGAAATTGTACTGGCATCTGGTTGTCACGCGTTTTTCTACGCTGCCCATAAAATATATTTGGAGAAACTTCGGGTCCTCATTACGCATCGACATCAATGAACCAATTTTATGGTACACCTGGCCTTGTATTTTGAAAATAGACTCAAAGTTGCGTCCGTTGGATCTATGGTTGTAACATTTTGTTGCTCCAAACGACGTCATTTGGAAGCACGAATTGAATTTACGTTTTTTGTGCAAGAACAATTTTGAATGTGTATAGAGGTTGTGGCGGAGTGGTAAGAGGTGGCAATACAACTTTTCCTGAAGAGCAACAGATGCCGCTTGCTTCATTGCGGAATTTTTCATTTTAGAATGCGATGTCTGGTGAATATTGGAACGCAAGGCGAATGAATGATGCACGTCTTAATACGCGGCTCTTTTGCTGTCATTGTCGATCTTGTTCTCTGAATATGTCTATCTTGTTATGACGCGCCGCTTGTAAGTATTTTTGAATGGGAAATCTAAAAAAAAAAAAAAAAAAAAATTTGTTGAGAAAATTTAAATTTCGACAACAGCGCCACCTATCAGAACCAAAACCATCCATCTTTTAAGGTTGAATTAACCAAATACATTCACAAAATTTCATTGAAATCGGTTGGGCGTTTTCGGAGATTAGCGTGTACGAAAATCGTGAGACGTGATTTTTATATATATATAGAGAAGATTAGCACGTTAAATAATGATATTCCACAGCTCGATAACGGACTTAATGGTTCAAAATTCGACAGACGAAACATGACGTTTTTGTATACGTATAACGAGTATAGTATACAATTTTATATTAGTGTGCGTAGTTTTTCTTTGGTTATGTTTGTTTGTTTTCTGCGAATGTAAGCATCAACAATTATGGATCGGTAAAAATCGGTTCAGTTTTTTGGGGCTTACGTCCTTTTGTCGTCTCACTTTTAGACATCTCACCTAATACTTGGTGGCGAGTTAACACGTTCGCGCAGATTACTGCTATAGCAGTTATTCAACGTTTTCGTTTTTTAACACGTTCGCGCAAACATTTTTCATTTTTTAAGGAACAACTTGACATATTTTTCAATACTCACAATACATTCCTTTCCGCGACGAAATATCATTGCAATTATAAAAGTTATCATATATGTTCCTGAGTAGAACACACACATTTAGAAAGAATGCCTCAATGTGTTAAGAAAAATAAATTTTAACTACACATATTTTAATTTTTTTCAATGATATGTCATATCCAAAAAAATTAAATGGCGCACATTCGCACTAATACAAACACACATACCTCTACTATATACTTACGGTTATTTCGTGAACTTGTTGAATGTTGAACGAAATCGATCCCCCAATGTATTGTGGAAATAAGCACCACAATAGTTAAACCGATTCGCCCGGATCGCGTTATTTTGGTACTGTTCATCATATAAATGACACGAATACGAACAAAAGAAAAATACTAATACAAAGAAATAATTGTGTATTATACACTGTGTACGTATTTGATAATTTTTACTTCACTCATTTTAAATGAGTAACTCACAGGACAAAATCGATATACAGATCAGTTTTTCAAAAATTTAGGCTGAAATGGAGAATCTTGACAAAAAAAACTGTTTTTCAATAAAATTTCGACCCTTGTACAGCCCAGATGCATTAATTTATCAAGATTACTTACGATTTATTATAAATTGGGAGGTCCAAGTGATGTTTGGTCGAAATTCGTCCACAGAAGTAGCCCTATACGCTTTTTCGTTTTTTGCAATTTTTTTGAAAAGTATGTAATTTTTACGAAAAACCGATTAAAAACAATTGTAACTCTACAGTCCCGCCGGATTGACTATTCGCAATGAAACGTAGGAGTACATAAGCCTTTTTTATTAATTGGGAGATTCTTACGAAAATTGATGAACATTTATGTACCGGAAGTGGCAATTTCTCTATTAGGATTTTTAAATTTTTTCAATGATGAAAAGTGTAGCATTTACAAAAAATGGGAAAAAATTAAAAGATTAATAAATTTAAGATTAAATTTTAAACAAGGGTTGCCCTTGTTGGTTTTTTAAATTTTGGCATTGAATAAAGAGTTTTAACAAAAGTCCAGAAAGTTCTATTTCTTGCTTTAGAATTCAAGTGTGTTGTATTTGAGATCTATGTATATATTCTTGGTAAAAGAAAGTCGGATGTTGGCCTGTGGCCACACCATATTCACCCCTCCATTTTGTCTTTTCGGTTCTTTTCTTCAGATGCCATAGCGAAACCCTATTTTAGTTTGCACCAGATTACCGTGTTCGTTTTTGGTGGGTCTTGTTTTATACATTCAATTGTACAATTTGCTGAAATTTTATGTAGATAAGATAAGAGGCACCAGTTTTCCATTGATTGTTTCAATTATTTCATTAGTATTGAATTTCGATTGCTTTACTAAGCAACTCGCTAACCTGAAAATTTAATATCGAAAAAATAGAGCACTAAAGTAAGATAACATTCTTATTATGAGTGATTAACAAATAATTTCGCATCGGTTGAGAACAAAATAATCCGTGAAATGGATAAATCTAGTAAATATAGTGGTTTTGTTGTTATTCATCCAAAACTTATGCTGGATAAAGTGTTGTTTATAATACCGTTACGAGTTGGAAATATTATTATGGGGTTAACAGCGGCCCTCTTCTACTTGGTGTTATTTATTTGTATTGACAAAGAATATATAAAGAATTTTGAAAACCCTTACAAGCAATACAATTTGCTACAAATGATATCGACATGGATGACTTTGGGCCATTCCTTTGCCTGTGTAATTTTTGTTGTTGGTATTTTAAAGGTTTGTGCGATACATTAAACATTAAACATATACATTAAAACAAACAATTTATTCTAGAGGAAATCTCGTTTGCTACTTCCTTGGCTGTTTACCCATCTTGTAATAACTTTACATTTATTATTGTTCGGAATAGACTGGCGTCTTTTACCCATGTTCAATTTTATCGTTATGCAAGGGTACATCTGGCTTTGTGCACATTCCATGTATCAACGAGATTTTAATGTTAAACTATCAACTTCATCGAATAACTTTGAAGATGCGGAAGATACTGTTTTAGGAAAAGTATTTTTCATCTTTCCATTGCGAATTGGCAATATTTTCATTGGTTTGATGGGCGCTTGCTTTTATTTTGGGCTAGGTCTCTATTTAATCATTGTAACTGTGACCTTATTAGAAAAAAGACATTTTATTGTAATGGTATTGATAAGCATTGGTCCATGCAATTGCGTGTTTAATTTTTGCCACTGGTGTTATAAAGGTAAGTATGTATGATACACTTTATTACAAGCGTTATAATATAATAACTATTTTATTTTAGAATAACAGAATTTGTGTACTTCCATGGCTGGTTAGCCACATTTTAGTATCCGTTGCAGTAGCCATACTTTTCATAGAATATGAATCATTTGAGGTCAATTATTATTTGTTCGTGATTATATGGATTGGATTTGAAGTTTATATTTGGTTTTGTGGATTTTCTGTGTACCAAAGTAGAATTTTACGTGCAGCTAGAATTAATAGTGTATTGCCGAGTGAAAGTGAAGGGGTTCGCCAAACGGTGGCGTTAAAGTATCAACAGCTTGATATAATTCCTAATTTAATAATTTTGAAAGATTTTTTGTTTTTCGTCCCTTTGGACATTGGTAACATGGTGATGGGATTTGGAGGAGCAGTTTTGTACTTGACGATGGGTATTGCTTCTATTAAAAAAATGTGCACATATTACACATATTTTCCACACTACTCTTATTATTCCATAGAAAATACTTATTTGTCCTTTAATGGTAACTTCTCTGAATTATCAATGACCAGTTTCTGTTTAATCCATTCAGTTCCGTGTATGATATTTGGATTTGGAATTTTAAAAGTTCGTGCCGTGAAATTAATTTTACATCATATGATTAATAAGTTGTACTTTTGTAGAAGAAGCAACAAATGCTAATGCCATGGCTATTTAGTCAAATGTTTATAACATTTGGACCTGTGACTGCTTATTTCATAGAGCGACCACTACTTGCCCACGAAGTCACACTTGCTCTTAATTGGATTGCACTTCAAATTTATATTTGGCTTTGTGGTTATTCCAATTACCACCGTATAATTATTACACCATCAGTTCAACACAATAACACGCTAATAAAATATGATGGAAATGAATCATGTAGTGGAATACTGACCTCAAATAAGTTTCTGGATTTTGATTTACTTCCAAATGTTATGCTTTTTGAAAAATTTTTGTACTGCATTCCATTGCGAATTGGTAACATCGTATTAGGATTATTTGGCGCATTCTTTTCCATGGTAACTTGCATCTCTTTCATAATACTGTCGAGAACAGATGTTCCATTTATATCAAAATTATACTACAGATCAATGATAGGTGTATCACTGGCTCATTCAGTTGTGTGTTTATATTTTGTAGTTGGAGTTTTAAAGGTTTGTATATATGTAGCATCGCACCGTTAACTTACGTACCAATCAATTATTGATTCATTTTCATATTTTAGATGAGGAAGCTAATGTTATTGGAATGGATTTTCAGCCATATTTTAATAATAGTTTTAATGGCTATAAATTTCTTCATAAAAAGGTCGTATATGTGGAATCAAAACGTGAATAATCCGATTGTCTGGATTTTATTTCAATCCTATATTTGGCTTACTGGATTTTCAGTCTATAAACGAACACCTGAGCGAGGTGCCGAATATGAATTTATACCATCGACTAAAAGTGAAACATTTGGCGAAACGCTATTCTCAACTATACACCAAGAACTTAACTTATTTCCAGCGCTAAATATTTTTTTCGGCGATGTATTTTGTTTTATTCCGTTACGGATTGGAAATATTGTCTTAGGATTAACGGGAGCAATCGTTTACTTGGTACTAGCGATTAGTTTCATTTTCAATATAGCATCTAGTTCTAAAAATTTTAGCCAGCAGTTCTTTTTTGTATCATTGATAAGTGTTTTTTTGATACATTCAATAATGTGTGTAGTTTTTGTTGTTAGTATATTAAAGGTGCGGAGTGGCGAACTTTACAATGTAACAATTTTATTTACCATGTTATATTTAAATTATAGAAAAATCATCGAATGCTAATACCATGGCTATTCAGTCAAATACTCATAGCAATTGTGCCAGTGGTTGTTGCCTTTTTGGAAAATACCATAGCCCAGGTGAACATTTTAATGCCTTTCTGTTGGATTTTAGTTCAAGCGTATATTTGGTTTTGTGGATATTCCTTCTATCAACGTTCAATTACACTGGAAGGATAATACAGACACTAAAAATCTGGTTCTATTATCTTTATTATAATTTTTATTATATTTTCCAAGTAAAATTTTTATTGCAAATTTAACAAAACGTGTTCTCATTAACGTCCCTTAAGCTAGCAGAACCCATACGACAGAACATTACAAGATAGTATGGATAATTAAAGGTTAATTATAGGCTAATTAAATGCTCTATTAAAAAATTTTGGGCTCCATCCCTTCCAACTGAAACGCGGGTTCTGCTAGCTTAAGAAAAAGTTAGCAGAACCCATATCAAAAAACGATTTAAAACAAATGGAAAATTAAAGGTTAATTTTATGCTAATTAAATGCCCTATTTAATTTTTTTTATTATGCTCGCTCTAGGAGAAAAGTAATACTTTATCCCTTAAAAGCTAACAGAACCCAAATCGAAAATCGGGCCAAAAATCAAATTTGAACGCAAATCAAAATCAATTGACAACAAATAATTTTAGGATCAATATGGCCTAATCAAAAGCCACATTAAAAATTTTTGGGCTCCACTTTTTCTTGACCAAACTTCAGATCATTTTATCAAATTGAAAATCGGACCAAAACCTAAATTAGAATGGAAAACAAGAACAATTGACATTCAAATAATTTTAGGCTCATCATGACCTAATCTGGTTGACTGGTCATTGAAATATTAAACTATACCTTTACAACTTCAAATTGGGACTAAATATTTTATTCAACAAGTATTTGAGCAGGCTTTTGAAAAATAAAAGACAGCATTTTTTATCAATAGTTTCATTCTTAATTAATTCATCCCTAAACATCAAGAAAGTTGAAACAGATAATATAAGGAAGCAATAACGTGCATTGTATAATAAAAAGGATCGGAGAATAGTTGCAAACACTTTAGGCGTAAAGAAATCAACTGCCTATTGATGGGTGAATAACCAACAAATACCAGCAGTTTTGGTAAGCGGAAAATAAAAGCGTGGTGGTAAGCGGAAAATAAAAAATGAAAATGAACTAATAAACATCGAGTATATTTATTGAAAGTTATATCGAGGAAAATCCTAGAATAACTTTAAAACAACTGAGATATAAATTCCAAAATAATCATCAAATTGTTGTTTCTATGGAATGTTTGAGAAAACACTTAGGTGGATTACTGTATACGTTGAAAGACATTCGAAGAGAGCCAGAAGAGCAAACATTGAAAGCAATAAAACAAAACGATGTGATTACATTCACAGACTTTTAGAACATCAATCAAACAATACACCCATACTCTACATGGATGAAACTAATTTCAATTTATATATATCGCGAACCAAAGGTCGTTCAAAAAAATGGAACTCGTTGCACTCACACTACAGCAGGCAGTCGAGGATCCAATACCCTACTGGAAGGTAATCGATGAACTCATCGATGAGTTCATCATGAATTATTCAATGAAGTCTCAAATGAACTTTATTCTGTGCCCGGCACTAAAGTCATTTATATTTTTAATGAAGTTTTACGTGATCTAACGAATGATGTGCATAAGGAATTTGCTGAATAACGCATTGATGAATTCATCGATGATTTTTGTAAAGAAGTCATTGAGATAGTATTATGGTCGTTCCTATGGAAATTCATGTAAGTAGTTTGCTATAATCTATTAACATTTGTAAGTCACTTTAATTCAGGTAGACATATTGAATTGGTTTTATTTTCCTATGTTATTAAAATAACATTCCAAATTAAACTAAAGAATTGCCAAAATTAGATTAAAATTGTGTATTTAATTTACAACAATTTTTACTAGAATAACATGTTTATACGTTAAACAAATTACATGATTTCTCTGCGTGCAACTGAATTTTACGGTTAAAAAAGTAAAAATAGCCTCTCCACTAATGACTTTTATGAACAAGTTCATTAGTTTATTCAGCAGAACGCCCAATACATAATTTTAATTTCTCACGGAGAGAAAAATAATCGCAACGTACCTTTTAACCAGAATTTCATCGAGAAGCTCACTTATGTGGTCATCAATTGCTTGACTTACAAAAAATTCAGACACATTCAATCAAATAAAATTTGAAGATTTTTCAATACTAAATCAAAAATCCATGTGATTTGTATGTTTGTGAGAGTTTTTGCGTTACTGTGAGACCTGAATGCAGATTTCGTTCGAAAACTGAGACTTGGAATTTGGGAGTTTTACCGATGATTCACTAACATACTAGATTCACAAAATTAATATTATTATTGATTGATGCAAATAATAATTAAATGTTATATTCACAGTGTGCTGTGAAATAACAGAAAAACTCTCAAATCTCAAGTCGCGGTTTTCGAACAAAATTCGTATACTGATGAACATTTTCCGGTAGGGTATATATGTATTTGGATGTATAAGTAATATGGGTTTGATTCACCATGAAATTAGAAGAGGAGCATTTAAGAAACCAGAAGCAAAAGAATTCATGCGTCATTGTGTTCGGAACGCTCAAAATATATATATATACCATGTTATGCTGCCATTGAGGAAGTATTCCTATAAGAATTTCTTAATAATCACCTACTAAGACTCGCACCATATAGTAAAATATTAAATGCAATTGAATATGTTTGGTCAAACTTAAAATCTGGAGTCAAACGAGATTTAACTATGTAATTACCTAATCCTAGCTGATCAAAGATCAAATTTAACACAAGCAGAGTTCCGTCTACTACGGCTAGAACATAAAATTCGCGAAAACATAGCTACAAAGATTACTGTTCCAAATAGTAACCGGCACGTTGCTCATATTCAAAAAATTATACTTTTTAATTCATAATTTTATTAATAAATTTTTAATAAATATATTTCAAATTAACTGGAATTAATTATTTATTTTTTATTCCCATTTTTAAATTGTTTATTTCCATTTTGAAATTGTTTAGTCCCATAATTTTAAGTTGTACAACAAAATTACACCACACTTAATTTCTAAAGCGAAAAACTAAACTTATGGGACTTTCGTTAACCTACCTTGTTTGCGTGTAAATGTGTGCGTGGAATTATAGAATAAATCGTTTTATCGAGATATTATTTAAAATTTTTGGCGTAATTTGGTACTATCTTTTCGTAAAATGTTTTTTCTTATGGAATTGGAGAATTAAAGGGTTAAGGGCAGTGGAACTGGTATCGACTCTCTATAAACCACACATACAGTTTTCCTAACTTTCTCGGAATATCATTCGGATCTCAACACCAAAATAACTTAGGCCAAATTGGGGGTTAGGGTGTTTAAGAGAACGAAATTGGCATCGACTCTCTATAAATAACATACACGGTATTCCTAAGTTTTCTCGGAAGTCATAGGATCTCAACACCAAAATCACTTATATGTTGAGATACAACTAGGCCACACCAAACCGGAAAAACATCAATATTTGTCCACATTAAGGGATTATGATGCTTAGGACATCAAAATTGGCATCGACTCCCGATACATTATTTGTAGTGTTTTCCTAAGTTTTCTCGGAAATTCCTAGGAACCCAACACAATAATGACATATATGTTTAGATTTTACTAGGCCACATCAAATCGAAAAACACCTTAATTTCGATCAAATTGAGGGTTAGGGAGTTTATGACAGCGAAATTAACATCGACTCTCAATTAAACATTTGTACGGTTTTCCGAAGTTGTCTCGAAAAATCCTAGGAACCCAACAACAAAATGACTTATATGATAAGATCTCAATAGGCCACATTAGACCGAAAAACACCTCAATTTTGGCCAAATATATGGTACTTATAATCTCATATTTAGCAAGAATATTACGCAATGGCGACTTGGTGTATTCCTTCGAATCTAAGGATAGTACATATAATACCTTAACTTGGTATATATGCTACTTAACATGCTGCTTTTTCGAATATTCTCAGAAAAATGCGGAATCTTACGTTCATGAATAGTTGCGTCGTCCAATACGTCGAATGAACCACCTTGGTAGCCATACAAATAAACAACCAAATGTATGCCTTTATAACCCTTTTCACGTTTTGGAGCTTATAGTGACTGGACGAGCGCAGTCAACTCCAACTATGGTAAAAGATCGTGTAAACTTGACCCTTGATGTATGTCAGATCTCCCTTATCTGTACAGCTAATAAGCTTGGGCGACTTCGAATGCAGTGTAACCGCTTTTGCTCCGATTATATAATCTCTGGAAATATAATGTTGATGGATTTGGGTGAAGATATTTTAAATGGAGAAACTGCACAAGCTTCTCTGTCATTTGAAGTTATTTTGGAATAATTATTGGATGTCTTGTTCAATACCTAATATTCGAATTGTGCACGCGGCTATTGACCCTTAATAAACCAAGTTCATCGAGTAATTTACTGCTCCTTTTAATCGATTTGCCACCACCTTCAGTACATTTCTTCTGAAAACGTTTCTTGTTGTATCCATCTATGTATCATGGTTCAGCTTGTTTTCATCTGTTGATGGGTGGTGTATGGTATTTTCCGTCGTTGACGGAAGGAATATTATTTGTTGAAACCAACACTGAATTTCTTCTTTCGAGAGTAGTACATTTAATCGTAGCATTTTCGTAGTTCGCTCGTTCCACCATATTTTGTGGTTTAGTAGCTTTGTTTTGTAAAAATGAATTTTTACTTCTAAAATATAGATAAAGCCCAATTGAAATGAAAAATTGTAAGATGACGACAAAAAACAACAAAGAGAAGTATGGAAAATAATGTCTCTTAAATGACCCCCCAGAATAACGTCTTTCAAAATATGTGGCTGTAGTGTTCGAATTTCTGCAACAATGTTGGGCTTGAGTTCAAGGATTGTCTCGGGCTTGTTCATACTCGCTCCTTCAAATAACCCTATAGAAAATAGTCTTGTGCTCATAAATCTGGCAAACACGCTCGCTAGCCAAATAACTTCCGAATTTCTGGAAATTATTCGCTCTCCAAAAATTTGCCTTAAAATTGCCATTGTGTGGGCAGTGGCTCCATCTTGCTGAAACCACATCTCAGGTCTGTTTTCAAGAGCAGGACGTAAGAAATGTTCTATCATAAACCGATGCCGCTCTCCATTTACGGTTACTTCATTTTCGAAGAAGTAAAGCCCAATGATATTTTCATATGTAATGGCACACCTTACTGTACACCTAATGGAGTGCAATTGGCGTTGGTGAATGGCTCTTGGATTTTCAGAACTCCAGAACCTATGCAGTTCTGCTTATTAACAAAGCCATTCAAATGAAAATGAGTTTCATCACTTATAATCAGATTTTCAATAAAGTTGATTTCATTTCTGGCCAACTGTGTAAATTTAACTGCATAATTTAGGCGTTGCCGATGATCTCTAGGTTTTAATTCTTGCATCTTATATGGGGATAACAGTAAATCATTATTTAAAATGCGCCGTAGTGACTAGCTGAGCAGAACGCGTTCTGGTAGATGTTTCGACGATCAACTAAGCAACGAATCATTGCTTCAGAGGGCAGAATTCTGACATTAAAATGCCGACGATATGCTCTTTGTGTTAAAATAATTGACCGCTGATTTAATAAAACTCTATTATTCAGGCTCTTTCTTCATTTGTGGATATCTACATTATTTATTCTCCAGTGGATCGATTCTGGTTTTCCTATAGGAATATGAAATAGGAAAGCATTTTAATTTTTTATAGCAGTTTTGTATTTTTTCCCCTATAAGCTTATTCGGTGTGTCTTATGGATATTTTTTCTTTCCTATTTATCGCAGTTTTGAAGTTTATCTTTCCGCACCTACTTTGGGTCCTACATTTTTTTAATTTAATTCTTTTCATTTTTAATTAGACAAAAAAAATTATAGACAATTAATGTAAGTTTGCATTTATGTATTAACCGCTTACAGAGTCATGGTTTTCAATAAATACTCAACTTAATCAAAAATTTGGGAAAAATTTATTCCTATGTCAAAATAAACCATAGGAAAGATTTTTTAGGAAAAAACTGCTATCAAAACTTTTTCCTAAATAAGAAAAACATTCCTATTTCCTAAAGCCGCCAGAATCGACCCACAGGTGTTATTTATATAATCTATGAGAAAAAAATATAAAAACGAAAAAGTTATTGAATTTTTAAACCCCATGGTGACTTTTGGCCCATCCCGGGTTTTCATAATCCCGGTTTTCAAAATTCCGATTTTCAAAATCCAGGTTTTTAAAGTCCTGGTTTTCAAAATCCCGGTTTTGAATTTTTAAAACTTGACATGTGGGAAAATGGGAGTCATATGTTTTTTAACAACATTCAAAAATGGGTTTGCAATGAAGTTCTAGAAAATGCCTAATAGTGATGGAATTTGGCCATTTCTTAACAGATTTTGTTGAAATTCGATACGTGCGATGGAAATGGGATTGTAAAATGATTTTTCGATAAAGCGGACAATAGAAATGGAACTAGGCCATTTCTAAACCGATTTTGTTCAAATTATACACGTGCGATGGAAATGGATTTTTAACATTATGGTTTGATAAAGTTCTGAAATATGGCCGCGATGGAACTAGGCCATTTTTAACCGATTTAGTTGAATTTTTACAAGTGGTGGGTCCTAAAAAGGATTCATAAAATGCGGTTTTGATAAAGTTCTGGAATAAGGTGGATAGTGACGAAACCTGGCCATTTCTTAATCGATTATGTTAAAATTCGTCACGTGCAATGGAAATGGGGTTGAAAATTTTGCAAGTATACAAAATCTTGCAATTACACAATTTTGCATAACAATAGTCCGATTTTTTTTCTTTTTAGTAGGTTCATTAATTGATTATATATAATCCGCTTCTACGTGCGGCACGCAGTGCGACATTTTTCCCGCCTCTGACTTCGCAGCCTATTCTATAGTAAATTTTTGGGTACGGCCTGCCCGAGTTAATAAATAATATTTTTTTCAAAATCAAGACTTTAGAACTAGAAGAAAAGAAAACCGGGATTTTGAAAACCGGGATTTTGAAAACTGGGATTTTAAAAACCTTAATTTTGAAACGGGAATTTTGAAAACCAGAATTTCGTAGTACACCCTATTCTTTGCGATTACACCCTGAATGGTTAGCACGTGCTACAACATAAGATTTACACCAAAAATTGCGCAACTTACCTTGTGATTCTACAAGTGATGGTTATTCAATACAAATGTTTTAATAACTTGAACACTCTGTTGTGGCGTTTGTTGTGCCCCATAATACATTGTTCGTATTATTCGAGGCTGCACTATGAGAATTAATTAACTATGAAAAATCTCAAAATTTCCTTATTTCAACGATCGAAATGGTTTAGTGCATAGTTGAGCAAATAGAATAAATTCGAGACTACCTTAATTTCATCCACTTTGCCACAGTTGGGGTTGTACAACATTTCACAAAAAATATAAACACTTCTGGGTATTCGATTAAACTTGAATTACTTAATATAAAACAGATTTCCAACCACTGAATTGGTTGAATGGTATATGATGCGTACATAGATTTGAAGAGTTTCCCCTATTTCCCTAAATATCACTTGAGTAGATTACATACGTTGAAAAATTGCGGCCTCGATTGTTTTATGTTAAATTTTATTGTTTAATCAACCAATGTCAAGTTTAATTGATTTAGTGGAACAATCACTATGTAGTATACAACGCACATATATACCGCATCTACATTTGTGATGAATGAATGTGGAGAAAAAAATTAATTCCAGTTTTATCCTATGTACATACTAAATGCTTGATGCTTTCGATCGATTTTGCAACAGATAATCTAATTCAGTCGCGATCTACAAATCACTTGAGCTAGTTCGGTAGCTTAGGAAAGTAATATAAAAAAAAATTTGGGAATAAACTTCAGACCCATGGTGTGCGCGTTAATGTTTTAGTTGATATTATAAAGTGAAAAGTGCAACATGAGTTTTTTTAAGTGCCCAAATATATTTGGATGTTCTGCTAGTTCTGCAATAGTAAGTGTTTTTTTAAATTAAAGTGCAAATTTGGCATTAGGTCTAACTGCAATACAACTCAATTTCCAAAAATACATATTAGCACAGATTACGAAGTACAAAAATATGTATTGGTGTAAAATGACATAAAGATATTCAGCAGAATTTTTGAAGATTTTAAATTATTATTATTTATAAAAACAACTATTTAAAAAATCTTAAATGCTCCGACAAATTCTCTAGAAAAATATTTATTTAATTAAGTGAATCCCACTGAAATATTTTTTATTGCACTGGCGCTTGTCCCCATGAATTTCGGATTAATATAAGATTGGTACTTTGGTACCTAGCCAACACCCAGTTCTCTTGAATAAGGAATACGGTCATGCCGACGGGTTGGTTTCATCTCGTTCCGTGTGTTAAACTTATTATTTATGTTTCTATGCGGTCAATTAAATTTGTACTCTAGGATCAGATTCTGTCAAAAAATGGGGAAAATGTTCTCCATGTCAGAAACCTGAGGAATGATTTTTTTTTCTACTCTATACTTTTCACTTTTTGGCTCACGTCGACTTTAAGTTTTCGCAAAAATCTATATTTTTGAAGACTTAAAATCCTCGAAAATATCTTCAGGTTTTTAAAAGATATAGGAGCTTATATGAAAGGGATTCAACGGTAGTTTTGGAAATATTTCTCACAAAATTCGAAACAAAATCAGTTCACCAATTAAATGAATTTGACGACGATACTCTCATTGCTGTTTCACACACTCAGCGTGTTCACTGATGGTTTTCTGACATAAAAAATCGGTATATTTTTGACATATTTTACCCCGACTAACTTCACATCAGTAAAATATCCCAATTTTTTTTTATTACGAGTGAACGCGATTATTTTTAGCTTGGCATATCAATTTGGCAGTCCAGTATTTTAAACGTCAATTTCCTTTACCAGTGAATTTAATAGTGATATATTTAATAAAGTGATGTTTAAATTTTAATAAAATATTAACAAAAATGTTTATGATTGAATCAAGTTTAGCCGGCTATTAAAAATTGAGTTTTTTCAAAACAAAACTCAGATGTCAAAAAAACCCCGAAAAAATCCAAAACAAAGTGGAGTTAAAAATATACCGATTTATAGGGTGCGCTCGGTTTGTATCTCAAAAAACCCCGGATATTTTTTATCCTCTTGTACACGAGTGAACACTAGGACTATATCAAAAATTTAGTAGAATTGTTTTACAATACAAAAAAAACCAAATGTCATTAAGAAGTACTCATTACAACACACAAAAAAATGAGCAAAAACAGTATAATGATCTACAAAATGTAGCTGAATAATTAGTTTTGATTTGTTAAGTTGGTCGTCTGCAGGATTTTTGCTCAAAAGTTGCAATTTTTCTACTTTTTGGGATGAAAGGGGGCGTGTATTTTGTATAATTTATGAGATTTGATTGGTTAAAATGGTAGGATTTTAAATCTCGGATTTCCATCCGACTTGTGAACATTACTTCAATGTGCGATGGCACACGAGAAAAAAAAATACCGTATTTTTCTTCGTTTCTTTCTCCGTTTATCTATGATACAGGTTTTAATTGAATAAAAAAATATTTCAAGGACATTTTTGACTTGTAGATTTTAGTTTAAATTTTATTTTCGAGAGAGCAGAATAAAACAAAATAAAAATAATTGTAGTTATGAGGATGAGATGCAAAGAGATATGCGAAGCGATGCGAAGAGATTTCAATAATTATTTTTTTTTGTAAATTATGTTACACATACATATACATTATCTATTACGACTAGTTGGCCTTGAAAAAAATACCAGATACCAAAAACCCTGTGTGGAGTTAGGCAATAACTTATTCCTCTTGATATTGCCTTGTGAAGCCTTGAAAGTCTACTAATAGTGGTTCTATGTTGTCAATACTGTGTATAGATTGATAAATTTGATGCACCTATTGGACAAAACCTTGTACATACATGTTCAACCAAGCTGCTCATTGGTATTTTTATGAAGCGGACTGGTATAAGCAATTTTTAACTCTTCTGGAATTTCTTCAAAGTTTATTTTTATATATACATTCAAATTTTATTGTGCTCAATATAAAAACTTTCCTCTCTCTGCCCTCCCCCTATCTCACACCTCAGTTAAAGTGGTGCATGAATAATCCGAACAATACCCCATTTTTCCATCTCATAATAATCACACCCCTTCACTCTAGTCACACGATATGGCGTCAATAACTTGGTTGTAGTTTCGAACCGATTGCGAATTATGTTCGTTTTATGGCAAAAAATGCACAAAATAAGTCATTGCTTTATATTAATATATAATATTGCTTAATATTGCGTCATTTCCTGCACCACGTCTTTCATACGTAAATCTACAAGTATTTTAATTTTTACGCCTATTAATAGCTCAAAAGGAGCCATTTCGACCGATCTTTGGAACGAATTATTCTTTAACACTCATTAGGGCCGTCCGAACTTATTTTGATTAGCGGCTAGTATAATAGTTCGGTTGCGCCTCTTCGTGGCATACCGGTGGGATCAATGAATGTTTGATCCCGCCATCATGGCAGTAACTCGTGAATTCCGCCGATGCAAAATGTGTTGTTTTCTACTCGTTGTCTTCGCTGGGTAAAGCCACTTGGCCAATTTTGAGAATATGTCAATTACAGCAAAAATGGATTGATACTGCTCTTTTGTTTTTGCTAAACGACCCATATGATCAATATGGCATGTAGCTAGTGTAGTGTTTTATTTTGGGGTAGGATTTAGCAAACGCTTCTTTTTTTCCAGCTTTCGATCGCTAAGCAAAAAGGCCACGCATTACTTAATGAATGAATTTACCTTTGCCTCCAGTTCGGGAATTTAAAAATTTCGCCTCAACCAAAACTCACTTACTTTTTGAACCCCAACATGCTCTTGTTCGTGATAACTCCATGTCAATTATTTTTGACTTGCTCTCGGAACTACTTAAACTTTGGCCCCTCATTCTATCTTAAATAGAACATTATGGTTAGTTACATGACCAAGATACCTGACTCTAATATATGGAAAAAGTTATGTCAATATCCTACGTCCTCTCTCTGTGCAGAAATTCTCGAATTTAGTTCCATTTTCTCCATAGTATACAACAACAATGACGTGACTCTGTACCTTTCCTCACATTTCGTCGTTGACCTCTGCAACTTGATTGCTCTAGTGCCATTTTACACGCATCTTTTTGTAGCTCAGTTGCTACGTCCGAATAAATTATTAGCACTGGCCTTGTTTAACCAAAGTTCTCCTCGCCGATAGATTCACACGTCCTCACTCAAATTTATATCCCAGATATTCCACAATGTGGCATATAAACTGGTATTTGTTTCATTTTATTTGGAGACCATTATCTTCACCAATCGTAAAAGTTTCCTTTAATCGCAACAAAGCCTTCATCTCGTCCTTGGGCGGTACAATCATGCCGGTTATCCATAGACCCATACGATTTTCCCGTAGGCGAATTGTACAAACCTTCACTTACTTCTTTCCACTCACAGTGACCGAAGCAGATCACAAAATCAGTGTATTTAAATATGATTGGCAGACGAAACAAACCTTTTCTCAAATCTATGGTTGTGAATATTTTTGCATCATGTAACTCAGTGTTTCTCAACCTTATTTTGCTGAAGGCCCTCTTTCAATAAATGATAATCTTCTGTGACCCATCTCGTCATATTTTAAAACAGTGAACTAATATGAAATGAAAAATGACTGCGTGTATATGTACATAGAGAATTGCTTCTCAGATATATGGTATAGGCCCTGTATGACCTCCGTTGAGTAACACTGGTAACTGATCAATTTAATCGTCTATTAATCGAATAATAAGTGCAATGTTGCTCCATCCCTTCCTATTTGTTAGCAAAGACAATTGGGCTAGCGAATGGGGAATTGCTCCTCGTATAATGACTTCACTCTACCATTCGTTCCATCCACGCAAAATGCCAGTTTCCAAAGGCAAAAGACTTCTAAAGTCTTCTTGAAACTTATGACTTTGAGGTGTTTATTGCATAGGGAGGTATTACTTTAAATAACTAAACAATTATTTTGAATATGTTTCTTTGAACTTTTTGAAGATACATGGCCAAATAGTCTGCAGCTGTGGCACATCATACCTTTTCCCTTGTTTGAGCAACTATTGCCAATATGACCGTTTGCACCGTATTCAAAACAAAGTGATTTAAAATTTTGTCTTCCTAGGCAGTTTGTATACCGCAGTGAATTACTGTTTCTGGTTTAAAATAGCGGCTTGAACTTTTTAATTTTAAACAAATCCTCCAAGCTATTAAGCTCAGTACAAGACTTGCTTATTAGATGACATGTCTTATATCCCATCTATTAATATTGTAATTGAAGCATATTAAAACTAACGGTAGTACTCGAATAATTTCGACACATAATTAAAACGAACGCCAATATTTGTTGCATGGTACATTTTGAAATATATTGGCAACGGGAATCGAGCACTCGACCTATACTGCAGGATTCCATGAAATATTGACTACGAACTAAGAGATTTGCATAAAAATTATATCTGGAATTAACTGGTTATAGTCGTATGAATTCCGCCTCACAGGCGATTTATGAGTACTCCACATATACTGCACGATTCGTTAAAAGTTTGACTAGAAATTCAAAGATTTTCAGAAAAAATCTACCTGAAATTATTTCCAAATTTAAACGACCGTGAGACGAGATTTAAACGACTATATCCAGTTAATTCCAGATAGAATTTTTCTGCAAATCTCTTAATGTGTAGTCGAACCTTCAACGAATCCGACGGCGAGATCTCGTTAGTTACAGATAGAATTTTTACGGAAATACCTCAGTTTGTAATCAAATATGCAAAGAATTCCGCGATATAGGCAAAGTGCAGGAGAACTGCCTGTGAAGTGAGATTCGTTCGATTATACCCAGATAATACCAGATAGAATTTTTATGCAAATCTCTCAGTTTGTAGTCAGAACTTCAACGAATCTGTTATTGTCAACTGGTCGTGAATGACCTTTGAGGCGAGTTTCAAACGACTATATCCAGATAATTTTATATAGAATTTTTCTGAAAATCTGGAGGCTTGCAAATTTATTTTGTATGAATTTTGGGCCAACATGCATACTACTAAAATCGTTTACGCCTAAAAAATAACACTATAAACTATAATGATAATAAAATAATTAATATGTTAAATAAATTATATGTTATGAAGTCTATGACCCCATTTTGCGTCGCAGTTAGGTTCCCAAAAATAGCGACTCAAAGTGAAACAACTTCATAAATACGAAGGTTTTGATGGAGATGGGTTCCTAAAATTAGATGAAGAAAGAAACTAAACCTTATTATATAATAATCCAGGCACATACATATTTTTATTCATTGTATATTGTATATATATACATATGTACATACATTATACATAGTTCATTTAATTTAATAATAAAAAATAAAAATATTTACATAAGTTACTATGTAGTACACATCCAAATGTATTGAAATAGAAGAAAAGATAAATAGAATTTCAATCTAATTACGATAATTTACGCGGACTGAAAATATTGATCAAGTTTTTGTTTTATCCTGGTAAATTTCCTCATAAATTTTGATTGAGTTTTTAAGCATTTTTGCTACCACCAAACTGCGCTCCGTGTTAGGATCATCGTTTAGTATCATCGTTTATGAAAATGTTTGCTGCTTCGTCAATTAATTTTAGAGCATTCGATATTCGCTTATTGGATAAAGCCTGTTTTGGCTCTTCGTCTTCAACTGATAGACTTTGATTATTATCCAATTCGAAAAGCTGATCGTTATCTAACTCCTCTTCACTGTTTGTATTTATCAAGCAAACGATATCGCAAGTCTCCATGCCATCCAATCCAATCACAGCTGCCATTTCAGCTACCTCCACACTGATTCTATCAATTGATTGATATTCGTTGTCGCTAGCACCTTTAAGGCACTCCGGCCAATCACTTTTCCAACATCCATTCATTGCTTTCTTAGTAACTTCAGCCCACGATGCAGCTATATTCGAAACTGCTGAAAGAATGTTGTAGTTCTTCCAGAAATCCTTAATACTGATATTATTGTCGGTCTCTACCGCAGTAAACAGTTGTTTAAACGACCTTCTCAAATAATATGTCTTAAAGTTTGAGATAACGCCTTGGTCCATGGGTTGTATTATTGATGTCGTGTTAGGAGGCATAAATACAAACCGAACATTTTCATCGATATGATCTAAATCTGTGGGATGACTTGGCGCAATATCGAGTAAAATTAGTGCCTTGAAGCTTATATTTTCATTGTGACAATATCGTTTTATTTCCGGAATTGCACATTTAGAAGCATCACGAAAAGTAGCCGCAGTCATCCATGCTTTTCTATTCGAGCGCCAGTGAACAGGAAGATTTTTCTTGTCTACGTTTTTAAAACATCTAGGAGTCTCGCTTGCATAAATAGTAAAGGGTTTGAACTTAAAATCCCCTTCTGCGTTGCCGCCTAGAAGAACAGTAATTCTATCCTTGTGCGGCTTAAATCCGGGAGCCGTTTCCAAAAAAGCCCTGTTTCGTCTACATTGAAAATCTGTTTGGGGCTATACGCTTCTGATTTTACGAGGTCTTTTAATTTATTCACGAATAATTCACTGGCGATAACATCTGCACTAGCAGCTTCTCCTCTAACCCCTATGTTGTGTAGCTTCATCCGATTTTTATAGCGTTCGAACTTGGCTTGCTTGGAATTCTTCCTGTTGGTATTCGCTGTATTCTGGCTTTTGTTTTAGGGTGTCATATATAGTTTTTGCCTTTGCCTGGATACACGTTTCACTCAAAAAAAAATTTACAAAATTTTTGTAAATATACAGCACACAAATTAATTTGTAAATTTAACAAAGTCTCTTTCAATTTTATTGTTAATATTTTGTATATTTGATGAAATTTTTATTAAATTTACAAATTTTATTGTATTTTTTCAATATTTTCAATTTTATGAAAATTTTATTGAATTTATTAAAAAAAATTTGTTATTTTTACAATTTATTTTTATAATTTACAAATTATTTTGTGTGCTGTATATTTACAGAATTTTTTTTTTGAGTGTTTATTTAACGGCATTTTCTTTCGATTTTGGTCTTGGATCCAAATACCAGAGATTCCATTTTGAGCATTAAGTTGCTTCTACAACGACTAATTTGGGAAGTGCAATTTGATGAAATGTTCTCGCCACTTTTTATCTGCATCCCTAGTTTTTATGGGTCTTATTGTCGTTGCGGGTAATCCAAGTGCTTTCGCTATATTTACGGACTTCTCACCATCGTCACACCTTCTAATAATTTCTAATTTCGTTTTCAACGAAATTGTTTTCTTTGCACTTTTTATTATTTTTGGCATTTTGCTAATTTTTGCTACAAAAAAATTTATGTACAACTATTAAACACTTTAAATATGTTAAATGTATGTAATAAAATTAATTTACCTAACACACAATGTTTTTCCATAAACTCCATAAACTTTTTAGTCCAGAATATGTAAATTAAATACATAAAAGTACATCGAAATGCTGATTTCCCATAAGAGTTCTACTTTTAAACTAAAATTTTATAAATGGCAGCAACGCAAAAAAAGTTTAAATGATGCAAAGAGTAATCGGTGGTTTCCCTACTTATTCGATATTTTTGTAAACGGAAAATGACGCAAAAGGAAATTTTGCGACGCAGTTCGAAATTTTGAGTATGGTTAGGAAAGGTGTTGCATATCGGAAAAAACGCAAAGTGAAACAATGCAAAGCGGGGTCATGCAATGCTTTTTTCAAAAAGAATTTCGGTTTAACTAAGATCCGTTAAAATCCGGTACCCTTCAAACATAGCGCAAGGTAAACGTACGGTTTACGAGGACTTCACTATACTAAAGTCTTCGCAAGCGCACCGCATTTGCAAACTGAAAAAGTTTTAAAAGTAAACGGTTTGTCCAAAGAAAAGTAAAACAATTTGGTGAAGACTTATGTATGAATTAGTAACATAAATATGCCTTCGCATTTTCCTCGATTTGGAGTGATGTTAACAAACGGTTAGCGCGAATTGAATTTGTATACATTTTCACACTGAGTTCTTTTCGGTTCTAGGTAAATTTTGCGAACAGTTTCATTTTTCTAGGTAAACAAATTTATTTTTGGTTTAAATTAAAAGACAGAGAAATGCGTTTTTTCACAGATATAAATCAGATACATATATACAGATTTATTGCAATATAAATATCTTCTTTTCCTATTTACACTAATTTTAATAAAAATATTTAAAGAATACTATTTCACTATTAAAATTAATCTTATCAAATAATTACAAAATGGCGGATAACGTATACGAATATAACTAACATAAAAAAACAAGTAAAATAAATAGAAAATATTGCTAGTGTGTTGGTATTCGATGAAAAAGATCGTTCGCAAAGTTTACGTTTCCGTAAAGAATTGGGTGTATACATTTTTTTGTTTGAAGGGTAGACATTACAACCTGTCATTATTTTACGAACACATTTGTGTACGGTGGACTTAAATTTAAGTAAACAAAAAAATTGTCTAGCCGGAAAAGAGATATATAGGTCGTGGATCGTCTATGAGGCAAGATTTAATCGACTATACTCCAAGTAATTCCCGATAAATGTTTTCTTAAGTTTTGTTTGCTTTGATGTTCTAGCAGTAATAAATCTTTTTTTTCGTAATAATGTGCGCATATTATAGTGGCGCTGACCAGACCGCGTATGTCAAGTCAGCGTAACTATAATATGCGCACAAATAACGTTGCTAGATGCTAAGCCTTAGCCTTGATTGTTAATATTTTACGAGAATCTGAGGCAAGAATTTTAAGTAGATGGTATTTGTTAAAATCGATTTATCGATGAACTTTAAGTAAATTTCATTTATTTAGCAATTGTATTTGTGGTATCACACCGTATTTATTCTGTTCATTTTGTTTGCAGAAGTCTATAGTATTATTTTGAGAAAGCAGTACTTATCACTGCACACACATATTTCCGTCTTTAGTTTCCAACCAAACCAATCCAAAATTTCATCACAAACTATTTTATTCCCATGACAAAGACACCGTTTACTAAGATCAAACTACGCGTACCGACATCCACTAAAGTTAATCAACTTAATCAATTCTAATCCAACATTTCTAATGTACAATTCATCAATTAACATAATTAAGTGATTAAAATTTTTTGTTGGAATTCAATTTCAATTATTTATTGAACGGTTGCTCTATTGACGTAATTAAATTTTTCTGCTAAATGGTCTTTCTAATGCGTACTCGTATATGCATGTTAACATCGTTTGACTAAGAATTTCGATATCTTTAATTACTATAATGAATAATTAGTTAGAATTTCGGAAGTCAGCTTACATTGTCGTTCATTTTAGTTTGTCAAGGATATTTAAAGTTCATTGTTTGAGTTTATATTCATTGTGTCGCCATGTGCAACTATAAAGAGTGAAAAATAAAGTGGGAAAATCGTACATAACGTATATAGTGTAGAGTATAATATGGCACGTTTTTGGTAATGCGCACTTATAATAAAATCTTGAATCTATCCTTTACAATTTAAAACAATTTTTTGTGTGCAAAGTCAAGGTAATGTTAGCTGTGCTCGTGATATTAAATTATTATCCCGTAAAAATTCATATTCGTTTTTTTTTTTGCTTAATTTAATCGAAATTAAATAATGTTAGGTAATGCTTTATGTCGAAAATCATAAATATCATTGCAAATCGATAACTATGTATATAAAAAGTAATATGAGACGTTAATAAAAGTGGTTTCATTAATGGCAGTTATGTAACTTGGTTCAATGAATAATATTTTGTACGGTTTTTCCAAAATACTCAGATGTATGACTGATTTCTCCCAAGAGGAAATCCCATCCTTTATTAAACCAACAAAATGTGTATAGTTTATATATGGATGGAGTTTGACAATAATAAAATGGATTGTGACTTCTGCTATGAAAGGTCAGTTATATAAATACATAGTTAAAAATTACACAGTTGAACAAATCAAACCAAAAATAAGCCCACGCGCATTAAAACCATTTATTCAAAGCAAAAAAGCAAAACAAGAATCACCCACCATGTTTAGAAAATAGAGTTAATTTTAAATGAAGCGCTCACACCAATTAAAATACTTGGATTGAACTTAAATAAATGGGCGGAGGCACTGCAAATATTGTATAATCTGGAGATATGATCACATGGTGACTATTGGTAACCAAAGGGGATGAAGTGGGCTATCTAAATATATTTGCACCCTTCCATAAAATAAACGGTCGCTCCCGGCATAAATTTTCAAAAATATATAGTTTACTACTAAAATCGGCGGAAGTAATGCTACACTATTGTTACAGTACCTTTGGAGACATTACACGTTTTTGGAATCGGGTAGTACTCAGTGGATAATGAGGGTTCCTTCGCTCCAAAGTAAATTCTGGCCGTATACATATCTATGTGTAATGTTATCGGGTTAATAGTTATTTTTATTTTTATAAGTAAGTGTACCTGTAAACCTCGGTTTCAACTACTACAATCTGATTATTAGAATTTCCACGTTGTCGTTTGGTATCCCGTTATTCAAATATGTTTGTTCTTATATGCTTGAAAAAAACACTATTTTCCACTTATTATAAAACGATAAATAATCGAATGAATTTAATGTTAAGATTAAGCTAAACACTTGCAAAAACAACTATCAATTATGCACTAAAGTAATTACAAAATTGTAGCTCTATTTTACGTTAAACTAAATTAAATTGAAAATGTGCAAGATTAACCAATTAACCCGTTGCCGCACACTTTTAAATTGACGACCGTGCTGAGAAACACACTTTTTTGATTTCAATTGTTTATCACTGCCATATAAAATTGAGCATTATTTATATGTTGGGAAGTGAAATTTATCACATTTTTTCACAGTTTTTGGATGAAAACTCTCGACTGTCATAGCCATCATTTGCTCATCACAACATTTTTTCTCTTCCCAGAACAAATTACGGCTATAGCCGTTATTTGTGCGAACGTGATAGGATGGCTATAGCCGTCATTTGTCTCTCAGGCAGAAATATATCGATTCGTTAAACATGAAAAATCCAAACAACAAAAAACAATTGATATGTTATCTGGAATGTTACATCTTTTTTATCTTCGATGTATTACTGAGTAATTAACAAATAAATGCATTAGTACACTTTGTACGTATGATGTTCCTTTTTTTATTAATTAAAATATGTAGGTCGGCTATAGCCGTCATTTGCCTACATACCACCGAAAATCCGACGGCTATAGCCAGCATTTGCGGCAACGGGTTAATTTGTAAATTTAAAAGAAATTGTAACAGATAGAATAATAATAATAAAAAGTAGAATAAGCGCATGGTAGGGGTAGCGTCTTTCCAAGTTACGGTATTTAATTTTGCGCTTACGTTTGGAATGAAACAAAAAACACCACAAATGAGAAATAGAAGGAAAATTGGTTTTCTTTAAAATAATTGTCATTTAAAATATTGTCATAAACACAATAAATTTTCCAATTTTGACCAGCTATGTCTGCCTCTAAAGCCACTAAATATTAAATGAATTTATTAAACCACATAGAAAAAGGAACTTATTACACATTTTCAAGCCGCCTGTCATGCTCTTCAGGTGTTTTAGTCGCTCTTATGGCTTCGATCTTCTTCGATTTTGCCGTAACATATTCAATAGAACTTATTTTCGGTGACATTTTTAGCCAAAATGAAAATATGCCTACAAACAAAAAGTTAACAACAGATTGACACATTTATAAACTGAAGACACAAATCTTAAAATGTATGTATATCAACACTGTATATGACAACACCAACAATTGTTTTGATATTTCCTATCACAAAAAATCTATTTAACTTGAATTACACTAGGGTGCAAAAAATCGCACATTGCTCAATTTTCCACAAAAGTACAAAAATATCAAAAATTTCGAATATTTGTTTAATTTTTTTTAATATAGATTCAAAGTCTATTTCAATTCAACCTTTTTGTATATTTATACGTGTTATCAAACTGATTTTTGGGGGTAAACATCTGAGATTCACGTTTTTTTTTTGAATTTGTCAGCATGAAAATTAGGGGTAAAAATCGTATTAAAACATGGAAATAAACAAAAAAACAGTTTTATTAATAAGAAATATTCCCTACCCTGGCCCGAATGACAGCTTCCATTCGATGCTGCATTGATTTCACCAAATTTTTCACACAATCTTGAGGTATCCCCTCCCATTCATCTACGATCGCTTGTTGCAGCTCCTGGAGACTCGTTGGAGCAACATCTCTGGCTCGAATCCTTCTTTCCAACTCGTCCCATAAATGTTCGATGGGATTGACTTCCGGGCTACGAGCTGGCCACTCCATAACAGGCACATCCTCCTCTTGAAGGTACTGGTATACTACACCAGACGTATGCGGTCTCGCATTATCCTGCATAAACAAAAAATTTTCACCAATAAACCCGGCAAAAGGTACGACGCACTCCTCGAGTACTTCCTCAATGTACCGTTGAGAAGTTATTCTCTTGATCGACAGCCAATAGCCCGTGTGATGAATACACGATCTGTCTTCACCTCTAATGATATGCCTCCCGAGAACATGCACGATCCACCGTCATACGAGATACGTTCTTAAATGCAACATTGTCCATATCGCTCTCATTGTCTTCTGTATACCCTTCCGCGTCCATCGATGCCATATAAACACATCCTGCACTCTTCAGAGAACAGGACTGTTCTCCATTCTTCTTCTGTCCAATTCAAATGCTCTCGAGTGAACTCACGACGGGCTCGTTGGTGGCCTGCGGTCAATTTCGGCCCGTTTGCTGGTCTGTGCGCAGTCAGATTAACTTCTCGAAGTCGTCTTCTAACTGTCCACCGTCTGACTTCGACTTCACGAACTTCTTGGAGCCGCCGTTTCAGCTTAACCGCGAGCTTCAGCACGAGGTCGGCAGATCTTTGTCGCCGTCGAAGCCACCAGTTTCCTGATATCTCTGCCACACTCGAAGAACGGAGAATCGGTTCAAATTTAGTTGTAAAGCCACTTCAGTTTGGTGCTGCCCCGCATAAATTAGTGCAACGACTTGTGCGGCTACCTCTGGTGTGGTATCCACTTCTTTGCTACGGTTGAAGACGTAATCAATAGAGAATCGTTCAGGCTAAGCGTCGATATGCGAATGATCACAATTCCGAGCGAGATATTTCATGGCATGCTATTGTATTGATCTTGTTGAATTATTTTTAGAATTTAGTTCGAAAGCCTGCTATATGTATTTGACAAAAAATCACTTTGTTGGCATGGTACAAGTACAAAAAAGGTACCACTGGATAGGTATTGAAATAGACTTTGAATCTGCATTAAAAAAATTAAACAAATATTGGATTTTTTTTCTTTTGATTTTTTGTGGAAAATTGAGCAATGTGCGATTTTTTTGCACCCAAATGGTCCACATGGAAACATTTTGCTATGAAATATATTTGAAGAAGACATTACGAAAAACTAAAGATATTTTAGAAACTAACACCGCATCCCCAATAGATAAGCCATAAATTGCAGCCATAGATAAGCCATAAGAGCATACCCAATTAATAGGAAAAACTTAAGGATAAAAGCTAGCTTCATTTTTCAAAATCATTGTTTGTTTACTTGTCAAAATTTTAAACGTCAAAATTAATTTTTTCTGTTAAACGATCTGTGTGTGACTAATTCATATTAAAATTTATAAATAAAACGGAATGGGTACAAAGGGCCGAATGTCGAAGGGCCGAATGTCAAACGGCCGAATGTGTCGAAGGGCCGAATGTGTTGAAGGGCCGCGAAGGGCCGAATGTGCCGAAGGGCCGAATGGGTTGTTTTTAGAACAAAAATGTTATTTTTAGAATTTTTAAAATTTTTTGATTTGTTGTTTTATGGAATATGTTGTAAATTTTTTTATTAAACATAAATGAATTTTTTATGAATTTATGTATTTGACTATTTTTCATCTTTGGATATTCATGAAATTCCACGTATCTGGCACTATTCTGGTTTTTAATAGGGAATAGGGAATTGGGAAAAATATTTTCATAGTATTTTTGTCTAAATTGTATTTTCTGGCCTACTGAGGAAACAAGTTTGGTGTAAATATTTTCGAAACAAAACTAAATGGGAAAATATTTTTCCCTATAAAAATTTTGTGGAACAAAAGTTTCCCAATACACTTTGTTTTGAAATTTTTTGTACCAAACTTATTTTCTCGGTAGGCCAGAAAACCACAATTTAGACAAAAATACTATGAAAATATTTTTCCCAATTCCCTATTCCCAGGGAAAACCAGAATAGTGCCATTGGTGAAAGAAAAATTTGGCAATGCGCCACCTGAGACATTCGGCGCTATGTCAGCCTTCTGATAATAGGTATATGCACAAAAAATAAAAAAAAAATAAATTAAATAAAAAAATAAATAAAATATATTTCTGAAAACTAAAAAAAAAAAAAATCGGCCCTTCGACCCATTCGGCCTTCGATAGGTTCGGCCCTTCGACATTTGGCCCTTCGACGTTCGGCCCTTTGAAATTTGGCCCCCGACATCGGCCCTTTGATATCATATACCAATAAAACTGTTGTTTTAAAAGTGAAAAATGTGAGTTCTAATGGTCGTAACTAAATATGATTTAACACATAAGCGTTATTAACTGTGGCATATATAAAGCTAAGAAATCTGGAGGAGCGATTTTGGGTTCATCCACTTTGGCGACAAAGGCCTTAATTAGGATCTTATGAAACTCTGATCAAACAGCTCTATAAGTATCCCGAACAATTTAAAAAATATTGCTGATTGACAATAAAAGAATATAAGGAGCTATTAACATCGGTGTCGCCTTTTCTAAAAAAAACAACAGAAAAAAAGTATATCACCAGGCCTCAGATTAATGCTGGCTTTGAGGTACAATAATGAATAATTATAATTTTTCTTAGGTAATTAACTTTGAAATTTTATTTCAAATACCTATGGCATCTAGAAGTTCTCTGATAAGCATGTCATACGAGTATCGAGTAGGAACCACTACAGTGCCAATAATTATATTTGAGGTTTGCGAAGCTTTTTGTGAGATTCTTAAAAATAATTATCTAAAGCCACAAACTGAGTCTGAGTGGCCCACAATTGCACAAGATTTTTATAATATGTTTAACTTTCCAAATTGTTTGGGGTGTATTGATGGTTTACATGTCGTCATTAAATGCCCTAACAAGATAGGAAAACAGTTCTACAATTATAAAAAATCTATTAGTATTGTTTAAATGGTAATATGTGACGCAAACCTCAAATTATTGTTTGATGACATTGGAGCGTATGGATCAAACCATGACGGAGGAATTTTAAGGCAGTCAGCTTTTGGCAAAAGATTTTTTTAAAAATAAATTAAATTTCCCCGCTAATCAACCGTTTCCAAAAAGTAAGGATGGCAAGGAATTCTTTTTCTTTCTTTGCGATGCTGCATTTCCGTTGCATAGAATTTTTGGAACAGTACTATCCATATCAAAAACGGTGGTTTCCCAAATCTATTACAAAACAAGCAGACGATAAATGTTATGTCTGTGAAGTTAGCCCAGGATTTCATCCCAAAAAAATACAAAAATGTCATCAGGCAACACTAAAATTGCATTATCATTCCAGTCCAGGATTTGTTTATAATTTATGTTAAATATGATTAAATATGTACAGCATCGCAAAAAAATAATATAATGTGAATACTTATCTCAGAAAACAGAAAAATTACAGTAAATTATACATTAAAAAAAATAAAAAACTGTAGTAACTAAATGAAAGAAAAATATTAAATTTTATAATATTTTCCTGGGAACCATTAATAAAAAACTGGTTCTCATATACTGGGCCATACACATATGGGCCTATAGCGCCAATCTCAACATACGGATCGACTTGGGATTTTTAATGTGAATAGTAGTCATCATTATGAGTCGATACGCCTTGCTTCAGTTTCCGGAACTCGTGGTTCCTGAGAACCGGAAACTGAAGCAAGGCGTATCGACTCGTAATGACGACTACTATTCACAATAAAAATCCCAAGTCGATGTTGAGATTGGATTGAGTAGGAAGAATACAATAAATTTAAGATTTGGATCACGAAATTCAACCAGAGATAATCTAGTGATGCGTGAAGAAATTACAAACTATTTTCGAAAGGATGATATTCTAAGCTGGCAATTGAAAAGTGTCAATGTTGGAAGAGCAAATGTTTAATTATTTTAGTTTTTTTTTTAAAATCGGTTTTATATAAATTTGTATTTATTTTAAATAATTCATACAAATAAATAAATCATTTAAATTAAAAAAATAAAAATAATTGCACTTCATTTCAATTAATAATAATAAAAATATTTCAATAATAATTTAAAAGTATGTATAACGCAAGTATTATTTTAATCCGATTTCTCCTCTTCGTATAAAACGGTTGTTAATTTTAGGATTGTTTTTAAACTTCCTTTTTTACAAGGTTGCCGCTGGAGAACCGAGGAACATAAATTAGCAAAGTGCTCAACTTTCGGATAAATACTTCGTTCAACTCCTTTCTTTAATCACATCGATCGCGTCTGAGACTTTGTCTTCAAAATTGTTTTTTTTTAATAAAGTTTTGTTTTGGAGCTGATTCTTGGATCGACTTATGGGATGGCCCAGGTTGCCCATTCTCGTGACAAAATTTTTTTCTTCATAAGTCTCGATCAACATGTTCCCTAAAACATCCTCAAAAAGCTCTTCATCGCTATCCAAATTTTG
Source organism: Nephrotoma flavescens (assembly GCA_932526605.1). NCBI lineage: Eukaryota > Metazoa > Arthropoda > Insecta > Diptera > Tipulidae > Nephrotoma > Nephrotoma flavescens. The sequence continues at coordinate 107,928,310 of OW052220.1, read as the reverse complement.
AATAACTGTAGCCGGATTTTTTATTGCATTTAAATTGGAGCTAAAACCTTCGTCGTATTGAGAATTATCATTTTCCTTGTTGGAGTTTTCTTCCTAAAAGTATTCCTCAATCATTTTTGGGCTCCCAATTGGTTCTACATTTCCAAAGGTTTTAAAATAAAAATAAAATGTTCATTTATTGAGATTTTTAAGCAACATACAAAACTACTTTCTCTTTTGGATAAATGTGTTTAAAAAACTCATTTTTACAATATATTTAAACTTCTTTTTAGTATTGAATTTTGACTTATAGATGGCTAATGTGTAAGAATCACAACAATCAGTTTCGAACGGGTGAGACTATTGATTTGAAAGAATCAGTCTTCTCATCAGGTCGTGACGACTGATGTTGTATTATTACATTTTAATATTGTCTATATATCGATGGCTTACCTTCAATAAGCGCTATCCCAAAAATTCAAAATTGTTCAGGGGAAACAAAAAACCTTATTATCCTTGAACTTAATATATTTCAAAAAAACAAAATATCACATTTGATTAAATAATACTTCAATTTTTTAGATTAACCGTGCGATTCTGATGTTAAGACTATTAAGAGGCTAACAGTAAAGAGGTTTTTCGTTAATAGATTTTTGTAAGAGAATCTCTTAATTGGTATTCTGTTAGTACTTCTCTTAAAATTTATAATAAAAACTCTCCAAATATTTTTGGAGACCTGTCAATTGTGATTTTTATTAATGCGCGCCATTGAAATTGTATTTTTATTGTTAAATAAACGATAAAATACGACATATTTTTGTGAAAAATAATGTTTTAATATTTATAATTTTGTAATAAATTAGACAAATTAAATAATTATACAAAAAATTGATTATATGGGTTATACAGAAAACAAACAACAACAAAATATTTACTTCCGCGCGAAATGCTAATGTCGGAATATTTTTGCTTTATAAAAATATTACATCTAAAATCCAGTTTGTGTATTTTAAAATATAATTTAATTAATTATTTATTTACACAATTCATTTTCATTAGTTTTCATGCAACATAATAAAAATTGTAGCATTTATGATGTTTAAGACCACCTATTTGGTAGGTATTAAGCTAAGAGGTTTTTAAGAGAACTTCTTAACTGATCAGTACGTGGAGAATCGCAAAATAGTCTTAAGTAAGAGAATTCTCTTAGTTATGTAAAATATTGTAGTTAAGACCTCTGTGACTATACGTCAGAATCGCACGGTAATTTTTTTAATTATGTGGCATAGAGTTAATTAACATATAGTAAAAAAGAGACATAGCGGTTATTTACCTATTAGGGTAGTTTGAAGAAAGTTATGTAATTTATTAAGAACTACACGGAATTTCATTATAGAATGAATGAAATTCAACGGCGATAACTTTTTTTAGTTCCTGCAAATGATTCCATTTTGTTTGCTTAATATATAAACGTTTTGGATGCAATTTCAGCATTTCAAATTGTTTGTAAGGTTTAATACGAACGGGCAAATCACTGTAATCATCATCGAAATGTGTTTTAAATTGTACTGAGCTATTCGGTAGATAAAGCAATGCTCGTATGTTGGAAACAGTCTTCGCCATTTTTACAGCCAGGTCTAATGCTAGAGAACCTTAAGTTGTTATAGTTGTAATTATAAAAAAGTCGTGTGTAAGATATTCTACGTCGTAAGGCTGATGACTTCTCCGTTAACTTTTACAAATTTCCGTGCTTCTTTTGTTACATTGACATAGTCGTAAGGTATACAAATTGACCGATTTTTTAATTTTTTTTCAATTTTTGCGTGAACGCTATCCACTTCCATTTGCGTGTGGCCTTTTTCCAGGTACTTTTATTCAACAGACTTGTTATTAACAATAGAATAATTCGAAAGTGATCTAATGCTGATTTCGATTTTGGTAACCACATCCATCGGCAAATATAACAATCGGTAAATCATCAGGCAATATCTCGTCAGGTGGTGAATAATACATGAAACAAATGAGAAGTCACTTAAATCGCCTTCACTTTCATTCCACCAGTAGTTAGTACATTGATGATTGGTTAAATTGAAAACATATAAATTGTGGACTTGAAGTCTCTGCTTGTAATATATAGCCGAAGTACTCAAGTTTGGGCACATCTTTACTACTTGAACATCCATTGTAAAGGTGCGCTGGTCTTTCAGCTCACCTGCTAGTTTATCTGCCTCTTTTTCTTGTTTGGCCCGTTTCTCATTATTAGAATTTCTATAGGTACATTTTTTCGGTAATTTGGCCTATTTTATAACTCACACATATGTCCCATTGGTCTTTTCGTGGCATGTAAATGGACAGTTTTTCTTCATCAAAGAAAGTCAGAAAAGTGAAAATTGATACAGGTTCCTCTTTGTCATTGGCACATTTCTTTCTATAGGCATTCAAAGACATCAGTTTTCGTTTTAAATTACTCAATTAACTATTTCTTTAAAGTGTCTTTTTGACAATAATGGCTTTCAACTTTTGGTAGGTCTGCCAAAAACTTTTTAAGATATTCTCTTCGTTCACAATTTTTTATCTTGAAAGCACAAATTTCTGTTTTCGATTTACGAGTAGTTAGTGTTTTATTTGTTATTGCTTTAGTTGCTTCTAGCCATTTAGGAACCATATCAATTTTAAGGCCCAAAGGATTTAGGAACATAGATCTGCACACCTATAGAATGTTATTAAATTTAGTATTAAAATAATTATCATATATATAAAAATGAATTCCTGTTTGTTTGTTTGTTTGTCTCAGTCGCTCAACCGGTCGCCATGAAATGTTTACCATGCAAATGTTGCATGTTCAGGAGCAATCTTACGATATTGTGAAAGGGGCTGGACCCCGGGGTCTAGGGGCCATGGTACAAATTTTTTCAAAAATTTTAATTTTCTTTAAATTTTTCCACGAAAATGGGTTTATGGGGCTGGTTATATGAAATTACTGACATGTTCGAATCCGAGGGGCCCAGCCCTGGATCAAAAATTAATTTTTACATGTATAGATACAAATATTTGATTATTCAAAAATGACTTCTCTGTCGCTCAACCGATCGCCATGAAATGTTTACCATGCAAATGTTGCATATCCAGAACCAACCTTATGATATTTTGGAAGGGGCTGGACCCCGGGGTCTAGGGGCTGCGGTCCAAATTTTTTATAAAATTTTAATTTTCTTTAAATTTTTCCACGAAAATGAGTTTATGAGGCTGGTTATATGTAATTACTGACATGTTCGAATCCGAGGAACTTCTCAGTCGCTCAACCGATCGCCATGAAATGTTTACCATGGAAATGTTGCATGTTCAGGACCAATTTTACGATATTGTGAAAGGGGCTGGACCCCGGGGTCTACGGACCATGGTACAAATTTTTTCAAAAAATTATTTTTTTTACGAGAATGGGTTTTGGAAAGGGGTTATATGAAATAAGAGACATGTTCGAATTCGGGGGTCCGCTCCTGGATCAAAAATTCATTTTTACATGTAAAGATACAATTATTTGATTGTTCTGAAATAACGCCTTAGCCGCTTTACCGATCGTCATGAAATTTTTACCATGTATATGTTGCATGTTCAGGACCAAGACCACGATACTTTTGAAGAGGCTGGACCCCGGGGTCAAGGGGCTGTGGTACAAATTTTTTCTCAAATTTCAATTTTTTTAAGATTTTTTGAATGGAATGACTTTAGGAAAGGGGTTATATGAAATTAGTGACATGCTCCAATCCGGAAGTCTGCCCTGGATCAAGAATTAATTTTTACATGTATGTATAGATACAATTATTTAAATGTTTCGAAAGAGCGCCTTAGTCGAAAAAATTTAGCCATCAAAAAAGAAATCTAGCGTGCGATTGTTATACACAAATCATACCTCTACTATAATTCATTTAATTATTCAAGTTAATTTTATTAATTTAAATTTAAGACAATCTTTAGGTCCCAAAAATGACGGCGTTAATAAATTAAATAATCAATCGGAACTACCCGGGCCACTAATAAAATACAAATCTACCGACACGGTTACTGATGTGAATCAATCCTTTCAATTATCCAATAGTTTCTTAATTCTTTTGAGCCACCTGGTATTCCACCACTCTTACTATTTTTAAAAGAGAGTTCACCAATAATACTGCTCCCAAATTTAGATCCAAAGAAATTGTGCAACGGATCACGGCTTTGTGTGAAAAAATTGATGCCGAATGTGATTGAAGCGATTATTACCGGTAAAAGTAAAGGAGAAAATGTGCTATTTCCGCGCATTCCTATGATTCCCACCGATTTGCCGTTTGAATTCAAGCGACCACAAGCGACTCCCATTACGCCTTGCTTTTGCAATGACAATCAACAAAGCCCAGGGGCAATCATTGAAAATAGCTGGTGTTATTTTGGAAAATTCATGCTTTTCACATGGCCAACTGTATGTTGCTTGCTCCAGAGTGGGAATGCCAAAAAATTTATTTATTTACACACCAAATGGAAAAACCAAAAATATTGTTTATCAAAAGGCTTTATAATAAAAATTATTAACTAAAATATCTTTATATTTATTATTAACTTTGATATGGTTAAAGGTTTGTAAAAATGGAATATAATTATTTGGCAACTGGTAACAAATACCAAACCAAAATTAATTAACTATCCCCACAAACAGGATGTCCAATAATATCATTACAAAAGTTCGCCTGGATGCATTAACGGAGGCACCCGTTACTGAATACAGCTACTTATAAATTTCTTTTCATATGTGATTGCAACTACAGCGATGTAAAGAGAGAATTCTTGCATACAATCAAGATATTTGAAATATATACCTCCCGTGCAACGCCGGGTAACTCAGCTAGTATTTAATAAAAACAAAATGAACAAATATGCAAATTTGAATTTCCTTTTTGTAAGTAATAAACGTACGGTCCAAGTCTTCGTGAGCTTTCACCAACATGCGATCTTTTCTTTCCTATGTACTTAAAAAGGCTCCGAAAATATACCTGATTAAAGGTGTACCTACGAAAGGTGTAAATACGAATCGCCAGCCATTCTTCTCTGCTTAGATTGTAGTTGAGTTTTACCAGTAAACTGTCTAGTTCTTTTTTACGATTTTTGTTAACGTTATTATTTAAGTGTTCTTCCTTCCATCAAATTTATGATAACAGATTTTTCTAGTGGCAATGAAATAATAATTATTATACCTTAAGAATTTCATCTGAGTTTTCTTCATGATCGACTTCATTATTTACAAAAGTTTTCCCTACCTGAATCCTAACTGGAGCATCAACCCTAGCCATGTGCACCATTTTTTTAGCTCGATCACTCATTTTGCTATCTTTTAAATTAACAGATTGAAAAACACTGAACTGGGGCCTTACCACCGACTCCGCCGGCGTTCGTTGCTGGTTCGCTTTTACATTTTTTGTACCACAAAAATCGCAAAGTTGATCGAATTTGATCGATTCAGGTGTAAATTTAAACAATTTGGTTGCTAGTAGAAACGAACGATCGAAAGCGATGTTTTCAACGCGTAGCATTTTATGGCGAACAAGAAAGCGAAAATACTTTTTTTGATGTAAAGATATTGCGATATTTCCCCCAACAAATATTTAAACGCTTCTTTTGACACAAAACGTCATTTTCGGAAAAATTGTGGGATAGCGCTTATTGAAGATAAGCCATCGATATATAGAACAATACCATGTAGTTGTACTACTAGCGAATTACTGCACAGCGTATGAATTTGATTCTTTCACATTTCCATCTATATTCTATTTTAACAACTAACTTTTCGCATTCACGATTTTTTATATATTTACTTTGGGTTTTCAATGTAATGGTGTTATTCTTTTTAGTACTACCGCCCGAGCCGCTTGGCATATTTTTATTCTCGCTTATTGCAAATAAGTCGCAATGCTTTACTTTAAATTTGGTAAGGAGGCCGGTCACATAGGTGCAGGTCAGCCCTTGCATTTGAAAATTCTGACCATAACCTGGCCACTGTAAAAATATATGCCGAAATACCACACGAATTCAGACATCAACCAAGACGTCTTTGGCATTTTAACCGAGGCTGGCTATGATGGTTTACGAACATTTTTATTAACAATTTGTTTCGGAACGCCAGTTTTTCTTTAACAATTAAATAGATGACGTCGTTTCCAAATTCACTGCGGCCAAGTAACATTGAATGAGCTTCCGAGCTAAAAATCTCCGATTGCAACTTTTACAAGATGGTTGCATCGTTGCGATATTTCTAAAATATCCTTTCAACTTTGAAATATACAGACGGTGCTTTGGCGGTAGATCCATATTTGCAGGTAGACTTAATGGTAAACACCTTCACGTCATATACTCAGCCTTAGTTGTCCCCAATTGAGTTACGCCTCCGTCAATCCCATATTGTGGTTCCAAAATGGATCCCATCAACATTTCGGAGAAAATTGTTTTCAAAAACCTGAAGAAAATGGTAGTAAATAAAGCCATCGGACCCGATTGAGTTCTAGATCGAATATTGAAAGAGTTGACCCACGCACTTCGCGCATAAATATCGAAAAGATTTGTCGGCCGAAAGGGTAAGAAATATGATGAAGAAATATTTACCAAAGTGGAGAAGGTTTGTTGTACGATTCGGATCTGTGGTGCAGCAATGTCTGGAAGAGTGATAAATAACCGTCATCTACCGAACTATTGGTGGAAAATGGAATCATTTGGAGATAAGGAGATACGCAATAAAACCCATTGAGCGAGAAAATTGTTGCAGCGCTATTTACCTTGATTGAATTCTTACAAGACATAAAACCGGATTTAACACCATTACAAAAACCAGGTGTGACTTCAACGATCGAAATTACAGAAAATGGATATTTCAATAATTTGGTGTTATGTTAAATGTTGAGCTGATCTCCTGGGCACTAAATTTATAAAACCAACTCTTGCCGAAAATTTAATCTATAAATTTATTTGAATCTTTCAATTTGTCATTTATTGTAAATGCTAAACTTTTCAGCATCATCGGAAAAATTGAGAAAGTTCCCACAATAGCCATCACTGCCTAGCCTATACAGTATACACAGATGTCCTCCAAAATTCGCAAGGATCTCCCAATTAATAGAAAAAGATAAGGTATGAAGTTTTATTCCGAATAGTCAATACGCCTGGACTGTAGAGATGTCGAATTTTGGTGAAATAAAATTTTTTTAAATCAAAACTCGTCATTTCTGGAAAAAAAATTATCTGAACAAATTTTGTTTGAAACATAATTTACAATCTTTTCATAAAACCCGCAGGAAAAAGCTCCTATCGATACCATTTTCGGTGGATAGATTTCGGCCAAACATCATCAGGGCCTCCTAATTTATGGAAAAAGCATTAGTATGAAGTTTACACAAATAGGTTTTACTTTAGGGACACCCTCTTAAAATTTTAAATAAGGTACTAAAATAATGTACAACAAAAAAGAAAACGTGAATGAAATAAGAAAATTTTGGAAACCTACTTAGTGCAAAATGTTTTACTCGTGTTTATTAAATATTGCGTGCAGAAGGCAATACCAAAACAATGTTTCAACCAAGAAAATGTTTTGATTGTTTTTTTCCATTCCATTTGCCACTGAGGTTTTCCACAAACAAATTTTGCTTTTTCTCGGCGAATGGGAGAGAGAGAGAAATACGATCCAATAACAAGCAATCATAACAATTTGACAATAAAAGCGAAATATTCACAAAAATATTTTTTAGTTTTCTACGAGCTTTTAAACCATAACGATTGGAAAATTTATAAACGATTTCAAAATATTCTGTGCGTGTGTTTACCTTTATAGAATATCTTAAAGAAAATCTTAAGTTTCATTTGGCACAAAGTTTGGATTAATACTGAAATGTAATCTATTTATTACATATAGAACAAAGTGAAAATTAAGGGGAACATTTTTTTAAATTTTGACTCAATTTAATTGATGTTTAAATATTAGGTTGCTATAGGGTTAATTTAATTCAATTTTAAATATAAAAGCGATAATAATAATGGATAGAGGTGTTGAAATGATAAATAATACCGCGGATCTTTTAACAATCGACAATGATTACAGCAATGCCGTATCACCGGGCGGTAGTCCATTAACACATCGCAAACTAATCGATTTCCTCAATGTAAACGGAAATTTTAATCCTGACGGGCCGGACCATACATCGAACGCATCCACAGCCTCGTCCAGTTTATGTCCAACACCTATGCCACCGTGTGACGAAATGGATGAATTTTCTATGCAACAACGACGCTTAAGTTTAACACCACATTTGGATTACGCCACGCCACCAAATGAATTGAAATTGATTAAGGACGAGTGTCAATTGAAAACACGCCGACATTCCGTTGTGACTCCAATCCAATCGGAAAAAAGTGAAAATGATGATGAAATAAGTAGTGCACATGGATCGCCGACCAAAATTAAATTGTCCGATAAAACCTTGATCAAAATCGACAATATTATTCCAGCTCAGGTATATCTCGAGCAGGAATTAAATAAATTAAATCAATAAGAAATATTTCTTATATTAAATATTTTATATTATAGTTGTTGTTGCCAATACAAAGTTTATATTTGCTTGCTGTAGTTTATTGAATAAAGTATTTCAATTTAAGGAAGTAAATTATTCTTTTTTTATTAAATTTTATTTTGTGTTTAGAACTAACGTTTTCAAAATTCATCTCGATTCTCTTAATAAAAGCAAATTATTATTTTTTTTTTGTTTCGACAGCATGAATCGAACGAAACTACAGCGAATGATAGTGAGGCAAAAAACTATTATCCAAATTGTGATGTTAATGTATGGTTAAGGTCGTGCGAAAAAGAAATTATTCAACCCATTGATGGAATTACTAAAGGTAAGATTCAAATCTGTTCGCTTGAACATATGTATATAATTATAGTAAGTACATTATAGAAGTAGAGTAGGTATAAAAATAGAGTAGATAATGTTAAACTTTTCCTAATTGTTCCAATTGTTACCTTGATAGTCGTGTCACCTTTATATGTAACACGGAAAATATACAAAATCTATATTTCTTCACAGTAATTTATGTAAAGACAATTTCAAATAGTTATCTAAATATGTTATTTGACCATGTCGGTTAGAAAAAATAGCCGCGAGTTCTTTATCCATGAGATGAGAGAATGGTTTAGGTATTTATTTTTAGGATGAAATTTATTGAGAAATCTTAGGGCCAACTAACTGAGATGTCCCTGAAATTCTTAACACAATCGATCTTTACCCATGATACTATATTAGCTGAGGGTCATGTCAGTTAAACAAGAATGATTTGGAACTCCTCAACCTGAGGACAAGACTAGTCAATAAATTTATTATTATAATCAAATGTATGTGGTCAAATTCGATATCGTTGCAGATCTTAACACAACTTCATGTGTAAGGAGTGTTAGTTGGGGACTTTGCCAATAAATTAAATTTAAACTTCATAATTAATATTCAATTAATTTTCATATTTCTTGGGAGTTTTTAGAGCCATACTGTGATAATTGGGGACCACTTAAGATAGAAAAATTATCAGGAACTTTCGGAATACGTCGGACAACACTAAAGTTAAATTTATATTAATCCAACTAAACAAAAATGAAAGTTAATAAAATTTATTGTATTAAACTCAAAACAAGATAACTATATTCAAAAGCCAGACAATTATGTCATCCTCTTTGGCATAGTAGGTATTTAGGCTTTAAACAAATTGCGGCATAGTAGGCTTTAAACAAATTGCGAATTGGTGATTTTAACTTGTGCTAATTTAAAAATAATTATTTGTAGTGGGTATAGGGGCCATTATGACAAGTGTTTAGGCTTTCTTAACTCTTGTTTTCAATTAGTCATTAAACCAAATCCCTATCAAACGCATTGGTTGATTCAGATAAATACCTGAAGAGCTATCGGTGCCTTCATCAACCTTATTTGTCATAAAAAGTGCTTGCTAATCCTACCGTTGTGATTGGCACTACAAGTTTATATATGAATGGGACAATGCATTCGTTAGGGTTTTGCGTTAATAAATCATGGAAACCAAGAGTAACCAAATCTGGTGTTAGGTCAAAATTACAATAATAAAAATTAGTTAAATAAAATAATCCTAGCGATTTTGTTTTGATTCGGTTTTGAGTAATCGATACTATATTACAATCACCGAGGAGCTATTTTCTTTAGGAATTCTTGTGAATTTTATATTGACGAAAGTTAACACAGGTAGATTATTAGTGTCTTATAAAGTTTGCATTACCTCGATACATGTTTCGACCTTAATAATCAGGACTGGGTGAAGAAGACGCTATATCACATGAAATTCCGGGTTATTCTGGATAATAGCCAGATAGTGTTTTTAATCAAGGTAACGTTACCAAGACTTTGGAGGTTTGGTTTCATATAGAAATCGCATGTACATATGTGTTAACTACAATAAAATTCGAGGTTACGAAGGGGTTGGTTATACTTTGATTAAGGTATTTTCAAAATTTTTGTAGTTTGGTCACTGCAGTCTCATTAAACGAATAAATTTTTTAATACAAAAAATTCAATGTTTCATTAGTTCGAAACCAAACCTCCCAAGTCTTGGTAAATTCACCTTGATTGCTATACCATATATTGACCTGGATATTGTTCGAAATTACTATGATCACTATGATGTATTTGTTCAGATTAAATATCACGCAGGTGCGGGTGCATCTCCCTCAAAAACTTCTGATGTTATCTCAAAATATTCAGGCACGGTTGCTTTAATAACAATTTTACAAACCGATCCTGATGTGATATCATACACATAGTAACGGCTTTCAGAAGGTGAACCCCAAGTTGTGTCAATTAATGCTCTTGATGATTTATTTTCAACATGTTTCTGAAATCATTCTCAAGGTAAAGCATTGATCAGGTATCAAGCGATTGTCGCGACAATTAAGCTGATATATCGTCGTATATGATATGATTGTGCGAGTAAGTTGCAAAAATCTTTTAGAAGTAAAGATTTGAAAATCTTTTCACATGCCACAGCATTGTCTCTAATAGGAGTTATTTCGCCGGTCAAATTTAATAGATTTTGAAAGTGCGATTGCTACACAGAAAGAATCTCAGCCACATTTATTCTGAATCATCCATTTTCGCTTGTAATGGCTATGAATCTGAGATGAAAGTCCTTAGATAGTCCGAAGTCCTATTTGAGCATTTTTAGGGTTCCGAATTAGTCATTTAACATAGTTTTTGTTTGTTTTCCGAATATAGCGGTGTCAATTCAATTATCGTCGATTCAATTCGTCGAAATTCAACCTCACGGTATTTTTTGTCAAGCTTGTGATCACTACGATATCGTTTCCTCTCAATTTTCTAACGTCTAATACACTGAAAAAGTGTCGCTTTGAAATCAACACATGATCAATTTTTATTTTTGATATTCCATCATTTCATTCCCACGGTGCTTAGTGGTTTTTTTGTGAGAGGGAAAGAACGAACATGCGACGACTAAATTAAATATTATGGCCAATCTCGCCTCATAAAAAGCACTATCATTATTGGCTTTATGTATGCTGTTTTAGTACAAAATCATGTGCGATGGATGATTTAAACATCATGTGTACATAGGTATAACTGACGTTTCCTGATCGGAAAGCTGAATTCCATTTCTCCTCAATTCTGATGGCTGCTATAAGAGAGTGTATCAGCAAAACTTGATTTGTTATAAACCGATGGTTAGAGTACCAGCTGAAATAAATCAGAGGTTGGAGGGTCCCGCATTATAATAGCCTGATAATTTTATACAGTAAGGAGGACGAGCGGTAGAAAGAGGTAATGTAACGTTACACTAGTTGCGTTTTTCTGAAAACAATCTAGTTGAGTTTGCGATAGCTTTTTTCGAATTTGCCCAATTTAAAATTAATAATTTATTTTTTTTTAAATTAAATAATTTAGATTTAACAGTAGTCTATGTATAACCAAAAAGTCCCCATATAATCGGTGGCAATTTTTTCTCATCGCCCCACCGCACATCAACAATGATTTTTGACTAAAACTCTTCTCTATCAGCGTTTTGAAATGGCCAAGGTGTGCAGCTAAAATGGTATTTTGGTTATCATATAAAATGATCGGCAGAGCGACTTTGAAAAATTTACGCTCTGAGCTGGAGGCATTATCACCTTAAATACGAAAGTCAAAATACGTATAGGGATCTTTCTTGACCTTCTGAGATGCTGGGTCAACTTCGATTTGGTATCGAACCCATACATTTAATTTTTCATTTCGATTCGGGAGTCTAAATGCGTACCAGGAAAGTCTCATTGACCAACAAACCAGAGAAGCATGATCGGTTACCTTTATATATTTTACGACATCGATGTGAATTTTTGATTCATGTACGCTCGCCCGCCATCGTGTGCCTCATATATCAGGAAAACACGTATTATAATTATGGATCGACTAGAATTGTAGGGAAAGTAAACTCATTTCCGGCAGTTTTTCTCAAAAGGTTGGTAGTTAGTGTGATAACTGTGTAGAACTCATTGATAAATAGCCGATACCGCCCAAATCTGGCAGACATTGCTCTGAGCAAACAGTATTTTATTGTACTGGAAGTTCCCTCCTCAATAAAACTCATTATAAGTTTGCTACTAGCATTAGTTCAATTTACCTGAAACGTGCCCGAAGCATAGCTATGATCTAAACGGAACAAATACCTTGTACCGGATATTTGAGAACCATGAAAGTGTCGGAAGCGTTATGCTTCATCAATTATCTATCAATGAAACGAAGGTCAATTTAGTTTGTCTAGGAATTCAGAACAAGAGACAGGAACAGAAAAAATCTACTAAGAAAAATGCTTCACTATAGGAATCCAGCAAGTCACACCTAGGAATAAAAGTAAGCAAAGAAAAAAGAAGTATTTCTTAAAAAGTTTCGAACGTTGGAGGTAGTTAAAAACAAGAAGGAAGAAATTTAGAAAACACGGAGAACTGAAGAAAATTATTATTCTAAGAGACTTATCCCTCAGAAACGCAAAAGATGGAAAGAAGATGCGAAACCTCGAAAGATATGTTTAACAACACATAAATAATAAAAAACCCTGCATACTTAATTCATGAAAGTTTTTTCCACCAAACTCCTTCAATCAACACATAGCTTTAAAGGTAATCTGCGAGTTTGGACGAATCTGGTGATGCTTACGGGATGCATGGCAGAAATGTTTCTGTAGCCCGCTTAGCCCAGCAATGTGACTGTCTTGCCAACCATATCAGAAAATAGTTATTCATCACCTCATCCTATTGAGTGATGAAAATGAACTGTTGCATAAAATATTCGTAAGTTTCCTTTTTTCGACGGAGAGGAGTTACGACCATCAGAACGAGCCTGTCAGATTGAAAACGCGAAGTAGTATGTATTGTCTAAAAATAAATATTTATTTTTCAGCAGCGTTCAAAAATGCTCTTTACTTTGTTTCTATTGATGATTTTTTAAATTTTTCCCCACTTTTTTCATCGTGAACAGTAAAATAAAAGATTAAGGGGTACATCATCTATCCGGTTGCAATTTAATTATTTGCGATCAGAAATATGGTTACTAGATTTATTTTGCCATGCCAATTCTTACATCTGTTTTAAATTTAAATTAGTTTTAAATTTGTTGTAAGTAGAAATACAAAAAGACTGCTACGCGTTTTCCGAGGTCGCACTCTTTTTATGTATTTGTACTTAACAATCGCAAAAAAAATTTAAATTTAAAAAAGATGTAAGAATTGGCTTGGCAAAATAAATCTAGTAACCATATTTCTAATCGCAATTAATTATCTTGCGACCGGATAGAGGATATACCCCATATACCCCTAAGAATAATATTCAGTTTTCAACGAATAGTGAGCGAATAATGAAAAAAAAACTGAAAAAACAAAGAGATCGATGTTTTGAATAGATCACAGGTGGGATGTTGTACATAACATCCCTTTTTTTGATACTATCGAAATTTATATCTCTTTCATCACTAATAAAATTTAACGTTTTTCCATTTTTCAATTACGTTGTTTCTAATGCGATCTCTGCCTAATCGAAGAAAACATTATGTCGTTCTACTCTTATTCCATCACCTACGTATTTTATGAGCGATACTTTATCGAAAAACAAAAGAGAGATAAATAAACAATTTATTCTAGTAGCGTGCGATCGCGATATTGAAAGCAAAATTGAAAAGCGAAATGGAAAAAGAGATATAATATTCGATAAATATCGAAAAAGTGATGTTACAACATCCCACCCCTGAAATTATATTTTTCTACTGTCTGCTCCTTGCTAAACGAATAGTTGGCGAATACTTTTAAAATTTGTATTTTACTGCGAGTTCATACGACGGATAAAAATCTCGGATTTTACTATCTCATAACCAATTACATCACGTAAATTATACAACGGACACGCCTCTTTTCATATAAAAAAGTTGAAAATATTGAAAAAAAAAATCTGGGATAGAAAAATCCGAGATTTTTATCTGTCGTATGAACTCGCAGTTAGAGTAAAATTTTTTCCATGCGGCAATTGATTTTATTATCCAATTTATTTTGTTTCCGAGAACTAAAACAAAATTGTATTCTCTTCTTTTGTTTTAATTTTCATATTTGTTTGAATGGGTAATCGAATATCCCACTACAGTGAGAATAGAGAATACATTGTTTTGTTTTCTATTCTATGCAAGATGAATATAATCAGTAAAACTTTGCTTTCTATTCACTATTCGAGACGATCAGTAGTACAAATTATTTGTTCGATCAGGAAGGAAAGAATAATATATTTTGTAGAGCGAATTTTAGAACCCTGTTTTTCAGGAAAGCAGATATTTACTAAACTTAGTGTACGAGTGACACAATTTTTTACTGTACAAAACATATGCGTGTTTTTGTACTTTCAGCCTTAAGGAGGGGCGTTTCGGATCTAGTAGATAATCGCAATTACTAAAAGTATTTTTTATAATTACAGGCACCATACCAAAATGGATAAATGGTTCTCTATTACGAAATGGTCCAGGGAATTTAAAAGTTGGTGATATGGAATACAAACATTTATTTGATAGTTCAGCACTGTTACATCGGTTCGGGATCAAAGATGGCAAAGTTACGTATCAGTGTAGATTTTTACAGTCGGAAATTTATAAAGTAAATCAAGCCGCCCAAAGAATAGTTTTATCCGAGTTTGGGACAAGCGCTGTACCTGATCCGTGTCAAAGCATTTTTTCTAAAATTTCATCGCTGTTTACACCAGGTGAAAATGTAACCGACAATGCGTTGATTTCAATTTATCCATTCGGTGATGAATATTTTACATACACGGAGACCCCTGTAATTCACCAGTAAGTTCAACAAATAAGCTATAATTTCACTGTATATTGAGATAGGATTTTCATGTATTTTCAGAATCAACCCGGTAACATTGGAAACTGGGAAAAGACTTAATTTATATAAAAGTCTAGGTATTGTTCATCATACGGCCCATGTACATATTCTTCCAAACGGAAAAATTTATAATTTAGGCATGATTATTAAGAAAACAGGACCCCATTACGTAATTATAGAGTTTCTAAATGATTCCGCCCGAATTGAGCAAGGTAAAATTATTGCTACGCTACCGATACGATGGAAATTTCATCCAGGCTACATGCATTCGTTTGGAATTACCGATAATTATTTTGTTATCGTTGAACAACCAATGACTGTATCAGTAGGGACCATGATCCATGGCCGCTTAACTAATAAGCCAATGAGCACCGCACTTAAATGGTTCGGGGAAGAACAAACGCATATTTATTTAATCGATCGAAAAACAGGAGAACTCAAGTATACATTTTATACGGAGGCATTCTTTTATCTGCACATAATAAATCAGTATGAGGAAGATGATCATGTGGTCTTGGACATATGTTGCTATAGGAATCCAGAAATGTTAAATTGCATGTATATCGAGACAATGAGAAAAATGTCTTCAAATCCAAATTACGCTAAATTATTTCGTGGACGTCCATTGCGATTTGTGATGCCACTGGTAGATTCTAAATTGGGCCAGAAATCGAAATTACTTAAATTTAATAAGGAAGGACTTAAGGAAGAACTGGAAGAACTTAATAATAATAACAATAGTAGTATTTGCGACCCAGAAAACATAATATCTATGAGGCAGCCGGGTCCAAACAAAAACTTACTTACCAAAAATTTAGTGACGTTGAAAAATACCAAGGCGGAGGCTTACAATTTGGGTGGTAAAAAGATTTTTTGTAAGCCGGAACTACTGTGTGGGCTAGGATGTGAAACACCGCGCATTAATTATGACACTTACGTTGGTAAGAAATTTTTTATTTTCTACAGACCAACGACTTAATATGTTGTTATTTTATATTTTCAGGCAAACCATACCGATACTTTTATGCAATAAGTTCTGATGTTGACGCAGAAAATCCTGGCACGGTAAAAGTGTTTATCCTATCTCACCAACAAGTATATTTATCCTAAAAAATTTTGTTTCACCGATATAGATAATCAAAATTGACGTGCACAATAAAACAACCCTTACGTGGAGCGAGAAAAATGTTTATCCAAGCGAACCAATTTTTGTACCACAACCAAATGGCATAGCCGAAGACGATGGTGTGGTTCTGTCCGCAATGGTATGGGGCAATGGTGAAGAAAATCGAGTTGGACTAATTGTACTTTGTGCCAAAACATGGCAGGAACTTGGACGATGTGAATTCGAAACTTATGGGCCAACGCCAAAATGTCTACATGGGTGGTTTGCTCCTGCCAAAGAACAACCTTCGTAATATCACTATCTTCGGGTTACCAACAATTTTTTATTTAATTTTTTTTTTTTATAAATATGAATCACTTAACTAAATGTTGACATATCCAAGTATAAATAAACACGTACATAATTTGTGTAAACACAAATCACTGTTTTTTGTTGTTGCTAATACTCCAATTATTATTATTTACATTGTCAATCGATCGAAAATCGAATATAATTACCTTGGTGCTATTTGACTGTTATTTTTAGAAATAGCTTGTTTAAACACTGTAATTTCGATTTATCTGCCACAAAAAATCTATACGTCATCTCATACGTCTCTATTTTTTTATTCGTTGCCTAACAATATTCCTATTATTAGGGAATTATTCAAAATTTTCTACTTGTTTATGTGTCGTTGGGGAGTAATTCGGTTTAATTTAATTTGACTATCATTATTTCCCAAACAAAATATTTTATATTACACCCTTTCTAAAAATTCATTGATAAAGAATAGTTTACAATCTGAGTCAATGTACGCAATTAATTAAATATTTATATGTAGACGTACGTAAACTATCGCCGCTATAAATCAAGGTTCTTACATAGTGATTGAAAGGTTATTGCAAGTATCAGTGATTTCCATTTTATAATTTTATTATTAAACAATATCAAGCCTAAGAATTGGAAGCATAATCATTAGTAGGTACATCTAGACAAAAGACGCGCCGAACTAATTAAGTTTTTATGTCGAGATGAGGTTACCAAGACGCTGCAGTGGCCAAACTACATACAAAATATAAGCACAATGCCTTAGCGAACTATTAAGTTTCGCTACGCATTTGTCAACCCCTTCGTAACCTCGAATTTCATTGTATTTAACGCAGACATGCGATTTCTATATGAAATTCTGGGTTATTCTGGGTGATAGCCAGATATTACTTTTACATCGAGGAAATTTGATAATTCGCTAAGACATTGTGATTATAACGGGTGATTTTTTAAGAGCTTGAGAACTTTTTTTTAAAAAAAACGCATAAAATTTGCAAAATCTCATCGGTTCTTTATTTGAAACGTTAGATTGGTCCATGACATTTACTTTTTGAAGATAATTTCATTTAAATGTTGACCGCGGCTGCGTCTTAAGTGGTCCATTCGGAAAGTCCAATTTTGGGCAACTTTTTCGAGCATTTCGGCCGGAATAGCCCGAATTTCTTCGGAAATGTTGTCTTCCAAAACTGGAATAGTTGCTGGCTTATTTCTGTAGACTTTAGACTTGACGTAGCCCCACAAAAAATAGTCTAAAGGCGTCAAATCGCATGATCTTGGTGGCCAACTTACCGGGCCATTTCTTGAGATGAATTGTTCTCCGAAGTTTTCCCTCAAAATGGCCATAGAATCGCGAGCTGTGTGGCATGTAGCGCCATCTTGTTGAAACCACATGTCAACTAAGTTCAGTTCTTCCATTTTTGGCAACAAAAAGTTTGTTAGCATCGAACGATAGCGATCGCCATTCACCGTAACGTTGCGTCCAACAGCATCTTTGAAAAAATACGGTCCAATGATTCCACCAGCGTACAAACCACACCAAACAGTGCATTTTTCGGGATGCATGGGCAGTTCTTGAACGGCTTCTGGTTGCTCTTCACTCCAAATGCGGCAATTTTGCTTATTTACGTAGCCATTCAACCAGAAATGAGCCTCATCGCTGAACAAAATTTGTCGATAAAAAAGCGGATTTTCTGCCAACTTTTCTAGGGCCCATTCACTGAAAATTCGACGTTGTGGCAGATCGTTCGGCTTCAGTTCTTGCAGGAGCTGTATTTTATACGGTTTTACACCAAGATCTTTGCGTAAAATCTTCCATGTCGTCGAATAACACAAACCCAATTGCTGCGAACGGCGACGAATCGACATTTCACGGTCTTCAGCAACACTCTCAGAAACAGACGCAATATTCTCTTCTGTACGCACTGTACGCATTCGTGTGGTTGGTTTAATGTCCAATAAAGTAAACTGAGTGCGAAACTTGGTCACAATCGCATTAATTGTTTGCTCACTTGGTCGATTATGTAGACCATAAATCGGACGTAAATCGCGAAACACTTTTCGAACCGAACACTGATTTTTGTAATATAATTCAATTATTTGCAAGCGTTGCTCGTTAGTAAGTCTATTCATTATGAAATGTCAAAGCATACTGAGCATCTTTCTCTTTGACACCTTGTCTGAAATCCCGCGTGATCTGTCAAATACTAATGCATGAAAATCCTAACCACAAAAAAATCACCCGTTACTTTGTATGTAAGTTCAAAGAATTTGCAATATTTTTGTAGTATTGTAACAGTAGTCTGATGAGACGACCAAATTTTTTAATTTAAAGAATTTAATGTTTCATTAGTTCGAAACCAAAATTTTAAAAATCCTGAAATTAGAATAATAATTTCTACAACTCTACGTGGAGTTGGGGCCGTTTGCCCGACTTTAAAAATCCCAAAATCAAAATCCCGACTTTCATAAACCCGATTTTCAAAATCCCGATTTTCAAAAACCCGATTTTCAAAAGTCCGATTTGTTAAAACCATTTATGAATTCGGGCGAAATTTTTCTAATGTTTTTGCAAATTTTTTTATAATTTATAAATAGAAAGTCTTTAATTAAAGCGTATTCAAAGGTATCTTGTAATTTGCTAAAACTGTTACAATACTTATGGGGGTGTACTACGAAATCCCGGTTTTCATACATTTTAGTGAAGGAAAATTTTATCAAGCAAATTCATTAATGTTTGATAAAAAGAATTACGAAATATTCCTTAAAACAAATTAAAAAAATTATATTAGCCATTTTCTAGAAATTTATCGCAAACCCAAATCATTTAAGAGTCCCATTTTCCCACATGACAAATTTTAAAAATTCAAACCGGGATTTCCTAAAAATCGGGATTTTTTTTATACAAAACCGGAATTTTGAAAACCGGAATTTTGTAAACCGGTAATTTGAAAACCGGGATTTTGAAAACCGGGATTTTGAAAACTGGGATTTCGTTACACACCCTACTTATTTATTAATGACTGTACCATACACAAATTCGTTAGTGGGAGAGTTATTGGTATGTTTGTAAGGGAACGGTTCGGTATTCCAAAAAAAAGTTTTCTAGAATCACAACAAGGTTTAATCAATCTGGTAAACAATCCGCCGTTCCACACTTGCATTCTTTTGGCGTGATTCTTTTTACGTTCCCTTCCGCTTCACCTACAAACTGTTGTTAGTTTGTGGGGGAAGGAAACGAGGAAAGAATCACAACGAAAGAATCAAAGTGTGGAATGGGCGAATGAGCATCATGTTTGAGTAATAGTTTTTAAATTTAATTAATTGAATAATTATTAATTAAATTTAATAATAATAATCTCAATCAATTAGAATTGTTGCGAAATGCTGCATATATTATTAAACTATGAAAATAATGGAGTTTTGTATATGGATTTTTTTTTAAATAAATAAATTTTGTCAATTGGAATTAAGTATTTTGATTTTTATGTTATAAAATACTATAAAATAGAATATTATATTTTTGTTAATAAACCTCTTAACATATTTTATAACGAATCTTTTTAACGAGAGCTTCTCAGTCTCTATAATGTAACTGCCTGTAAATATTAGGTTTTAATTAAAAAGTAAATGTGTAATATTTTTTTTTTTGAAGGAATTATCATTTATTAAAAAACAATAAAATTAAAAAAAACATGTTTTCCAAGTACACTTAGGATAATTCACTTCTCGCTGCATTGAAAACATTGCATACACTCTTTTGGCAGGTTCCACAAGATTGTTTTTGCATTCTTGATTTCGCATATGACGAACTTGGTTCGCAACTTCGTCGCCGATGTCTTGTACATGTCTCAATATTTTTGATATTGCTTGGCGACTCCCGGTTTGAAGTTTTGGATTATTGGCCCGTTTTTTTATCAATGGTGTAATTAATTCCTCACCAAGAGCCCTTAGAAACAAATTTCTTTTATTTGATTTTTTTGAATTCCAATTTAGGAAGTTTTTTCCACCATATAACGTATGCTGCGATATTTGATACATTTAGAAGATTCATAAAAAATGAAAAAGCCCATCGGTTTGTCTTTCTCTTTATCATGTATTCATGAACCATCTGATCAAGGGTATCGACACCTGACTTTGTTTCATTATAATATTTATTTATAGCTGATATTAGATGATAAAATAAAACAGCCTTCCCAGGTTTAGAAACATGTGATGCTATTGTAAATGCCTTTTTGAATCCAAATAATGTTGATCCTGTCTCTCTCGTGTTAATTGGTACAAATTCTAACCAATGTTAATCCATTCTATAATAACCTTTCTGCCAATTCAAGACTGGTAAAGTAGTTATCCATTGTAATATTCCGATTTGTTCGAAAAAAATGGCGTGCAGAAACGTTCAACCATATTTTGCGCTTTGGTATTGCCTTCCTTGCCTGTATATGGTATGCCCATTAGTGGATATGCAGTTTTGGAATCGCAAATCCACCAAATTTGTATGCCGTACTTATCCGGTTTACTTTGCATGTACTGAATAAATGAGCAACGAGCTCTGCAGTTACAGAGGCATCAGTTGCTCATGAACTGTCAAATTTTCTGGTGGTATGGAATAGTTGCCCAGATTTTTATTTATGGCTTCCCATACATCACGAATGAGGCAGAGCTTATCTGCCTTTCGTCTTTCACTTCTCGTTCATTTCATCGAAACGTAAGAAGCTCAGTGTATTCTCAAAACGAGTAAGACCCATGGTGGCTTTAAAAATTGGCAATCCGTACAACGGATCCCAGAAACTTCTGTAATTCTTGCTGTTCCATTTTAAATGTCCAGCAGTAATCGACAGACCCATAAACGCATATAACTCTTCCTCATCCAAATCCTGCCATTTTTTATTTACACCTAACACGTTTTTTGCATCTGCGTTGGTGTACTTTACTATAATTTGGCAAACTGAATCAGTTTGAAACAATCCACTGGGTTTTCAATTTTATATCCGGGTGAAAGAATCACCTTGCCTACAGCTCCACGTATGATGTTATGATCACCTGTTCTTGCCTGAACAAACGGAATCTTATTTCATATTGAACTATCTCTACCGATAAAATTTGGAGCAGGAACTGATAATTCATCTTCAGCATCAGAGTGGTCTATTTCATCCTCAACTTCAGATGCCTCGAAAATAATTTCCTCTTCGGAATCACTCACATGCACGTTCAAATCATTTTGTGGTTCTGCAATAGCGATTGCATCCTCTTCATCACTTTCGTCTAAAATTTCCAATTCTAAAATTTCAGCTATAGTTAGAGCTCTGTTTAACATTTTCTGTAATACATGAAACAAATAAATATAATATGACCACTTCATCTTGCACACGCAACGAATTCCTACACTCACTTCACTAAATGATATAGACTGAATTAAAACATTCGCTATTCAAAACAATTATGCATCCACTATTAGCTTGTTGCACCTTATTATTTAACTTATATTAAATAATCATAGAGACTAACACACTCTGTTTAAGAATTTATGTAAAAAAAAGTAACGGGATTATTTTACAAATTTATTTTTTACTCTTTTTGTTGTAAAATTACCGGTAAATTGAGATTAGAGAGAACATTCATGCGCAAAGAAAAGTGTGTTAGAAATGTATACTACAATTTAAAAAAATAGAGACTCTCAGTATCTTGTTTTAGGGTTGGGATTTTAGAAATTTAGGTCATTTGGAATTTTTTCTTTTGGATAACCGAACCATTCCCGTAACATGGTTAAAAAAGATTTAAATGCACCAGATGTTTTGG
The DNA here is from genome assembly GCA_932526605.1 of Nephrotoma flavescens. NCBI lineage: Eukaryota > Metazoa > Arthropoda > Insecta > Diptera > Tipulidae > Nephrotoma > Nephrotoma flavescens. The sequence continues at coordinate 107,905,662 of OW052220.1, read as the reverse complement.
TATGACCGTAACAGATGACGCAATAGTGGGAATAGCCTTACAGGCAACTTTAAAAACTTTTAAAATATTTTTACGACTAACTAAATAAATTTTTTTTTTAAATAATGTTGGAAAATTATGAAAAGCAATAAAAAAATCAAAACAAGAATCTGTACTATTGTTGTTACTACCCAACCCACTATTGCGTAGTCAAAATGACATTTGACATTATGATAATATGGGGTGATTGTGACATTATGATAATATGGGGTGTGTTTTCTGACATTAGTATTTTGTAAACCGTATTATCGATACAGTCTATGGACTTCCAATTGTGGCAAAATAAATTTTATTAAATATGTAAAAAAGTGTTGTTTAGTAAAGAAATTTGGTGTCAAATATTTTAATTTTTAAAACTATAAAAAAATATTAAATAAGAGGCCTATTAAAAATAAAAATAAAGCAAAAAAATTATTATAAAAGGAGAAAAATGAATACCTCATTGCATTGGTCAAAACGAACATAAATAAAGGCAAGCTGATTATTGATGGTTACGCTTACATCTCGAAAAGTGATGGTGTTGTGATCAACGGAAAACGCTATTGTGTAAAGCAAAAGCAACCACAACACTAGAAGAAGGAAAACATGAATTAAAAAAGGAGCCATCAGATCATAATCACGGTCCAGGGGCTTCCGAAAAACATGTTTTTAAGGCAAATGAAACTGTAAAAACTTTTGCAGAAGTATTAGGGTTGAGACCTACCCAAATAATAAGAGAAAGTATTGTTGAATACGATTGTGGATTATATTTGCCTTCAAACGGAGCACAAAAACAAAAAATTGCTCGAGTGAGGGCCACAACACTGAACGAGCCGGAAAGTTTAATTGAAATTTCCATTCCGGAAACGTTAAAGTTTATTGACGAAGAGACTCTTTACTCTCTTTGTATTGTCTGAGAAAGATTTTGGAGAGAATAAAAATATTTTATTAGGGACAAAAACATCTTTGATGTTGCTAGTTGAGGCTGAATGCTTTCCCATGGACGGCACATCCGAGGTTGTACCGTCTATATAATAAGACAGTTATTCTTGATCCATGGTAAAATTGGCGACCAGATAGTGCCATTATTATTTTGTATAATGAGCTCAAAAACAACAGGTACTTACTCGGAGATGTTCTATGACCTTTGTAAAATTGCTTGTGATTGGAACATCTCGTTAAATCCAAAGAGAATTGTGTCAGATTTTGAAAAAACAAGCTACTGCAGCTCAAACATATTTCCGTTGGTTGAATACAAATGATGCTTTTTTAATTTGGACCAAATATTATGGAGAAAAGTACAATCCGAACACCTTCATGTTAAATTTCGAAACGAACAATCTTTTAACATGCAAATTCGCATGTTGAAAAGCTTAGCATTCGTACCTGCTGAAGAGGTTTCCGAGTATTTTGACGAATAGCTAAATGGTTCCAAACATATTATATAAGGTGTGTTCATGGATACCAAGGAAGAGCCCAATACAGTCCAGAGTTCTGGGAATGCCCGACTATAAATAGTAATCGGAAGACCTCATGTTGGGGTCTATAAGGTAATCGAAGAATTGGCAAACGAGATGAAGATATGCAAAATACGCATTGAGAAATTCAAAGCAGGTGAACGCGTCTTACTAAAAAAAATATGGAAACAAACAGCAAAATTTTAAATAATGTGGTAAATACAAACAATACTGATAAAGTTAATTATTTAAAAAATGTTACCCATGCTATAAAGTTACAATTTATTTATTTTATCATTAAATATTTCATCAAAAACCCAAACGTTCTTTTCAGGAAAACCAAAAATATATTTTTTTCACTACTAGTCGTAGAAGGCATCATTATCCTAGAGTCTACACTCCTAGTGTTCAGTCCGACCAAAATGATAAAAATTATCATGATATATTGTATCAGGTTTTGTCATAAAGCGCACTCATGTATCACAAAAAAAACCAAAAATATTTTCGATTCTGGCTGTCAAAATTTATACATTTTATTTCTAATGTTATTGCGCTATGATTTTATATGGACAGGAACAACATTTTGTTCAACTTTAATGTTATTTCGTATTAACAATAATACATTAAAAACAATGTAGTTCAAATCAGTGTCTGGAGTAAACTCAAAAAATATATTGTCTGTGTATGATTTGTGTGTGTAGTTTCTTTTCTGTGTTTTTGTTCAATCTTCAATGTCCGCTTCATTTCCTCTGATGGCGGCCGCGTGAAATGTGTCTCGACTCGAGCCTCAGCTCAAGTTAAAAATGAGTGATATAATACAAATTGTTGTTGTAAATTATTGTTGTTGTTGTAATGAAAATGTTGTTGTACCGCCTTTTTGATATCACACATTTTTAAGTTTTAACTTTGTTGGCTCGGCTCGAGATTCGAGAGACATTTCATGCGGCCGCCTTGAATGATTGATTAGGTACGACGTTGTGTGGTTAAAATTATTCGTGTATTCAAGAATTTTGCGAGAAAATATGATCACTTTGGACGGCAGTCCAAACGAGTGACGAAAGCACCTACTGTGCTGGAAGTCGAACGAAGTATATTATACAGCAAGTTTCGAACTTTTTCCCTTTGAGGCCACCTGGATCATGTTATATACCATTGGAAAGGTCTTGAAAAATAAACCTAAATAATGTATAAAAGCATGAATTATAAAATGTATAAAAGCATGATCTTCCGAAAATTGCCCCAAAAAAGCAGTTTTTTGATGATTTTTTTTTGGTTTTTATAAACGGTAAATGACATTTTATTTTGTATTTTTGTATTTAATTTGTAAAATCTAATTAATAAAAAGTGCAAAATAAGTTCCATAATCCTTATATTTTGTAAATTTCTCTCAAAAATCAGTGTGTATGATCATTTTCGTTACTAACTGTATGTTGCTAATACTTAAATTTTGGTTCGATGTGCACTTTTTTAAGCCGAACTTCTAGGAGGCCCTACATGGTGGACCGATCGACCTGTTTCCGTTACATTGAATTGGTTGCTGTGTTTATTTAAACAAATACAGCATCATAGAGTAAATAGAATCAAAATGGTTTGATTGATTGATTGATTGATTGCAATGTTAAACCAGGCAATTTAGCGAGACTCCCACATGACGCCGGGCCCACCATACACCTTTTTACATTTAACAAGATGGAAGGATAGGATAGGTATGTTAAATATGACCGAATCGACCCGGTTACAGACACCTAAGGCTGCGGGCCAATAGTCGGGTAAAAGTCAATTTTAAGTAAAAATTTCGGTAAATTAATTTATTTTTCAAAAACTCTATGGCAAACTGATCTAAAAATCTGTTCTAAATCCGATTTTTACCATAGTAAACGATTTACCCAACTATTGGCCCGCAGCCTAAGTAGTCAATAGTTAGTAAATTGTTAGTTAAAAATATAATGTAAGGCGGTTAGCACAAGACAGCACAATTATTTTTTATTTTTTTTATTTTGCAATAAATATTCAGAAATCAGCATCCTAAAAGAGATTTATAATTAATTAAGTTGCTCTCTTAATGGTAAACTTCCTGAAATAAAACGTCATTATTATTAGATTAATTATTTAGAACCGTACGATATAATTAAATAAAATTAATGTAATGTAATGATTAGTATTAACTAAATTAATTTGGTTCTCTTACAATAAGTTAAATCAAAATAAAATAAATCGCATCCAGAAATCATCAAATATTGTAATATCAAAGCAGGAAAGGAACGCATAACTTTTCTATCTTCAACGGATAGAATCTTTGTGAATCTGTTGCTTGTCCTTGCCATCGCTAAGCTAAGTTAGTACAAATATTTCAAATTATCAAAATAATAAAAAACAATGACTAACCCAAATCTGGCTCCAAAAACAGCTAATCTGGAATCTGTAACGATCAATAATCAATAATGGATGTTTGGCTCAATTTTAGAATCCCCTTTACCTAAACAAATTAAACCCGAATTAAATAAAACTATTAAAGTATTTAGGAATCTGTAGCATGATAGAATTAATAATAAGCACAACTGTAGGATCCAGTCGATATTTCAACGCTTGGTTTATAAAATAAATGAGTTAGTAAATATTAAAATAAGGCATTCGAAACAAGCTATGGTCGTCAACTATTGTATATATCAATAAATTTTCAAAGGTATTAAATAAATTATAAATCATAAAACCTATAACCTATAACAAGCTAACCAAAACCTTTACCAATTCACAGTCTCCCTCCCGAACAACCTACAAAATAATTTAATTAAATTAATGCCATATCCCAAAAAAAACTATCTAAGTACAGCAATATTTAACTGCATTTCGAATTTACTCTGTAGCTTCCAAGCTATATATCTGTAATTTCAAAAAATCATATATCCGCTAAAAAATAAAATTAAAATTCATTAGTAAATCCAATAACTATTGAATGAAGATTATTCTAATCTTATCTGCGGTTCTGACTTTTGAATTAAAGTTTTATTTTTAATTAGAAAGTACAACTACTTCAAAGATCTTCTGTAATTAAAAATCTTCATTATAATTATTGTATTAAATTAGCTTAATTCGGTGATAACTCTAAATTGCTAATAAAATAAAAATATAATAAATATATTAATTTATTACTCAAACGGTGAATACTTCGATGATAGAATATTACTTAAAATTAGCCAATCTCCGAATTAAACTGTGGAAGGTAACATTTTTATGAATAATCATAGTAAAATGTACCAACAAAAATGTGTTATGTTTATCCAGGAGTACTCGATACTCTTTCTTTTAGAATAAAGAACCAAACCAACTGCAACACAAGAGTTAATTCCGAAACGATCCATTTATTGGCTCGAATGCTCTCTCTGTGAAACCTCTACTATCCCCCAAGTGATCCCCCACCAACATCACCAATGAACAAAATCCATGCTTTACAAAGCCGTGATTAATCTATAACAAATCACACACGTACCGTTTAATCATATAGCTCAAAAATTTTAGCGTACGACCGATCATCCTAAAATTTCAAAAATGATTCCGCTCTCGGGAAATTGACGGCAATCTTCAATAAAAACATCTATAATATTCAGCAAAGAGATTAATTTGGACATACCAATCAAAAATACAGAGAAGGGTTCTATGTAAATCTGCAAATTTGCATACATTATTAACAATTGATAACTACATCAAATCCTAGACAAAACAATTTAAAATAGCCAAAAATACCTTGGAAATATAGATAACAATAGAGCATATTTTATGAATACAACCTTCCGTAAGTTGAGAAACATAATGTTCAATGAACAACCAACACAAACCGTAGACACCGACCTACTACTCATAATGAACGAAGTCTATTCAAAGTACTCTAATATTAAAGAAAATTTATTGCAAAATAGTTCCACCATATCCTCGCCGCCACTGTGTATATTGATCACACAAAAACCCAATGCAAAATTTACTTTTAAATTAAATCTGTAAGAATCAAAATAAATCCAGGTTTGTTAAAAAATTATATTTTAAGGACTTTTAACCATGCGGTTTCCCTCGTTTTAAATTAGATTTAAAGTTCACAATGAGTGTTGCTTTAATAAAAATATATAGCTCGCCTTCGATATTAATGACAAAGATATAGTTGATACAATGATTCATGAATTATTTTTCAAGAAAATATTTAAAAAGCCACATGACCAAGTGGAAAATGTAGTAAGTGCGCAGTAACTCTTATTTCATCACTATAATGACGGTAACTCGTTGTAAAATAATGGGCAGTAATGGGCAAAGCGATCTTCGACGATCTCAGCAAGCGTATTCTGTCAACACAGTTGGCTTTTGAATAATTATCTTATTATAAAACCTTCTGAAGTTAAATTGGTTGTTATGTCAAATTCAATTAATCGGGCACTAATTTAATTTTCATATTTCAATCATATTGTCTAAATTCATCGAGAGAGTTTATGATACGATTTGAAATAAGAATAAGCTACCGTGAATTTTTGCTGTTTAAACATGTTTTGAGGAGTAGTCGGTAGTATTAGGATGTGCTTAGAACAAATGAATATTATTTATTATTACTCCAGCTTATTAATAACTTATAGGTGTCTAGTTTAATTTTCTGTCATAGATGAAACTCAGACACTTCGGTCTATTTGTACTGGTCAAGCTGATTCCATTTCACTGCAACCCATTCAAACTTGCCTTATTTTAAAATCAACCATAGAGGGATTAACAACTAATTTGGGTTGAAAATAGCTCAAAATAAGTTATTAATGTAAAATAAAAATCAAGAACATTTTCATATTGCTGTGTTTATTTCACAGCTATGACAAATATAGCTCCCATATAACTGCTACATCAACAGAGTTAGATCATATTACTATTATTATAAACAGTAAACTTTAATGTGCGACTGTTTGACAAAATTGAAAATAAATTTAAAATTTCATATCGAGATTTAAAATATCAAAAATATGGGTCCCATTTAAAACGCGATATTTTAAAACGCGAATTATCAAAACGCGATATATTAAAACGCGATATTTCAAAACACGATACGGTACAAAACGCGATATGGTACAAAACGCGATATTTCAAAATGCGATATTTCAAAACGCGATACAGTACAAAACGCGCGGATATGGTACAAAACGCGATATGGTACAAAACGCGATATTTCAAAACGCGATATGGTACAAAACGGGATATGGTACAAAACGGGAGTTTTTGGATCGGGTTATATCAGGCGGGTGAAGGGTAAATTTAATTTCAGTTTATAGGAATTTAAAAATCGATAGGAACGATAGTATATATTATCGGTATCAGGTGGATCGCTGCGCTCCCGCCGCTTCGCAACGCACATTCTGTACCATATCTCGTTTTGAAATATCGCGTTTTGAAATATCGCGTTTTGTACCGTATCGCGTTTTGTACCATATCGCGTTTTGAAATATCGCGTTTCGAAATATCACGTTTTGCACCATATCGCGTTTTGAAACATCGCATTTGAAATATTGCATTTTGTACCATATCTCGTTTTGTCATATCTTGTTTTGAAATATCGCATTTTGAAATATCGCGTTTCGAGCGGATCCGCAAAAATATATATACATGTATTTAAAAGCCAAACACCATTGTTTAAAATATACATATTTTACTACTAAACGAAATTTGAATTATTTTCTTGCAATTGCTGTACTTTTAGTTTCTCGCTCATAAAAGTTCGTCCCGTTTATGTACGCAAAACTAATACTATCAGAGCTTCATAGTAATCAATACAATACACAAAGAGCATAATAACAAAATAAAACAAAAACAAGTATGTATATAATATTACATAATTATATCGTTTAGATGAAGAAGAACAAAAAAAGGTTTAGCTTGGACACATTCTTGGGCTTTTAAATATCGACATCAAAACAGAATTTTTTTCTGAGTACCATACAGCCTTAATGAAAATTTAAATTTTGGGTATTAGTCAACAGTATGATGTTAGAGTAGTTTTTGTCTCAACCTTTGCCGGCGCAAAGTTTTAGGACGATGTAATTGGTATCTCATGGCGGGAATGGCCCACATATAGCCACTTTGAGAACACGCTGTATATCTAGATGAAAGTTGAGATTTTGGGTATTGGTCATTGATCTCACTATAATTTTCGAGTAGTTCTGGTCTCAACCTTTGCCGGTGCAAAATTTTAGGAGTATGTAATTGGTATCTCATGGCGGGAATGGCCCACATACAGTCACTTTGAGAACACCATCTATATCTTAATGGAACTTGAGAATTTGGGTATTGGTCATTGGTCTCACTATGATTTCTGAGTAGTTCTGGTGTCGACATTTGCCGGTGCAAAGTTTTAGGACGATGTAATTGGTGTCTCATGGTGAGAGTGGCCCATATATAGCCACTTTGAGAACACAGAACAAGGTTGTGACCATCGTTTTTATGTTCATTCGCCCACTGTAGTCGCTTTTCTATGTATTTTTGTGTTACCAGTGGTTTCACCAAAGTATTTCCATATGCGCAGCCATGTTCTTTTGTATGGTTGTTTTTAGTTTTTTGCCACAGCTCCTTTTTTGTAGTGGTTCAGATTCTGTTTCTGTCTGGCAAATCGTCAACATTTTTATACATTGAATAATGTGTAATCCTCTTCTGTACAAATGTTATCGACTTTTTTATATAATTAGCTGCACTTGCAACCAACATTTTTGGTCCTTTCGTATGTGCACTTAATAACACCGCTTCAAATCGCTTTTATAAATCGCACTCATTTCTTTCATATATGGTTATCCGCAACAGTTGCAGTTAAACTAATGATTGTTTTGAAGCGTCCAAGAGGAATCAATAGAAAACCGATGTAAGCCCCGCCCATATTTGTTCCTATAGTTTTAAGTACAGTTATGACACGCTCTTGTTGAATGTACTGTAATTAAAACATATCATACGTCGGCATTTCCCATGATACTGAATATAACATTTATAGTAGTTAATTGTAACATTATTATAGAAAAGTTGCATTATGCGTAATCGCTTTTTAACTAGGTGGACCTTAGTTGTTCAATTGAACAGTACAGCTTTTTGGAAATAACTATAATAATGTGAAAATACCAACTTTTATTAGTGAACGCATCACACCCGATCAAACAAATCAGCATACTGATAGGACCAGAGCTGATGATTGGATTGATTAGGTTTATTCAATATTAATTGCGAATAATCATAGATTAAATTAAAAGACTTGTCGTTGTCGCAATCAGAAGAAAATTTTTTAATTAAATGAGGGTACCAATATTTCTGGAAGGCTATAATACACCAAATATGATTGAATGTTGTTTGCTTTAAAGTGATTTCTCATATAGAAGGGCTCATAAATATATTTTTACAAAAACCATTTAGCTCCGATAGGTACATCTATAAATAATTTAATCTTTGGTATAGAAAACAACGGAGAAACATCGTAAAAAATTATTTAGTTTGAATTAATTGACTTTAACTAACTACGAGTACTAAGCCGATCAAATATGCTGTACGAGGTATAACAATAAATCAGATAAACATTCAAATTATTGATATAATGTTTATCTAGTGTAAACTTTTCGAGCTTTTCCTGAACAAAATGGAAAAATAAATAAAATATTAAATTTCGTAACACATTGAATAGGTACTGTCGAGTTCTCAGTATATAACATAAATGAAGTGGGGAAACATATACGTTAGTTAGTTAGTTAGTTAGTACTAAACAATTGATGTGATTAGATAGTTTTGCTTGTTCTCAGTACAAAAAATTATAGTGAGACATTAGAAAAATGAATTTTTTTTTTATTATAGTTGTGTATTTATTGTGTATATTTGAACATGTCTGGTGTTTTACAATACGTAAGTGGGTATACATATTTTTATTTGAAAGTCAGATTCAGTGAACTATTAAATTTTAATTAATTTTAAAAGTGAGTATTTGTTAGCTCTAGTAACAAGCAATATCAGCATATTGTAATGATTGAAATTGTTGCCATACTCAATTCATTTGGAATGTAGAAATTTTAATGATTTGTCTTATAGAAAATAATTTAGAGCCAAGCCAACAAAATCGAAAAAATCCTTAATGTCATTTCTGCTATATGTATTGTAATATCGCATGCTACTCTTAAGAATTTCATAATCTACTTTGATGATTTAATTGAACATAAAAATGTCAAAATAAGAATTCTCACGTATGCTGTACTACACGTATTATCAATAGCTGTGTTTCTTGATGCTTGATCTGATCCGGTTCAGTTCATGTTTTATGAAACGACATAAAGGCGCTTACTAGATTACAAACCCCCCCCCCCCCCTATTTTTATTTTTCTATTTTGTTGAAATGTTCAAATTTAAATCAACATGCAATGTCTTTATAGTTCTATAGTTTTTGCCCTTAGTCAAGATATAGGGTTGATCTTGATGTAATTAATCAATGTAATTAATTTGTAATAAATTTTGGCCCAAGAACCATCCAGATGCCACAGCTACATCAAAAGTTACAATTTTGGCGGTGTAGATTTAATTATAAGCTAAACCGACGACTCGTTCCTCGAAAACGGTAACTGTAATAAAATCGGGATTTGTTGTAATAAATTGTAATAAATGTGTAATAAATTAAAGTATAGGTTTCATTGAGGCGGGCTAATTTGGTCGGTGCAGGTTTAGATCACTTTAGGATAATTATGGGAACAATATTTCCGTAAGATACAATGTATTGGTGAAAGTCATGTTGAATGACTTGAGTAAACGGCAATATCTCTTTTGTCCTTAGTTAGTTGATTGCTGCCTCTATGTCATCCCGCTTCTGGGTATCATCATTTTTCATCCAAGGTCCTGAGATATTCTGAAAGGATTGGAGTGTTGAACTCTAATAGAAGCTCTGAGCTGTTTAGTGCTGGCAAATATAATATTGCCGATCTCATATAAATTTTTTCGACAAATGTTTTTTAAGATGGAACCAATGCACAGTATCCACACCATGCGGACACTTTTTTCATTAAATTTTACTTCAAAAAGTTTAGCTAAGACAACAATTTTGAGGGACATCTATACGTTTCATGAAAAAATTTTACGAACTTTAAATTTTTTAATCGATCTTTATTTTCGATGATTTGCACATGCTGGATGCACATGTTGAAGTATTTACATACAGACTTGAATAAAAACGTAAACAACCCAATATGCAATGCCGACGGAATTCCATTTACATTCGCGTTCTAAAACCATACTGCTTCTATGGAAAGAACCATGTGTATCACGCGGAAATTCGTACTCCCCGCCAAAGAAAAGTGTCAAAAAAATTCCGGTGTCGGTGTGAATCCCAACTAAAAAGAGAAAAAAATCACAGAAACAAAAGGCACGTGTTTGTATAGATTTTCCAATTGGAATAAATAATAATTCTTATCCGAAATAAAACAAAATTTTCCATTTATAATAAAATAAATATTAATATTTTATTCACATTATTTTTTATTTGTGTACAAAAAAACATAGAAAATTTATTTACATATTTAAATTTCATAAATTGAGTTTTGTATTGCATCCGCCACGTTGTATTGCATCCGCCATATTGAGATCTTGAAAAAAAAATCATTGAAAATTTACTACGTAAATGTATTTCGCGACGACGCCATTGTGAGACAGATCTCTATTACCTTTTTAGTCCAAATTTGCACATCGCGATCACTAAATAAGTTAATAATTATTATTATATATTTAAATTTAAAATTATTTACTTTAACAAATCGAAAAACATTATAATGAAACACAACACTTTAAAGTAAAAAACTAATTATGTAGTGCAACCGTGCACGTCGACTTGTCAGAAGAAACTGAAAATAAAAGATACAATCGAAACTTATAAAACGAAAATAATATTACCGCGAAATAGAAAGAGAAAAACAATTATTTTTCTCGAAAATCAATATTTTTGTGTCTTTGATATTTTGTAGTACGGAATTTACTGCAAATTTGAGCAGTTTGCATACTGGGAAGAAGCAAGATCAACTTTGAATTTTATCAATGGTTTTCACTTTTCGTAAAATATTATTTTTTTATTTTGTGTCCCTGTTAAAACAAAATTAGGTTTTGTGTCGTATATTCCCTATGCACCTTATGTGTAAAAATATTTTATGATACGAGAAACTCCACTAGAAAGAAGTTATTGTAAATAAGATTATTATTGTTTTAAATTTAATCAAAATAATTTTTTTTGAGTTGTATGCAACATTGTTATTCGTATTATTAAGCGATAATTTGGTAATCCGTGGCTAATTGATAGTAGGGATAATAAATATGTAGATTATAATTTTTTAATTTTAAAACTAAGGAAGCATACATGTGCTAATTTTATCTTGTCCTTATGAGTGTGTATTTTAAAAACGCATATGAACAAAACCGACCTTGAACTAGTTTATGAACCAGCCATGCTACACTATAATTTGGTTTTCTGGATTCAAACTATTGCGCAATAGATTTTAATTTTTAATTTTAAACCCTTATTTTAAATTAAATCATTAAATTTTTTTGTTTTGTTTTATTCTGTTCTCTCGAAAATAAAATTTAAACAAAAATCTACACCTCAAAAATGTCCGTAAATTTTTTTATTTTCATTTCAATTTTTTTCATTTCGGATTCACGGACAAAAATTTTATTACGCAGCTGCGACGTAAAAATTTTGACCGTGAATCCGAAATGAAAAAATTTGAAATGAAAATAAAAAAATTTACGGACATTTTTGAGATGTAGATTTTTGTTTAAATTTTATTTTCGAGAGAACAGAATAAAACAAAACAAAAAAATTTAATGATTTAATTTAAAAAATTAAAATCAAAATTGTGTGTAGCATAGCTGAACTAGACTATTTTGTTTTATAAACTTATTCTTAGTGTGGAATACCGTCGATGACGTAAACTAGTTCAGCGTTGCACTTTTTTATTTATTTATTCTTGCATCGATTGCTTTTGATACCGAAAAAATCTGAGAATGATAAAATTTCATAAAAGGGTCCCAATTTATAAATATAGTCTAGGAAGCAAGAATATTATTAAATTATAGGAGCAAAGAACAGATGATTGACTTATGTAATGATATCTGGATATTTGATCCTTAAAGTTATTGCTGATTACGAAAAATTCATCGAATGAAAAATTTTAACTTAGTTGGTTGGTGGGATTATTTCACTTATTTAAGCGATTTCCCGGAACATGGAAATAGTTCACTAATATTAATTCAAAATGAAAAATCTAATTTGATTGGCAGGAAATAGAATCAGGTTTTAGATTTACATTTCCATATATGTATATAAATTTTTTGTTTTAAAATAATAAGTTGGAACTGCTTGCATAACCAAATTTAATAAATGATTACGTTTGGATTATTTAACGATTGTTATTTTTATGAATTAATTTTATTAACTTTAGGGACACACTGTATGTATAAATGATAATTAATATAAATATGGGCAAATATTAAAATAATAAAAATTTAAGATTTATTTACTTAAATTTTTAATATTTTTTAATAAATTTTGAGTTTGAGTTTCGTGTATTTTCTAAGTTCTGGAATACGATTCCAAATTAACCAGAAACTTGGATATTGCTTAACGAGATTAAATGAAATTTGCTATGACCTGCGGGAATTGGATTCTAAAATTAATTTTTTTTGAAATTGTGACATTGTATCGGGGCGAAACTCCAAAATTAAGCTTTTCTCATAAATTAGGAGATCTCAGTTATTTTTGGAAATATTTTGAACTGTATTATTATAATTAGAAATTTCATTATGAACTAAAAGATTCTAAATTAAATTCACAATAATATTGTCCAAAATCAGTTTTTCAATGGAAATGGTAATTTTAACAAAAAACTGTTTGTCAACAAAAATTCAGCCTTTGTACAGCCTGACTTTACTATAAATTAAGAGATCGCATTAATTTTAGAAGTGGCAGCAATATTTTAAAAAGTATTCACGAAAAATCCATTAAAAACCAAAAGATTGTAAATTAAATTTGAAACAAAATTTGTTCAGATCATTTTAATTTATTTTACGTATTAAAATAAAGTAAAGTAACCATGAAAAATGTTGATCTTGCGATTTTTGTCATTTATTCACAGCAAAGCAAGGTCTGATGAAAATATCATATCGTCATTCACAACATCTTGCCCTGCGACTTCAGCTTGGCGAATTTTGTATAGAGGCTTTGGGTCTTCACCCGTATAAAATCTAAATGACCTAGGAACTTAAGCTAAGCCACCATAGACAACGCCGTATATGCTAGCTGGTTTAGCTCTGAAGCAGTTGGAAGTTAACCCAAATTTCGCCAAAAAAATCATCTTTATTGACTAGGCCAATTTTTAAATGAATGGATATGTGAACCGGCAAAATTGTCGGATTTCGGCCGACGCCAATAAACACGAGATAAACCATCACAAAATGTGTCAAGAAAAGTCACTGTTTGGTGCGGATTTTTGTCGAAGCGAGACTTGCATTTCCGTAATCGTAAACGGCGAGCGCTACAGATCGATGATAAGCAACTTTTTGTAGCCTTAATTATGGATACCAACGACATTTGGTTCCACCAGGACGGCACTACATGCCACACAGCACATGCCCGCACAGCAGCGGCGACGTAAACTCGCCAAGAGGCCACCGAGATCATGCGATTTAATGCCTTAAGACCTCCTCCTTTGGGGCAATCTTAAATTGCAGATCTATGCGAGTAAACCGCAAACAATTGATGCCCACAAAGTAAACATAACGAACGCCATCCAACAAATTCAGCAAGATTTATTCGATTCATTGAATATTGGACCTCCCCAATACGTCGCACGAAGCAAAGCCCGGCGGACATTTGAACGACGTTATATTTCAAGCTTAAATACCATAAAATATTCTTCCAAACCAAAAAAAAATTGAGTGGACATCTCACACAACATGTTTTATTTACATTTAAAAATCGAGCATCCTCGTAAATTTAATTTCAAACACATCAGGTTGAAGTTTAGCTTTGATAACGATGTCGAATGGACATCGAAAGCTTAGCAATTAATTATTTTAATTTTAAAATCTGAGCCATATACCAAAAAACCTTATATATTATTGGATCATAAAATATTTTCCAAATACATTAGTTTGGTTAATTTTTAATTTATACAGGAAATGATGACTTTTTCTAAAATAAAACTTTATTTCACCAAAGTTCGACATCTATATAGCCCAGTCGGAGTAACTATTCTGAATAAATCTTCATACTTAACATTTTTGTATTAATTGCGAGATTCTTGCGAAGTTTAGTGGAAATTTGTGTACCAGAAGTGGCAGCTTCCACGAAGGCTTTTTCAAATTTTTCACTGATGTTAAAAAATTATAGATTTAAAGATTAAGTTTTCAACAAGGGTTGATTTTGTTGGTTTTCTGAAATTTACGCAGGAGTTATGATTTTTGATTATGCAAAACAGTTTTACCCAAAGAAAAGTAACTTTAATTTTCGCTTTAGAAATCAAGTGGGGTGTATTCTAGATCTATGTATACATTCGTGGTAAAAAAAAAGTCTGGTGTTGGCCACAACATATTCACCACTCTAATTGTTTACAAGTTTTTCTGCATCAATGACAAAGTGCATTGATAATAAATTGCCAATAATATTTGCTACGGAGACTTCGGCGTTCTTGCGTAATGTTTACAAAAAATGTCAACAAAAGTTTCCTTTATATAATATACTCGTAAATGTTAGGAACATGATTACTTATAACTCGTATTATGAAATTTTACTGGAAATAAAATACAATAATAGATTTTAATTTTCATCCCAAGCTTCTTTTATTGCACCAATTTTAAAAATTCATAAAATTAATTCATAAAAATAACAATCGTTAAATAATCCAAACGTAATCATTTATTAAATTTGGTTATGCAAGCAGTTCCAACTTATTATTTTAAAACAAAAAATTTATATACATATATGGAAATGTAAATCTAAAACCTGATTCTATTTCCTGCCAATCAAATTAGATTTTTCATTTTGAATTAATATTAGTGAACTATTTCAAGTCGTTGAAGTTGGCCCGAAATATCAGCCCGAAATTTTTGGTTTGTTTCTTCGCTAAAGTGTAACCATCCCGAAAAAAAATGTACGTATAGAAAAAGTGTAGTCTCATCCCGAAAAATATAATATGCTTAGTGTTGGCGTACACTTTAGGACACAAGTAAATTTTTATTTTGTGTAGTTGTATTACCAGTATATTATTATCATTTATAGTTTTCTAATTCTAAAGTAATATTAGAGTAGTAATGTAATTTGATAATTTTTTGCCAAATCTGAAACGGCAAAATATGAAAAATATTATGACTTTAAACCTTTAATTACGAAAAATATAAATTAATTTGTGATAAAAAGATATATGAGTGCATAATTTCTTTATGTAAACGGATTAAAACATAACCCTCAAATACATATATTGATAAACATTTATAAAAACAATATCGGAATTTTTGTAAGGCGAAATCCTTAATGAAACAAACGCTATAAATGGCACTAGTAAATGGCACTAGGCAATAAGTAAATGATTCTTGCGAAACCCATTTACTTATCATATATAAAAAATGAAAACATTGATAGTATCTTATAGTATACACGACCATGAAAGACTCAGAAACGTGATCAAAATAATGTATCATTGCACGGCTGTTGTATACAATGAATAGGAAACCGTTCCATATAATTTTTTTGTAAGTGATTTTGTAATTTTACCAAGTACACTTTATTTCTCTGGTGCCAATCCTAGAGATAAATCCATGTAGTGGCGTGGCGTATACCGGAAGATAGGTCTTCATTATCCCGATGATCCCTGAGCAGCCCAGTTCCATATCATGAACAGAAAACAGTTTTCTATAATTCTTTTTGTGAGTGAGTTTTGTGATTTTACCAAGTACACTTTATTTTCTCTGGTGCCAATCCTAGAGATAAATCCATGTAGTGGCGTATACCGGAAGATAGGTCGTGGTTATCCCGATGTTCCCTGAGCAGCCCAGTTCCATATCATGAACAGAAAACAGTTTTCTATAATTCTTTTTGTGAGTGAGTTTTGTGATTTTACCAAGTACACTTTATTTTCTCTGGTGCCAATCCTAGAGATAAATCCATGTAGTGGCGTATACCGGAAGATAGGTCGTGGTTATCCCGATGTTCCTTGAGCAGCCCAGTTCCATATCATGAACAGAAAACAGTTTTCTATAATTCTTTTTGTGAGTGATTTTGTGATTTTACCAAGTACACTTTATTTTCTCTGGTGCCAATCCTAGAGATAAATCCATGTAGTGGCGTATACCGGAAGATAGGTCTTGGTTATCCCGATGTTCCTTGGGCAGCCCAGTTCCATATCATGAACAGAAAACAGTTTTCTATAATTCCTTTTGTGAGTGATTTTGTGATTTTACCAAGTACACTTTATTTTCTCTGGTGCCAATCCTAGAGATAAATCCATGTAGTGGCGTATACCGGAAGATAGGTCGTGGTTATCCCGATGTTCCCTGAGCAGCCCAGTTCCATATCATGAACAGAAAACAGTTTTCTATAATTCTTTTTGTGAGTGAGTTTTGTGATTTTACCAAGTACACTTTATTTTCTCTGGTGCCAATCCTAGAGATAAATCCTTGTAGTGACGTATACCGGAAGATAGGTCGTGGTTATCCCGATGTTCCTTGAGCAGCCCAGTTCCATATCATGAACAGAAAACAGTTTTCTATAATTCTTTTTGTGAGTAATTTTGTGATTTTACCAAGTACACTTTATTTTCTCTGGTGCCAATCCTAGAGATAAATCCATGTAGTGGCGTATACCGGAAGATAGGTCTTGGTTATCCCGATGTTCCTTGGGCAGCCCAGTTCCATATCATGAACAGAAAACAGTTTTCTATAATTCCTTTTGTGAGTGGTTTTGTGATTTTACCAAGTACACTTTATTTTCTCTGGTGCCAATCCTAGAAATAAATCCATGTAGTGGCGTATACCGGAAGATAGATCTTGGTTATTCCGATCTTCCCTGAGCAGCCCAGTTCCATATCATGAACAGAAAACAGTTTTCTATAATTCTTTTTGTGAGTGATTTTGTGATTTTACCATGTACACTTTATTTTCTCTGGTGCCAATCCTAGAGATAAATCCATGTAGTGGCGTATACCGGAAGATAGGTCTTGGTTATCCCGATGTTCCTTGGGCAGCCCAGTTCCATATCATGAACAGAAAACAGTTTTCTATAATTCTTTTTGTGAGTGATTTTGTGATTTTACCAAGTACACTTTATTTTCTCTGGTGCCAATCCTAGAGATAAATCCATGTAGTGGCGTATACCGGAAGATAGGTCTTGGTTATCCCGATGTTCCTTGAGCAGCCCAGTTCCATTTCATCAACAGAAAACAGTTTTCTATAATTCTTTTTGTGAGTGATTTTGTAATTTTACCAAGTACACTTTATTTTCTCTGGTGCCAATCCTAGAGATAAATCCATGTAGTGGCGTATACCGGAAGATAGGTCTTGGTTATCCCGATCTTCCCTGAGCAGCCCAGTTCCATATCATGAACAGAAAACAGTTTTCTATAATTCTTTTTGTGAGTGATTTTGTGATTTTACCAAGTACACTTTATTTTCTCTGGTGCCAATCCTAGAGATAAATCCATGTAGTGGCGTATACCGGAAGATAGGTCGTGGTTATCCGAATGTCCCTTGAGCAGCCCAGTTCCATATCATGAACAGAAAACAGTTTTCTATAATTCTTTTTGTGAGTGATTTTGTGATTTTACCAAGTACACTTTATTTTCTCTGGTGAAAATCCTAGAGATAAATCCATGTAGTGGCGTATACTGGAAGATAGGTCTTGGTTATCCCGATGTTCCCTGAGCAGCCCAGTTCCATATCATGAACAGAAAACAGTTTTCTATAATTCTTTTTGTGAGTGATTTTGTGATTTTACCAAGTACACTTTATTTTCTCTGGTGCCAATCCTAGAGATAAATCCATGTAGTGGCGTATACCGGAAGATAGGTCTTGTTTATCCCGATCTTCCCTGAGCAGCCCAGTTCCATATCATGAACAGAAAACAGTTTTCTATAATTCTTTTTGTGAGTGATTTTGTGATTTTACCAAGTACACTTTATTTTCTCTGGTGCCAATCCTAGAGATAAATCCATGTAGTGGCGTATAGCGGCAGATAGGTCGTGGTTATCCCGATGTTCCTTGGGCAGCCCAGTTCCATATCATGAACAGAAAACAGTTTTCTATAATTCCCTTTGTGAGTGATTTTGTAATTTTACCAAGTACACTTTATTTTCTCTGGTGCCAATCCTAGAGATAAATCTATGTAGTGGCGTATACCGGAAGATAGGTCTTGGTTATCCCGATGTTCCTTGGGCAGCCCAGTTCCATATCATGAACAGAAAACAGTTTTCTATAATTCTTTTTGTGAGTGATTTTGTAATTTTACCAAGTACACTTTCTTTTCTCTGATGCCAATCCTAGAGATAAATCTATGTGGTGGCGTATAAACGCAGTTAGTCCTTGGTTATTTCGATCTACCCTGAGCAGCCCAGGTCCATATCATGAACAGAAAACACTTTCTCGAATTATTTTTGTGAGTGATTTTGTGATTTTACCAGGTAGAATTTAATTTCTATGGTTCCAATCCTAGAAATAAATCTATGTGGTGGCGTATATCCACAGATAGACCTTGGTTATTCCAATCTATCCTGAGTAGCAAACAGAATTAATATTGCCGAACATAATACAGTATTTCCAAGTATTTGTTTTACTTGAAAAACAACTAAACGAGAAAAACTGGGATGGAATATTTTGTTGTTGTGTTTATCATTTAAATCGGCTTATAGTGGTATAAAATGAAAAAAACTGGGATGGAATGGAATAGGTTCTCTGGTGCAATGTCCAAAATCATCAAAACATGCAAAAAATTCAAAATTCCTTAGAAAAAAAATCAATTTTCTTCGAGTTTTCTCGGAAGTTTCCGAGTTTTCCACTAAGATCTACAAATTTTTCTCTTCCAAAAGATTATCTGGATTGGTAACGCGCAAAATCCCGTACGAAAACATGCTACTGAAGTTAGCCAAAATAAAACCTGCATTATCGACATATTTTGTATCAGGTGGTAGTACAAATTTCTGTTGATATGAGCCGAAAATTACATGTAATTGAAGTTATAGCAGTAAATTTTCGCCGAAAAAATATTTCAAAAATCAATAACACATAATTCAAATGTTTAAAGATACTGGGTGAAGGTAGACCAATTCGTAAACTGCTGGACAAAATATTCATAATTTGTCGTGTTAGGGGGCTATGAATTTAAGTTGTGGCACTAACAGTGAACACCTATACAAAAAATCAGGCCATATTTTATGTAGCGTCATAGTGGTAATTTGAACTGGGTCTAGTTAAAAATTAATGGATTAATTTGGATGTCCTCCGTTGAATAGCATACCAAAGCGTCATTTGCATATTTGGTTTGGTTCCTCCAAAAAAAATCAGATCGTGTGTAATTGATAGCATCATTGCAACAGAAATTCCGGTTGAAGCTGTTCATCCGAAATTGGGTGCTGTGATGTCTAAGAATATGATCCATGTGCGTAGTTTTCAAAAACGACTCACCCTCTATGATCGATGGTTTCAAGCGATATCCGAGAGACCTAATTGCCAACACTGTCACAAGCAATGACGAATACCCATTGAATCGTAGGCGATCAGTAGCGGACAATGGGTGATCTACAGTTGTGAAGGGCATGATGGGTCGCATCTACACTGTGCATCCAAATAACGAATTTTTTTGCTAATTGCGATTGTTGTTGGTGAATGTTCCTGCTCCAACGTCGTTTCAAAAACTGAAAACTACCGACCAAAGTTTTATTTTGCTGGGATGAAATTCTGGGCTAACTTCAGAAGGGTCCCGTATGCCACAATCTCTTTCAATTTATTCGTCACTGATAAATTCAAATGATGGTTTCATATGACCAGAGAGAATCAACCAATGTCATCTCTTTGAATTTATGTTTTATTCTATCTCTCTCTCTGGCACTATATCCCATCAAAGGGTTTGGCCGGCTCAAATGAGGTTTCACAATCATATTTTCATTTCGGATAAAGAGTCATTAATTTATTGATCCTAAACCAGCCGTGAAATTTTTTCTTCGTCACCACCGGGAAACAAACCCGGGACCTCCGGTCGCATGAGACAGCATGCGGATCTACCGGGACGGCAATTTATTCGTTAGTGATAAATTCAATTTCGGTTGTTGCGCGAGGACAACCTGTATGGGCTCCTGAGAAATTAAAGCTTATCTGGTAAAATCACAAAATCCTGGTAAATTCACAAAATCGACCACAAAAAAAATTCAAAAAAAGTGTTTTCTGTTCATGATATAGACCTGGGCTCAGCGTAGATTAGAATAAGCAAGGCCTATCTGCGGGTATACACTATAAGTTTATCTGGTAAAATCACAAAATCACCCACAAAAATAATTTGAAAAAGTGTTTTCTGTTCATGATATGGACCTGGGCTGCTCAGGGTAGATCGGAATAACCAAGGCCTAACTGCGTTTATACGCCACCACATAGATTTATCTCTAGGATTGGAACCATAGAAATTAAAGCCTACCTGGTAAAATCACAAAACCACTCACAAAAAGAATTATAGAAAACTGTTTTCTGTTCATGATATGGAACTGGGCTGCTCAAGGAACATCGGGATAACCAAGACCTATCTTCCGGTATACGCCACTACATGGATTTATCTCTAGGATTGGCACCAGAGAAAATAAAGTGTACTTGGTAAAATCACAAAATCACTCACAAAAAGAATTATAGAAAACTGTTTTCTGTTCATGATATGGAACTGGGCTGCTCAAGGAACATCGGGATAACCAAGACCTATCTTCCGGTATACGCCACTACATGGATTTATCTCTAGGATTGGCACCAGAGAAAATAAAGTGTACTTGGTAAAATCACAAAATCACTCACAAAAAGAATTATAGAAAACTGTTTTCTGTTAATGATATGGAACTGGGCTGCTCAGGGAACATCGGGATAACCAAGACCTATCTTCCGGTATACGCCACTACATGGATTTATCTCTAGGATTGGCACCAGAGAAAATAAAGTGTACTTGGTAAAATCACAAAATCACTCACAAAAAGAATTATAGAAAACTGTTTTCTGTTCATGATATGGAACTGGGCTGCTCAGGGAACATCGGGATAACCAAGAACTATCTTCCAGTATACGCCACTACATGGATTTATCTCTAGGATTGTCACCAGAGAAAATAAAGTGTACTTGGTAAAATCACAAAACCACTCACAAAAAGAATTATAGAAAAATGTTTTCTGTTCATGATATGGAACTGGGCTGCTCAGGGAACATCGGGATAACCAAGACCTATCTTCCGGTATACGCCACTACATGGATTTATCTCTAGGATTGGCACCAGAGAAAATAAAGTGTACTTGGTAAAATCACAAAACTCACTCACAAAAAGAATTATAGAAAACTGTTTTCTGTTCATGATATGGAACTGGGCTGCTCAGGGAACATCGGGATAACCACGACCTATCTTCCGGTATACGCCACTACATGGATTTATCTCTAGGATTGGCACCAGAGAAAATAAAGTGTACTTGGTAAAATCACAAAACTCACTCACAAAAAGAATTATAGAAAACTGTTTTCTGTTCATGATATGGAACTGGGCTGCTCAAGGAACATCGGGATAACCACGACCTATCTTCCGGTATACGTCACTACATGGATTTATCTCTAGGATTGGCACCAGAGAAAATAAAGTGTACTTGGTAAAATCACAAAATCACTCACAAAAAGAATTATAGAAAACTGTTTTCTGTTCATGATATGGAACTGGGCTGCTCAGGGAACATCGGGATAACCAAGACCTATCTTCCGGTATACGCCACTACATGGATTTATCTCTAGGATTGGCACCAGAGAAAATAAAGTGTAATTGGTAAAATCACAAAATCACTCACAAAAAGAATTATAGAAAACTGTTTTCTGTTAATGATATGGAACTGGACTGCTCAGGGAACATCGGGATAACCAAGACCTATCTTCCGGTATACGCCACTACATGGATTTATCTCTAGGATTGGCACCAGAGAAAATAAAGTGTACTTGGTAAAATCACAAAATCACTCACAAAAAGAATTATAGAAAACTGTTTTCTGTTCATGATATGGAACTGGGCTGCTCAGGGAACATCGGGATAACCAAGAACTATCTTCCAGTATACGCCACTACATGGATTTATCTCTAGGATTGGCACCAGAGAAAATAAAGTGTACTTGGTAAAATCACAAAACCACTCACAAAAAGAATTATAGAAAAATGTTTTCTGTTCATGATATGGAACTGGGCTGCTCAGGGAACATCGGGATAACCAAGACCTATCTTCCGGTATACGCCACTACATGGATTTATCTCTAGGATTGGCACCAGAGAAAATAAAGTGTACTTGGTAAAATCACAAAACTCACTCACAAAAAGAATTATAGAAAACTGTTTTCTGTTCATGATATGGAACTGGGCTGCTCAGGGAACATCGGGATAACCACGACCTATCTTCCGGTATACGCCACTACATGGATTTATCTCTAGGATTGGCACCAGAGAAAATAAATTGTACTTGGTAAAATCACAAAACTCACTCACAAAAAGAATTATAGAAAACTGTTTTCTGTTCATGATATGGAACTGGGCTGCTCAGGGATCATCGGGATAATGAAGACCTATCTTCCGGTATACGCCACGCCACTACATGGATTTATCTCTAGGATTGGCACCAGAGAAATAAAGTGTACTTGGTAAAATTACAAAATCACTTACAAAAAAATTATATGGAACGGTTTCCTATTCATTGTATACAACAGCCGTGCAATGATACATTATTTTGATCACGTTTCTGAGTCTTTCATGGTCGTGTATACTATAAGATACTATCAATGTTTTCATTTTTTATATATGATAAGTAAATGGGTTTCGCAAGAATCATTTACTTATTGCCTAGTGCCATTTATAGCGTTTGTTTCATTAAGGATTTCGCCTTACAAAAATTCCGATATTGTTTTTATAAATGTTTATCAATATATGTATTTGAGGGTTATGTTTTAATCCGTTTACATAAAGAAATTATGCACTCATATATCTTTTTATCACAAATTAATTTATATTTTTCGTAATTAAAGGTTTAAAGTTATAATATTTTTCATATTTTGCCGTTTCAGATTTGGCAAAAAATTATCAAATTACATTACTACTCTAATATTACTTTAGAATTAGAAAACTATAAATGATAATAATATACTGGTAATACAACTACACAAAATAAAAATTTACTTGTGTCCTAAAGTGTACGCCAACACTTTTTGTTGGCTTTCTATACGTACATTTTTTTTTGGGATGGTTACACTTTAGCGAAGAAACATAGCAAAAATTTCGGGCTGATATTTCGGGCCAACTTCAGCGACTTAACTATTTCCATGTTCCGGGAAATCGCTTAAATAAGTGAAATAATCCCACCAACCAACTAAGTTAAAATTTTTCATTCGATGAATTTTTCGTAATCAGCAATAACTTTAAGGATCAAATATCCAGATATCATTACATAAGTCAATCATCTGTTCTTTGCTCCTATAATTTAATAATATTCTTGCTTCCTAGACTATATTTATAAATTGGGACCCTTTTATGAAATTTTATCATTCTCAGATTTTTTCGGTATCAAAAGCAATCGATGCAAGAATAAATAAATAAAAAAGTGCAACGCTGAACTAGTTTACGTCATCGACGGTATTCCACACTAAGAATAAGTTTATAAAACAAAAATGTCTAGTTCATAAACTAGTTCAAGGTCGGTTTTGTTCATATGCGTTTTTAAAATACACACTCATAAGGACAAGATAAAATTAGCACATGTATGCTTCCTTAGTTTTAAAATTAAAAAATTATAATCTACATATTTATTATCCCTACTATAAATTAGCCACGGATTACCAAATTATCGCTTAATAATACGATAACAATGTTGCATACAACTCAAAAAAATTATTTTGATTAAATTTAAAACAATAATAATCTTATTTACAATAACTTCTTTCTAGTGGAGTTTCTCGTATCATAAAATATTTTCACACATAAGGTACATAGGGAATATCCCAGTATGCAATTATTCCACTGTGTTGAAAAAACTGCTCAAATGTCGTACAAAACTCCGTACTACAAAATATCAAAGACACAAAAATATTGATTTTGGAAAAAAATAATTGTTTTTCTCTTACGACACAAAACCTAATTTTGTTTTAAAAGGACACAAAACAAAAAAATAATATTTTACGAAAAGTAAAAACCATTGATAAAATTCAAAGTTGATCTTGCTTCTTGTTTACGTTTTTATTCAAGTCTGTATGTAAATACTTCAACACCCAATATGCAATGCCGACGGAATTCCATTTACATTCGCGTTCTAAAACCACACTGCTTCTATGGAAAGAACCATGTGTATCACGCGGAAATTCGTACTTCCCGCCAAAGAAAAGTGTCATCAAACTAACAAAAGTGTCAACAAAAGTGTCATCAAACTAAACAATGTTAAGATATTCTATTTGAATGTTTTCATAATTAACTAGGTTGAGTAAAGAAGTATACTTAAGGTTAAGCAAAACAAAGTTTTTATGTCAATTATATATTCATTTGTCGACAATATAGGAATCCTACGGGTAAGTGGAAAACTCAGAATATCGATACCATCTTTCCAAACAAAGCATTTACTTATTCTGCCAAAAAATCATAATTTTACTAGATTAACTATCGAACAAGTACAAACTATGATAAAACATTACACTATTAATTGCCGATTAGTTGCCAACACAAATAATGTTAAAAAAAATTGACAAGCGTGCCCAATGTTGCCGGTATAAGACAAATGAACAACAGTTGCTCGGATAGTTGCCAACATCGCATGTTACACACACGGGAAATGATTATTCTGGTTCAATAAAATTAAAATCTTTAGATAAGAGATTCTGGACAATATGGTCGTATTATTATTTAACATCATTATACAACGCAGCTTACAATTGCACGAAGAAAGGTCAAATATAGAAATTGGAAACATAGTTATAATTGATCATATCAAGACAAATCTACTGCCATCTCAATGGGTTCTATGCCAAATACATACTAATTAGCTAGTTTTTTACAATTACAGTATTACTAATTAGCTAACATACAAATAGCTTGAGTTCGATGGTATTTCCGCGGAACTACCTTTAGTATTTTTCAATGTATTGGCGACTAAACTAAACAAAAATAATCGCTATTTTCAGTTATTTAGGCCGTAGAGTAGTTAACCTCAACGAATTGTCTTGAAATTTTTTACTGTCACAGTAACACTAATCAGCTAACATAAAGATACTGTGAGACAGATGGTAATTTTGCGTAATTGTATGTATTTTTAACACAAATAGGTTTTTTAATAAATAAATTATGGTAAATTAATTCTTAATTCTAATTAAATAAATTTACCTTATTTATTTTGACAAAAGAAATTAAAATATATTTTATATTTTAAAAGAATTAAAATATGTGCCCCTGAATATATGCAAATGAATAGCATGTGGTATTTAGTAAGATTTAGTAAAAACTTCACTCTTGTATATAGGACGGTGAAGTTTTTACTAAAACAAAACTAAATGATTTTAGTAAAATTTAGTATAAACTTCACTACCATCTAATGTAGTTATCGTATCATAAAGCGTGTTTTTTTATTAGCTCCCGATAGCTGTATCCGGAGCAGCCAATTTTCTATGTCAAAACTTATATTTAGCGCGCTATTTTGTTTTGTACAACCCTTAAATCAAAGAAAATTTCAAATTTTGACGTATGTGGTGTCAATTTTTTTTGTTTTGTATTGTTAAGAAAATGATTTTGTTTTAAAAAAAAAAATTATAAAAAAAAAATATTAAATTTATAATATAATTTAATTTTTATTAAAATTTAAATACGCTACGTGATCAAATTATTTAGCCGCATACGTACGATGTAATGTTGCGACGGGGTCGGACCGATAACGACCGATTTTTGGAAATTGTACAAGTATCAATTGATGTGCTATCACAATCAACAATTTTGGACGAATGTACCAGCGCCGTTTCGGTCGATGTCGAAGGATGCATGTAGCAACACTGCGAAAATCGGGATTCACATTATTCACCGTATATGAATAGTAAATCACTATGGAAACACCATGATTACTTTTCACAGTTCGATGGACGTGGCGGTTATGAATTTGGGCCAATAAGTGGAGCAAAAGAAAGAGCGTGGGTCTTAGTTTTAGTAACAAACTTTCACAGATAATTTTCTGGTGGAAGAAAACGGATAAATAATTTTCCCTATAAACAATTTTAATTGCCTAATTTAATTTAAATTTATATCACTGTAAAATTTTAATCATTTAAAAATTTTTAATTGTTGTACAGTTCATGTGTTAGCGGACAGTCGTCCAATTTCATAACATGTATCTATGGATTTAAAATACATAGGTTAGGTTAGGTTAGGTTAGAGTGGCTGCTATCGCACACTTAGGCCAATAATGGCCCATTGTGATACCACAGGATCCAATCTCCCCTTACTCCCGCTGAAACCAACCAGAGCTACTGATGTAGCGTAAAATATCTCGCACCCCAAAGTCCGCGAGTTGAGAAAGGCTGTCCATGTTGTACACACCCAAGTACCTATGTCTTTTGTAGGATAGTGCTGGACACGAGCATAGGAAGTGAACTAACGTCTCTTCCTCCTCTTCGTCCATACAACTTCTACAAAAGTCATTCGTCTCTAGACCCAGCCTTCTCGCATGTTCCCCAAAAAGGCAGTGTCCTGTCAGTATCCCTACGACCAATCCTAAATCTCGTTTTCCCAGGGATATAAGTGCCTTGGAGCGCCGCAGGTCCAGTTTTGGCCAAACCTGTTTTGCTACCCTGCACGTGAGAGTGTTGGTCCACCTCTCATCTGTCAAGGCGATTGCCTTTTTACTGAGCGTCAATTTAAGCGCTGCTATAGGCCTCCCCAGACCTGCCCTTTCCGGTTGCATCTGGAGAGTCGTACCGTACCTAGCTAGTTCGTCTGCCCTGCAGTTTCCCGTGACGTCCGAGTGACCAGGGACCCAGATTATCTGGATACTGAAATACTCGCTCATCTCATTAAGAGATGATCGGCAATCCAGCGCCACCCGTGACTTCAGAGAAACCGCCTCTAGTGACCTGAGTGCCGCTTGACTGTCCACATAAATCGCAATATCCCTAACAGATACCACGTTATGCTTCAACCATGTCACGACTTCCCCTATCGCCACCACTTCAGCCTGGTACACGCTGCAGTAGTCAGGGAGACGAACAGAAATATTAACATTAAGCTTCTCACAGAAGACTCCGGCTCCTACTTTGCCGTCTAGCTTAGAGCCGTCCGTGAAAAATTGCAGTGCCTCGTTTTCCAGTATTGATCCGTTCCTCCAGGATTCCCTAGAAGGACAGATGATCCGGAAACCTATATCGAAGCACAACGTTGGTTTAATATAATCTAGATTCACCAGTTCTTCCCCTAGTGATCTAACTATCGTCGAGTGTCCCGCCTGAAGACACTTCCACTGAGAGACAGCCGAGAGCCTTGTAGCCACATTGGCTGCCATCTGCTTACCAAAAAATTCGATTGGAATAAGATGGAACATAACCTCTAAAGCGCGTGTAGGTGTTGTCCTAAGCGCCCCGCTTATAAGCATACAGGCCGTTCTTTGCACCTTCTCCAACATCCTTATATAGGTTACCTTTTCCAGAGCTGGCCACCACACGCCCACCCCGTACATCAGCACAGGCCTTACCACTGCGGTATAGAGCCAGTGTACCAGCTCTGGTTTCAAACCCCATTTCTTCCCTATGGCGTTTCTACACGAGTAAATGGCTACATTAGCCTTATTCACCCTTTCTACAATGTTAGGCTTCCAGCTGAGCTTACTGTCCAAGATTATACCCAAAAATCTCGCTCTGTCAGCAAAAGCCAGTCTAATGCCGTTCACGGTAGGAGGGCTAACTACCGGAATTTTATATTTCTTAGTAAATAGTACCAGCTCTGTCTTGGAGGGGTTGATCCCTAATCCACATTTGCTGGCCCATTTCGTAACGATCAGGAGTGCATTCTGCATAACATCCCTAATCGTATCCAGATATTTGCCTGAGACAGCTATTGCTACATCATCTGCATACGCTACAACCCCTATACCCTCTTTCTCCAGTTCCAACAGCAATCCATTCACCACTGCACTCCAAAGAAAGGGGGACATTACTCCTCCCTGCGGAGTTCCTCTAACCACCCGCCTTCTAATGGTGGACTCTCCCAGTTCCGAGATAATAATCCTGCTTACCAGCATCTGATTTATCAACCTACTTATAGGATAATCCACCTTCAGAAATGACAATCCTTCCATGATCGCCTCCGTTTTTACATTATTAAAGGCACCCTCAATGTCGAGAAATGCTACCATACAATACTCTTGCGAGTAAATTGACTTCTCAATCATGCGTACTAGATCGTGCAGAGCTGTGTCCACCGACTTTCCCTTACAGTACGCATGCTGCGACATTGCCCAATTCCTTGGCTCAACTTTTGTTCGAATAAGTACGTCTATCAATCTTTCCAAGGTTTTCAACATAAAGGATGATAGAGTTATAGGCCTCAGGTCCTTTGGATAAGCCTGTGAGGTTTTTCCCGATTTCGGGATAAAAACCACTCTGACCTCCGTCCATTTCCTGGGAATATAGACCAATTGCAGACATCCTCTGAAGATAACCTCCAGCCAGGGGAGGATAACTGCAGAGTTTCTTTGGATCTCTGCTGGTATAATCCGATCCGGGCCCGCCGATTTATAAGGCTTAAAACCGTTCAGCGCCCACAGGATTCGTTTCCTGTCCACGATGCCATCCACATCTGTTAAAGGTGTTCCTCGATGAGCTTCAGGCTCCATCGAGTCATCAATGCTTCCCGGAAAATGGGTCTCAATGAGAAGCTCCAATGATTCCGCACTTGAAGCTGTCCATAACCCGTCCGGCCTAATTAAGTAACTCGGACTGGTTGGGTTGGTAGATAGAATTTTCCTAAGGCGAGAAGTCTCAGAGACTTCTTCCATTCTACAACAGAAGAGTCTCCAAGACCCCTTTTGTGCCTTCCTCAACTCTTTTTTGTATTTTCTCAGGTCTTCCTTATAGGAATCCCAATCCCGATTTTCCCTGGTGTTCTTAGCCTTATTAAAGGCCGTCCTACACACTCTCCGATAGGTTCCCAACTCCGTGGTCCACCATGTCGGTTTCTGCCTGCCCCTAGGTTTTATCAGGGGACACGCAGCGTTAAATGACAGATTGCATGCTTTTGTGACAATATCAACCATGTCATCTAATTCCTCTACTGTCGCCGGAAGTCCAGGAACCTCCAGCGGCAATAGTTCCTTCAACACCTCCCCATATTTGTTCCAGTTTGTCCTTCTGGGATTCCTAAAGGCTTTCCGGGCAACAGGTTTGATGTTGAGGTTATATGTAATATATCGATGATCAGAGAATGAGTGCTCCTTCGCCACTCTCCACCCACTGATCATATCAAAAATTGTTTCTGACGCACAGGTTACATCTAGAACCTCCTGTCGATTTCTAACAATGAATGTTGGTTCACACCCAATATTGCAAACTACGAGGTTAGTATTTAATAAGTAATCAAAAAATAACTCACCTCTTTCGTTAATGTCTGTGCTTCCCCAGATTGTGTGATGCGCGTTTGCATCACATCCAAGTATCACACCTACCTTTTTCAGACCTGCTTCCCGGATCAGTTCCCCCAGATTATCCGGTGGAACCTCCTTTTCACGATCCATATAGGCTGAGGCTAGCCATAGTTTTTCACAGCCTACCTCAGCGCTCACCGCTGTAACGTCCCCGCTACTAAATTGTGGAAGAAGAAAAATATTCAAATTATTTTTCGCTAAGATACACGATCTGATCTTTTCAGAATTGCTTGAGTATAATACTTTATACCCTTTCATTCTGAGGCCACAGATCCTGTTATTGTTAATCCAAGGTTCTTGGATTAACACCAAGTCCTCATCTGACTTAGTCAGTCTGAGCACGAGAGCTGCCGAGGCAGCCTTCGTGTGATGTAGGTTTATTTGTACAATGCTAATCATTGTAATGGACCTTACTCACCTCTTCCTGCACTCCCTGCATCAGGATAGTGCAATTTACCTCATTGTTCCGGACGCTGTCTTCCTCTCGTCGAGAGCCTGACAGGATGTCCCCATCAGGCTCCAGAGAGAGGAGGCTGCCTCCCATCACCAACTTCCCTTCGTCCGAAATATCGGAACGGCTACCCTGGTCGTCCTCAGTCCGCTTGACCATTTCCTGCCGGGTCCGTTCGCCGTCGCCCCCAGGCTGGTCTTCCGCGCCCTTATCGACATCGTCTTTCTTATAAACTTTAAGAGTGATCGATCCGAAACCGAAGTTGATCACTCCCTTAGATCTAGCAAGGGAAGCCAAGGATTCCTTATTGATCAGCATGATTGCCAATCTAAAGCCCCCCCTGGCCTCCTCCTGCTTCACAATCCTCCATCCTTCCGTTGGAAGATCGGGATTACTGGCCCGGATAATCTCAATGATCTCCTCTGGCTTATCCGGCTCAGTTGGTAACCAGACGCGTGCCCTCGGCCTGCTCGGGATTTCCCCTCTGCTGACTGCTTCAAGCCTCGCGCCCGGCCACACCTCGCCTACCTCGGCCACTGCCCTTTTATAGAGATCGACCGATCTCTGGTCCGAGCACGCAGTTAGCTTAACGCGCCCTTGGTGCCATCCCGCATCTCTGCAGGACGGGGGGGATCCCGGATTTTCTCTCAGGATCCTCAAGAAAATGGAATTTAGTGCATTATACACTAACCTCCACTTTTCCGATGTGATGCTCCCATCTTCCTGACCTTTGTCAATGACGGCTAGCACCAGCACGTGCTCCTTCAGGGTTTCACTGAATAATTTCAGTTTCTGCTCCTTAGGAGCCCCCGACGTCATGTCTGCTTGCACTTTGGCCCGCTTACTGCCTTCTGCTTCAAGCTCATCCTGGGACCTCTGTCTTTTAGACACAAGGACCCTCTCCGAGCTATTGCAGCCGACAGTTTTCTTAGCCCATGCTACAGATTCCTTCTGCGCAACTGTAAGCTGCCCCTCAGGGGTCGCAGCCAGTTTCTCCAGAATTCTAAACGCCGACCGTCTCTCTCTGTACCGTCGCTTTGCTGGGGGGATCTCTTTCGGTCCCCCACTCTTCTGTTTGGCGGTTCCGCTTTCACCTGGCTTCGATGCCATGGTGTTGCTTGCCCCTGCCTCAGATGAGGGAACCGCACCTTTCTGGTTAGAGTTACTCCCCTCTATAGTACTTTCCGGTTTTTGATGGGTACCGGTCCCCTTGTTTTTATTATTTTTTTTAAAATCTTCCATTTATTCCCACGAGTATCGGAGAAATACGTCCACCTGCGCAGAGATCCGTATACGCAGGTAAGGCTAAATACAACTGGAGGTCGCCAGGTATCCAGAGGGCTCCGTTCACGACTGGGCTTTGTTAAATGGGCCCCCAGTCTAGTCGATCATCAGCACGGGTCGCTTAACACCTTAATCCAGCCCATTGGCTTACCGAGCACCCCGTCCGCCGCGCCCCGACCTCCTCCCACATTCACTCACTCATTCACCATTCATATGGATATCCCAAACAAATGGGACCCACTTCATTCATGGGATACCCGTTTATAGGGTTCCCCATTCACTACCTGGAAGCCCGGAAGCGCAAGGAGGCGTGACGCTCAGTTCACCGTGGTTGTGGTCAAAATACATAATAAAATCGTGAAAAATAAGTAAAACTTTAATAAATTATGTTTATAAATCAAAAACATTTTGTATATTGATAAGAAAATTTATTAAATTAAAAAACACGATTTCAACCGTTCATTGGTTTTTCTTGAACCGCGTCGAAATCGTTTTAGGCATGGTATACATATTTGTTGTGGTAAGTAATCGTCGGACGGGATTGCGGATCGCTGTAACACACTATTTATTAGTTCGATCATGTGAGCATGTTCGTGGAAAAATAGTAATTGCTCTCCGAGAAATTCATTGGCACATAGACGACATGGAAACTGATCAATTTCGTCTTGTTCATCCAGAAAATATTCGGCTTGGGTTGAAGTTTGGGAACCTTCGTCTTTTATAAAATACTTATCGGAGCATGTGAGTTTTTCATTTGGTGAATCTTCATCTTCTTCAAGGCGCTCTACGAGTTCGTCATCATCATATTCTTCTAGATAGATAGGTTCCATTCAGGAGGTGGACTGTCACATAAATTTGTTGTCATTGGATCTTCAGTGTGCTGTCTCTTAAGCAGACTTATTGAAGGCATTTTGCTCAATGTGATATCATCCTCCGTCTGTAATTTATCATAACTGGATCGAGGAATCGCTTATCTCCTCCGGGCATAAATTATTCAATATTTGAAACAAATTTTTTTTTTTTTTTTTTTTTTTTTTTTTTAAATCTTTATTTCAATAAATTTTGAGACAAAGTAGAGCTCCTTTAGACTTTATGTCTGTAGTGGAGCAAATTTATAAAAATTAAAATTAACATTTAAAAAAATATAATTAAGTTACAATTTTTAAAGAACAAATACTATTTATATACAATACAAGCTCAGTTTTTATTTTAGTTATATTGTAAATTTATTTTCCGGCTCATTAGGATATAGTATAAATGATTAATTTCATTACTAAAAGTATTGCTCAATATTATCAATGCTAAGCAGCCAAATCCGAACTTCCCTGAAAAATTTATGTTTCTGCTCAAATGGAAGCATTTTAACGTGATTCGGTAAAAGATGAAACCAATACGGCACCATGTATAAATAAAATCTTCTAAACTTCTCATCAGTCTTCGTTGTAGACCGACAAAATTGTTTGGATTTCTCGTATTATACGCATGATATATACGACTATGAAAACTATTGCTACGAACAAAAAACATTTTCAATACTTTAAACACGTATAGATATCTCAGAGGCAACAAATTCAACTCACGAAAAAGCGGAATTGTGGGTGTAAGTTTCGGACGAGCGTAAATTAATTTAACAATTCTTTTCTGCGCTATAAAAAGATCAACAATATTAGCAAAGTAAATACCTCCCCAACTAGTTATACCATACATTATGATGGATTCTACAAGAGCATGATATAACCTTCGCAAAACATAAGAAGGACACAAAGGTCGAAGATTATAGAATTTATGCACGGCAGTAATCACAATTTTCCTGATATTATTTAAGTGGGAGGTCCAACTAAGCTGTGAATCAATTGTAACGCCTAGATATTTAAACTCCTTTACGCAAAGTAGGTCAAAGCATTGGTTAGAACATAGGTTCTTGTCACATGAGTGAA
The DNA here is from genome assembly GCA_932526605.1 of Nephrotoma flavescens. Lineage (NCBI taxonomy): Eukaryota > Metazoa > Arthropoda > Insecta > Diptera > Tipulidae > Nephrotoma > Nephrotoma flavescens. The sequence continues at coordinate 107,871,597 of OW052220.1, read as the reverse complement.
CATGGTATTTGATAAAGATTTGATCAAATGTTATGTCAGGACGCCCAAAATGCATAACTCTTGACTTATCACTAGCAACAAGTCGGTGAAAGAAAAACCATTTACACAGAATGCATAAGTCACTCTCAATAGAGCGTTGAATGTCAATGTGATCATTCGACGCATAGGTTAATGCCAAATCGTCCGCGAAAGCTGTAGCGGAGCCTGTTAGATTAATATCAAAAACGGAATTAAAATAAATTAAAAACAACAAAGGTCCCAAAACTGAACCTTGGGGAACACCACATTTAAGATGGCCTGGACGACTATCCACCTTATTAACTCTTACAATTTGACTACGGTTTCGAAGGTAACTGATAAACCAATCTAACAAATGGCCCCTAATTCCGATACTAGATAATTTTGTAAGTAGTATATCGTGGTTGACAGTATCAAATGCTTTCGAAATGTCCATGAAAACCGCAGAACATTTGTGAGAGTTGTTGACAGCTAAATATATTTTACTAAGGAAATGTAGGAGAGCTTCTTCAGTAGATTTTCCAGCTGTAAAACCAAATTGGTGGCCATTTAAAAATTTGATTTTATCAAGATAAGAGACCAACCTTCGTTTTATTAATTTTTCAAATAATTTGGAAAATGTACTCAATAAGGAAATTGGTCTGTAATTATTCAGTTGCAAAGCATCACCCTTTTTGAAAACTGGAATAACAACAGCTGTTTTTAGAATGTCAGGAAAAATTCCGCTCATTAAACTTAAATTATAAAGAAACTTCAATACATCAACCAGATACCAAATACAATTTTTAATAATTACATTGTCTATACCATCGAATCCTTTAGAATGTTTGTTTTTTAATTTTTTAATTTCAAGAAGAATCTCAAAAGAATTGATATCGTCGAAAAAGCAGGAAGTACAGAAGTTATCACGGTTACCAAAAATAAACCGTTTGTACTCTTCTCTGTTATGAGTACTATTTTGATTAAGATCAGAAGTTAAATCGGACGAGACATTTACAAAAAAATTATTAAATTCATCACAAATATGTTGCTTATCCGTAAGAACATGCTCAGTCTTATTTTTATAAATTTGCGTTAATTGGTTTGTGAATGTGTTACGTCCCAAAATAATATCAATTTCCTTCCACATAAGCTTAGAATTGTTTCCTACTGATTCGAACTTACCTTTGTAGTACAATCTTTTGACTCGTTTGACATTGTTAATCACGTATTTAGAAAGTTTTCGGACATAATTTTCTAACCGCACGTTATTTGGATACCTTCTTAATTTTTTAGAAAATTTTTTAAGCTTATTGATTTGACCTAAAAGATAGGAATTCATCCAGGGTTTTAATTTCTTGATGTTTTGAACAGCAATTGTGTCTTTGCAAAGATCAATATGAGAATTTAAAATTTTTAAGAAATTGTTGAATGCTGTGTTACAACCCTTTTCACTGTATACAAGGTCCCAGTTTTCAACTAGTAGGCGATCCCTAAGCTTATCGTAATTTACTTTTGAGATATAATCACTATTGTATACTACTTGTCTATTCGAAACCACCCAGATATTTAGTGAAATTAAATTATGATCCGAAAAATGAATTGGTAAATTGTCAACCGTAAAGTTATATGTATTACTGGATTTAACGAACATATGATCTAAACATGATAAATTCCTAGTTGGGTTATTAGAAATACTCAGGAATCCATATGATGCAAGCAATGTTTGGTAGTTAAAACTGCTTACGTTGTTTAACAAATTGATATTGAGATCACCTAAAATAACTATATTGTTATTGCTAATTGTTGCGAGCAAATTATCCAAATCATCATAAAAAACGTTAAGGTCACTGTTACAAAAACGGTACAAACATAGAAACGTCCAAACATTTGTATCTAGTTGAATGTCCAACCTAAGAACATCAGCTGAGCTCCAATTACAACTATAACATGATCCAGTTTTCAGATTTTTATTTATAAATACACCAACACCACCGGCACGGTAATTATCGTTACAGCATGACTTAAAATAATAATTAGGTAAATCAAATTCGGTACTTTCGTGAGAATAAATCCAAATTTCAGTAACAAAAATTAAATCTGGTTGGGTTTTCAGACTGGCTATAAATGTACTAAAAAAATCAAAATTTGCTCTTAAACTCCGAATGTTTTGATGTAATATACTATACCGATTTAACATTGTGAAAGGCGATAATCAAAAATATTTTGCATACAAATACAATGATAATGATAAAGTGAACCAATATAATATATCCAATTTGAGCAATAATCATAAAAATAGAATGTCAAATACAGTACACTCATAAAAATAAAAGAGTATATATACGCATATAGATTAAAAAAATTTAAAGAATTGAGAAAATTAGAAAATGTGCAACGCACTAAAAAATAACATCCATTACGTTTATTATACATAGCATTAATATTCAATGTAACAAACTTTAAAGCAATAAAACGCAAGATAAAAATACGAATAAGATCTATCAAAAAAATGTAAATAAAAAACACAAAAGGTAAACAAACAAAAATTAAGTTTAATTTTTGTTGGGATTCGTACAGTAACGGGCCGCAGTGTTTCGAATTTCGAGCGCTAGAAAAGAATAGTACATTGGATTAAAATCCTCTGCCTACCTACAGGATCGAAATAATTCAATGGAACTTACTAATCCCCATTCTTTGGAAATTCGAAATAATGGACCATACGTGTTTTAAGTTGCGAATTATAGCATGAATGGGCACAACACCGTTTCGACATTTTCACACCCATAAATCCATTATCACTATCGCTGTTATCTATATTTATGTTACTATCACCTGTGGTTGATTGCAGCATTCTGAAATTAAAAAGGTCGTTATAGAGCGATTCTTTTCTTAGATGGTTCCAACCAAATACGTACTTGTTCATGTCGCATGGCTTATTGTATTGTATAAATATTGTCCTAATTTTAACGGGCCTTCCAGCTTTTTGTGATTCATAAAATAAAATTTCTTTTTCAACGGATGTCCTCATTGAGTATAAATTCATTTGGTGTATTATTCCAGTACGGATTATCGTAATCAAATAAAATTTCCGAGTTATTCGATTCCAGCGTACTTAGAAAAGCTCGATTCGAACTATTCATATCGCTTAAATTCGATTTTATATCGGCAAATTCGGGATCCAAGAAAGATACCGTATCTAGTTTACCATTTATCATTCCTATACATTTTGTTACGGTTGAACTTTGTAGACGTCGCTTTTTTGCTTTAGCCTTCGACCTTGCTTTTGGATCCTGCACATCATTACTACGCTCAGCAATTAAACTATCCGTTTCGGTTCCCCTTCATTCTGATTTCCTTTACCGCCGATATTCATACGAGATAAACCACCAGACATTCAAATCACTTCGTTGTAGACGATATCATCTTTCATCTTCATCGTCATTCTACAAAAGAACCACAAAACAAATTAGGACATTTAATGAAATTCACGATCAAATTTAAATCATTTACAACTGTGGGCAACGGTGTTTTGAATATTAATCACGTTCGAGAGGCTTTCGTTAGAGTAACCATTATATTTATAAGTATCACACAGGCACAGCACTCAAATTTTAAACTTAAAAACTTATTCACTATATTTACTATTGTGAACAACTAAATATTAATAAAACATTCTTGTTGAGTTTATCTAATTTATTATTTATTTAGCAATTTGTTTGAGTTTTAACATGTTTGCGAATTTTTTTTCAAACAACATAAACACAAAAGTAGGTGTCATTCGACTGCATGAAGTTTACAATTTAATTTTTTTGATTAGTAGCGACACCAGTGAATAATGGCTCCAGTTTCAGAAGAAAATTTCCCTTCGGCTCCGGATAGTGCTCCAATAAAAAACACGCTTATAAAATATTTTCACAGTTCATTCATAAGGTACATAGGTAATATAGGACACAAAACATAATTTTGTTTTAAAAGGACACAAAACAAAAAAAATAATAATATTTTACGAAAAGTAAAAACCGTTGACAAAATTCAGTTGATTATTTGCTTCTTGTTTACGTTTTTATTCAAGTCTGTATGTACATACTTCAACATGTGCAACCAGCATGTGCAAATAGTCGAAAATAAAGATCGATAAAAAATTTAAACTTCGTAAAATTTTTTTCATGAAACGTATCCTCCTGTTTACACGAGAGTTGAATTCAACACAAATTTCTTCGTTCCTTTCCCCCTTGCCTATAATCTAAAATTTTTTTTTGCGTACTTTTTCAACACGAATTTTAGGTGTTGAACGAATTGTAATTTACTAACACAAACAGAAAAGCTATAAAAAAAAATTTGGGTCCAATTTTTTTTTTCTGAAAACAGGTTTCATTTTCAATTTGTCTTTCGTTCGCAAAACATAAAAACATCTACCGAACATAAAAAATAAATATTTATGTAGTTGCGTTGGGTTTTCAACAAAAAAATTATTTTTATTTTTTTTTGTATAACATAATTAATTCCTAAATATCAATTTATTTTTTATAAAAAATATAATAACAAATTTTATAAAGTAAAAATTATTTATTGAGCCAATAATAACTATAATAAAGTTGGTAATTGTTTAGGGCACGTTTTTATTTTCAATAAAGTAAAACAAATTTAAATACTGAGCTTTCGATGTCTCATCGACATCATTTTCAAAGCTAATGAAAATTTTTTTATATAAATTTCTTAAAAACAAATATAAAAAGCCTATACAGTAAATACAATTTTTTCAAATAGCAAATACAAAATTTTATAAACTATAATTATAAATTATTGTAAAGCATTGCTGTGCATTGCATAAAAAATATTAATCAAAATAGCTAATAAGTAGCTGTCAATTTGTTTTAAAAATTAAAATAATTTTTATTATTATTTATTTTTTTAACAACAGTTTGTTTTCAAAATTATCGTTAATGTAAATTACACAAAAAAAAAATTTTTGTATAACACAACCAAAAAAATATACGAATAAATTGACAACCGCTTTTACGATGCTTCTCCGAAGAAATTCAATATGAAATGAAAATAATTTTACACATACATAAGTAAATAACATAAACTACGTTTTACCGTGTGAACGCAAATGTTGAATTATGATTGTTGAATTACTCTTCGTCTAAACAGGCCCTATAGATGTCCCGCAAAATTGTTGTCTTAGCTAAACCTTTTTTAATGAAAAAGTGTCCACTTGGTGTGGTTACTGTGCATTGGTTCCCTCTTTAAAAAAAAAAAATTTGTCGAAAAAATTTATATGAGATCGGCAATATTATATTTGGTACTGTCGAGTTCGCAGTATATAACATAAATGCAGTGGGAAATATTTACGTTAGTTAGTTAGTTCTAAACAATTGATGTGATTAGATAGTTTTGCTTGTTCTCAGTACAAAAAAATTATAGTGACACATTAGAAAAATGAATTTTTTTTATATTATTGTTGTGTATTTATTGTGTATATTTAAACATGTCTGGTGTTTTACAATACGTAAGTTGGTATACATATTTTTATTTGAATGTCAGATTCAGTGAACTATTAAATTTTAATTAATTTTAAAAGTGAGTATTTGTTAGCTCTAGTAACAAGCAATATCAGCATATTGTAATGATTGGAAATGTTGCCATACTCAATTCAATTGGAATGTAGAAATTTTAATGATTTGTCTTATAGAAAATAATTTAGAGCCAAGCCAACAAAATCGAAAAAATCCTTAATGTCATTTCTGCTATATGTATTGTAATATCGCATGCTACTCTTAAGAATTTCATAATCTACTTTGATGATTTAATTGAACATAAAAATGTCAAAATAAGAATTCTCACGTATGCTGTACTACACGTATTATCAATAGCTGTGTTTCTTGATGCTTGATCTAATGCGGTTCAGTTCATGTTTCGTGAAACGACGTAAAGGCGCTTACTAGATTTCAAACCCAAATTTGTGATCTAAAACAAAATTTGGATCAGGTTTTCCATATAAAATTTGAACTGATCACCATACCAATGGTTGTCATGACACACGGCAAATTTTGGATATTTGTATCTATTAATAAAAAAATCAAATTATTGACTATAATGAATTTTTGTTAATATCCTTTTAGTTAATTAAATTAAATATTTATCAATGACCCCCTAACAAACTAACAATCGAAAATACATGTAGTAGTAGTACATTTTAATGCCGCAGTAAAGTTTGCATTATTCATAATTTTTAGGCTTTTTTGTGTAGTCGATGCAATGCGTTTTTTAGAAATAGAGACTATTTCTAAAAATCGGAATTTCGCCTCTATTCAACCATAAGTTAAAAATATAAAAGTAATTGATCGTGTGTGATAATGTATAATTGTATTTATTACGGTGAAAGAAGTTTACAAATTGTTTGAAGGGCAAAGGTGTGATTTTTTTAATGGGGCGACTGTTTGTGGGACGACTCATTTGGTTTCTGAAGAACTTTAAAAATGAAGCAGGTGTCAGTTAACCGTTTATAATCCGTTTGAGGGAGGACGGTTCACACCTTGTTTTGAGAGTACATAATAGTAATTTGGTGGTCTGTAGTTATTGACCACAGTTTAACATTTTCTAAAAAATTCATTATTGTGGGATATGCATATTGAACAAAAATTAATGAATAATATTATTTTAAGGCTAGTTAGCAGGTTTACTACTTTTTGCCTGAATATAAAGTTTCATGTTTTCATGTTTACAAATCGTTTAGCAGACATTGTTTTTCGTACATAATTCCAAACCTTAAACTGTTTTTCATCATTTTTTCACACATTTCACCCTGTATCATGTTAATTTCTACTCTAATGTTTCTTTTAAATTGTTTAATATTACCTGGTACTTTTAAGATAACCCTATAAAAAAAAGCCGGGAGCAATTGTCTCGCGTGGTCAATCCACATCACCAAATTTCGAAATTAACTGTTGTGGAAATATTTCATAGTTTCTCTAGCAGTATGGCATGTGTCAGCGTTCTGTTGGAACCACGTGTTGACCAAAACATTGGCATGCAATTCAGTGATTATAACAGCTTAACCATTCGGATTTAAATCAAAATATGATTCAATGACCCATCCAGCCCAAATTACACACCATACCGTCCCTTTCAAGGTATGTACAATAATGGTGATTGATAAATTATTTGTTGATTCTCTATAACCGGCCGTTGTTACATGTCCACTTAAGTGCAAATGAGCTTTATCGCACTCATAATTAGATTTTCAAAAAAAAATCCGGATTGTCATTGTCAAGCAACAGCATCTTATTTGCATTCGAACGGCGCCGTAAATGATCTCTTGGCAGCAGCTCTTGTTTTAATTGAATTTTATACGGAAATAAATCCAAGCCTTTATGCAAAATATTGGTTAGTGTTGATCTTCGAAGTCCAAGTTCTTGCGGACGGTGTCTGATTGATGTCGTTAGATTATCTCGTACACTTCCACACAGCAGCAACATTTTCCTGACTATACGTTGTTGTACACGCTTTACCTTATAAGCCACTGACCCTCTATTTTCAAATTTTTTAAAAATCCGGTAAATTTTAGGATTTGAAGGCACCATATTTCTGAAACTTTCACGTAATTATCCTAATGTTAATGTAATTAATAATTGACTTGGAATATTTTTCCACGAATCAAATATTTTTCCATGATTAATTTGCCACATATGTACTTCACGATATCAAGAGTATGAATGACCTAAATGGGGAATATTTATTTATTTATTTATTCATGAACATATCGTCCAATTATATAAAATTATTAGCAATTTAGTGAACCACACACCACATTGTGAGCATGAGAGCACATTTATAATGAGGCGTGTAGTTCAAATTTCTCCAAAAATGCATATTGCCTTGTTGGTAATTTTGAAGTTTTTTTTAACAACATTTCGTCAAATACATGGTTAGTTTTGGTGGCTCTCGATCATCGTTCATCGCTTAATCATCTTTACTGCATTTAATTTTGATTCGAAACCCATAATTAGAGCTGGTCTCTGGGGCTATTTGTTGCACCAATTAATAACTATTGAAAAAAATGTTTAGAAAAAAACAACAGAATTACTCAAACATGACTGTTCGACGTGAAAGTCAAAGGCTTGAATAATTCGAAATAATTTAATGTTTCCTAAAAGTAAATATTTAAATACAATTTGACAGTTCCTTAATAGCCTTCGTTCGGAGAGTTTCTTCGAAATAGCAATCAAGACTTTTGGTCTTTAAAAAAATAGTCTTAACAAGCATATTTTATTTAAGACAGTCTTATGCGTCTTGGTCTTATGCCAAGATCGGGGTGTTAGAGTTTTAAACAAGCGAACACCCATATTTGGCGAACACTTTGGCTGCCATAATTTGGCTTTTATAAATTGTTCGTAGTTAAAAATTTCAATATACTTTTGTTACAATAAATTGAGAATTTCGACATTTTTAATCTTTCAAACCGTCTAGCAGCCAGGAGGCAGGGTGTCTTGCTATGGCCAAAACTGGCACTTAACTTTTCTCCTTTAAGTAAATTTTTAGTCTCTATAAAAGCGATAATAGAATTGAACAATCATACCATAAACTCATTATGAACTTAATTAAATTAATATTTTTTAATAAATAACTGTATAAAATAATAATATAAAACTAACTTAATAGTTGGATGTTTGGGGGCTTTATTGGAATTGTACATCTATTCTGTAGGGGACTATAAATATTTAATTATGTTTCAAGCGGCCTTGCAAATGTGATTTTTAATTTGTTTAAGGTTATATGCGCTTTGGCCTTTTCGGATTAGAGGCAAAGTTAGGTCTGCCGGCATGGAGGTCTTCCGGTGGGACAAGCTATAACACAATTATATTGAGCCAAATTGAAGTTTGCCAAATTAACTCAACAAAAACAAATTTCCTTTTTCTTTTGTTGCTTCCTTTTACATTTCACAACATTTGAACCATCCAAAGCTGCAATCGTTCTAACGGCTTCAAAAGATTCTGTTCCCGTCTCGTATTGATGCAAGAGTCTCAGATAAAATCTTTCAGCATCCTTTATACTAACAGTATACATTTGTCGAATTACTTTATTCTCACCATTACGTCGCTTCGTCCAGAAAGTGTTTTTGACGTCCTAAACATTATGAACGAGGATTTCACTCGTTTTCAAGCCGTGTTCATGCGGTTCAGATGTTGTAGCCACTCTTGTGGCGTTCAACTTCTTTGAGCTCTTCCTATAAACAAAATGTTAACAACACATTGACACATTTCTAAATGGAAAACACAAAAGTAATAAGAATGTACGAGATGTGTTCAAAACCCAACGGGGATTTCCGTTTTTATTGGAAGGAAGTTTATTCATTCCTCTACATCAATATTATCCCCTTCAAAATGTTCCCCATTAGATATTGTACTGTTAGGCTCACCGGAAATCGTTCTTTGAGTTAGTTTTAATCTCAACTATGCTTATTAAAGGGCGCCCCTTTAAAGATATCTTTATTTTTGGAAACAGAGTCACACGGGGCAATTTCGGCGAATATGGAGGCTGCGTCAGGTGCATTAATCCTTTCTTTCACTTTTTCCATGTTTATTCGTTCCAGTTGTTGTTGTGCTGGGGCATTTAGTGAACTCGTCATTTTCAACGTGTTCATGGTCTTCTTGGAAACGCTTATACCACACCTAAATCGTTGTTTTACTCATAGCATAGACTCACCAAAAAAGCAATATTTAACATTTATAAAATTTTTACGCACTTTATTCATTCTTATAGCAAAATTTAATTCAAATTCTCTGATCCATTTTTTATGCTATTAAATAATCGTCGATTCTATTTTTTCGTGGGATCGGCGATTATTTAATAACATAACAAATGGATCACAGTATTTGTATTAAATTTTGCGTTTGTAACTTTTTCGACATCTGTCAGACGTGGTTTATCAATGCAACGTAAAATAGTGCAAATCGGACAACTATTTATAATGCGCAAAATTACAAAATTTGCGTTACTTTGTGACATACCTCGTACATCAACTATAATCAATATTTCGCCTGAATAATATTCAACAATATTGTCGCTTCTGTTATTATATTGTTATCTCAAAAATGCAATTCAACTTAAGCTATACGAGTATAGCTATACTGATTTAAAAAAATTCCCAATTAATTGCGTAATTATACACATTAATCACAAAATATGTTCACTTCGGAATGATAAATATTTGAACATGACAATTCGAAAAACAAGAAAATTTTTAAACTTAGTGCGTGTTTCAATTGGTTTAAATGCCGCATAAAAAGTTAAAAAGTTAAAAATTGTGGTGAATAAAAATGTCAAACTTTTTATCTGCTTCAAGAGCTGATAAAATTTTATTTTTTGTTGTAGTTGTAGTGTGCTTGTTTTTCAAAACAAAAAATTAATGTCATTAATAATAATAACTGTTAATGAAAATTGTGTTCTCGATTAATAAATTATAAATTTTTCCATTTAAATATGGAAGTGGCACAAAAAAGGAAGCGTATAGTAAATACTGCTTACACAAAATGTAAATTATATATTAATGCGTGTTAATTAGTTAATATTATTAAAATTTTATTATTATAGGGACAGAAGCGGAGAAGAACTTATTAATCGATGCCAGGATAAAGCATGACAATTTGTTTACTGGAAAAAAATGCCAATCAAAGAGATGGCTGGAGGTAGGGTTTTGTGCGTAATATTACATTATTCTGAACATTCTATTATTTTTTAATTTAAATAATGAATATTTCAGAAAAGTAGGTGAGGAAATTCGTAAACCACCACAAATATGTCGGCATCAATGGCAGGCGGTTATGCGAAACTATAAAGTAAGTAGGATCTTTATGAAAATGATTTTTGTGTGATAGGAAAGGGAAAGTTAAACGCAATCGTATCGAAACAAAAAATGGATTCATATTTTGTGTATTTTTCAGACTATATGCGATGGTCTAATGACGATGGGCCTGCTTGCGATGCCAGTACTTGGCCGATTTACGAGAAAGTGTACAATTATTCCGCAAAAAACACAATTATCACCTGAGTGATTTGGAGGGACAAAAAACACCAATTCAGGAAATAAATAATACCAACTTATCTAGTCCATCCTCGTTGGATACGAGCGCGTCTCTCCGTGACGTACCAAGTACGTCCAGGTCGTCCTCACGTACAAGTACCTCAACAAACCATGAGGAATTAAGTTTGTTTGAGGTAAAGATATTGCAACAAAACAAAAAAATGGCAAAAAATATAGAGTCCCTGATGTCGGTGCTTGGCTAAATGGCCAAGCATAATTATCCATCTATCAACGTCTCATAATTATTTTGGAGTCCGATTCATCCTCCGATGGATTAAATTTAAGCCTATTAAAGTTAGCCGAAAGTTGCCAACCGAAAATGAAAAAATCGATAATGCAGATACTGTCTCGACTATGTCAGCCGAAAGTTAAAAAAATATGTATTAAATTGAAGTCCCAGCCGAAAATAACTAACCAAGAAAATCAGCTGAAAATATGTATACCGAGTGTTTCTTTTAAACTGAGACGATCAAATATCTCGAAAAATATCCACACTATGGAAGAAATGTCCATAATCAAAATTTAATCATACCGCGGGGGAAATACATTAGTGCAAAAAAATAGTCCCCCACCCCTCGCTTTGTAGGTGGGGCGGGGGTAACTTTTAAACTAAGATAGGAAGCCATATTTTTTATTGCAGATATGGATTCTACGACTAAAAGTACGTATGATTTGAATGAAATATTTTGTTCGGTTAGAACACACGCATTCGATTCTGCAATACAAAATAAATAAAAAAGCACCTTTTCATTGGAAATACTCGAAATTCGTCATCAAAACAATTTATTAATGTAAATGGTAGGTGAATAAAATAATTTTAGCTTAAAATAAGTATTCAAAATGATGGCCTGCGACTTCAATGCACTTATTAATACGCATTTCCAATGATTATACACAACTGAGAAGTGTGTTTGGTTGAATTTCAGCACACGCATTTCTGATTCGCTCAATCATGTTCTCACGTGTTGTTGGTTCTTGTTTCTAAACTTTGTCTTTGAGATAGCCCCACAAAAAGAAATGTGGCGAAGTAAAATCTGGTGATCTGGTGGGCCAATTTATCGGACCAGCTCTACCGATCCAGCGACCACTGAAATCACGATCAAGTATTTCACGTGCCACTACCGAATAGTGTGCAGGACAACCATCATATTGAAACCACATGTTCCGTCTCACTTCTAAGTTCAAATTTTCAAGTAATATTGGCAGTTCATTTTCCAAAAAGTTTCGGTACATTTGACCATTCAAGTTGCCTTCAATAATGTGGGGGCCTATGAGTTTGTTGCCAATTATTCCACACCACACGTTGACAGTCCAAGGACGCTGATGTTCAACTTGACGAAGCCAGTGCGGATTTGTAACACTCCAATAATGCATGTTGTGTCGATTAACCGTTCCATGGTTTGTAAAAGACGATTCGTCAGAGAACATTACGCAACGAAAAAAATTGGGATTTTGTTTTGTTTTGTTTTAAAACTCTCCAAACACTGGTGAGGGACAATCCGGAATCGCGAACTATTTCTCGTGTACTAACATGAGGATTATGAGCCACTGCTGCCAATACAGCAATTTCATTATTTTCTCCAGTGACTGTTGCTCTACGGGTCCTCTTTTTCGATTGAACATTTCCATCAGTAATAAATTGTTTGATAGTACGGCCAAAAGAAGCACGTGAACGAATCCTATCCGGAAAACGTTGAGCGTAAATAGCAACAGTATTTTCAAGATTTCTGCCAGCTTCTCCATAAACCAGAACCATTTCAATTTTCTCTGGCACAGTTAAACGGTCCATTCTAAAGTATTTTATCGTTTATTTTGCAATTACGAAAAACATGAAGATAAGAAATAACACAAACGTTAAATGTGATTTACAAAACTGAATAAATTGTTTTGATGACGAATTTCGAGTATTTCCAATGAAAACGTGATGTTTTTTATTTTAAACGTATTGCAGAATCGAATGCGTGTGTTCTAAGAAGAAGAAATTGAAAAAATTGAATTTCGTCGATTACAACGCTATCTATCATGAACCGAACAAAATATTTCATTCAAATCATACGTACTTTTAGTCGTAGAGTCCGTATCTGCAATAAAAAATATGGCTTCCTATCTTAGTTTAAAAGTTACCCCCGCCCCACCTACAAAGCGGGGGGTGGGGGACTATTATTTTGCACTAATGTATTTCCCCTGCGGTATGATAAAATTTTGATTATGGACATTTTTTCCGTAGTGTGGCTATTTTTCGAGATATTTGATCGTCTCAGTTTAAAAGAAACACCCGGTATATTCGTAACAAACAACAAATAAAACTAAAATACCGATATGAATTTATAAGTTCTTATGCATATAATATGAGTAAAATGTACATGGGCAAACTTCAAAAATTCGTAAAAACTTAACGTTTAAAGTGTTATGTCTGAAAAAGATCTTATTTGAATTGATTTGTCGATGGTTATCGCTGGAAAATTTTCCAGATCAAGTTTCTTGTTGGGAGTCCGGGAAAATGGGGTGAGTGAAATACACGTGCAAATTTCAAAAATTCGTCAAAACAACGTTTAAAGTGTTATGTCTGGAAAAGATCTTATTTGAATTGGTTTGTCGATGGTTATCGCTGGAAAATTTTCCAGATCAAGTTTCATGTTGGGAGTCCGGGAAAATAGGGGTGATTGAAATACACGTGAAAATTTCAAAAATTCGTAAAAACTTAACGTTTAAAGTGTTATGTCTGAAAAAGATCTTATTTGAATTGATTTGTCGATGGTTATCGCTGGAAAATTTTCCAGATCAAGTTTCTTGTTGGGAGTCCGGGAAAATGGGGTGAGTGAAATACACGTGCAAATTTCAAAAATTCGTCAAAACAACGTTTAAAGTGTTATGTCTGGAAAAGATCTTATTTGAATTGGTTTGTCGATGGTTATCGCTGGAAAATTTTCCAGATCAAGTTTCATGTTGGGAGTCCGGGAAAATAGGGGTGATTGAAATACACGTGAAAATTTCAAAAATTCGTAAAAACTTAACGTTTAAAGTGTTATGTCTGGAAAAGATCTTATTTGAATAGGTTTGTCGATGGCTATCGCTGGAAAATTTTCCAGATCAAGTTTCATGTTGGGAGTCCGGGAAAATGGGGTTGATTGAAATACACGTGCAAATTTCAAAAATTCGTAAAAACTTAACGTTTAAAGTGTTATGTCTGGAAAAGATTTTAGTTGAATCGGTTTGTCTGTGTTTATCGCTGGAAAATTTTCCAGATCAAGTTTCATGTTGAGAGTGAAATTTGCAGTTGTATTTCACTTACCTCCATTTTCCCGGACTCTCAACATGAAACTTGATCTGAAAAATTATCCAGCGATAATGATTGAAAAACCGATTCAAATAAGATCTTTTCCAGACATAACACTTTAAACGTTAAGTCTTTACGAATTTTTGAAATTTGCACGTGTATTTCACTCACCCCCATTTTCCCGGACTCCCTTTTCTTCAGTTCAGAGTATTCCCCGTCCTGTCTCACCCGGAAGTAACGGTCTTTGATGTAAGACTTTAGCAATTCAAAATGTTGTTTTGGCAAATCTCGTTGGAGCTTAAATTCTAGACCGCGGTGCCAAACCTTATCAAATGCTTGGGCTACTTCTTAGAATATTGCTGAACGTACTTCCTTTTTTTCCAGCGCCTCCTCAATTGTATCAGTAATTCTATGTACCTATTCTATCGTTGAGTGCCTTTCTCGAAACCCAAATTGATGTTCTGGTATAAGATTTTTGCTCTCTATAATTGGCTTTAATCTCCTGAGAAACAGTCTCTCGAAAATTTTTGATGTTGTTGTTAACAAAGAAATACGATGTTTTATCGTTTAGTGATTTATTGGACTTTGGAATCATTATGATTTCCGCTACTTTCCACTGTCTCGGAACATAACATAGTCTAAAGATAGCATTGATTATGTGCTGTAGTTTCCTTAGGGCTTTCTCTGGTAAAGCTTTGATTATTCGCCCCGTTATCAAGTCGTATCCAGGGGCTTTTTTATCTTTGAGGTTTTTTACTTCTTGTTTGATTTCTTTCAGAGTAACTGGTAGCACACATGCCTCATCTACTTTGCTTGTGTTAGATATTCATTATCCGCTTGTCCAGTTGGTGGTTTGAAGGTATTTTCTAGGTGTTCGGCAAACAGATCAGCTTTTTGTTTTCGCTGCGAGCGCAGGTTCCATCAACCATTCTAATGGGTGGCACTTGCATTTTAGGCCTTTTTAAACCTTTTGTAGCTTTCCACAGGGAATAGTCTGTTTCAGGTTTATCTGTCAGGTTACTTAGGAAGCTTGCAACTGACTCATTCTTAATCTCCTTTATAAGTAGTTTAAGTTTGTTGCACAAGTTGTTTAGGATTGTTTTGTCTTCAGGTGCTTTGGTTCTCTGCCAAGTCTTACGAGCCCTTCTTTTTTCGTTAACCAACTCTCTCACTTCAACTGGATAGGTTATACTTTTCTGTAATATTTCTTGCTGATCAGGAGTACTTTCCCAGGCCGCTTTTTGCACACTTTCAATGAGGTTTCCTAGTTCTTCTTCTATCGTGTAAGCGTTCGATATCTGCACGTGTAGGTTGATGCTTTCTTCGACTAGCTGTTGAAAGTATTCCCAGTTGGTTTTGTTATTTGTTAATCTTGAAGGGCTTACTTTCCTTATTACCGTGTCACTTATTGTCATTAAAACTGGAGAATGGTCTGACGATAGCCCTTCTTCATTTTCCACTGCTTAGTAGTTTTCGGAGATACCTCTTGATATATAGAAATCCAGAAGGTCAGGAACTTTATTTGAGTCCGTAGGCCAGTAGGTTGGCTTTCTACTGGAGTGGAACTCACATTTTAATATCCTGCCTGCTTCAAATAGCTCCCATCTTTTGGGACTAGATTTATTTGATCCCCAGAATATGTGTTTCGCGTTAAAGTCGCCTCCAATAATAAAATTACTACCAAGCGATTTAAGAAGTTTGATGTAGTCTTCTTTTTTCGTGTTATATCTGGGTGGACAGTAGATTGCTGATATCCTATAGTTCTTATTATTTTTGGTTTCAATAGTTACAGTAGCTACTTGCATAGCTTTCTCCTCTATTTTTAATTCTTCGTGGTGTTTTATATTGTCCTTAACGAAGATTGCTGTCCTGCCTTTAGCTCTTTCTGCTGGATGTAGGGCTTGATAGCACTGATATTCACGTATTTTGGCATACGAGGTTCTTGTAAAATGACTTTATGAGATTAGGCATATATCAATTTTTTTTGTGTTTAAAAATACTTCTAATTCTGAAATGCGTTGCGCTAGGCCATTTGCATTCCAGGTAGCAATTCTTAAATATTGTGTCATTATTTTTTCTTGTTAAGTTTGTATGGACTAGAATGAAGGTACTCAATAACTTCTCTAGTTTTAATTGACGCATCCGTTATTCTTTTATCTTGGCTCATCGATGTATTTTCTAGTGTTACTAGTCTCTGTTCTTGTTTTTTCAGTAACTCACCCATATATTCTAGTCTTTCGTCCTGGCCAGCCAGATGTGAATTAATAGCGTTTAGCTTCTGAAGTATTTCTTGCAGGACATGGGTTTCCTGACTCGGAGCGTTTGTGATATTTTCGTTCTGCTTAGCCATTTGTGCATATGCTATGCCTTCTTTTACTTTGCCGCTATTTAGGGGTATTCGTTTTGATTAGGATTGCATCCTAGGTTGAGAATTCTGACTTGTTTGATTTCTCTTGTTGTCTCTCATTCTTTGCAGCTCTTTTGCTACCTCGCAGCCTCTGTAATTTGCTGGGTGATGATTACCACAGTGTATGCATTTCACTGGTTAGTTCTTACTTTTGTTGCATTCTTTTGTTAGATGTTTCATAGCGCACTTTACGCATCTCGGCTCCCTATTGCAGTATTTGCGTGTGTGGTTATACGCCTGGTAGTTGTAGCACTGTTGTATTTTACTAGGGTTCTTTTTTAATGTCTCAATCTTAACTTTCATATTAAGGATTGCTTTGATTCCATATACCCTATCAGTGGTCTCAGCGTTGTCAAATGTTAGCATGAAAAGGGGCAGGCCAACTTTGGTTGTTTCTCGTTCACCGTTTGCTTTTATAGTGACATTTCTCTTTAATATGTTCACAGCGTTTAGAATTTTGAATCCTTTCTGTCTAAGTTTCTCAATTATTTCCTCGTTTGGGCATGTGTGATGTAGTCCTCTGGCCATGACTTTAATTGGTTGCTCAACTTTGTTTTCATAGGTGAACCATTCAATGTTTTGAGCCGGGATTACATCTGATAACATTCTGTAGGTTTCTGGGTCAAGTGCATTCACTTTCCAAACGTTATTATTCAGTGCAGTGACTTTATATTTATCGTTTGGAACTAACTTCACTATTTTTTTAATTGTTTCGTGTTCCCTAACATTAAATATGTTAATGGGTGGAGGTGGTATCTCTTTATGTGTTGGTTGATTTACCTGCATTTCCCCTTGGATGATTACGTTGGATGTTCTAACTGGTTGCAGTGGTGTCTCTTTCGGTATCAGTAATACGTTCTTATGTACCTTCAATTCGTCCGTAGTTGACTGTTCACGTCGTTGGAGTTGTTGTTTTCGGACGCTCTGTGTTGATTGTTCCACTTCAGGCGAAGATTCTGCTTTTCTTTTTTTTGTTTTGACGTTTAGTTTTAATTTGCCTTCGTATAAAACTCGTTTCATACGCCAATTCGTCTTCATCTGTTTCATAGATATAGCTATAGTATTTTCTTTGGCTTGATTATCATTTTTGATTACAGCAATTTCTTCTTTAAGCTGTTGGACTTCTTTGAATAGCTGTTCATTGATTTTCATTAAGTTTTCTAACGATTTTTTTTAACTCATCGTTTTCTCTGGTGACATCGTGGTGGTTTTCTTGGATTCCGTTCTGACTGCATTCAGCATTTTCGTTCTCCAGCTGAGTAGCGGGATGCATTTGTGTAGTTGGTGATCTACAAATACTTGTGCTTCGTATAAACGGGTTTAGCAATGGTTGCCCCACCCCAAAATCCGTTGAGCCTGCTTCGTGTGATCATTTGTATGGTGGATTGGCCAACTGTAAAATTTACGTACCACCTGGGGTATACATTCCGTTTGGTTGTACACTCATTGCTTTAATGGTTGGTTTATTGTTCGGGGTTCCATCCCCTATCCAGATTTGGTCCGCGGATAGTATTTTATTTCCCACCTACCCTCCTGCAAGCCGGTTAAAGAGCATTCCCCTATCCGCCACCTGGGGACGCGCCACGATGAGAGTTCGGCATCTCCACACGGGATTATGTAAATATGTGAAATAAAAATGAATTTATAATATATTTAAATAAAAAGATTTTTTAAATATTTTTAATTGAAGTTCAATTTATTCTGTATTTTCATTTAAAAGTTGCTGGAGCAAACTATCCAGAAACAATATTCCATCACTATAGTGTCTAAATATCTGTTGCGGTTATTGCCTTTGCTTGGTTGGTCTTCGCCTTCAAAATCGAAAATAATGTTTTCATTAAAATCGTCGCCCATCATACAAATATTATGCAAGATACAAGCAGTTCCAATAATTTTAATACATACTTTTATCTATATTCTGCTCGAGTGCCTTGAAAAAAATATTGCACCACTGGTTTTTAATAATGCCAAATGCGCACTCCACAACATTTCTCGCTTTACTATGGGCGGCATTCAACTTTTTTTGATTAGTGTTTTGATTTTTATATGGAGTGATGATAGCCAAGTAAATAATCGTTTTGCGGTGGATATACTCCTCGTCTGTAAATCGGGCTGTTATTCAAAACTCTAGTGTCATGTACGGATCCCGGGTAACCAATAAAAATATCAATAAAATTGCCGCCACTATCAGCTACTGCCTGCAATATTATTGAGTAAAATTTTTTATAGTTGATATACATATACGAATGTGTCATATACGAATCAAATGTCCCATCAATAGGCACGATGACCTATTGATGGGACATTTGATTCGTATATGACACCCATCAATCGCACCAACAGTATTTTTAAAAATTGGAAATTTTGCTCTAATGCCAACATTGTCTAGCTCGTTTAATGGAAGAGTGTGAATTAGATGCAGCATTTCTGAACAGAAAAAATTGAGCATTTTTATGACAATATTTCGCATTGAGTGACGGCTCAAACCTGCGAAATCTCCTGTTACTCGATAACCGCAACCCGCAGCCATCCAATACAAAAATATTATGACTTCATATTCGGTCGACG
Organism: Nephrotoma flavescens; assembly: GCA_932526605.1. NCBI lineage: Eukaryota > Metazoa > Arthropoda > Insecta > Diptera > Tipulidae > Nephrotoma > Nephrotoma flavescens. The sequence goes on along the minus strand of OW052220.1, from coordinate 107,852,259 downwards.
CAAATTTTTTTTGCATATCGTGTCACTTCCATTTAATATCAATTCAATTTTGTTTGATACAACCCGCAGTTGTTGTATTTCGGTCTCTAAAATGAAGTAAATTCAAATAGAAGTATTCGACCGTATTGACAATCAAACTGAAGTGTCAAAATTTTTAACCAGTTGAAACTGATAAAAAGTTTATTAAAAATCCCCACGGATAAATTTTAACACACTCTTGAAACACACTCCTACTCGATTTCATGCGTACAATATTTTATATCAAAGGATTTTTCTTGTAGAAGATCAAAAGTTATATATAAAATGTTAGTACTTTTCTACCATACAATATTTATTATTTTTTGATGAATTGAATGAACATATCATTGAATGAAAATTATATTTTAAAGGTGGATTTACATGCTAAATAATTTACTGTCAGTGTTTTATTTGCACCATGAGGCGTGTTGCCAATTTGTTGGACAAATATATCTATTTTTGAAGTAAAACTTCTTTAGGCACGCTTGACTTGGGGACTAAGCTGGCAAATGCGTTACGAAAATTGTAATCGAACGAGGCGAACGAAACAATAAACGCAAAACGAAATCATTTTCCTTTAGTATCAGGATGTGCCATGACAATTCATAAATCCCTAGGTGGAACATTAGTTGATACCATTTTATTTTAATAATTGGTTAAAAAAATTGGAAAATTGGTAAATGAAAAATTGGAAAAAATGGAAAATTGGAAATTTGCAAAATTTGAAAATTTGTAAATTGGAAAATTAGAAAATTCGAAAATAGGTAAATGGAAAATTGGAAAATATGAAAATTGGAAATTCAGAAAGTTGGAAAATTGGTAAATTGGAAAACTGGTAAATTGGAAAATTGAAAAATTAGAAAATTGGAAAATAGGAAAATAAAAAAATATGAAAATAAGAAATTTGGAAAGTTGGTAAATTGGAAAATTTGAAAATTTTAAAATTGGAAAATTGAAAAACTGGAAAATTGGAAAGTCATAATATAGACTTCTATGTCACTGACTGACTCACTCGAAAACGCACAGGGTGACCACATTTTTTTTCTATACTATACATCTATGTCACTCACTCACTTACTCACTCCAGAACGCACAGGATGACCAAAAAAAATTCGTCCGTGTGATATATTTTATATATGTATTTTTTTCTACATTATAGCTCCATTCCACACGAGGTAGCACAGAAACCGATTATTTCTTCGTTTCTTTCCCCGGTTGCCTATGATACAGGTTTTAATGCGACTTAAACAAATTTTCGATGAAACCACACTACACAAACATAAATGAAATAAAAAATGTTTCAAGGCCATTTTTACTATACGAAGAGATTTTAAAAATGATTTTTTTGTCCATTTTGTTACACATACATAAACATTATCTATTACGACTAGTTGGCCTTGAAAAAGTTACCAAGTTACAAGGTTACCTCTTGTGGCATCAGACATAAACGGCTAGGTGGCACTCGAGAACGCACAAGGTGGCCAATTTTTTTTTTCAATATTATAATTTTTCTATATTATATTATAAATATTAAATATATATTAGAAGTTTTACTTCAGTAGTGTGGTCTAAAGCACACTTAATTTTTTTTTTAACCGAAGTTTTGAAGTTTTTTAATTCTTCTTGTTTAGTATATTTTGACTTATTCGTAGGCTTAATAAATTAACCTGGGCCAAGTATAATTTTAAGCGACCGGAGTAAGTTTGAGCTATTCTGGAAAGCCGGAAGGCATCCGATTTTCATGTTAATTTCAATATCCTTAATTATTGGTAACGAATAATTTCTGGTAAAATAAATATTATGAGGTAGGTTTTCTAAAACCCTCCGATCGGCAGTCGATAAATTTTATTAGAGTAGTCAAAATAATTTTTTTAAATTATTCAGTGAAGAAGTAGAAAATTGACTTAAATCTTGTCTTGTTTCCTTTTTTTGAAAATTTTGGTTCTTATGATTCAGCTTCAACTATAGTTTCCTGGTCCGATCTGAACGTGACTGGGGGGTGAACTTTGCCAATGGTTCCATTTGGAAGGCCCAAAATTGTTCAATATCCATCAAAAGTCAACTTTGTATTTTCGCACAATTGCAATACTTTACTTACTTCGTAACCGAGTAATTTTCCGCTTCGAGGTAAATGACCTTTCCGTACCTTATCGTATCAGGTTCTATACCGAAGAGCCTGGTGCCTCTTTCCTAATCATTATTTATATACATACTTCTATAAATGCAACTAACAATTTATAATATTTGTCTCATTATTCAGATAATAACGAACGCATACGTGAAAAGGAAATACTGAACGAGGCCAGTATGCGATTGGGAGCAAACTTAACATCACGATTTACAGAAAAAGAAAAATTGGCAGACGAGCTTATACAAAAACTACATCAGCAATCGATTGAGGATGGTATCAAAGACATACATAATTTTCCAGCGGGAATGCATTTTTTCAAAGCAAAACCATTAATTGAAAAATCCCGAATGTTTAAAATTATACAAAAAATGCCAAAAGGTGCATTTCTACATGGTCACAATTCGGCTATGGTAAAGTCAGAGTGGATAATAGAGAATGTTATGTATAGGCCGGGTCTACAAATTTGTAAGAATGACGTAGGTACATTTTTGTTTACCTTCAAGTGAGTTATATTAATACATTCACCTCATCTTGTATTTTAAATGCACATACATTCTTTATTATTTTAGACGGAAGAATTCCGATTGTATCACCCCGTTACGTTTAATAGCTGACGAACGTGCTAAATCAGGAAATAATATATTATTCGACAATAACTTGAGGAAGATATTCGATTTGTACACGGAATACCCGGAAAGTATAAATAAATACCGCTTTGAACTTATCCCATATTTTCATGTCAGTGGATGAAAATTTGGGATAACTTTATTAAGATTGTAAACGACACTTTATTCATGAAAGCTCTGTATAAATTCTTAGATAAGTATACATGACAATTTATTTTTTTTTAGTTGATTATCCCGATATGAACACAGCTTGGGAAAAATTTGACCGTATTTTCGACTCATTGGCTAATGCAATTCGCTATCTACCAGTTTTTATCGATTTTCACAATCAACTATTGCAAGAATTAGTTAACGATAATATCATGTATGCTGAGATTCGGACGTCGATAGGGAGCGTAAGTATAAATTATGCCTATTTCAGATCAATTTTTTTCAAGACTCATTATCTTCCGACAGTTGTACGACGATGAAAGAGAGTACTTTGATAAGGATGTCGTCCAAATTTACAAAGATATAATTGATAAGTTTACAATAAAAAACCCAAAATTTATTGGGGCGAAACTTATTTATGCAGTTCATAGGCAACTTACAGAGGTGAAATTACAACAGAAAATTGAGAGATACAAAATGTTACAGTAAGTTAAAACTTAAATTTATGAAAATTTACTATACGGAATCTTTTTTTCAGTGACGCATTTCCCAATCTAGTAATTGGATTTGATTTAGTGGGTCGAGAGGATTTTGGCGACTCTTTATATAAATTTCTTCCGCTTCTGCTTAAATTGTCTCAGGACACAAATCTGTTTTTCCATGCTGGTGAAACTAGTAAGTGTATTGTACTAAAGCCATTTCACTTGGAATACTTAAATTCTTTGTGTTCCAGATTGGTATGGTACTTCGAGTGACTTAAATGTTGTAGACGCGATTTTACTACGAGCGAAACGGATTGGTCATGGATTTTCTTTAGTAAAACACCCAGTATTGTGAAAATACTTGAAAGATCATGAAATTGCGATCGAATTGAATCCACTATCTAATCAAATTTTAGGACTAGTTCATGATCTGAGAAACCATCCTGGGGCATTATATATGGCAGAAAATATTCCTATAGTTATATCAGGCGATGATCCCGGTTTTTGGCGTGCAACAGGTCTCAGTTATGACTTTTATTATGCTTTTATGGCATTTTCTCCATATGATGCAGGACTCGAAATTCTGAAGCAGCTTGTACTTAACTCGATAAAGTAGGTTCTCTATTCCTTTCAAATAATTTTGAATGGCATAAAATTGTTTGTTAAATTTATTGTTACTTTCAGGTTTAGCATATTAACCGGCGATGAACGAATCAAAGCAGATAATCTATTTATCGACCAATGGGAACACTTCATAAATGAACTTCTCGGAGGTAAAATTGTTTAAACTTTTAATTCTGATTTTTTGTGATATTAAATTATGTAATTTATGTATATGTTTAATAAATAAATAGAAATGAAGTGGATTATTTATCTCTTATAAATCCCTTTGTTTCCTACAAAATTGAGAGTAAGTACATAAATATACTGAACATTTAGCAACCTTCTTTTATATATTGTAATTGAACTTGACTAAATGCTTTTTAGCTACACGAAGGTCAGAATATGTTTGGATTAAATAATGCCACGTAAAGTTCCAATGCAGCCATATATTAAGAATATTACAGGGTGACTTTTTGTAATAAATCCTAGGGTTTATATCTCGTGAACGGTGCTAGGTAGGTAGGAGAAAAGTGCTTATGAGGTCTTTTAGTGGTAATACCGAATGACCCTGAAACTAAATACTTTTTGAGATATGCATGAAAGTTATCTTATACTTAATGTAGTTTTTGTTATTTAGTAGTATTTATAAACCGCGGTGAATATGCTAGATGCCATCAGAAAATTCGTAAGGTTCTTGGCCTGATCTGTTATAAAACTTCTAATACTACTTAAACCTAGATCCCCGTAACATTAGGGAGTAAGCCTAGGCATTTTCGTCTTTTTATCACTAATCAATTAATTTTATCTTTAATTGTGCTGCCATCCGTGACCACGAGCACACTCTTTTTAGGATTTTTTCCATAGGGTGCCTTTCATATCGATCGCTCTCCTCATACAGCCCGGTATCTCCTCCAGATACATTTCAATGTCCTGCTTAATGGGCTCGCATTCGACCGCAACTGCTGTCACCAATAGTTACCTGTTTGCGTTGTCAAACTCGGTTATCGGATTGTGTACGTTACAAAGAGAATCAGGACAAAAAATTATTTTTGTATGTATTTTGGACCAACTTACACATTTATGCATACTACTTAAACTGATTTCCGTTAATTTCAACCACATTCTCACTATCCATTTTTTTAGTTTAAAATTCTTTTACAACACTTACGTTACTTCCGGAATCAATAAACTCCTGAACCTCAACTAACATTTCCCCAATGACCGCCATTGCTTTCACATGTCCTTCGACATTAAAAATTACCTACTTTCGTTTCCATTTTCATACTCTCTACTTGACCATTAAATCCCCTTCTAGTGGCACTTTACATTGTTCTTTCACATGTCCTATTTTTTACATCTTTTACATGTCGGTTTCCTTTTTGGTTGAGTACAATTGGTGGCTATATGTCTTTGTTGAAAACAATTATACCACTCCTTACTTCTCAGCCAATTCGGCTTATTCTCGTGTTTTTTCTGATTATTTTCACAAATTTTTGTTCTTTCTGCATGACTATTGACTATTCTGATTATACAATCTCCTTCCGTTGTCCCACTCACTCCGGTGCATCATTACATGCCCTATTTGGCACAAATCGTAATAGTATTCAATCAAGGTTTGTTTTTCTTTAACCCTTTTCTTAACCGTTCGTGAATTTCTGCATGTGAACGAACACTTATTTGGAAAATTTTCACGAAACTCCAATGAAAATGTACGCCACATTTGCGTAGCATTTTTTCTCTCGCTGAACATCACCAACTTTTCATCAAGCGCATGAACATCGATCATAACCTCAACATTTTTTACCTATTGATCGGAAGTCGATCCGATTTCATCAGTAGAATCAAAATTTGGCACCATTTCCATAATGTCCCAAATCGTAAATCTCGTGTAACTATTGCTAGCGAACGTTTCTTTGTCTTTCAGAATATCCATGCGCATCTGTATATTCTGCATTATTACTCGAATACACGTGTTCTGAAGTAGGGGTTTCATCGCTTATTTCACTAACGGTATCTCGATGATTTTCACCTGTAGATTCTTCATTATCCCTTTTTAACGCTTTCAATCGCTGAACCGATATTCTTTTATTTCCGGTTGTTTTAAACCACGTGCACTTAACTCATCCTTAGTTATTTCACGCTGAAATTTATTTTTTTTGGTAACTTTTCCGGTCACAATTTTTTTTTTCTTAAAATTAAGTCCACGGTACACAAATGTGTATGTAAATAATGACAGATTGTAATGTCTTCCAGGTTTTAACGGATCTTAGTTAAATCGAAATTCTTTTGATAAAAGCATTATAATGTGATACCATATAAATTATATAACATAATAATTATTTGTTTTTGATAAGATATTAATTATTTTATTATTATTATTGTGTGCAAAAATGTGTGCGTTGGTCCAAAATACATAAAAAATTATTTTGTTTTCTTGATTCTCTTTCGCACACGACTTTTACACGCAAAATTGTGATCGCGGGCCGGAAAAGGCATATACTTTTTATCAACCTATTTAATAACAATCAACTATCCCACTTCTGACCCATATAAGTTTCAAATTAAACAATAAATTTCAAGAAAAACGATTAATAACATTCCTTTATTTAAATCCAACTAAACGCCTCACCTGATGGCGGATTTGCGAACTAATTGAAAAATTGCCCTACACAACCGTATTATTGCTACCTCTATGGACGAGCATTTACAACTATACTTATTAAATTAGTGTTCACAGGGCCAAAGAATTTTGACATTTCATTCCATAATCAAAACATCGAGATAAACACCAAAAATGGCATCACCTCTAGAAAATCTTGAAACACAATTAGAATTATTTACAGAAAATGTTCGACAGATTCGTATAATAGTAAGCGATTTCCAACCGCAAGGTCAAAACGTATTAAATCAAAAAATGTAAGTACTCCAAAATGTATTTATTGCAAATGATTTGATCAACTAGGTAATGTTCGGTTTGTTTCAGACAAGCTCTCGTCACGGGGCTTCAAGAGATCAATAAACTTAAGACACACGTTCAAGATGTTCACGTCCCTTTCGAAGTGTTTGATTATATTGATCAGGGTAAAAATCCACAGCTGTATACCAAAGACTGTATAGAGAAGGCATTAATGAAGAATGAGGAGGTTAAAGGAAAAATTGATGCCTACCGCAAATTCAAGGCGAATATGCTTGGTGAACTACAGAAAACCTTTCCAAATGAGTTGAATAAGTACCGGGCTATCCGTGGGGATGATAATCTACCGTAGACAATTCTTATAACATCATTTTTTATTTAATACAATTATTTTATTTCTAACATTGCTTACAAAGTTTTCTTAAAGTCTATCGCGGTCCAGTAGACATTTTCCTAGATCTCCTGTTCGAAATGATTTGATCATAAATTGTGCGGAAGCGATTAAGTCCGGTCGAATTACTAAGGAACCATCAAAATTTTTGATTTTTCTCCATTTATCCAATTTTTTTGAACCCGATAGCAGCACCTCGGATATATTGTCGGTTGGATTGTCTAGTCCCATTAATTCAACATATTTATAGTTATTCTGGCGGTTCATCCAGAACAATAAATAATCTGCAATAAGATCATGACCCACTAAGTGATCAGGAAGGCAAGCGGATAGAGCAAGTTTCATTCCAGTTTCATTATCGGACACCGAAGGTTTTAATATTCCTGGTGTATCTAACAAATAAATCAATGGGTCCTCACTAATTTTGATTCGATTAAGAACACTTCGTGTGATTCCAGCAACACCACCTACCGCTGTTGCACTTTTCATATTTAAGTGTCTGTTTCTAAGCGTATTGATAAGTGATGATTTACCTACATTTGGTACACCAATAATCAAAATACAATTTTCTTGGACATCAGTCCGATTATAACGATCCGATTTTGAAATCAACTCGTTCGCCATTGGAATTATTTTCTTCACTCCTTGGCATCGTTGGTCTTTACAGTTTGTAAAAACAACATGATCGATTTTCTCTTCTTGTTGAATTTTTTCCGCTACCCTTGAAAAATATTTAGATTCACTCAGGTCCTTTTTATTTAAAACTAGTATGTGCGGTTTAACCCCACTCACAGTGTATTTAAAATTGGGATTTCGGCCCGATAGCGGTATCCTTGCATCATGAACTTCTATTACACAATCTACCGTTTTTAGTTTCTGCTGCATTTGCCGTAGCCCTTTGGTCATATGTCCCGGAAACCATTGTAAAGCCTCTTTATTAGCCACTTCGAAAGATTTTCTCAAATTTTTTATCATTTTATTAAATAGAAATATACATAACCTCACAAAATATACTTTTTTCTTTTAAATATATATAATTATATTAGTAATATATACAATTAATGTAACATTATGTTTAATATCAGAAATAAACAATAATGTGTTTGTTTGTTAATAATTTAATCGAAAAAAATTGTTATCACATCACCGATCAAAATCAAAACACAAAATAATTCGCACTAGCGACAACTACGTTTGAACATATGAACGAAAAAACAACTGTTATACCATATAAGGTTGAACTAAAATTTCTCGACCAAAATTGTTGAGATTGCTGCGTTATGTTTCGTTTGAGTTGAAATAATTTTTTCGATTGGTTCATTAAATAATGGTTTGTTGATACAGATTTGACAATGTCCATGTGACGGTTTATTCAAAATTAATTCGGTACTAACTTTGCTGTCGTTTGGGTTTAACGCAAAATCTGTGCCATGGCACCGTCCAAGTTTAAAACCCATTTCGAAACCAATTGCATAAGCTTGATCAAAGGATTTCTGGAATATTGATTCTTGGCCGTCTGCTTTTCCATCTGCATAACCTTTCTAGAAATAAAAGAAGTACAGTTGACATAAATAGAATTCAATCCATTTTCAATAATAAGTACAGAAAGAATAAGAAAAAGAAATCAAAAATTGTTATACAAAATATTGCTCATCATGCAGCCCTATTATAAAAGTTTTAGTCACTGCGTGCAAACGAGGTAGTACGTACAAAAAAAAGTGAAGGCGAGATTTCATCATTTTTTCGTATAATAAATTAAAACTTACAAAAGGTAACTTACATTTTTCAAATTATTGGATAACTTTGTAAAATTTCGATTTGCTACTTGAATATTGTCGTCTTTTTTGTTCATATTTACAATTTTAATTTCGAAAACCACGAATAAAATGTTTGTGTTGCTTTTGTTGTGAAATGTCAATTTATTTTTATAGAATGTCAAATTTGTAAGTTAAAGGTAAACTGATACGGTGTCTATTATATTGTAGATGGCGAGTGATGCAGAAAAACCATCGACTTCGACCACAAACGTTGCGGGTGAAGTGGACGAATTGGGACACAGGATTATAGCGTTAGCAACTGAAAAATCCTCTGGTATTTCCAATGATGATTTAGTAAGTGCTTTGCCGAATTTTTCGGTTGAAAGTCGAGTTCAAGCCATTAATAAACTGCTGCAGCAAGGTATTTTGGGAATATTGACGAAAGGCAATACGTTAATTTATCGACTGAAGGACTCGAGTAAAAAAAGTAATATACCGAAAGGGGCAGATAACGAGGAAAAGATTGTATACAGTATAATAGAAGAGGGCGCGAATCGTGGAATTTGGATTCGTGATATACGTGTTAAATCAAATCTTATAATGACCCAATTAAATAAAATTTTAAAGAACTTAGAAAATAAAAAGCTTATAAAAGCGGTAAAATCAGTTAACGCAAGCAAAAAGAAAGTCTATATGCTCTACAACTTAGAACCGGATCGGTCGATCACCGGAGGCGCATGGTATCAAGATCAAGATTTTGAAAGTGAATTCGTAGACGTTCTAAATCAGCAGTGCCTACGATTTTTGCAATTACGACGGAACGCAGCCAAAGAGGTAGCCAAAGAAGGCCCGATTGCATCGAAAAATTTATCACTTTGTACTGTGTCGCAAGTACACAAATTTATATCGGATCTTGGTATAAGTAAAGTCAACTTGGACGAAGAAGATCTAGAAACTATTTTAAAGACTGTGGTGTATGACGGTAAAGCCGAACGCATCCCAGCCCTCGATGGAAGCTATTTATATCGGGCGGTGAATACTCCAATCCCCCCGCCTGGTTTAGTGCAAATGCCTTGTGGTATTTGTCCGATTATCCGTAATTGTGGTAGTCATGGCGCAATAAATCCAAAAACTTGTCAATATATGAGTGATTGGTTAGACATTTAGAATAAAAACAAAAAAAATAGTTTTTGTAAAATATCGTATTTTTATTAATTACTCTACTGTCCACTAGAGGCGCACTGGGTATTAACATTTTAAAATTATTTCGTTGTGTAAAGCGTACGTCATCGGTTTCGTCACACTGTTTTGAAAAACAACATTACATATTTTGTTAACACATGTACCTATTACATTGATTTTGCATTTTAAGAATACAACAACAAAACAGTACATCCGAGCAAATTGATATGATCAGCTGTTTGCTTATTTAAATGCCGGTCGTTAGTACTTTTTCATGAAGTTTTGATAGAGGCTGTTGTAGGACAAAACACATGGTAGAACATGACCAATGTAAGTACCTATATGGTTGATTCCCAAATTTCTAAACTAAATTTATAAAAAGTTACCTAAATAAAATGGTTGTATTTCACATAGTTGGTGGTTCTCGTATACAGTAAGCACGGCAGGAACTTATTTTATCCTATTATTTATTTGTATATTTTATTTATAGACTGTTCTAGTTTTGCCATTTAACGTTTTAAGGAAATTTTTAAGTTAAACTAATCTCTTTTATAAAATTACGAACAAATTCAATAAAATTTCATTAGTATATCTATATACATTGGTATATAGTATACTTAAACTTTTAACTGCTAGAGCACATCGTACCGTTCGTCAATAATAAAACAGTTTAATGGCGAATTCTTTTCATTTGCTCTTAAATCAAGAAATTCAGTAACATTGTTTTGAATTTGATTGAAATTACATGGACATTTATCGCATCCGAAGTCATTTTTTTGGCCGGAGATCATAATTTTGTTTGAAATTAAGTGGACCATAAAAATACATTTTTCCCTTGTTTAATAACAGCTCCATAGAGCGCATAGGCGCTATTAGCGACTAGTACATCTATTAGGCGTACTATTAACTTATAACGCTTACGCATCGTGTTCGTCCGGCGGAAGGCTAAGTAGTAGTATTCTACTCAGCATAGCCAAATTTCAAAATCGTTCAATTTCGTCTTGAATCTAAAAAGGTGGCAGTGGTTAAGAAAAGTCGAATTCCATTTAGGAACCAAATTCTTCTACTTCATTCAATATTCATGTTATAATACCAATCCTCTCTAAAATGTCAGATTTCACCGTAATTGTTTAAATTTCCGTCAGTATAGCAAAATACCACAACATTGTCGAAAAATTAGTTTTAGCATCTGAAGCACATTCTATAATAAGAATTCATCAAAATAGATTTAGATATGGCCAAGTTCTATTCTGCAAAGCCATATTTTAAACTTCGTTCTCAATTTCACTCAACATGGCAAAATTCAAGAACGAAAACTCAAGAATAGTCGATTTTAATCAGCCTAGTTAATTCTATCCTACAAACCATATAGGTTTTAGGTTTCAGTGGTTGACACTTAGGCCATTTTTGGCCCATTGATACCACGTATTCACGCCACATCATTAACCCATTCACCTATTCACCTACTCACACAATTACAGTATATCACCTGTACATTGCAAGCTCCATGTCAACCTGTACATTGACATGGACGGTGGATTGGCGTTTAATTTTGCAGTCCATCAGAGGGTCTTAGTTGTGTTTATTAACATCACCGATTGTAATCGATGATGAAAATTCGATTTGCATCTAGCCTCTCTTGATGGGATTCCGAACCATATAATTTGTTATAAATTCTAACTGCAAAGCAGAAGTTCGAAACTACGGAATATGATTCTGACTAAAACGAAGAATTTGAAAAATTCTGTGTTATCTTTTTAAATTTCTATCTTGAAATCTGGGATTTTGAATTCCGGCGGGATTTCGAGAGTAATTCAGTTTTTTCTCTATTGCATACATTTTACATATGTAAAAATGTGTAAATTATTTTCAGTGCGGAGAGAACAAACAACAAACATCAATTGTTATGTTTATCAATTTATCACCCTATGAATGATTGAATTGCTCAGTGCTTTTGTATTATCATTCGCACCTACGCATTGCATAGCACCATGGTCTATAGTACTGATGAAAGGGAAAATGGATCTCTTGAGTTCTACACTTCGACAGGGAGAAATAGTTGTGTTCTGATCATCATAGTTGTTTCAGATGAAAAAAATCTCTTTTTGATCCCTACTTTGTCAGGATTCGAAACCGGTACCTCCTGATCCAATACCAAAGCTTTAACCACTGTACCGTTTGATCGATATATTGAACTGCGAATTATCATTATTTTCGTGTAGTTTGAAAGTTATACAAACACAACAGCATATGGCCGATTGATTTGAAGCTGGAGCTTCAAATTACAATATTTTTCTCCTACGAACTAGAGTACGGAATACAGAACTTAACTGCTATTTTTTAAAATATGAATTTGGTTTTCTAGTTACTTTAAATTTTATAAGCCAATTTCTCATGCGTGGTTGATCTTACTTTACAGATTTTTTATATTGGTATGTGTGTACCTTATAAACATATTGTCATGGATATTTTATAGTTCATAGTTCTTGCGAGGCTAGTGTATGGCGGTCGATTAATAAGTACCCACTGAGTGCTGTTTCAAATTTCAGTCTAGTTCACATGGTTAGTTTTTATTTGGCAGCCAGTTGTATCGCTCGAGTTTCGCGTTTTTATTAAATGAAAAAAGAGCAATATCGATCCGTAATTCGCTTTTTATTTTTGGATGGAAAAACATGCGGAGGAATAAAAGCGCAGTTGGTTGCTGTCTACGAAGGAACGAGGAAATCGTTGAAAAGGTTCACGACATGATTCTCGCTGATCGCCGAACTAAAGTGTGCGAAAAAGCGGAGGCCGTAAACGTGTCGTACGGAACGACAATTAATATTTTAAATTCTAAGATAAGTGTGAGAAAAATGTCGGCCTGGTTCCCAGCGATTTCTTTCTGCTCTTTAACATGAAAACATGGCTCGGAGGAAAAAAATTCATTATTTTGAAGAGTTTGAGAAATCGTATTTTATGTAGGGGTTAAAGAAATGGCAGAAACATTGAGAAAAGTGTGCCGACCTTAAAGGAGATTACGTTGAAAAATAAGAAAATAAAAATTTATAAAACTTGCGTCTTCATTCGCGCTTAACATTGTTTCTGCCTGTTACCTTGAGCAACATAATACAAGCAAATTTGATCTTCCCTACAAAATTTTTATTCGGCAATGACATTTTAAAAAATGTTACAAAATTTTTTCAGTTTCAGTAACCGTAATCCAAGACTCCACCGAAACATAATTTTAAAATCCCAAATTCATCATATATAACGAACTTCATTTAACGGGCGACTTATATTCAACCGACACGCTCTTAAATCAGTATTGTACAAATTATATGTACAAAATTTATTCACCATGACAGTATTTGCTAACTTGATCTTAAACCACCCATTATCACATCACGCCGAATTAATACATCTATAAAATTGATATATTCTTGTTGTTGTACACGATTTAATTCCAAATTCTTAGGCTTCTACATATAAAAATATTTGCAGAATTTTAATCATCAAACTTGGTGTGAAGTTTTTCTGTACAACAAAACTAGCTCCGATCTGCGTATGTGTAGTTCCACAATTTTTAGCGATAGTACATGTAGATACGATTACCTGCTCTATTTTGTGGCTTATGCAGGGTAACATGTTGAATCGCGGCCAACGTTATTAAAATGTTTAGCAATATGAATTTTCATATCAAATTGGCGATGATTTCATTAATTTTGATAGAGGACCAGAAAATGCCCATTGTTATTGTAATTTGACAAATACATAAAACATACATAATCATCACAATAGACCTTTCCACACGTTTATTGAGCACAATACATCATGTTGATAAAAAGGTGAATTTAAACGAGAGTCTGCCCTAATTATATTATTTTTCTGATTGTTTGTAGTTTGTAATAGCATTGAACATATTGGTTAAAGTACACATTACGTACTTTACATATGGGACATGCAATTTTCTGAAAATTTATAAATAATTTGGATAAAATTATAACAATTGCGGACACTCGTTTAATTCTCCTTTTTTGCACGCAATTTTTTGCACGGCAAACTTTATGTACAAAAGTATAAGCAATATGCTTATATTTTGTTTCATCAGATCTATAACCTGCTCTCAATTTGCAAAAAACAGCATCCAGCGGCTGTATGCCTCTTTCAGCAGCCCTCGGAGCTGGCTATGCATACAATAAATAAAATAGTTTTCTTATTAAAATTCATTGGGTAGCAGCTTAAACTTTTATGAAAGGCGATAATTTTAGGTCCCGTACAGTTGCATGTTGCGTGATCTATAGCACAGCATTTATTATAAAATGTTTTTAAAAAGAATTGTTTCAAATACAGTCAGTCACAAAAGTCTACATACACCACTAAAATTTGCAAAATCTGATAAATAAAACGAACTAAATTGTAGCTAATATTAATTAAATAATATATTTAAACAAATTTAAAATTATTATTGGATAAAAAAAAATTTTAAAAAACAATTTTCGAAAAAATCAAAAAATTTATAAAATTTATATCACAAAAGTCTACATACAGCTGCACGTTTCTATTTAGTCTTGAATTATTGCAAAGTACCGTTATCTTTTTTATATAAATACCTAGGCATATCTATTGATATTGAAACTTTCAGTATTAACTTTGCGATCGGCTTAAGTGAGAAATATTTTTCGTCTTTGGCATTAGAAATGGGAACATAATAAGAGTTATAATGAATTATCTAAAATTATTGGTAAAAGTCGAGCAACCATACAAGCAATAGTGCAAAATTTTGATAACAAATGTAGTATTCAAAATAAACAACGAACTGGATGTCCTAAAAACTTAACGCTTGGAATGTTCGAAGCATCATTAAAAAAGCGGCCGAGGACAAGTGCTCGACAAATTTCAGATGAGATTCTGAATAGCACTGGTAAGAATGTTCTTCCCGAAACAGTTCGTCGAATTTCATGAAACGAAGGATTTAATGGAAGAGTGCAAAGGAAAAAACTATTTATAAGCCTAATATATGTTAACGAAGGCACGGAATTTTGGAGCAAAGTGCTTTTCACTTACAAAAGTAAATCCAATATATTCGGATCCGATGGAGCAGGAAAAAGTTGGCAAAAAACTAACCAATGTAATGGTTTGGGGATCTATGGCTGCAGCTGGTGTCGAAAAATCGGTATCTATAGAATGTTGGATCACTGAATGTATTTGAACATATTGCGTAGCAATTTGCAACCGTCCGTCGAACGCTTAGGACTAGGCAACCATAGTGGGTCTTATATCAATATGACCCAAAACATGCGGCGATGGCAGTAAGACAATGGCTTCTATATAATGTGCCAAAACAACTTCATACGCCTCCCCAGCCACAGGATCTGAATGCAATAGAGCATATCTGGTATGAATAGGGATTCATTAAAAAGTACCCTTTCGCGTGCATGACCTGAAATTCCGTCAGTGGTTACTGAGAACCTGGTATTATTAATGCCGATGCGACTAAGCGCTATTATTGAGTCTAATGGTGGCCCAACTAAACATTAATTATAGTTCATAAGTTTGTCTGAACATGATCCTTTTGGTTTTATTTACTGTATGTAGACTTTTGTGACACATTTATTGTCCAATACATTTTTTTTTTGTTTAAATATATTATTTAATTATTATTACAATATTTAGTTTATTTTATTTATCTCGATTTTGTAAATTTTAGTGGTGTATGTAGACTTTTGTGACAGACTGTATGTTTGCATTACGGCTCTAGATCAAAATTAGAGATTAATGTTCGATCAAATATGAACGGTTTACCAATTTTTTTGCCAGTAAAAAATGAAGGGATATTACGATTTTCATTTGCGAGAGGAGCACAAAACAAATTGCAGTAAAATAAAATTGGATTTTTTCTTTTTAATTTGAGCAAATGTTGGCAAAAAACGTTTACATATTGCTGACTCTTTTTAACTAGTAACTTTTTTATATATGCGTCCAGCTCTATTTTTCAGTAAAAAATTTGTTGGGGGAAAAATTGGAACAAGTAGTCCATTACATTTTAGTAAAACAACCCCAATCGAATTACATACGATGTGTGTACAAACTGTAATATTTATCTGTTTATACTATTCCTAAAGGTAGCTCTATTATGTGTTAAAAACAAATACGAGCAGCTGATATACAATTTATTTTAAATCCATGTTCTAAGCAAAAAACGAAAAAGTACTGAAATCATAACGCCGGATAACCATACCGTCTTTTAAAAATCGTTTTCTTTCTTTCTTTACGTTTTCTTTGCACATAAAAGCCGTAGATACACGACGAGCTCAACATAATTTAAAATCCAAAGCAAAGCAAGCAAAAAAAGCCGAATTTACATTTATTTATTTACTTCCTCACTGTCCGTGCATGCGAACGAGACGAAAAATAATTGTCTTTATTGTCATTTAGAAATAGAATGCAAAATAATAATTTTTGTGAATGTATATTATGAGTTACGGTTACGTATAGTTTTTGCATTTTAATCGGAATAAAAATAAATTATAAATTTTTGGGTGTGTGTGTATGCGTGCTACGATATTAGTGTTTTGCTTCACGGTTTTGTTTACATTTTTAATTTTAGTTTTTATGAATGAAAAGATAAGAGATTAGGAACCATTTGTGCTTTATGTGTTTTTATATTATGTGAGTGAAAGAAAGTGAAATGTTTGATAAAAAATAAATCAATATAAATATTAAAAAATTTTGTTATAACAAAATATTAAAGATTTGTGTGCCCGAAAAAATATCTTTTGTGTATACAAAGTGAGTCTTGTGTTTGTGTTCTAAATAAAAATAAGAAAAAAAGAACTCGACGACTTAAACAGAAAGTTCTTAAAGAAATTTTTGTTTTCTGTTATATTACGAGTATGTTGTGGAAGGTAATGTACCTTATCTAGTTAAACAAATTTATTGTTTGTTATTTTGTTCTTTGTTAAATTTGTAAATAAAATATACTTTCATGGTTCTTTCTCTATATTTTTTTGAGTTTTCCATTGTGATTGATTAGTAATCGAGTAGAAACGAACGTTCCACATTAGTTCTATGTACTCGTAGGTAACATAACTTTCGATTTTTCTTTCGTTCTCGTATTTTATGCCTTCTACATGAAGACAAAATTAATCATTCTCAAAATTTTCCATTGGCATTTATTTTAAAACCTTATAAAACATAACAAGAACAACAAACAGCGCATACATATGTGTAATTTTATAATTTCATCAAAAATATCTTTTTGTATGTTCTTTGTGTAAACATATTTCATATTCTTCCTTGGAGTTCTAAGAAATTTAACTTTTTTCGCGATATTAGTTAGAAATGTTTGAGCCAGACACAAAAGAAATTTTTGTGTATATTTTGGAGCTACAGAGCATACAAATTTGTTTTATATCACCATGCAAAATTTGGGTTTGGGCGAATTTTTATGGTTTTCGCTTAATGTGGAATTTTATAATGTTATTGGCTTTTACCAATCTGCTGTTACAATCCTACACTATAAAAGATTTTCTAGTGAAACACGTCTAGAGCTGGAAAACCGAATATGATGGGAGTCCATTAAGTGCAGTGATTCTGGTGAAACCTGTCACAATACAATTTTGCCTGTTTCATTTTAAAATATTGTTTGTTCTTCGAAGCGTGCACTGAACCAGAATCTTCATTAACATTCTAATATTTGGGATACAGTACCTATGCGTTAAGAAATAAATAACGTTTGCAATGGAACTTATGTAATACTTTCCAAATGAATACACCCCCTCCTTCTTTAACTACACAATGATCTTTAATTGTAATCTATATAGAGAGATTTTTCTATAGAGACTTTACTTGTAATCTATAAAGTAAGGGTAAGTTGTGCAGGTTCGATAAGCATTTGTGAGAATATTTTCTTCTAGAGTTTTTTGATATTCAATAACTACATATTATGGAAAACTCGTACTTAGTTTTTCGTTTTCTCGAAATTTTCTTTAAATCTTTTGTTATTAGCTCTCGAAGTTGGAGAAGTTGTGCAAGGTCGATCGGTATACATATACAATAACAATGTACTAATTATTTCGCAGAATAAAGTTAAATGCATAATCTCGTGACTACTTTGCTTTGTTTTAAAATATTTATATTTTATATTATAGAAACGATTTATATAAAAACAGATTAGCCATAATTTCAAAAAACAAAATGTGAAAACAAACTCAGAAAATTGCCGATAGGGGGCCAATTAATGTTTGGTATGCAAATACGGAGTTTTTCCATTAGGTAGGTAAATAACGTCCTTAACTTTAATTTAGAATATCAATTTAAAATAAATAAGTGAATTTTTTTTAAATTAAATATTTTGATGAAATATTCCTCAATGCACATAACAGAGGAAATACAAAATAAAGGTCCTATAGTATTTTTGCAATGCCCTTGTTCTCCGTAGTTCTGTATAACTGCAGAACTGTACAGAGCAAAGATATTGCAGATAAACTATCGAACTTTTATGTTGTAAAATATTTTTATGTTCTAAAAGGGTGCTTCATTTCGAGGCGTAGAACTTTAAGTTGGCAACACTTTCATAATGAATGAGACTCACGCCAGAGCAACGTTTGCCAATTGTTCAAATTTTCTTTGAAAATAACGGTTCAATTCGTGAAACTCATCGCGCTTTATTTTAATTTTATCGAGCAGACGACATTTAAATCAAAATCAATGAAATTCTTAGCCCGGAGATCAGTTTTAGGAAGTTGCCACGGAATGATTTTCTTCTAATTTAATTTAAAATTAATTAAAATTTAAATTAGTTACTAGTGTACACATCTCAAAATCATGTAGAGACCTCCTAACATTGCCTATAATTTTACATTACTATATGCATCTCAGAATTGGTTTGGTATTTAATTTTTTTAATTAAACATGATTGAAAATAAATTGAA
This sequence comes from Nephrotoma flavescens, assembly GCA_932526605.1. Lineage (NCBI taxonomy): Eukaryota > Metazoa > Arthropoda > Insecta > Diptera > Tipulidae > Nephrotoma > Nephrotoma flavescens. Next base: position 107,833,093 of record OW052220.1, on the reverse strand, counting down.
TTTAATAAATTTGATAATTTTTCGTTTTTTTTATTAATTTTAATAAAATTTCTGGGCTGGGCTAACCTCACAAATCTAATAATACGAGTAAATTTAAATACAATGACAAGAGCACAAGAGCAAATCGGTTATTGATATGTTAGTGTTGCCTGATTAAATATATTACTGCATTGATGTTCACTGCATATTTTGATTGATTGATATTAGGTCGTGTTTGCCATAGTAAATAAAAGCAAAAATTGCTAGTGCTTGGGGGCCATCCATAAACAACGTCACTCTATTTTTGAATGATTTTTACCCCCTCCCCCCCTTTGTCACGACTAGTCACAAAATTGTATATACCCATTAAAAACTATTAACTATGTCACAAATGCACCCCTATGTTTTCAAACGTTCATCAATCGATATAATTGGGTAACATCTGACTGGTGTTTTCTCAGAAGGAATATTTATTCAATTCATGTCCAACTCCGTTTCATCAAACCAATCTGCAATTTCTTCGTTTTCTTGGTGAGCAATCACGGCCATTAGTTCTCGCTGTCTGCGTGCAGCTATCCGGACTGGTCTTATACGTTTTATTGGCCCTGAATCTTTTTTGTGGGTAGTGGAAACGTGTTTTCGTAACATTGACTGAGTTCCGAAGTATATATCACATGTATTACAAACTATCTTTTAAAACCAATTCCACTGACGGACAATACAAGAAATATGGAACAATTTTGAACGAAACCTTAGGAAGAATGGAAGTTATTATTTATTTATATAATTTACCTACAGGGTTACAATCGGTAATTATTACAATTATTAAAAATAAGCGACATAACAAATTGAAAAAGTTATTTAATTTAAGAACGGTTATTATAAAATTTAAATAGTTCGTTCCTCAATGAATTTCTTGACATGTTAAAATCAAACCTATGAAAAACAAGATTAAAAACACGCGATAAGTTCAAGACTGGTTCAGATGAACAATAATTTGTGGCCACCGCTCTCGTAAATATGAATTCGTCCCGGCGACGCAAGCACCGTTCTGGAACATAAAAGCCGAAGCTGGTGAGTATCTCGGCACAATCTAAACGTGAACATAATACGTCACGGACAAATATTGCGAATGAGATACCACGTCGGTGATCTAACCGTTGTAATCCTAAGAGAGCACAACGATCGCGATAAGGCGGAAGTACGTGCTCATGTGCCCGCATTGAAGGTACACCTTTAAGCGCGTAGATAAGAAACTGTTTTTGAACACTCTCAATTCTCTCGAAATGGCATCGGTAAAAAGGTGACCAAATCTGTGAGGCATACTCCAAAATTGATCGAACAAATGAGACATACAGAGATTTCAAGGTGATCGGATCACAGAAATCCTTACAATTCCGTTTAATAAAACCCAGCATCATATATGCTCGGCTTATTATCGAATCAATGTGCCTTGTAAATGTGAGATCTCGAGTGAAAATAACACCCAAATCGGAGATGAACTTAACTCTAACGACTTCTTCATTATAAAGCGAATACTGATGTATAATCGGAAAGCGTTTACGCCAGAAAGACATTGCCTTACATTTACTCACGTTCAGCAACAGTTTGTTTTCAACCGACCAATCACAAAATCTGTTTAAATCCGCTTGTAAATTTATACAGTCGGATACATTTCGTGCAAATATTTTCACATCTGCGTAAAGCAGGCAATCTGCAGAGACAAAACAGTTAACCACGTCGTTGACGAATATTGAAAATAGAAGTGGCCCAATGTGGCTACCTTGTGGCACTCCAGAAGTAACCCAAAATAGACGAGAAGATGACTCACCAATTTTAACAAACTGCCACCTATCTGAGAGGTAGGACAGCAACCACTTAGTAGGGATGGCTTGACAATTCAATCGCTGTAGCTTTTTGATTAGAATTAAATGATTAATTTTATCGAACGCTTTACAAAAGTCGGTATATAAATAACATCCAGTTGCACTTTCGAATCAATACTGCTGAATAAGCGTCTGCAAAATGTCATCAAATTGGTAACGGTGGATCTCCCGGCGAAAAAACCATGTTGTGCGGGTGAAATAACCGTTTTAACATGGAAAAATAAAAACCTTTGTACCAAAAGCTCAAAGAGTTTTGGAATGGCGGAGAGAATTGCTATCCACGATAATTACAGATATCACTTCTTTTACCGCACTTGAAAATTGTATGTACAGTCAGAAACATTCACATGTATACGGCATATCTTTTTAATTAAAGTGTTGAAATTTAATAAGAAAATGAATTTTTTTTCAGATTTTTTTTATAAATTTAGTTTATTTATTACTTTAGACAATAAAAGCGAAAAAAATAACAAAACAAAAACAAACAAAAAAGGATTTATCCTTGAATATTAATTTGATGATCATAAAACTTACGAACATTGGCCCATTCCACACAATCGTTTTTTGTATTTTGGAATATTTTTTATACCAATGTTTTGTTCTGCTCTCTCTTAAATAAAATTTTAGCTAAAATGAGTCAAAAATGTCCTTGAAATATTTTTTATTTCATTTATGTTTGAGTTGTGTGGTTGAACAGAAAATTTGTTTAGTCGCAATTAAAACTTGTATCATAGGTAAACGGGGAAAGGAACGAGGAAAAATCCAGGATTTTTTTTTTACGTGTGGAATGGGCCGTTCAGTTGTATACGAGTTGGAACAATGGAAAAACACTTGACCTACAAATTTTTTGGGCGGATTTTTTCTCTACTTTGGTTTTTTGTTTATTATTTAATCAGTGCAGTTCAATATCTATTTTATTTCACACCCGTAATTTAATTGATTGTAGTCTTTCAAAATGGGTAAGAGTACGTCGGTTAATATTAGATCGTTAGTGATTTTCCAGCGAAGAAAAGGGAAATCCTTGAGTGAAATCACGATAATACTTAACGTAAATCAACAGTACAAAACATATATGATCGGTATTTTAAATAAGGCCGAATAGAAAATACACCCAGCACAAAAGGTCCGAGAAAAATATCACCATCAGATGAAAAGTTCATTAAGCGCGAAATAAGACAAAACCCTAGGTTAACTGCAGTGCAATTAACTAAAATGCTCTTCAGGCTTAATGGTAAAGATATAAATCAAATTACAGTTAAAAGAATTTTAAGAAAAAATTGTTATTTTTCACGTAAAGCAAGAAAAAAACCTTTTATTAGTAAAGAAAATAAAAAAGAAGAGTAGATTTTGCCTTAAAATATAAAAATGAAAGTATTGATTTTGGAAAAATGCGATTTTTGTCGATGAAAGTCAATTCACCTTGTTTCAAAGTGGTAAAAGGGAAGAAAAAGTTTGAAAAAACGTGGTGAAGAGTATAATGTTAGAAATGTATGCCCAACGTTTAAACACAATGTAAATAGGGTAATGTTCTGGGGTGCTATGGGTCATAAAGGAGATAGAAATTTGAAATTTTTTGATAGGATTATGGACAAGGAAAAATATTTAGACATTTTAAAGAAGAATTTAAAAGAATCGACTCGAAAACTGGATATAGAAAATACTTTTCCTTTTTATAAGGACAATTATCCAAAACATAAAGCATGGATTGTTCGAATGTGGTGTCTTTTCAAGTGTCCAAAAGTGATTGATACTCCGTCCCCCTTCCCCAAAGCCCAGATCTCAATCCAATTGAAAATCTGTGGGAGCATCTCAAAAGCAAAATGAAAGAAAACCATTCAATACGACAAAAAAATCAATTAAAATCAGCTATTATTGACGAATGACATAAAACTCCTACAAAAACAACAAAAACATTAGTAGAATCGATGCTAAATCGATTAAAGGCTATAAAAAACACAAGGAACCCAACAAAATATTAAAAAACAAATGTACATGTCGCTCATTTGCTGCAATAGTGACACAACTCAAAATTCACTCATTTCTAAGATATTCGAATCAAACGATTCCCAATAAATCATATTTTTATTATTTTGTATCAAAACATACTCTCGTATGTAGTTATTTCTAGCAATTTAGGAAAAATTTCATATAAAAAATCACTCAATTCTCGGCAGAAATTAATATTTTAAGATATTGGAAACTATCCTAAGAAAATTTGCAAGTTTTTAAAGAATTGTAAAAATTAAGATCCGATTGAAGATGTAGCAATAAAAAAAAATGTGTTTTACTAATCAGGATGTATTTTTATTTACTTTTGAAAAACGTCGTTTTTACACACAATTTTGAGTACTATTTTCAATTCGCTCTACTGAAAAATTAAAAATTTTGGATTGTGTCACTGTTGCAGCAAATGAGCGATGTGTTTTTCTTAGCAGTAAAATAAAATTGAGTTTTATTATAACCCCTCGTATACAACTGAATGTTCGTAAGTTTTATGATCTTCAAATTAATATTCAAGGATAAATCCTTTTTTGTTTTGTTGTTTTTGTCGCTTTTATTGTCTAAAGTAATAAATAAACTAAATTTATAAAAAAATTCTGAAAAAAACTTCATTTTCTTATTAAATTTTAACACTTTAATAAAAAAGATATGCCGTATACATCTGAATGTTTCTGACTGTATATACGACATTTTCCAGGGATCTGGAAAAATTTGAGTTCGAAAACTTTCGTTAAAGATAAAGGAGATGGGAGCAGCCAGACTAGCAGCACAATTCTTAATAGGAATCGGCGGAAATCCATCATGCCCAGCACCCTGTTTAACATCAATTTGAGACAAGCATGTCATGAACGTCATCTTCGGTGAAGCGTAATTGGGTAAATTCCCCTCCGTTGCAGGAATTAACTGCTGGATCGATGGATGGCGATTCGTAAAGGGATTCAAAAAAATTGGCAAATAAATTGCAGATTTCCGAAGAATGACTTGCAGAGGCATCTATGAACGTCATAGGTAAAGGGAACCCAACGGTCTTTCTTTTCATATTGATAAAATTCCAAAACTTTTTTGGAGTAGAAGTTAAATCTTCCTCGATCTGCAGAATATAATTATTATACAGGAACCAGTTTAATGTTTTAAACTCCTTCCGTGCGGTCTCGAATTCATGATAATATTTCGAACCGTTTATTTTATATAGGGAGTGTAGTTTTTACGGCGTGTCTCTATGTCCTTTAATTGCTTGTTATACCATGGTTCGCGGAAGCAAGGCTTAGTTTTTTTCCGCGGGATTTTTTTTTCTACACCAGTCTTGACAAGTTTATTAAAAGACAAAACTATTGTATTTAGATTTCCTCGGAACTGAAGAAATTCCCAATCCGAATTGAGCAGAAATTCATTTAAGGAAGCGTAGTCGGCATTTCTAAAATCAAAGAAAAAATTATCAATTTGAAAACTAGTGTCACATTTTTCATGAAAAATATTTAACATAACTGGAGTGTGGTATACGCTGGTACAGCCTGTAAGGTGGGAGATGGAGATAAATAAAGAAAAAATTCGATGTCTTTTGCAATTTTATTACGGCAAAGGTAAAAATGCGGCTCAGACTTGCGAAAAAATTTGTGCTGTTTATGGAGAAGGTGCTTTTTCAAAATCAGCAACAAAGAAATTCACCCTCTTTCGTTCTGGAAATATAGATGTCAAAGATGCACCTCGCTCTGGTCGACTGGTTCCACGCTCTGGTTCCAATGGAAAAGTCGATGAAATCATGCAGAAAATTGAAGAAGACCGACATATAAGCAGCCATGCAATTGGTAAAGAACTAAATATTAATCACAAAACAGTTTTAAACCATTTGAAAATGGCTACCATAAAAAGTAGATAAGATACGACAACGTTGTGTGAAAAAGATCGGTATCAAAGCCAAGATTGACTCCAAGAAAGATAATGCTGTGTGCATGGTGGGATTGGAAAGGAATCGTGCATTATAAGGTGCTAATACCGGGCCAAACGATTGATTTTAATCTCTACAGTCAGCAACTTACGCGTTTACAAGCAATTCAGTTTAAACGTTCAGGATATTGATCAGCAGAAAGGGCATTGTGTTCCATCATGATAACACTAGACCACACATATCATTGATGACCCGGCAGAATCTTAGAGAGCTTGGCTGGGAAGTTTTAATGCACCAACTACATAGTCCTGACTTTGCACCATCGGACTACCATTTGTCCTGGTCCTTGCAAAACCATCTTAATGGTTTTACATTAAATTCAAAAGAGGCCTGCGAAAATGAGTGGTCTCGATTTGTCGCCTCTAAACCACAGAAGGTCTACAGTGATGTGATCATAGCCCTACCAGAAAAATAACAAAAGGCCATCGATTAAAATGGCATATATTTGGTTCAATAATGTTCATTTGAAATAAGATAATTCTTTGTTTCAATATTACCCAAAACAGGCCACGAAATAGTGCCCCTACCCTATTAACAGCTGTAACTGGGCTCGTACATATATGAGTAAAAATACTTTCTAAGTTGCAGATTTGCACATTTTAATTTAATTACACCATCATAGAGTACCGACTATTTTTAAGGCACCGAACATTTTTAATTATTGATTAATGTACAATTACGTACTTAAATCCAGAATTACTCAAGAGTTTTTGTTTACAATGTTAACCGTTGGTAAATCTTGTGCCAACGTTTAATATTACATAACATTTTTTTACTGTGTAAAGATGAACCCCTTGTTATACTCAAACTACATCATAATAAATAGCAGCTTACCGTTAGAAGTAAATATGTTTTCCAGCTGCATAATAACAAATTTTCGAATGCAAGAGTGAAACATCTCATATACAGTGATGTTACCACCAGGTAATGTAGTTTGATGGATTAGACTCCCTAAATTATGAGAAATAAAAATTCAAGCCCTAACCCCTTCCTCGTTTTGAATTAATAGACTATCCTCTATCATGCCTTATAAGAAATTATCATATGTGTCGACACCTAGCACAGAATGAAATTTCAAGATTTTTAGTTATTGTTTAAGTCGCATTGAACAATTATTTTAAATTATTTGTCATTGCAAGTCTGTCCTTTTGAGCAACCAATAAGTTTTAAATTAATCGATTTTTGAACGTCATTGTTTAGAATTTATATAAGGAAAAATCATTGGTGCTTGAAATTTATTTTAATTTTCTATAAGCTACGGAGAAACCTTATAATTATATAGAAGTATGTTTGGTATAATTATAGATGTGTAATTTTGTTGCAGTATATCAATATATATTTAATTATAGGAAAGATTTAATAAATAAACGGAGACGTGGGAGACTTACATACATATTTCAGTATTAGAAAATACTATAAATTAAACCATAAAATTATTGATAAACAAAAACTCTATTTAATTTATATACAAAATTCTTTCTTCAATCCGGATATTTTAATGTGGACGGAATAAAAATAAATAAACGTAAAGTAGACCTTCAAATCTTCAATTCACTGCAAAACGTATTTATTTATAGAAAATGTCTCATTTTCATCTCGTACTCAGCGGTATCTTAGAAAAAATTCATTTTGTTTATTTTCTTAATAGAGACTTGAAATATATTTTAAACATAAATCCCAATGTAATTTTGAGTTAATATAAATATTAATTTAAAAATATTTATAAAAATAATTATTTATTTTGATAATTTTTAATTCATGGTTACGTATTTATATTTTCCTATTGATTACACAATCTATTACGTGTATAGCTCTAGCTAAGTGAGAAAATTGTCTCTTGATGTAGAATGAACATTGTGATAAGAATTTTGATTTAACATTTTCTAAAAATAACATTATATTGGATTTTGGACTTATAAAAGCTTATCTATATTTTCACCTCAACTTCAACATAAAACATTTTTTCTATACTCTTCGTTTTTATCGTTATGGTTATGTTGCTTTGTTAAGTCTTGCATAAATACTTATTACATGATTACTACGAGTATGTTTACCTATATAGAGTGAGGAAAATGTTACTCACCAGACACAGTCTCGTAAATTTAATCGATTGAGTAAAATTATATTTATTATTACTTTGGTATGATGAGAATGATTTTCACGGATAACGTAGGATTGGATTAAGTGACAGGGATGATATTGTCGATACTTAGATCACTCGCAATTAGATTATGTGACAACTTCTGTAGAAGAAAAGAATAACAATAATGCAATCCATTGGGTGATTATGATTAGATCTAAAACGTAGCTTAATATTTTAAGCTAATTAAAGAATTTTGAAAGGGTCTGATCCGAAATGAAACTGTTTCTTATGGAACATTGTGATATAACAAAACATTAGGTTTTTGATAGCTCTAAAGGCCAGATAATAAAATTAAAATTAAAATTTATTTATTCTCAGCGAATTTGCTTCTCAAGGCTGATTAATTAAATAGTTGCAAGGCTTATATAAAACCGCTTATATTCAATACCATTCCACTTAAGCGTTAGGACGGCATTAAAATAAAAATGGAATGTTTATATTTCTTAGATTTAAAGTTGAAGCGCTTGGAGCACCGAGCCTTGCTCGGTCAAAGATGGTTGAATTGTAAGTTTTTTGAACAAATGTGCATATCCACACAAGGGTAACTAGAATCCGGTAACTTCACCGATTTTCCCCCGGAAAAACCGGTTTTATAGGTAAACGGGAAACGAAACGAAGAAGTTACCGGATTTAAGTTACCTTAGTGTGGTTAAGCACAATAAGTATATAAACATTTCAAAATTGGTACGTTAATTTTTAATTGTAATGGTCTGGGTCTACATGTAGAATCATAATCAAAGGATCTGTATAAGTTTCCTTTGAAATAACATCTGGTGTTCGACAGGGAAATGCACTCGCACCCGTGCTGTTCAATTTGGCGCTCGAGTACATCGTAAAAAAAGCCTTCTTGAAACCGCGCTATATTGGCTTAGAACCCAGCGACATCAGAAACAGTTTCATACCGCTCAATCGCTACGAAAACATACTTCATTTGGAAGTGAACAGCAGTAAAACCAAATTTTTATCAACACCCAGGAGTATCTTATCATGGCATATCTCGGAATCATCATGTAAAACTATAATTTTGGTAACGATGAATATTTTAAATATCTCGGGTCATTAACAACATCGTAAAGTGATATGCAGGTACAAGTAACAGCCCGAATTGCTGCCGAATATCGAGTTTTCTGCGCCAAATCAAGGTTATTGCGATCAAAGGATCTTTCGCTGTCGCGCAAACTCTGCTTTCGGAAACGAGAGCTAGACCCTGCATATAATGACTGTAGAATACGGACTGCGTTTAACAAGAAGATCATTCGTTCCACCTTGGATTCAATTAAAGTTGCGAACAGCGAATATCGGATTTACATGAACCACGAGATAAAGCAACTTCTCGGAGGCAGTGATATCATCGAATTCATAAAATCAAATCGAGTTAGATAGCTAGTTCTCCCATTTGAGAACTCCTAAAAAATTTTTTCTGAATTTAGAACTCATCACAATCGATTCTTAGGATTCGAAAACCTCTTACTCAATTTTATTAAAAATCGTTCGACCCGAAAAACCCTAAGGGAATTTTCCCAAAATTGGAACTAATTGCAATTCATTCCCTGGCGTTGGCCTTTATCACCACAATTTTTTTCTAAATCGTTCGAGCAGAAAAAATGTAAAACATGGTTCCCGGCCCCACCGCAGGACCTCCTAAGAGATTTTTAAGAAATTAACACTCATCGAAATCGATCCTTAGCATTTTGATTCTTTTGCATTCACTTCAGCAATTTTTATCAAAATCGTGTTAGTCGTACCAGATGACATCAAAATCATTTAAAGCGGAACAAAATGTGAAAATGGAACCAAGGCTAAAACATCCATGCTACAAATCAATATTGTTACTCATAACAATCAACATTTTAAAAAAGATATCAATGTCACCGTAACACTACCAACATAATTTGATGCAACATACCGCAACATAGTATACATGACGCATCATGTTGCAACACAACGCAAACAACATGTTGCAAAATCATTTTTATCAAAATCGTTCAATCCAAATAAAATGTTAAATGTCAACATGACGCAACATAGTTGCAGATCACACAATATCCTTCAACAAGTCTAGCAATATGGTGTAATATAACGCAACATGGTGCAATGTATCACAATGTAGTGTAACATCCCACAACATGGTGCGACAGACTGCACCATATCTTAGTAATGTATTTTATCTTAGTAATGTGGAAGTTTGAAAGCAACTCTCTTCTGCTAGTGTGTGTTTAGCTGAGATATGTAGAGGGCGATCTGAACGTGACTATTGGGATGTTAAACTTATATTATGCCACAGTTAAGTTCACCTCGGAAATCGAAACAGATGGTTTTCTAACTTTCTTGGATGTAAATGAGATACGAGTTGCTGATAAATTGGAATTCGGGACACAACGGAAATCAATTTACAGCAGCAAGAATAAACGAGTACTACACGAGATAAGTGCAATTCATCTTAAATAAACACAAAAATGAAGAAACATATACGTTCACATACCACTCTCATACCAATCACTTCTATCCAAGGATCACAAACAAAATTAGTAATTTATTAAAAAAAAATTGACACAGAATTCGTTGCAAAAAATACGAATCTGTACGAATTTTTTTTATGATTTACTTAAAATTTGATAAGAAATAATATACTCGTATATGAAGAAATTTTTTTCTAAGAATATAATTACAACTGCATGCAGCCTGGAAAATTCACATAAAATAAAAATCGAAAATTTTCAATTTCACGAAACGACTCAGAAAATTTTACTGATTAACCACTTCCAGCGCCACAACGGTAGTTTTCAGGCAGTCCAACTTATTTTGTGACATACTTTAAAGCCTTTTCAATGATACGAGATATACTCTACGTATGTACTCTACACCAAAGGAAAAATTTCCGCCAGTGTCAAAACGCTGAATTGGGGAAAATTACTCAGTAAATAATTTTCCTTCGTTCCACACACAAAACGTGGATTTATTAATTAAAGCGCTAAAACAAAACTGATAATAATTTTTCAAGACCTTTCAGAATTGTAACTGATTTCAGTTTTGAAGATTATGGTACACCAAAACGATGGATTCGGGAACTAGAGTGCTGATTACAAAACTTGCTTTTTCCAAGACCTTTGAAATAATATGCCACATGATTATATGGGAATAATAAAAGTTGTAACTAATCCAGCGCCACAAAGGTAGTTTTGAGTACTAATGTGTTGGAAAAAAATGCGGCATTCGGCAATTTGAATCAAAATTGTTGTCTGATCCAAGACCAGTATATCGTTTATACTACACGAGTATTTGGGAAAAATGTAAAGCAATATCGTGGTATTGGGCGGTTTTTTCGTATAATTTTGGTAATTTCCAAAAGCAGCTACCCGAAGTTTTTACTGAAGATTTAAAAGTAAGGGAAAATTGACGAATAAAAATTCGAATTGCATAAGTCATTGTTGAGAGAGATAGCATCGTTACTGACATCCATCCAATCCAACATCCAGATGGACAGACACACTTTTTTTGCTGTTGATATTTTAGGGATCACGGATCTTGAAAACGTTGTGAAAAGTGGGTTTGGACGAAGTTAAAAATAAATTTAAAAAAATTATGTCAAGTTTATTGAAGGTTTTAAATTTAATTTGTTTGTGGTTTGCGAATCACTTTACAAAATTTATGATAAATGGAAACCATTACGGCTCAAAAGTATAACAACTATTAAATTATAATACTCTACCCGGCGGTATGTCAATATGCCTCACCCAGGCTAGGATTCAGTGGACCAATGACACATTTATCTAAAGACTGCCTGATTATGTAACTTCAAAAATGAGGAGTATACTGAAATAATTTTCTCTTCCATAATTTGTTAGAATTCGATTGCTGTCCGAATACTGAAATATTTTTACTTTATTAAAAAATTGTAATAATCGTTTTTTCATACAGAAAATAAGATAACTGAAACTTATTTTAGATCCAATACACTTGAATCTCGATTATCCGGGATGAGTGGGACTTCCGGTTGATCAAAAATCCCTGTTAATCAAATTAATTTTGTTAGAACTAAAAAAAATCCCGGTTAATCAGATGAAATTCAGATTAACCAAGAAACTAAAAAATCCCGGATAATCGCGAGGTTCACGTGTAATCGGATAATCGAGATCCAACTATTTCAATTGTATTAATTTAGTTGAACATAAGCAAATATAATTCCGTAATTGAAAAAATGGCGCATTTCCAACATCAACAATGAAATAATACAAAAGTTATTTGAGTTACGTCAAAAATTGTTACGCATAGCTGGTGTAAAATTTGATTGCATTCAGAATCCTGTCACCATTATTAAAATAGAAATAATTATCACAGTATTCGGACAGGTTCTGAATCGAAATTTGTGTCTTCCAAATTGGAGAGCGATAAAATTGAAAAGTAACGAAAATATTTTTTTCCACTACTAGTCGTAGAAGGTATCATTATTATGTGTTCTAGATTCTAGTAGCCTGAGAAACAAAATTTCTCGGTTAGTGGTTAATAATATTTTATTATTGACCACTAGTTAACAATGAAAAATGAACACTAGATGCAATGCGTAAACTGCTAATGGATAGGGAGATTATGATTATTCTCCATATTGATAAAGTAGATTCAAAATAACAAAACAAAATGCAGTGTCATTTTAAATTTCCGCTTACTACAATTCAGTAAAAAATTAATAGTTAATATTATTAAAGAGCAACTCTTTCCCTTATCAAATTAATTTCCTTATCAACAAAAAACCACAATGGTTGGTGTGCCTTCTACGACTAGTAGTGGAAAATATAGTATAAACACCACGCTTGAGAAGTTCTGTTATAGCCCTCGCTTACTAAATATAACCAACTCTAAATTCGCTAGGGCTATAATAACATACTTCTCAACCTTGGTGTCTATTTCTGTTCAAATATTTATTTTCCGGCCTAATAAGGAGCACAGTTTGATATAAATATTTATACATTGGGAATAATTCCATCTATCCATAACTAAATTGGAAGGGAAAATAAATTATTCCCAATTTAATTTTGTTTTCAAAAAAATTAACACTAACCTTTAAACTTCAGTATTGATTGATTGATTGGAATGTGTGACCAAACCTAAAGTAAGATTCCCGGTTGACGCCGGGCCCATCCGTACACTCTTTTACGTATAACAAGATGGAGGGATAGGAAAGGTTTATTAATTATTATGGAAATTGACCCGGTTTCAGACACCTAAGTAGTCAATAGTTAGTAAATTATTAGTTGAAATGTAATATAAGACGGTTAGCACAAGACAACACAATTATTTTTGATTTGTTTTTTATATAAATATTCAGCAATTAGCATTCTAAAAAAATTTATAATTAATTAAATTACAGTCAATTCCAAGAAATAAAATGTCATTATTATGAGTCAAATTATACTTGAATAAAATAAATGTAATGTTATGATTAGTGTTAACTAAATTAATTTGGTTCACTTAAAACAAATCAAAATAAAATAAATCGAATCCACAAATCACCAAATATTGTAGTACTCATATCAAAGCAGGAAAGGAAGGCACGACTTTTTTATCGTTAACGGATATAATCTTTGTGAATTTGTTGATTTAAAGGATTTATTTATAAAAATAGTTAAATAAAGAAAATATATAATGTGATGGTCACTTGTCCTTGCCATCACTAATCTAATACAAATATGATTTTTTATAAAAATAAAAAATGACCAAATGAAATTTGGTCCCTGAAAAACTATCTAAGTACAGCAATATTTAACTGCATTTCAAATTTAATCTGTAGCTTCCAAGCTATCTCAAAAGCTCAAATATCCTCTGAAATATTAAATTTATTAGCAGCCCGATAGCCATTATGATTCCTGCCTTGTCCGCTCTTCTGACTTTTAAATTAAAATTTTATTTTTAATTAGAAAGTATTCTGGCTTCAAATAACTTCTGTAATCAAAAATCTTCATTAGGACAAAATAAATTAGCTTAATCAGGAACTGTAATTAATAATAAACATCTGATTAATCTCGATAACTCTAAATTGCTCTTCAAATTAAAATATAAAAAATATAATAATTTAATACTAAAATTTTGAATAATTGGATGAAAGAATATTAGCAAATTAGTTAATTTCTGAAATCAAATTGTGGAAAGAATAATTTTTATAAATAACGATAGTAAAGTGTATCAAAAAAAACATGTAACGTTTATCCAGAAGTACTCGATTCACGCTTTTCTAGAATAAAAACGACACATAAAGTTATTTTCGAAACCTCTACTATTTACCAAGTGATATTCCGCTAACATCACTAATCAACAACATTTATGCTTTACAAAGCCGTGATGAATCCATGACAGATTATAAACGTACGACTGATCATTATAAATTTCAAAAATGATTCCACTCGCGCTAAATTGACGCTAAAAGAAACTAATTTGGACATGTAAGTCTAAACCTCAGACAAGAGTTCTATGTAAAACTACAAATTTGCCTTCTTCTATTAATAATTGATAACTACATCAACTCCTAAAAAAACAATTTAAAATAACCAAAAATAGTTTAGATATATAGATAACAATAGAGCATATACGAATTCAACCTCCCGTAAGTTGACAAACATAATGTTCAATAAACAACCATCACAAACCGCGTACACCGACCTACTACTACTCATAATGAACCCATTTAAAGCACTCTAATATGAAAGAAAAATTTATTGTAAAAAAATTATTTATTTATCCTCGTCGCGACTGTGTATATTGATCTAAGATCTAAGATTCGATCGTCGTTTTTGTGTCCTTTTATTCAGCAAAACATCCACACACACAAGCGCAAAAAGCAAATATCCCTTTTTCCACCAATAAAAATAAAAAAATGGCTAAAATAAAGTCCAAACCACACAAATGTGTGAGTAAAATATCATAGTATGTAATGGCGTTTTTGATAAAAAATTTCGATTGATTTGAAGTACAACCAACACAATTGTATGTATAGTTATAGTGTTTTTTTTTTGGACGAAATAAGTTTGAAAGGAATGCGAAAATGTGTAAGTTGGGTTAAAACACATACAAAAATAAATTTTTGACATGGTACTTTTGCCGTACTCGCACAATTGTGTTAGTAAATCACAAAAGGGATATAAAATAAATATATGTATTATATTAGCTATATACCCTACTGTGCCCTAATTCTCTAAGCAGTAAGATAATTTGTAAACGTGTAAACGATAATTTATCTTGCCTTTTTACAGTATTCGCATTCTCTAATTGCACTTCAAGATAAAATTTAAATCGGTTACGATAAATAAATTTCAAAACTTAGCACACACTTATGATGTATGTAGGTTCATATTTAGACTTTGAAGGCCCATAACTACCGTTCTCATTTAAATTTCAAAATTATGTTTATGTCTATAAGTTATTCTTAATAGCATCTGTTCACAAACTATAGTTCAAGTTGTTATGGTTTGTGGTAAGGGTAATTTTACATGTGAAAATTTTATACAATATATTATCTTGGCATTTTTAAATTGCATTCTCTAAACAGTTGTTTACCCAAGATAAAAACCTATTGACAGCAAACGAGCAAGATAACATTAAACGTCAAAACGAAATTTTAATTATTTTATATCCTTAATAACTCAAAAAATATAATCTCTAGAAACGTAAATTGTTGCATATACATCAAAGCCATCTAGAATCACATTTAGCCCCAAAAATCATATTGAAAAATAATCGTAGTCGGGAGTTATTTGAAATTCAAATCAAGATACGGTTAGATAGACTTATAGAACAAACCAAATGTTTGAAAAGAACATTACAACGATCAAATATTTCTTTGCTTCGTGTGGTAAAGACGTGTACAATACAAGTCGTATTTAAAATTGATCCATCCGTTGAATTTTGATTAATGTTGTGTATTCTAATCTGTTTAAAGGTTATTCTTTATACTAAGTGCAAAATCACATCATTACGTAATTATTATTTGCGATATGTTTTGGAAATCCAATCAAATCTTTTCAAATCTGGAAATCCAATCATTTCGTTGTTGAAGGTGAAATGCCCTATTTAGCTCGTTCCGCACATAGGAGTTGACAATACCTAAGCATAATAGTTGGATCTCAGAAAGCCCGGAATTGTCTTACTAGAATTTTAGAATTATGACTAAACTATAAAAAGCTATGCGTTTTAAGCAACGAAGCTCATTTAACCATCAAATTTAGTTAGTCACTGCGAGTTTTCCGAACTCCACGAGTTCCTCATCCAATATCTTTTTATGTGTCTCCTCAATAACACCAAAAATTTGTTAATCGAAACCATTTCTAGTATTTGATGTACGTCTAGTTATGGAAGGACGTTTTAGTGTTACGATTTGTTTTGTTTTTTTTACCTTGAGTTAATTTTTAATCTTTGTAAAATGTTTGGGTTAATCTTAAGGATCGGTAACGAGTAGGAGGTAACACTTTGATCAATTACCTGCACTTTAGAAATCGATTTTATGCAATATACATCTTGTTGACCTTAGTGCTAGTTAAAAGCTAGTTTTAATGCATAATATAATTAAATTTTGTACTCGTTCATTACTGTTCGAAATTTGTCCTAATTATCAATTTTTCAAACACAAATTAATAAATAATCTAGGATTAAAGCATTGTAAGATCGAATCGAGAGCTAATAGTGCCTGTAAATGAAATATTATACAACAAAAAACTGAAATTTGTTAACTAATTTAGATTTTCTATTGGCCGTCAACTTTATTGTACGCGGCACCCCCGTGAAGCTAGCCCGAATTTTCAGCCCGAAATTTTAATTTTTTACTAATGGCAATACAACTTCTGTCAAGACACAATATATAATCATATTATAACTATAAAGCAAATTTGTGTTACACGCAAATTATTACTATCATATAATTATTTATTAAATGGCTATCGAATTAATCGGGGCTTCTAAATTCTGACAAATTACTGCTGAGACATTAAAGTAAAAAAAAAAATAGGCCAAGTTTTTAAAAAAATTTCTAAAAATGTTTTAAGTGGGATTATGTGAACTAAATTCAGCTTGAGATAAAGTTTATCGGACATTACTTGAAATATATTATATTAAATCTCGCCTCATAAACGATACATGAGCACTTGACATATACCAATGGAAATGCAAAAGTTTTGACTAGAAACCGAAATAATTTGAAGAAAAATTCTATCTGGGAATATCTAGATATAGTCGTTTGAATCTCGCCTCACAAACGATTCACGAGCACTTGACATATACCGCCGGGTTCGTTGAAGTTTTCACTAAAAACTAAGAGATTTGCAGAAAAATTCTATCTGGAAATATCTAGATATAGTCGTTTGAATCTCGCCTCACAAACGATTCACGAGCACTTGACATATACCGCCGGGTTCGTTGAAGTTTTCACTACAAATTAAGAGATTTGCAGAATAATTCTATCTGGAAATATCTAGATATAGTCGTTTAAATCTCGCCTCACAAACGATTCACGAGCACTTGACACCGCCGGGTTCGTTGAAGTTTTCACTACAAACTAAGAGATTTGCAGAAAAATTCTATCTGGAATTGGAGCGGTATATGTCAAGTGCTCGTGAATCGCCTGTGAGTCGAGATTCAAACGACTGTATCTAGATAATTCCAGATAGAAATTTTCTGCAAATCTCTTAGTTTGTAGTGAAACTTCAACGAATATGGCCGTATATGCAAAGTGACCCGCATTTGATTCAAATGACTATATCCCTTTAATAGCAGATTTCTCAGTTTGTAGTCGAAACTTCAAACGTTTATATTTCGGGCTGAAATTTCTTGCTAGATTCATTGTGGTCAATCACGTAATGCTAATTAAGTTCCCGCATCGTTGTTTTCAGGTTAGGTTTGGGCTGTCTAGGTTTCCCAACAATTGAAGGGATAATTTAAAAATACGTAAAAGTTATATTTATAACAAAAAAAGTTATATTTATATTTAATTTTATTGTCGCGACAGTGATATTTTTTCGGGCTGGGATATAAAAGTTTCTCATTAGTTATAGTTATTGTATTGCCAACGGGCTTTTTGAACTTAATATCGGGCTATCTTTATATAAATGAAAAGTTTAGGTCTGACTAGGCTACCAAGCAATAGTAATATATCTTAAAAACACAAAAAAGTAATTTTAGAATTTCGGGCTGAATGATATAAATTTCATAACATTGTATCATGACACTGTTTACTGTCGCGATAGTGATATTTTTTCGGGCTGGGATAGTAAACTATCACGATAGTGATAGTTCAGTGTTGCCATCTGGTTTTTTTCGGGCTGAGTATCGGGCTAGCTTCATATACATGGCTTTGCTTGCTATGTGGGGGGTCCACTTTAGATTTTGTCAAATCAGACACTTGAAACACTTGACATTTATATTTGAAAATTGAGCAACTAAAATTGCTTTTGCTGTAATCCACAGACCATCTTGTTCTAGGATGTGCTACCCCTTAAGTCTTCTTCTTCTTCTAATATAAATAGGTACATTATTTATTCCCTACTTTAAACATAAAATCATACATAAATAATAAATTTATTCGTTTTGTTGTTTTTGTGGAAATACTGGAGATAAAACTATGCAAAAGTGAAGACGATCGATTAAAATATTCGAATTTTTGACTTGAAAGAATATTTTAATTCCAATGTTATTTAAATTGTTAGAACTTGGATTCTTTAATTCTAAAATAAAACTATAAACTAAAATATCAAAAATTGTAATTGATTATTAATAATATTCAAACGAAAGCGTTTTACACATTCAAGCAAAGTTATTCCGCGATAAATTACTTGTGTTACTTTTTGACATAAAGTTATCTTGCCACTTTACATTTTATCTTGAAAAAAATTTACTGAATGCGAATTTACTAAAACATCACGATATCCAATATAAATCTAGACTACTACGATAATTTTTTTCGTGTGTAAAACTTATCACTTTTACACATTGCAGTTTATCTTTAGAGAATTAGAGCACTGGAAGGAAATCGATGAACTCATCGATGAGTTTATCATGAATCCTTCAATGAAGCCTCAAATGATCTTAATTATGTGCCCGGAACTAAAGTCATTTATATATTTAATGAAATTTTACTTGATCTAACGAATGATGTTCATAAGGAATTTGCTGTATAACGCATTGATGAATTTATCAACGATTTTTGTAAACAAGTCATTGAGACAGTAATAAGGCAGTTCTTACGAAAATTCATGTAAGCAGTGTAATATAATCTATTAAGGGGCATTTTGAATGGTTCTTTATGTTTAATATTTTATGTTTCAACTATAAAATAAAATACTTCTTCGTTTTTGTAAGTCACTTTTAGTGCAGGTGCACATATTGAAATAGTTTTATTGTATTTTTCTATTAATAAAAAAACATTCCATAATTAATCTAAAGAAATGGAAATAAAATCTGCGTGCTTAATCACTTCTAAAATTTTTACTAGAATGAAATGTTTATACAAGTTTAAAAAATTAAATGGTTTGTCCAGTGCACTTAGAATACTACAGGCCACACTGCTTTACAAATTTTGCTATATGACGTCAATTTATGTCGTCAGTTTTCTCTTTGGCCATTATAGGCAGCACTAAAATTAAAAAGTTTGTTTTGATTTTTTTTTGTTTTTGCTGTCATATTGATAAGAAAAAAATTGTAAACAAACAACAAGAAAAATATGTTAATAATATATTTTAAAATTGCTATAATTTACGAGAAGACATAACCTTACTTTTAGCACACTTAAAAAAATATAATTTTTTTCTGTTTGTTTTCATTTTATGAACATGACTGCCGTCTACAGTTCAAAGAAAAAACTGTAGACATAATTGTAATGACATAGCAAGCATTGTGGCCTGTAGTATTCTAGGTATCAAAAGGTATGTTGCGTTTATTTTTTCTCTCTC
The DNA here is from genome assembly GCA_932526605.1 of Nephrotoma flavescens. Classification (NCBI taxonomy): domain Eukaryota; kingdom Metazoa; phylum Arthropoda; class Insecta; order Diptera; family Tipulidae; genus Nephrotoma; species Nephrotoma flavescens. The sequence goes on along the minus strand of OW052220.1, from coordinate 107,813,215 downwards.
ACGGAGAGAAAAAATAAACGCAACATATCTTTTGATCAGAATTTCAATCAAGAAGTTTACTTATGTTGTCATCAACTGCTTGACTTACAAAAAATTTGGACACATACAATCAAATAAAATTTGAAGATTTTTCAACCCTAAATCAAAAATCCGCATGTAATTCGTAAACTAACTTTTAAACTTCAGTATGTCAGAAAAAAAAAATGTTTAAATAGAAATCACATATAAATTTTCTCACCAGTTCCCTATTCCCGGGAAATTACCAGAATAGTGCCGCGGCTGTTGATCATTTTCTTTCCATGTACCAGTATTCATAGATAATTCAATTATTCTAAGATAAATTATCTTACGATAAAGTGGTCAAATATTGGTCTAAAATAGCATATACAAAAAAAAAAAATAAATATTCGCACTTATAAATATAAAGTGGGAATATGGCATCAAGTTCGATCATGCGTGCGTCGCAGGAAATTTTATTGAATTTTAATACTAACCAAACATCTTAATTGATTTATATTTATGTGCTAAGACCAGCAGCAAAAAATAATATTGGCTACCAAATCAACCCACATCAAGAAATTTAGCAATTAATCTTGTGAAATGGGAAATTGTTTCGCGCGATATATATTCGGTCCTCTTAATTAATTAATACTCATTATTATTACCGTAAATCGCTCGACAAAATTAATGCTGATATAATTATTTTCTTTTAATTTGTTTATAACTTAATACATCGAAATTATAAATCCATTAAACATGTTAATTATGAAATGTGTAACAGCAACAATTTATTATATTGTGGTTTATTAAAATAATGAAAACCTCGTCATAAAATTTTGTTTACATTTTATAAAATCGTGTTTATGAAATAAATCAGAATTTTTTGAATTTAATTTTAGCAATGTAATTGACTCATTATTGTATTTTTGATTGGCACACGGACATATTATTTTAATGCAACCAACACATATTGCGGTATACTCGTAGATAAATACACGATAATTTTACAAACATTAAAACTAACATTTACATGTTAAATATTTTGATAAGATATCAGCCGGCTGCTACCGGTATTAAGAAATTTTATATTAGCGCACGCTGTTTGAGAGCGCGAACGCGAAATAAACAAAAGAATTTATTGTGGTAGGTCATGATCATATGGATTCTTAATTTATTGGGTTTGCATTTTTTTGTTTTGTTCGTTGGTTTTTTGCGGGTGGGTGTTTAGATTTTTGTGGTTTGTTATCTTTTGACTTATTATGGATTGCATACAGCTGTAGGCATTTGACAAGTGGTGTATTGAAAGATATCCATTTTTGACATGTTGTTCTCGTATCCTATATCACATTCACTTAACATTACACTGTTGACAGCAAACTGATAACATAGATTTTTAGAATAAATTGCACTTTTGTTTGGCTTTCTGAAATGTTATGAAATGTGCTGATAGCGAGAAATTCCAATTTATTAATAATTTTTCTGATAAGTAAATGTCAGCTGTATTTCATTGTTCTTAACAATAACAAAATTATACGATATAATTGTTCGAAGAGAATATTGATTTAATTTTATGCATATTTTATGAATTAAAATGTCAAGTTAAGTTTAAAATGAATTAATTATATAGCAGATTTGTATTATATGAATGTACTTATATGTTAATACTTCTACGCGATATAAATTTTATGTTAAAGGCACAATGCGGAAGTGGTAATACTGCGTAACTTTTAAGCAAACTCTGGCTCCATGATACTTGGATCTCTGCACTAAGCGAATTTTGTAAAATCTTAAGATGGATCCAATTAGTCCTATTTGGTCATTTATTTCAGGTATTGTCGACAACGTCGTTTAAAAAATATCAAGGTCAAAAATTTCAGCACCCCAAGTAAGGAAAACCAAAACAAGATTGATGGTATTCGATTAAGCTCGAAATGCTGTTAATTGGTTAGCTTCGGACCATAATTAGTCTGATATGACAATATTAAACAGTTAAAAATTTGTATAATGCTGTGTACGCGTAGAATGCTGCATCCTACCGTTAGCTCGACTAAGGCTCATTGCTCATTGTTGGCGCGGTTCTTTCCACACTTTGAATAGAATCGAAGATAACCGTCTTATATACAAAATACACATTTAAAATATATTTACAGCACATCATTGGTAAATGATGTCTAGAATTGTCTAATAGCAGATTATCACAAATCACCAAAAGAAAATTCCAATTTCATGTAGGAGATAGACAAATGAAACGAAAACCAATTAATTTTGTTTTCTTCATATGGCAAACAGAAATAATCATAAGATATCATAGCAAAATATATTTATATACAGAGTGGTTATCCGATGATTCCTTGGCTCATTCTGTGAAAAAATCGTATAAGGGGGAAGAGGACTGGGGGCCTATTTTTGATATCCTTTGAGATACAGGGTGAGTAATAAGTTATTTGGTTATAAGCTTATTTGAGATTTAAGTGGTTATCGTGCATCAGCATCCGTTTGAGAGCTGTGATGTTCTAAAATAAAAAAAATATTTTTTTTATATAAATTCAGTTTTTCTCAAAAACCAGTTATAATTTTTTTTACTTAATTTTAATTCGCCATAGTTATAGTTAGTATCGATAATTATAGGCATGAGAATGAAAATGCTCTGTTAAACATTTTTGGGTTCTACTAGCTTTAGAAAAAATCAAAAGAACCCATATAAAAAAACAATTGAAAAATTGGAATCAAAAATCAGAGCAAAACCGAAATTATAACGCAACCCAAGATCCATTAACATACAAAAAGATTTAGGCTTATTATGGCTTATTTAAATTTCCCGGTCAACAATTTTGGGCTCCACTCATTCATGATCAAACTTTAAATCATTTAATTTAATATGGGTAATTGAAAATCGAATCAAAACCGAAATTGGAACGCGCGTAAAGATCAATTGTAATTCAAATAATATTAGGCTCATTATGGTCTAATCAAATGTCTTATTAAAAAATATTGGGTTGTACATGTTCTTGACCCTGAAGTTTGGCCTAGTTAGTAGTTTAACGCTAGCATAACAGAACCAAAGTCGAAATTAAAACGCATATCAATTGATTAATTGAAATACACACAATTTTAGGCTCATGGTCTAAGACCATGTGATGGTCTAATCAAATGCCCCACGTAAAATTTTTGGGCTTCACACGTTCTTGACCAAATTTCAGGTCATTTAATTCAAAGCTAGCAAAACCCAGATCGAAAATCGGACCAAAACCGAATTTAATTTGGCCCGATTTTTGATTTGGGTTCTGCTAGCTTTAAATTATAGATCTGAAGTTTGGTCGAAAACGAGTGGTGTCTAAAATTATGTAATGAGTTATTTTATTATACATACCATAATGAGCCTAAAACTATTTGTATGTCAACAGATCCAGTTTTGCGTTATAATTTCGGTTTCGGTCCGATTTTCGAGTTGTGCTTTAACTTCATCGGCTCATTTGCTTCGGCTAGAATGAGCCTAAATTTTTTGATTGCATTAGATCTATTTTTGCGTTTTAATTTTGGATTTGGCCATATCTTTCATTTGGGTTCTGCTAGCTTTAAATTAAATTACCTTAAGCTTAGTCAAGAACGAGTGTGTGGCTAACATTTTTTACCAAAAAATTTAAATAAGCCATAATAAGCCTAAATCTTTTGGTATATTATGTTAATGGATCTTGGTTTGCGTTACAATTTCAGATTGCTCCGATTTTTGATTTGGGTGTTGCTAGATTTGAAGTGATAAAGCCTAATGCTTTTTCTTGAACGAGCAGAATATAAAAAATTTTAATAGGCCTAAAATTAACCTTTAATTTTCCAATTGTTTTTAAATCATTGTTTGAAATGGGTTTTAATAACTTCTTCTAAAGGTAACATAACCCATCGTTTTAGTTGGAAAGAATGGAGCCTACATTTTTAAGCATTTTTGTTACAAAAAATGCTATATGGTTTCGGTTTGCCGTCTGTCCGTCTGTCCGTCTGTGTGCACGATAACTTGAGAACGAATGGAGATATCAACTTAATTTCTTCACTAAAAGTTCAAGCAATTCTAGGGAATGATCCCTATTGATTTGGACATTTCTGTGTTTAGGGTGTTCGGAGATAAGTAGGGTTTTGTTAACCCCCCTCCTTGAAATTGTTAGATTTTTTTTTCATTTTCTATTCTATTTTAGTTTCATAGAGCATGTGAATGTGGAATCAAAATATATCTCGTTTGGATGTGGTTTTGTGTGGGTGGTGTGGTTATGGGGGTGCTAGGAGGGGTGGTATGGGAGGTGGAGGGGTGGGATGAGGCGTTTTGGGTTTGGTGTGGGAATTTGGGATTTGGTGGATGAAGGTTTGTGTGGGCGGTTTGTGTGTGTGTGGAAGTGGATATGGAGATGTTAAAGGGTGATAATATGGGTGGTGCGGTTGAGGGTGGTGCGGGTGAGATAGGTTTTGGGGGTTTTGGATGGTGGGTGAGGGTGGTAATATTGTTTTGGTGTGGTGGTTTGTGGTTTTTTTGTGGAAAAACTATTTTCTTTTATTTTATAGGCAACAAAAATGCTTATAGGGTTCGGCTCCGAACCTTTCCCGTCTTTTTTAATATAGATTTTAATTAGCCTATCTTAATTCGTACTATCTTATAATGTTCTGCTGTATGGGTTCTGCTAAGCTTTAGGGAGGTTAATATTCGTTTAAGTATACCTTTGGTTATTTCAATTTTTTGTAATTCTTCCCTTATCTGTTGAGTTGGTTTGTGTATTCGTTGTATATTAGTTCTTCTTTTGTTTCAATTTCTTTCGGGTATCGGTGGACCTTTCAGACCAATGAATTGGATCATTTCTTCCAATCCAATTATTTCGATAATTTTCGTTTAATCAATTCTTAACATTTATACCGTTGTGATTGTGACTATGTAAATTCTTTTCAATCAACCAATTAAAAACTTCAATCTTTTATGGTGGTCTATCTGTAATAGTTCTTGAACGGGTGTTGTTGCATGGTGTGAATGAAGATTCTCTTTGTGCAATACTTGATGAATTCGGTAGTAGAGCTGTTTAATTGTAAAGCGAGCCTCCTTATGCTAATGGATGGATTTGCTGTTACATTTTTAATTATTTCTTCATCGACATCCAAATGATTTGGGGAGCCTGAACGGGGGCTCTACTCGCATATTTAATGTTGTTACGATATCTCTGCCATCATAATTTTGTTAAATTATTCAGAATTTTTGATACAAAACACTGGCACAACGCTAAACAACTTCTCAAACTAATGAAAATATAAAATTTTTGTTTTTTCAACACTGACATTTTTGATACAAAACACTGGAACAACGCTAAACAACTTCTCAAACTAATGAAAATATAAAATTTTTGTTTTTTCAACACTGAGTTGATAATCATCGCCTATTGTTTTACTTAACAAAAAAAAAATGTTACATTATTAACACTACAATCGTTTGTACGTGGGTGCAAATAATGTATTGTGGGATTGTAAAAGAGATCATGACGAATTAAAATTAGTAAAAAAAAAATTATAAATGGTTATTCAGAAAAACTGAATTTATTCAATTTTTTAAATACTCTGTATTTCAAATGATATCAAAAATTAACAATTGATTTGATAAATTGTTTTCTTTCAGCCTTGGACGACTTCAAGCTTAAATTTCAAAATGGTGGAATCATTTATTTTATGTGATTTGTTTGTTGTGATGCTCTGTTTTGGTGTGGTCGATTCATAAATAAAATTTGCGTTTGTGTAATAAAACTATTATTAAAAATTTCGCGAACATGATGGCAAATGCCGCCAAAAAAAACTTTCGTTTAGGACATGACGGTATATACCGTCATAGAAAATGAGTTGCTTTGGGGCATGACAGTAAACACAGTCAAAAAAATAACACTTTCATATTGAATCTACATCAAACAGGCCTAGCGAAACGTATTGTGTTTTTAAAAGTGTTATTTTACTTGGCTGTGTTTACTGTCATGCCCCAAAGTAACTTATTTTCGATGACGGTACATACCGTCATGTCTTAAACGAAAGATTTTGTTTTACGGCATTTGTGATCATGACCGCGAAAGTTTTAAAATTGTGTGTGTTTCTATTATATCGCTGAAAATTTGGGTTTTTAAGACAATTTTGAAACGCAAAACCTTGTACGTGTTCCTCACGTTTCAGTGTTAAGTTTCAATGTTGCTTTTTTTTACCACGTATTCGGGCGCCAAATTGAACAGCACAAGTGTGAGTGCATCTCTCTGTTCAACACCAGTATCGCGATTTTGTCTCGAAATGTGTGAAACGAAATGAGTGTAACCGCAAAGATATACATAGCAGTACCATTTGTGTTTGTGTTAGTTTCGTGCGTATGATTATTTTAATGCACATGCAAGTTACGTGTCATTATTTTCTTGTTTATTCATATTAACCGTTTGAGCGCTAACATTAGTTCGGGTAGTGTATCGGTGAGCACGATCGCGCTTCTTGGCACTCAAAGGGTTAGCCTTTGTAAACGCCATATTTTTGTGTTGTTTATGTATTTTCGATTTGTTTTAGCAGAGAAAACCTAAATATGAATATGATTGTCTGTGGTTTTAGTTAACTTTTTATTTTTAAAATTTATGAAATTTAAAATAAATTTATTTATAAAATTTAATTAAAACGTGTAAAATTAATTCATGATAAAAAAATTAAATATAAAATATGCTAGCATGTCTAGCATATTTTATATATAATTTTTTATCATGAATTAACTTTTTTTTTTTGTAATGTTCTGCGAAAAGGAAATAAGCACCACACAATTAAACCGATTCGCCCGGATCGCGTTATTTTGATACTGTTCACCATACAAATGACACAAGTATTATACATTGGCCTATATATAGTTGGTCTATACATTGGTCAGTGCGGTCGATCGGTTGGTACGACAACCACACTGATTGTCGCCAATGATATTTTTGGCGAGAAGGATGAGTCTGGCAAGTACAACGGTAAGCAAGACTTTTTGGGGAATGATCAATAGAGCTGTGCCACGATAATTTTCGCCCTCGTTAGCTTAGTAAGTAGAGTGCTTGCTCTGTTATTCGGGGGTCCCGGGTTCGATTCCTGGTGGTGATCAGTAAAAAAGTTGCGACTGGGTGTTTTTAACGTGTCATATGTTACAATATTTATATATGTTCGTCCACTTTCAAATTTTCAGATTTACAGCCATAGTAGTTACGGCTTTGTCCTTAATATTTAATATATTTTTCACATTTAAGACCACCTCTTTAAGGTCGTCGTTTTTGTGCAGTGTGGTTGAGCACGGTCTTCTAATACTCTGGCAGCTCTTCTAGGTTTCAATTCGAGAGCTTAATGAATTCTCCGGGGATTCCGTCGAGGCCAGGTGCCTTTCAATTTTTAAATTTATTAATAGTTCCGTATACTTCCATCACTGTGGGTTATTTGAGACCTTTTCACTTGGTGGAGGTGGTAAATTCCTTTAATAGGGGTCACTTAGTCATCAGTAGGTTTGCAATATTGAAAGAACATCAGCTACGTTTGTTCTCAGCTCTCCATTCCCATTTATAGATAGTCAATGTCAGCTGCATGATAACTCCGTATAGATGTTTGATCTTTTAAAGGTCTTTTGTGCTTATCTAGACATGAGCATGTATGACAAGCAAACGATCACTGGCCATGTTTGTACCTCGTTGAAATCTAACGCCGGATATACTGGCGGAGTGTCTCTTAGATACCATGATGTGATCGATTTCGTTTCCCGTTCTTCTCTTATGTAGAACAAAAGTACTTGATGCAACTAAATTGTACATTATTGCCAGGCCAGTGACGCGTTGGTTGTTGTTGTCACTAGTGAGGTGCAAGCTGTTAGGAAAGATGTGCGTTGATTTTAATGCCATGATGCGCTATGTTATTGATTTTCTTTCAACTCGGCAAAGTTCAACTCGATATTGGTATGGTGCCATGGATCATCTAAGATAGTAGTGCCTCTACATGTAATGGTTTCGAAAGGTTAATATGCGGTAATTCTAAAGGTTTTGAGCATGTCTAGGTCTTAAAAGGCTGAGCACGTGCGGAATATAGGATTTTTAAAGCTTTTCCATGCAGAGTATCCGAGGTGGTGTTTCTGATGAATCCGATATGGTAATTCGAGTTCTTTGTGTAGGATTCATTTCTCAGTTGTTTTTTTATGAGAGAAGGTTGTTAGCCTACTGCTCGACCTATTTTTTACGTGTATATGGGTCACGTACTGGTAAAGAATGTTAAGGCATACAGTCCTACCTTGAACACATTTATATAGCGAGCGGCTTGATACAATACAGACGCCCGCTTCAGCCGAGCTGAACCTGAAGATTAAACGCTGATTTAGTAGTAGTTTTAGGGTGCCCCTCGTGACATGCACTGTCCATGCTATCCTGTCCATGCGCTCCTTTAACAACTCAAAACTGGTTGGGGCATTACATATACCGCATTAAATTTTATCATCGGCTTCTTCTAATCGCCATTCACCATACCGTAGCTATCTTTGCATAAGCTTAGTTGTTTTTGACTTGACCAAAAGAATACTGGTTGTTAAAGAAAAATAACTCGAATTGGTACCATTTCTAGGTATTAATATATGGAAAATGAATAAACATCTAAGCGAATAAGCAAAACGCTATGTGATAAGACTACGTTTGAATTTTACATATGTATTTAAATAATCCAAATCGAAACTTATTTAAACCCTAAAAACAAAAATATAAGTGCTTGACCTTCACTATTAACTTCAAGAGAATTTCTTCAACACTCTGTATCTAAATAAGTATTTAAAATAGAGAAAAGAACACTAACTCTACCTCCGCCCCTACCAAAACGGGTTTCTGCACAATATTAGACATAGCGTCATTCATGACTTGTGCCTCAGGCGTAAAACTACTTGTTGTAAAATCTCTTATAGCAATTAATGTTGAAATCTAACAAATTAACAGTAATTTAATCTATCGATTGGCAATCAAAAGAGCTAGAAAAATACTTCAACACAAACTTTTCTAATTTTAACTTCGCAATATAATATTTGATTGATTTGAAGTGTAAAATTATCTATAGCGTTCGTCTTATCAGTTCAACATTGAACAATCTAAAAATCCTCGTACTTCACGTTCTAGTTTTACATGAAAAATTGGGTCAACAATTCCAGTATGCCAAACAATAATTCAGATATGACTCAACTTAATTAAGAACATATAAAGCTTTTATGTATGTTAGACATATTATTGTTGGTTTGAAAGCATTCAAAGCATTTTATCGGTATTATGCCTGTTTTCTATTGAAGACTGGAAGATCTTCATTCTATCAAAATTCAAATTAGACTTCGATTTTGAGGAACGAGTGGTCATTAAACCTGCACCGCCAAAGTTCTAACTTTTGATGTAGCTATAATACCTGGGAGGGTTTTGGACCAGAATTTATTACAGTTACACCCCTATGATTTCAGTATGGGTAAGTTTAACCCCAAAACGATTATTATCATCATTGAAATAAAAACAGAAAACTAAGAAATTATCTATAATTTTTGATGTATAGCATCACCCGTCCAGGTGAATCCAGAATTGTTTACGGAGGTACCGGGTTCGAATCCCAATAGGGGCAGGATCCAAAGTGAAATTTCATCAACAGATTAAGATCTGTGGTGAAATCTAACACATCTATGGGTGTGTTGGTGTCCAAGACTCTTGGGCCGCCCCATCTTTCGCGCCATTATAGGTTGGCATGGAGCTATGCGATGTGCAGATGGTCTTAAATCGGTCCTATAGCCGTACGTCTTCGATTTGGCCGACTGACGCAAAGTAAGGATGGAAAAAGCGAAAGAGTAAGGAGCGGAAAAAATAAAAATTCTGGGGAAATAAAAACGTTTACTTAACCACTTTGAATAATTTATTACACTAGACCGCCACCAGATATTATATCAAATGTTACTGTACAAGACTTGTAAAGGACAGGCCAACCTTATCCAATATGTAATAGAAATATCAATTTTACCAATTTCTTAATTAATTAATTTATTACACCAGACCGGAATCAGATAATGTGTCAAGTGCTAGTCCTTAAGCCTTGCAAACGACATTTCAACCTTTTCCAGGTGTGTAATAATTTATTTTGGTGCCAGATTCGACGGAATTAACTTCAGAAAAATATCAATTTTACCGATAAGATCACCACCAAGGATATTGGGCCAAATTTCAGTCCATTACTCAAAGATAATTTATTATATCTCCGATAAGGTTGACCTGCATTTAACGGTCAATTGTAATAAATTTTTGGGAGTTATAAAATCGACAGTTGTTTTAAATATCTGAAGCTACTGATCAAACGTGCCAGTGGTTAAAGCTTTTTCCTTTGGGTCGGGCGTACCGGGTTCGAATTTTGATAGGAGCAGGATGCAAAAGGGAATTCTCATCAACACATTACGATCTGTGATGAAAAGGAACACAATTATGACCGGAGTGCACAACTCATGGGCCGACCCACTTTCGATGTCAGTACTATAGGCTGGCATGGAGGTATGCAATGTGCAGATGGTTAAAAATTCAGACCTATTTTCGGGTAGTGACGTGAAAAGCGAAGTGTGAAAGAGTTGGACGTGTTTCGGCCTCAGAACAGATGGCAAAGATTAAATAATATAAATAAAAAATATCTGAAGCTCATATAGCGTTAACTGTTCAATGCTGGTCAATTGAACAGTTAACACGGTTGCTACAGCTCCAGTGAACGGGTGTGTAAAGTAATCCCGGTTTTCAAAATCCCTGTTTGTCAAAACCCCGGTTTATCAAAATCCCGTTTATTTATAAATCCCGATTTTTAGGAAATCTCGGTTTGCATTTTTAAAATTTGACATGTGGGAAATGGGACTCTTAAATGATTTTTTGACAAAATTCAAAAATGAGTTTGCGATAGAGTTCTAGAAAATGGCTAATACGGATAGAATTTGGCCATTTGTTAACAGATTTTGGAATAAGGCGGACAGCGATGAAACCTCGCCATTTCTTAACCGATTATGTTGAAATTCGTCACGTGCGATGGAAATGGTGTTCTTACATGATTTTTTGGAGTGTACTACGAAATCCCGGTATTTTGAAAACCGGGATTGTGAAACCGGGATTTCGTTACACACACGATTTTTTGATAAAGCTGAGAAATATGGTCATAGAGATGGAGTTTGGCCATTTGTTAACTGATTTAAATTTGACACGATCTAAATGAGATCATTAAATGATTTTTTGATAAAGCTCAGCGTATCTGGACAAAAAGAGCGATATATTTCAGAACTTAGTCAAAAAATCATTTTTGAATCTTATTTCCATCACACATGTCGAATTTTATTATAATCTGTCAAGAAATAGTCAAGTTCTATATTCTAGAGCTTTAGCAAAAAATCATTTTAGGCTGTGTGCCAAACCTAAGGTAAAAGTCAGTTTTAAGTAAATTTTTCGGTATATTGAATTATTTCTCAAAAACTCTATGGCAAATTGATCAAAAAATCTGTTCTAAAACCGGGTTTTACTGTAGTAAACGATTTACCTTAAGTTTGGCACACAGCCTTAGATCTCATTTGGACATTACTTGTAGAGTTTTAACATAATCAGTAAAGAAATGGTCAAGTTCCATCCCTATCGACCGTATCAAAAATCAGTTTTGAATTCGAATCATTCACTTAGAATAAAACTAGTAAAACTGCTCCTTTATTCCCGACATGTTTTTGAACCCCGCTCTCCTGGAATTTTTTTCTAAAGGCCTTCAAAGGGCTAAACGGAGGAGAGGAGCGATGCGACTTCCCGCGTGCATAGTGAGAGTTATTGAAGCCTCTACAATTCAGTATGATATCAAAGGACCAAATGTCGAAGGACAAAATTGCGAAAGGCCGAATATGTCGAAGTATCGAATGTCTAGAAGAGCCGCATGTGTCGAAGGGTCAAATGTATCAAAGGAGCTACTTTTCGTTTTTAGAAATATAATATTTTTAATTTGTTTTGAGGAATATTTCGTAATTTTTTTTTATCAAATATTAATTTTATAAGGACGTTGTCATCCATTTAAATATACTACGTATTTATAAATAGAAAATATAGGCATACTAGTTTGATCTTTAGGGCTCGCGATTAACAGCCTAATAGTCAGCCTAAATTTCTGGATTTTAGGGCAATCTGTTTTTCCAAAATCTGTCCAAATTGATCGTGAAAATCGATATCAAAGCAATTTTTTTTCAAATAATTTGTAAATTATCAAAACCTTAGTTTACTGCTTATTAAAAGCCTAAATGTTGATTTATATTATTCTTTCCTTTCAGCTCCTACACATATCGTGTCAGACACCATCAATATTTTTATGTTAAAATATTATTAGTCTGGCCAGCATGAATTAAAAAAAATATTTTTTTTCAAAATCAAGACTCTATAAAATCCCGGTTTTCAAAATCTCGGTTTACAGAATCCCGGTTTTTAAAATTCCGCTTTGGTGAAGGAAAATTTTATCAAGCAAATTCATTAATATTTTATAAAAAAAATTACAAAATATTCCTTAAAACAAATTAAAAATCGTATATTAGCCATTTTGTAGAATTTTAACGTAAACTCATTTTTGAATTTTGTCAAAAAATCATTTAAGAGCCCCATTTTTCCCTCATGTCAAATTTTAAAAATTCAAACCGGCATTTCCTAAAAATCGGGATTTTTTTTATACAAAACCGGGATTTCGAAAACCGGGATTTTGAGAACCGGGATTTCGTAGTATACCGCCAGTGAACTTAATAGTTAATCAATTAACATAAATCGCTTGCCATTTGTGAAACAGCTTAATCTACAAGTCGAGTTGTGTCGATTGAGCTTGTGTTTTCCGAAACTTGGGTTTCGTTTTCGACGCAACTTAAAATCGAAAAGATATATAATCCGTTTTCAATCCAGTTATGTAAATCGATTTGCCCCAAGTTAGGATAATCGAAATTCGAAGGTTTATATGTTTATGTGTAAATATTTATTGATTTTTTTAAATTAATTTTTATAAATTCTTTTTAAGCCCAATTATATCAATCAAAGAAGGGTATTGCAGTTTTAAATACAGATACATACATGAAAAGACTGACATAATATACATAATTTAAAAGTGATTAAAGTGAATTGTGAATAATAAGCACGGCGACAACGTGCTAATTTCGTTTATAAATAATTAAAAATGAAATAACAATTAAATAAAATTATCAAATTTTAAAATTTAAACAATAGAAAAGTAAATTAACATTATAATGATAGTTGATAACGTCAAATATTTAACAGTCAAGTAAAACAAAAATAGAAAAAGAGGAAGATTTACTTTTCCATTAAAACGAACTGTTTTGACGACTTTTTGAAGCTGTGTTTGTCCAATGATTTCATCTCTATTGGTAATCGGGTTTCATGTGTATATCAGAATTGGATGTGAACTTAGTGTTTGTATGAATTTGGCCGTTGATGATGTTCAGTAATTTATGTTGCTAAATTAAACATATTGGAAGCAGGTGAAATCTCGCTCATGTATCAATTTTATTCGCTCACGTTTATCAAAATTGTAAAATTTTTTTATAGCTCTGTTTTGAAGTATTTGTTATTCGGAAATTTTGGTTTTATTTACAGATCCCCTTTTGCAATCCCATACATTAGATTACTATTAAACAGTGCATAGAATACATTATTTCTCATGCTATCACTTAAATACTTTGAGATTCTTCTAAATATGCCAGCAATTAACAATTTTTGCTCAACCACGTCGGCATGGACAATAAATTTCATCGTATTATCAAGTGTTATTCTGAGATATATAAAAGAGGCTCGACCCATTCCAATCTGTAACCGTCATAGCAAACACTTAAAGGCAAACTCTTGTATAACCACAAGTATGTATTTGGATTTCCGGACATTCAGTAGTAGTTAATTTTTATTTAACCATTTATCAATAATCTCTATAAATCAGAAATGATTGATTTTTGCATCACGTCGTTGGTGGGAGTTTCGTATACAATTGCTATATCGTCAGCATATAGAAATATTTTCTCAAGTGGTAGCATTACTATATCATTTATAAATATCATTTATAAATATCAAAAACAGTACAGTGCGGCATGACAGAAATGAAGATATTCAGTCTAGTCAACTCCATTTATTCCAATATTCTCCATTTTACTGATCAAACGAACGGAATCCATATGGTTGTTCGAACGGAATCCATATGGTTGTTTCTAGATGATGTTATTTGCTTGTAAATAATGTAGAAATCGGCGTTTGTAGGCAGATTCAAATATCTTATACATGACGGAGCTAATTGCGATTGGACGACCACGATAAAAGAAATTGAAAACCATAAGCAGGTGGATGTGGTATACAACCTTAGAATGTTTGTGCAAATTTGATGTTTGCAATCCGTTTGTATTCAGGTTTAAATCATACTTGATCAACCGCTCGCAATATATCGAAATGAAGAACAAAATGTCTGAATTAATTTCTCTTATTGGCTCTTGGATCTGCGCCATTTTCCACTACAGTCACCATAACTTACCGAATATAGAACCTACAATCTGACAAAGTGACAACCCAGGAAAATAGATGAACGCTTTTAAAGTGTTCGTTTATTAGAAACATCTTACTGGTTGAAAAACACCATATTTAAATCTATTGAAATAAAAGCACCGAGGAGGACCTTAGAAAATTCTGAGTTTCTTCTAGTAAATAAACACAGGACAAATTAACTCATCGGTCAAGATAAGCCCCATAAAATTCGATTTTATGCATCAAAATAGTTTCCTTCAAGAGTGATCCCCTCATTCTAATGCTTCTCTAACATTTCGATGCAATTCTCGTAGAACGATTTATCGTTGGCTTCAAAATATTCGTTTTTTCAGCAAAATATTTTTTCCTGGACCACTTTTTTGAAATCAGCGAACAGGTTGTAGTCGTTCATGTCGTTCATGCAATTTTCCTATCGTTATCCACAACTTGTTGCACGATGCATTATCTTGGTGAAAAACGCTTTTTTCTTTTGCATTTAGGGGCATTTTCGCAACTCTTTCTTCAAATGCATCAATGACGCCATGTAGTATTCGCTGTTGATAATCTTTCCTTTCTCAAGATAGTCGACGAATAAAATAGCTGCGTGCATCCCAAAATACGAAGGCCAAAAACTCAAAACCTTACCAGCCGACATTTGAGTTTTTGGTCGCTTCGAACGCGTTTCACCGACTGTTGTCAACTAAATTGATTGACGATTTGATTGTGGAGTGTAGTAGTGGATTTATGCATGACGAATGGTATTTTCCCATCAAAACACATTGTTCTGAAAATAATAAAAGTAGCGGTAATAAAATAACCGTAACTTGTAAACTAATGGTTGTAATTGTATGATGAAACGAAGCAGGGTGATAGGGGAGCTTATTTTCTACAAAAACAGCCAAGTAAAGTTTTTTTGATTTTGTGATGGTGCAAAAGTTATTCCACTTTTAGTGTTTTTTAGTGCAATCGCATGCGCAACAACCAAAAAATTAATAAAAAAACCAAGAGTTCTTTTGTTTAACTTTCTTTTTTAATACAATCTAGGAGAGTGTGCCTTTCCAATAAAATCATTTTTCATAAGCTGTATCATCTTCTGTCAAATAAAAACAATGGTTTTGTAAACTCTTTTTGTTTCCAAATTTTTTTTTTTTTAATGTTTAAGTGGCACTAGCGGGAAAACCATGTACTACAGAAAGTTAACCCACTATATCAGAAAACTATGCGGCACTAATGCAGAGCATTTAGCTCTACTTCGGGTATAGGTTCCATATGCCCTAGGGATAAGTATTCTTGGAGAAAACTTACTTAGGCTTCCTTAAGTGGTAAATCGGAATCAAGTCTTTTCTCTAGCGACAAATGTCGGATGGATGGATTCAAAATGTGAATTGCTGATATCAATCAACCTTGTTGGAAGTTTAGAGCAAATTCTAGGTATAATATAAGTCTGAGTCGAAATTTTGTAATCATGGTCAACACAAGACCTTATCTTGAGATCTATATTCTCTTGGCCAGTCCAGCGCATGACCCATTCAAAGTATCATTTGAAATGCTAGCCTTGGCTCTCGGAATCCCCAGATAACTAACGTAATCTTCTGTTATGAACGAATGAGTGGAACCATAGTCAAGAAGGGCACGACATTTTGTCCATCTACCGAAATTATCCTCAATTTCGATCTCCGCTGTCGGAAGCATTGATATTGTTGGCGGGTTTAGAATATGATCATTTTCAATGAGCTCAGTCTTTGGTACATCATTGTGGATCGTAATAATCAAATAAATGTTTCCTTCTTGTGAGGTTTGTGCGCTCGGTTCTGGGGACGCAAAGTACATCTTTTTCTTATTGGTATATTGGCGAATTAGTGACTTCTTCAAGATGTAGCGTTATGCGTGTTAAAACAACTTTTCAAATTCTTGCATTGGCTTACATCATGCTCATCGGATACACAATTGTAGCAACGATTTAGGGGTTATCGATCGACGAAAATTGTTACACGTAAACAATTTACGATGTTCATCGGTGCATAACGGGCACGTAAGTTCCTGTGTTACGTAAAACGGTTTACTCAGTGAGGATAACTTGGGTGCATTATGAACTCGTTTGGCTCCGGAATTTCCTAATGCATCGATTCTCTTAGACACAAATGCTAAAAACTGGTCTATGGTAGGGAATTCGGTTTCTGAAGTTTCGTATCTCCACAGTTGTTTGCACTCCTCATCCAATTTCTCCGTGGTTAAATAAACCATCCAGGGATCTCGCTTGGAAGCCTCTTGACCTAAGGACTCCTCGTATGGTCTCATCAACACTATCATAAATTTTCATCAACCCAGAGGCGGAAGGGTTTGAACTGATTTAAGGTTAAGACAAAAAGTCTTGAATGTATGTTTCAACAGTCGTTTTCTTTTTATCATATTTTTTGATAAGGTGTTTTAGAGCCTCAACATAATTTGCGTCATCGACACGAAAATGGCATATAGTAGTATACGCTGGGCCGCATAATTGGCCTAATAAATATTTAAATTTTTGGGCGGGTGACAATGTAGTATTTTCATGAACGGTTGAGGTAAACACGTTATAGAAGGTCTGCCATTGCTTGTAATTTCCATCAAAAACATGCAATGTCAGTCTCGGTAGTTTAAAATCCGATCTGAAAAGTGGCAATCTCATATAAGAAAGCCATTCTAAAGGCATTCTATTTTTGTATACGAAAAACCGGAAGGTAATTGGCGAGTGATTAATATCGAAAAGAGTTAGCAACGAAACAAAGTGGTTCTCACGTCTTCAAAATGAGATGAAAGGGGCTGCAACAATTACAGTGTGCATCCAATGGTTTTTGGCATGTATAACGGTGGCAGTTCTGCAACGGTACGGGTGGTCAACCGGCTATCCGTTTATTAAACGGTTTAGGCGAGCCAACGCCCAACATATTTTGGGTGGCCAGTTGAGACCACTCCGCGTTATACGGATCCGGCGGTCAGTTGAGGGCAGCCGTGATAGTTTTATTTGGTATCGGGGCAAGGCCCCGCAACGGAACAGGTAACCAACTAAACGGTTGCCGGACTTTTTGGTATCAGGGAGAGGCCCCGCAACAGTAACGGCACCAAGGCCGCAACTCTTTTTGGTATCGGGGAGACGCCCCAGAACATGAACTTCATAACCAATCCGCAACGGTCCGGGGTGGCGACCCTGAGGCATGACGGCCGCTCAAGGCCGCAACAGAATATTTTATTTATTTTTTTTTTCAGAAACAATTTAAGGTATACGATTTTTTTATATTTTCATTTTTATTTTATTTTTTGTCTTTTCGGATATATGTATTTTAAAATATTTTTGAATTAAAAAAAAAAACTTTATTGTGATCGGGCGCCGAATAACGATCGTCTGTCGCGCGCTCGGTGTCGGCGTTATGTTGGCGGTCCCTTGGTGCCCGCATCCGAAATCGAAAACGGTGCCTACCACCGTTTGAGTTCGGACGGATGCGCACACCAAGGCACCTCTCTTCCGTTATATTTTTATTTTTTTGCTGTTCGTTCCTCAGGTTCCGGCCGACGAAGGCCGACGAATTCCAGCGGAACTCGGGTTTATTATTATTTGCGTTTTTTCCCCTTATTAAAACCTCTGTATTCACGGTGTAAGCCAGAATACCCGCAAGCCTCAAACCCCACAACCACAGCATTTCTCCCTGAGTTATAGCCGGCAAAAATCACCGTGTGAGGCCTCTGCGGGATATTAGTGAAAACTGCTGGATGGCAGTAGCCATCGTGTAACAAATTAGAACTAATATTTTGACATATTAGTTGCTTTCCAATCGACCACCGCAAGTACTTGTAAGTGCAAAAAATGTGTATTGGCTAAAGTGTCGATTGGAAAGCACAAAAAAATACAAAAGCAAAACATAACCTACAAATGTGTAGTTTATTTGTGATAACTTTTTAATAAAAAAATATCTAACGAAATTTTATTAGCTCTTCACATACGACATCCAATTATATTTTTGATAGAAAAATACTACACACAATCACCTAGCGGCCAAATTTATCGTAACTGCTTTCAACTACTAATAATAAAATGGTAGAGCAGTTGGAAGCAAGCAGTTGTGAGTAGTTAATTTAGCAAAGAAAAAACCCATAAGTGCTTATAAGTACTTGCGGTGGACGATTGGAAAGCAACCCTTATGTACTAAAAAAATCTGTTTAAAAATTAAACTTTATTTTTATAAATATGCAAGCTCTTTTATCCGGAACGACTGGGGCAAACAATTCCGGATAAAAGATTTTTCCGGATATATATTTTTTTTAATAATTTCATAGTAAAACAGCATATTTTAATACTTTTTAAACTTCAGCGTCATTTATTAAGATTTTAAATTTATTTTAGTTAATTACATAGTAAAATAATCATTTCACTTTTGGAAAATAAGGTAAATAAAAGAGAAAATGAAAGATACGAAAAAAATGTTTTCCGGATATTAAACGTTATTCCGGATAATAGATTTCCGGATAAAAGAGGTTTTGTATGTTATTTTTAAAATGATTGTACAATATGTAACCGACCGAGTTATCTCGGGTGCTGTCTTTTTTGCACATATATTATGTTCCGAGATATCTCGGGCCTAGTCTTTAAGGGGTTTTTCTGTGCAACCGCACATTATTGATATAAATCACCAAACGTGTTACCACGTCGTGTTACGTAAAATACAAATATGGCTTTGCTGCTCCTTGAAAATTTCACCATTAGAACTATATTACATCATAATAATTGCATGTTATCTATACATGTATCTTTCCTAGTCCTCCATTAAAATGTACACCTTGTCAACGTAAATTGTCGCAAATTAAAATTACCAAGATCATTTACTAATTTAAATTTTAAATATCCTCAACCATAAAATCACAGCATTCAACATTGAATAAATTGTATATGGACATTGCCATATTTATCGTAAACTCAACCAACTTGCAAATAACGAGGCGCACACAATAAATTAAATTTGCGTGTACAGTGTGGTTAATTTGATATTCATTCAAATTTCAAACCAGAATGTAATCAAATTTTGCCACCATCACACAACATCCATTATCGTTCCAAATATTCTACAGCACGAAAAGCAAAAAAATTATAATGTGAATAATTTTACACGCTTAGGCACAATACTTATGTAGAGAAGAGCGCACGAACTACACAAAAAAATCATTAAAATTTATTCTAGAATTTATCTAAATTCTAATCCCCCATCTAATATTTAAATATTATGTTTAATCTAAAATAAATGCAAAATTAATGTGTGAAACAGCAGCAACTATTAGGTATATATTTATTTAGGCCGTGCTTGCATCGCATCGCATTGACTTGACGGGTTTTGTTTACAATTTACATCGTAAACATTACACATACATAAATTCAATAATTGTTGTCGTATCAATTTTTAATCAATCTAACAAATATTAAATTATTTATCGTAACTTATCATAATCCAAACACATAAGTAAATTACCCGTATGTGATATAAAGTGTTTACTATTTGGTAAGAATTTGGTAACATTTATCAGGAGGTTACATAATTCATATCATTAATGGGTAAATTGGAATTTATCGATTCTTGAAGGATCACTGGATTGGCTGGTTGGTGTATATATACAGATAAGCGTATAAGTCAAATAATACGTAATTGTTTATTTTGGTCATTGGATTGCTGTTTATTGGCACGGGTCTCACAAGGCTTATACTTGTGTAGACTCAGAAAGTGTAGATACACAAATTATAAAAAGTGTAACTGCGCACAGAAAAATTACTACAAATAAACAATAAAAATTTATTATCATTGCAAATAATGGATATCGTTTACTGGATATAACAAAAATAAGCTATGCTGTATGCCTCAGGTCGATTTTTTCGACTAAATTATGAACTAAACTAAATTGCTCAGTAATTCACAATAAACATGCATAGGTGGCAGCAACGCAACAAAACAAGCTGTGTCAGACGATTCAAAATACCAAAGTGTCGACTTTTTGTGGATAAGTTGCATCATTTGCAAATGTCATTATAGACTACAAAATATTTAAAAATATAAAAAGTGTCATGTAAAAATTTGTAGACAACAACACATTTGCATTAAATACCAAAAACTGATATTTGACAACAAAATTGAAAAGTTACCTCGGGAGGAGACTTTTGTTTGTAACCTGGCGGCGAATAGCATAAGGTCACCTTAAAAAGTGTAGTTCATAATTTAGCATTTTAAATCGACCTGAGGCACACAGCATACTGAAATTTGTAAAATAACATTCAAGATAATTTGCATGTTGTGATTGTCGATATAGCCCTAAAAATGGAAGCGTCTACGGCCAATTTGTCATAATTTTTTTATTAATTCTAAAGATCATCAAAACATTAAGTGCGGATTGTTAAATTTAGTGTTAGTGTTCTTTAGTGTTCTCGAATGGTGTCTGGATTTTATTAAAAAGATAACAAGACAACGCGCTTGTTGTGATTCTCGTTAAGGCCCTATACGAGGAAGCCGCCTGTGGCAAAATTCACTTAATTCTTCCATTAATTCAAAAAATCTTCGGACTTATGAGTGCCGAGTGCGGAATGTAGTGCCCTCTACTTGAATTGATGTCAAGAATTAGTTTTTTTTATTTATTTATTACAACTGATTTACGAATCATCTAGTAATTTAACTTACATCAATTATATTCTTGTTTGGAGGGTTGTAGCCCTTTGGCTAGTTCCTTTTTAGTTTAGTATCTCGGCATTTTGGTGTAGGCTAATACGTAGCATGTGTTTTCTCGCGTGTTTGCTTACTTCTCCATTAACGAAATCCATCTTCAGATATCTATGGACATTGTCATTTCTTATGTACCACGGTGCATTTACTAGTCGACGTAGGACTTTCCTTTGGAATGACAGGATGATATTGACATTGGTTTTCTTTGTTCAGCTCCAGAGCTGAATACCGTTAGTCCATACAGGTTTTAGGATTTGCCGGTATAGTAGCAATTTGTTATGTAGAGTTAGCTCGGAATTACTTCCTAGCAGCCAATCCATCTTTCTGTATTTGATGCTTAACTCTTCCTTTTTGTTTTTCACGTGCTGTTTCCATTTTAGTTTCGAGTCTTGAGTCATGCCTAGATATGTTGCCGTGTTTGGATAGGGAATTTGCGGAGAGTTCAGTTCTACTGGGATCCAGTTAACCTTTTTGTTTGTAAAGTTTACGTGAACAGATTTTGTTTCATTAAGTTTTATTCGCCATCTGTTCGTCCAGGTGCTGACAATATTAGTAGCTCTTTGCAATTTGCTTCTGGATTATTCTATGCTATTAGTGACTGCTAAGATGGCCGTATCATCATCAAACGTCGCTATGCTAGTCCCCTCTATTGTTGACAGGTCCGAGGTGTATAGAACATGTATAGTTGGTGCCAGAAGGCTACCTTGTGATACTTGATATTTTGTTTATTTCTGAGTATTCGCCATCTAATTTAACAAGGTAGATATGTAAGATTTTAGAATTTCCTAAACCTGCTTTGGTAAGTCCCTCTGTAATTTATATTCCAAGCCTTTATGCCAGACTCTGTCAAAGGACTGTGCTGGATCCAAGAAGACGCTTGAACATAATTTCTTACTTTCACGTACATCTTCAGTTATGTTTGTAATTCGGTGTACTTGTTCCATTGTTGAATGGTTTTCTCTGAAGCCAAATTGATGTGGAGGAATAAGATTTCTTTCTTCTATTATTGGTTTGAGTCTCTTTAGGAGTAGTTTCTCAAATATTTTTCAAATTATTGGGAGTAAGGAAATTGGCTTATACGAATTTTTGTCATTAAGTGGTTTGTTTGGTTTGATGATTATTTCTGCTACTTTTCATTGGTTTGGAACGTGTTTAAGTCTGAACAAACGTTAATTATCTGCAGTAGTTTACGAAGTCCTTTTCAGGAAGAGCTTTTACTATTTGTTGGAGTATTCGGTATCTTTTTCCCTAGTAAGGCCACTTAGGAATTTTTTAATTGATTCGTTCTTGATTTCTTTGAATTGCAACTTTAGTTTATATTGAACATAAAATTTAGAGTTGTTTTATATTCTTTCTTGCTTCCCGTTTTGCTGCAAAAAGTTCCCTAACTTTCAGAGGGTAAAAAATAAGTCAATGATATTGGGTATTTTGTTTCTATCCGTAGGTCAATAAGTTGGTTGATCTCCAAAATAAAAATCGCAACTGTATAGTCTTCCTGCTGCAAACAGCTCTCTTCCTTTTTTAGAGGTTACTCTTGATCCCCAGTAGGTATTTTTTGCACTAAAATCACCTCCGATTATGAAACTTGATCCAAGTGATTTAAATAATGTGCAATAGTCTTCTTTAATTAAATTATATCTTGGGGGGCAATATATTGGCGGTACACTATATTCTTTGTTGTTATTTATAAATACTTTTAATGTGACGACTTGCATAAATTCCTCTTCAATTTTAAGATCTATAAAGTGTTTGATGTTTTCTTTTATAAACAGCGGCAGTCCTTCTCTTGCACTCCCTGCTGGATGAATGGCGTATTACTAGGCATATTATATCTATTTTTTCAGTATTTAGGAAAATTTCTAATTCTGGAATACATATGTTGAATTAGCCCATTTGTATTCCAGGTTACTATTCTTAATGTTTTATTTGTTGTTGTTTGTATTATTTTAATAGATGTATTTCATTTCATTAAGAGAGTCTTGCTTATCTAACCTGTTGCTTAAAGCTTGGAGGCATTTCTCTTGTTTAGCTAAACGAATGTTAAGAGCTCCCATGCTTTTTAGTATCGTTTGGAGCACTCGTGTATCTTCGGTAGTGCCCTTCAAAATAACTGGTTTTGTCATGACCTCTTACGAGTATAGTTTTTGTTCTCCCGTTTACTAGCATGAGGTTTTGGTTCATCTTTGAAAATTTGATTAATTTTATCCGATATTCCTGAATTTTGTTTTCCCGTTTTATTTCTTATTATTTTAGCTCCTTAGCTATTCACCGCCCGGTAGTTTGCGCGATGTAACTTATTGGGCATGATGCTTTCCGGCACAGTTCACGCATCTAGTCTCTCGTTCGCAATATTTCTGCGTATGATTACAACCTTGACATTTTTGCAAAAAAAAATGGTGTTAAATGGCTATTTTTTCAATGGCTCTATTTTAACTCTCATGTTTAGTATTGCCTTACACATCTTTCACTTTTTGTTTGTTGTTGAAAGTGTGCATAAATAGTGGAAGCCCTCTTTTGTTAATTTGAACTCCTTGTTCAGTTTAGATTTTTTCTTTTATAATAATGTTCACAGCATTTTCTATTTGATAATCCTTTTGCTGAAGATCCTCAATAATTTCCTCTTTTGCGCAGGTTGGGTGAAGACCTCTAGCCATAACTTTGATTGGGCGATCATTCTTATCATATAGGTAAACTATTGATGTTCTTTGGGATTTTGCTTTGTAGCCAAAGCTGTATAGGTTTCAGAGTCCACAACATTAATTTTCCAGACGCCATTATTTAGAGAGACGAATTTGTATTCGGCTACTGTAACAGATTTCATAATCGATTGTATAGTGGAGGAATTTGATATCCCTTCTGCATTTATTTGTGGGGTGATTTCTCTTTTGGTTTAGCTAGTTGTTGTTCTAGAGCTAGTTGTTTCTTGATGATTAACTGGTTTTTAGAATTTCAAAAGAAATTGATGGTAAAGTTTTTGCCATTTCTGCTGCGTGTTGTGCTTTCCTTTTCTTACTTGGTCTTTTACTCCAGTTCAACATCCAGTTTTGTTTCTCTTTCTAATTCTTCTTCATCCGTATGGAATGGATTAATGTCATCGTCGATTGCAAGGCTTTGTATCGTACCAAGTTCTCCACATCTTTCCACTGTATTTTGAGTTCTGCATTCTCTTTCTTTAAAATTTTATATTCTTCTTTCAATTTAGTTGTAAATTCCTTCATTTCTCTTAGTTGATCACGGAGTTCGGCATTTTCCTTCTCGCACTGAGATATATTTCCAGTTAAAGATCTTGGTAATTTGGAACTTTGCCCAAATGATTTAAACAATGATTGGCCCAGCCCAGAATCTGTTGGGCCTGCCTCCGAAAAATGTGGATTTGGCAGCATATCTGCTGCTACCACGTGGAGTATTACGTTCTGTATTTTTTGTACTCATTGTTTGTTTTAGCCAATTTATACCACTGGCATTTGGTCCCCGATAGTACTTTGCTATTGCCGAATCAGCTAAGAACTACTAGAAAAAAATCTAAGACGATTTGCATGTTGTGCAAAAGCGCCGAGTTTGGAATTTCTTGTCCGTGACTTAGAATGATGTACAATATAATATTTGAAAGAAAAAAATTGCGACAATTTGCATATTATGGTTGGCGATAGGGCACTACACGTGGAAGCATCTTTCGCCAAATAGAATCATTCGGATTAATGAGTGCCGAGTGTGGAATTTAGTGTTCTCTACTTGGGATGATGTCTAGAATTAGTAGAAAAAACTCTACACGTTGAAGTGTCTTTGGCCAAATTGACTTAATTCCTTGCAATTTGTCTTTAATTTTTTTTTTCAAATTGCAGACACCATCTCAAGTCGAGAGCACTAAATTCGACAGTCGGCACACATGATTCCGATGATTTTTTGAATCTTGTGTTTTAATTCCAAACTATTTTTTCTTGTTCAGCAACTGTTTTTGATAATTTGTGTATCTACACTTTGTGAGTTTACACTTTTCGTTAAAATGTGTGGCTTTACTTTTTATTAACGTTAGAAATTTCACTTCTGTATTCTCAAGATTTTTGTCTTTAGGATAGTGTTTTGAGACCGACTTTTGTTGCGCATTTGATATCAATTAGTCATCTTGTCCGATATCCCAGAGGATGTCGTTTGATGGTGAGGCATCTTATTTGCACATGACGCTCGAGTATGTTTCACTCTACTTTCCTGTACATTTCTTTGATGAGTTCGATTATCTTCTTCGGCATGTCCAATTTGCCATGCTATCCAAATTGTACCTCTATTAATCGAGTCGACTGCTCGTTCGACGGAGGTCATTCGTTAAATTACCTGATGATGATTCTCCTTCCGTCATTAGTGGTATTATAGTTTTTATTCATGTAGATGCATCGTCTTTGTATAATTCAGAAGGTATTTTATCGATCTCAGCGGCTTTGTCGTTTGTGAGCTTTTGTAAGGCACTTCAAACTTGCCGCTTCGTTGGTGAATGGGTCGTAATTTTTTCATTATGGTTTCCATCAGGAATTATCTCTCCTTCGCTATGCAGTTGTCGTCAAAGATCATCTGAAGTGGCTTTTAATTGGCAACTCCCTTTAAAAGTTGATATCAAAGGTATTTGTTACAAATAAATAATTCATTACACTAAAACGATCGACTTTGTAGTAAAAAATAATTAATGTTATACCGATTCGTAAAAATCAAAATAGCTCGTCTCCTTCTGACTTTCGGCCTATTAGTTTCCTACCGGTTCTTTCTAAGGTTCTAGAAAAAATTCTTCAAACGCAAATTTTGCATTATTTAGAATTTCATAAAATGTTATCCAATGTTCAATCAGCCTACAGTTCAATAACTGCTTTACTTAATATTAGTGATGATATTCGCAGGGCTATCGATGCCAAACGTGCATGTGCACTGATGCTCTTGGATTTTAGCAATGCATAAGATTGATCATAAATTGCTAATAAAAAAGCTGGGCGACTATTTTTTATTTTCTTTGCCTGCATCACGTCTGATCTTCTCGTATCTTTACGATCGCCGCCAAACAGTTTTTCTTCACTCATCTACATTTAGTACATGCAGGACAACCACAGGAGTCCCGCAAGGCTCTATTCTTGGACCCTTCGTGTTTAATATGTTTCCAACGATATTATAAGTATCATAGAGAAATATAAATACCACTTGTTCGCTGACGACCTACGCATATATAAATTTTGCGGTGTAAACGACATCCAGAATTGCATTGAGATGGTAAATCAAGACATTGAGAGCATTGTTCAACAAATAATAAATTGGACCTTAATAAAACACAATGTATATTGATGGCCTCATCACATCGCAATATGGGTAATCTTCCTAGTTTTTCTGATACTGTGAATAACCTGGGTGTGTATTTTGATAAAAAACCTATATTGCACCCATCACGATGAAATCGTTTGCAAAAGAATAATCTTCCTTTTAAGACTACTATGGACTACTAACTACTAAACATTTAAATTCTACACTTCGCCTTCAACTAGCTAAGACTTAAATATCTTAAGATTATTTCTTTTAGAGGAAATGAAAAAAGACGGCCGGGAAATGATTTGGCAGCTAAAGCATCCGCAACATCGGTGCACAAGCAGCTGCGTAAGAAAATGATTGGAGATCGCCGAGGTAATGGGGGGATTTCTGTTAATGAGTGCCGCTATATGTGGAAAAAATTAAAAGCCAAACAGGCTTGGGCTAAAGTAAATTTGCTTCCAAAAAGTGGTAGCAATTATAAAGAAATACACATCAAAATTAAAAAAATTCTGAAGGAAATGTCATTTTTTGATAGCGACGACGAAAATGAGTACGTACTGGGTTTAATTTCTAATCTACCTACCTACACAATAAAAATTATTTACAATAATATTTAATTTTACAATTTTAGAACGACAGTAAGCAGCTTCTCGTTATCAAAAAATCCTGACACCGCAGGAACTTCTATGATAACAGAGACTACAACAGCGGCATCGCCTAGATATTCCTCTCAGCCTGGACCTTCCAGTAATTGTAACATTTAGCAGGCGCAATCATCATCCAATAATGCCCAACGGGTATTCGATAGCACTGCCAATGAGCTATCGGAAGAAGATATTGCACCGATAGAGGTAATGCCTCCACCATAAAAAAAACAGACAACGATCCATTGGATTCAGCCATCAAAATTCTTGTAAGCAGATTGGACAAACACTACGAGATACCTGAAAAACTAATGGCTCAATCAACAGCTTCTCTAACCCGGATTAGCCCAGGGCTTAATTATGTGATGGAGGTAGAAGAAGAATTGTTGTCTTGGGATGAAGGTGACCAGGAGATGCTATTCTCCATTTTTAGAAAAGGAATTAGTTTTTTAAGAAATAAACGAAAAAATAATTAGTTTAGTTAATTTATTACCATATTTTATTATATACCAAAATTTTTGTGATTGAATTAACTTCGTGATTTTTATTAAATATATCTATTATTGAATTGTGATAGCCTGATACATTCTTATTATATTAGTAAAACTGAAATTTTGAAATAAAAGACTGAATTATTTATGTTAAACTAAATTTTTATTTATAAAAAACTTAAAAGTTTTTTGATTTAGTGCATCATAGCGTCTTGCCATGGTAAAGGATTTACACCATTAAAAAAATATTTGAACTGGGCCCTCACATCAACCGCAGTTGTATTTGGGTTATTTGATCCAACTCTGCTAAGTTCTTGCAGAGCTTCGGCATTCCCTTCATCGCGCCATTCCCAGGTTGAATTGTGTCTCTCACGTTTGAATCGACCAGGTCGTTGGTAATATAATTTGCCATTTGTTTATCCCTAATCCAATTTTGAAGCACAACTGTCGCTTGTATGACGGAAATTACTGTTGGCTTACTTGCAAGAATTGGCTTTCGATATATTTGTCACTTTGCAGCTAATAGAGATCTGGTGTTGCGACCGGGATATGGACGCATTAAATTAATTAGCAATGGGTACGTTTCGTCACCCACAAATACATAAGCGATCCGAGATCATTTAAGGCTGAACGAATGGTCCCACTATGGCCAAAACTTCGTCGAAAACAGTTGGTGACATTCCATGGAAGTTGAAGAATGCCGCATCATCCGTAAGTCGCATCTCATTCACCAAGTTATGATAATAACCCTGTTGCCTTGTTGTTAAGTTAGCCGCATTCAAAGCATTAGCCGCGGCAATATCATTCGATAATATTGCCAGCATTCTTTGTCTTGATAAAGACAGGTTTTGTTGTCTTAAAAAAGACAGTTGGTGTTGTCTCGATTGAAACACTTGTTGTAAAAATTCAGCCATAACAATCAAAAAAAGTCAAAAAAATTAACACGAAAATACTAATTGAAAAATTGAAAAAAAACTATCTCTGAAACTAATTGAAAAATTAAAAAAAAAATATTATGACCGAAATTAATTAAAAAATTGAATTTAAACTAATTGAAATAAAAACTTATTAATTTTAAAAAAATATCACACAAATTGAAAAAAAAACGCATATAAAATCCAAAATATTCAACAATAATGTCAATTTTGACACGTTAAAAAATGAGCAAATTTACAAAACCAAAATAAAACACAATGAGCAAAAAAAAAGTTGGTATTAATTGTCATGCACGAGATAAAATATTTTAAATTTTTTTAAGCTTATTATGTTGGCAGCTATTGTCACGTCAAATTTTTTGAACGTACAAAAGTAGGCGTGTCTATTGTCTACTAAGGCTGCATACTAATTGTCGGGTAAAAGCTAATTTTAAGAAAATTTTTCGATAAAATCAATTATTTTGAAAAAGTCTATGGTAAACTGATCGAAAAATCTGCAATAAAACCGATTTTTACCGTAGTAAACGTTTTACCCGACAATTGGAACGCAGCCTAAGAATTTTTTCGTTACTTTTTTGGTAACTTAAGAGGGGTCTGGGGACGTTGCACTGCATGCAAATACCACCTCATTTTATTTTTTTATTTGGCCAGACAAGTGGTGCAATGGTTAAAGCTTCGGCACTTGGACCGGGAGGTACTCGAATTTTCGTCATCGATTACGATCGCTGATGTTAATAAACATAACTAAGACCCGGAGCGCGGAATTTAGCGCCGTCCTGCCGGCTGTGTACAGGTTGACATGGAGCTTGTAATTTGGAGGTGGTATACTGTTATTGTGTGACTAGGTGAATACGTAATGTGTGTGTGCGTGTGTGAATTAATGAAAACGGTGATATTAATTGACTTCCAAAGGACATTAAATTCACTTGCTAATTAATACTTACTTTAAAAACAAGAAAAAGGCAAAAGGGTTGGCACTTTACAATTATGTACTTGAATAATGTTCACTCGCAAAAGAAACCAAAGTATAATTGTTTTACTGTATAGATTACGTTAAATTGCCCATAAAATTAGTTTTTAAGGTTGATGACAATATTGTTATATTTTTAGTAAATGCTACGAATAATTTTCTTAGGATGCGGGCCACTCTATTCGGGTAAAAGTCAATTTTAAGTAAATTTTTTAGTAAATACATTTTTTTTTTCAAAAACTTTATGGCGAACTGATCGAAAAATCTGTTCTAAATCTGATTTTTACCATAGTAAATGATTTACCCGACTATTGGCCCGCAGCCTTAGTTAAAGTTATCCAAATATTGATAGGTACGACTAAAAAATGTTACTTTGGGTAATTACTAATTGAATCAAATCAAAACACTAAGTGGTTACAATCCCCATAAGCCAGCCGAATAGGAAAACGGATCAAGTCGTAACAAATGTGTTACAAAAATCTCTGTGACGACAATCAGTAGAACTGTATTTCGATCGAAAACTTCTGTTTATGTCTGCCTTTATTTAGTTATTTATAATTTATTTTTCTGTAGGTCAATAAGCTACAACAATTATTCATTATTTTATCAGCTCTTTCATCGTGCACGACACGTGCTACATAATACTTCTTTTACTTCTACCTTATTGCGTGCCAAGAACTATAAAAAGAAACAACTAAAATTTTGTATTACATAAATAATATATAATTGATTAATTACAAAATATTAATTACAATTAATTATATTTTATTAAATTACAATAATAATAAATTATGGCATTTAACGTTGTTTCTTTCTATCTAGAGTTTCGTTGTTGTTTTATATAGGAAAGACGCAATGTTCTTGAAAAGTTGTAATTAAAAATTTTTGCTTTGGGTTTCTTCCTACATGGAATTACTTTTATGTTCTGTCGCGCTCTACTAAAGAAATCTCAAAGTCAATGAAATAAATATTATTAATAATTCTAACACTTCTTATATAAATAACATTTTTGTAAAATTAGTGATGTGATGACAACGATGAAGTATAAGTTTATACATATGTATATAAAAGAAATTAGAAAAATTTACGTAAGTAAATTATTTTTGGATTTACGATATTCTTTCCGATATGAATCCGAGTTTACAATTAAATAATATAATAAACCGTCTAGAGATTACGCTTTATGATTATCGTGTAATTAATTTCTTCTCTAGAACAATCAAGCAATTTGTTAAATCTACTATTGAATTATTTGCTTCGTTATAAATAAATTAATATTTTTCTATTTTATTTCCCATTTCAGAGAGCTTAAAAATTATAGTTTTTTGAGAGGGCCGTACTACCGTTGAATTTCTCAGAGCCAGTAACGGGTTCTCCCGGTAACCAGACATTTTTTAGTAAGTTTATTATATTTTATTTATTATTTAACTAATAATTAATATTTTACTGTATCTCTGATTAAAAATTGTTACAAACATAGGCCTGGAAATAGCTTGGTACTAACCATTTCGGTTAATGGTTCTTACCATTCTTCAAAATGAGATATATCCGACCTGTTCTTTCAATTTTAACACTAAACGCGTTCTGCTGATTATAAGTCTAGACAAACCTTTAATATATCTGTTAGAAATTGAATCTCAAATTTGATTAGAACAGAGTATAATAATTATTTTACTCATTTTATTTTTTGGAAAAATTTATTCGAATTGGAATAAAATGGGACCTGAAACTTCTGAGTACACAACAATCATTCGATCTTGATTTTATTATGTGAGAGCTTTTGTCTGAATTGCTTCCTACACATAATCCTGCTCTTCGTTTCTATAATTTATATTACGCCAAATGGCATAAACTGGAGAAAGTTTACTACCGATAATAATTTAAAACCAAACTTCAATAAGAATTTTACGTGTTTTTGGATTATACTTACAGAAAAACTATTGAACACTCAAATTTCTTGGTTTTGGGACACGATGAAATTGCTCGATTCTCAAGTAGTTTTCTCAAGTATTCACTTAGCTTTAATATAATGTTCACAACCACATCACATTCTACATATCTACATAATTGATGATCTATTGAGCCAAAAATAAAGCG
The DNA here is from genome assembly GCA_932526605.1 of Nephrotoma flavescens. Taxonomy (NCBI): domain Eukaryota; kingdom Metazoa; phylum Arthropoda; class Insecta; order Diptera; family Tipulidae; genus Nephrotoma; species Nephrotoma flavescens. The sequence continues at coordinate 107,781,518 of OW052220.1, read as the reverse complement.
AATTTTACGATTTTGATGTTCATTTGCTAAAAACATATGTATATTTTTATTTATTTTTGTCGAGTTGGTAGCACATTCAAATATAATTTATATTAGAAACACAAATCCTATTTCCAAATGGATGGAATATATATAAACTTACTGAGCTGCTCAGCAATATCGCCCTACTTTCTAATACTGCAAAAATTCTTGATACGAATATCATTGCGCTAAAAATGAGTTTTGTTTGAGCCAGCACTCCAAAAGCAATCTTAAAAGCTTTAGTTACGCCATATTTTCTTCCTAAAAGATCACTATCTCCCAGCACCACCAAAAAAAAATTTAGGGGAGTGGTTTCATATATTGCTATTTATATAAATATTGTACAAAGCACTATCAAATGCCAACTCAATTAAATTAGTTATATTTTACAATTATTGTTATTTCACTAAATAATTGGTTTTGCCCATCTTGTATACGGAATAATAAAACTTTACGTAAGCTTTTTAGTTAAAGTACAAGAAAATTTGCAAAACAATATTAAATATCACTTAATAATAAATGAGTTACTGCAGTTTTCGGTCTATTAATCAATCAGTAATTAGTTTTGAAATAATAATAATAATTTTACTTCTAATTATTGGGTCAGCAGAATTCATTAACATGGTGGATACAATTTATCCACATAATAAGGATAATTTTAAAACATAACATTAATTTAATTAATATTATATTTGATATTGCTTTACATAACATTGTTGTATTTAACATCAACTAACTTCTCTAAATTTCCTTCTGAGTATGCTGAATCTAATAACTAATTTCTTTAAATTCGCATTTTCAAAGTTCAGCTTTTGGGATGGGCAAAATTTATTAATGATTGCAAAACTGGGACCATAATTTGCATTTGAGAGTGCTAACTTCACATTCTTGGTTTCATTGGTAAAGAGAAAAAGTTCTTAATACGTAAGCATTCGTGACTAAGAGGATACAAAGCTAATCTAACTAGACGTTTAAATTATAAATAACAAGCTAAACTACTTTAAATCTTTATCCGCTTATCGGCGGTTTTGTGTCAGTGAATAGAAACACTTTGCATTTTGATTTGGAATATAAATTGCTCACATTGCAATATTTCATTGAATTATTAATTTAGCAAACTTTCCAACAAATTGTCCATCAGATTTTAGTGATTGCTACATAACAATATCAGTGAGTTATATAAAAGATGAATTTTTAAATTATTTTAACAAAACACATAATCGCAAATCGTACCTTCAAATAAAAATACCCCTCGCCATGCACCCTGGGCATGTGCGAATCTGCACTCGATCAAGGTATCGTGACAATCATAAACTTTACCTCGCCAATCTATACATTACATCATATCGAAGCTACTTTGGCCGCCAAGTAACTGCCAGAGTGAAGAAACATTGACAAGCAAAATAAGAAAGCGCAAGCGAATCAATAAGAACCAAGAAATGAAAGAATTTCGATTCTCACTTACACACCGGAAACCTTACCTAACCCTATACACAAATATTGTGTGCCTTCAAAATACCTAAACATTTCAGTAACCAAAGTTATTGAAAATTTAATAGAATTTTTGTTAATATTTCCAAGTTTATATAAAATGAAAATAATAATCGTGTTGCTATACTTTTTTATGAAGTGTATATTTTCGAAACATAAAATTGGTTGGTGGCCTTCGCTAGAAATGAGAAAACATCGAATCGAAAACCTCCATCTAACGAAGGTGTACAAAAACTAAAAAATATAGAAAATCGAAATTCCAAAGCTAAAATATAACCTCAAAAAACAAAATACGGTGTCTACTAAATTAACAATTAATAAAAAATTAATAAAAAAATAGTGAATTCGTGACTTACTTACGGTACAGGCCGACTTATTTGAAAGTCTACAATAAGCCTCCCATAGGCTAGACTTATTGTAGACTTGTTTGACTTTTATGCGAGTCTTGCGCCCAAATTGGTAATTTACCAAAATAATTCTAGCAAGTCCCAATAAGTCTATTAGACAGGAGACTTATTCTAAAGACTTTCAAATAAGTCAGGCTCCACAAAACAAGTCACGAGTTTTACTGCAGTCTTACTCATTAATGTGACAGAAATTTAGGTTCTCAATCAACGAGGAAATGCCTTGCTTACACAGGACAAGTGTTATTACACTTTTCAGACTCACTCATTACTTGTCAAAATAAAAATATTTTAAGATATTCAATCATATTCAATCCATTCGAGCCTCAAAAAATTATCAATGTAAAATTGAATGTAAGTACCACGCGATTAGGAAAATTCTTTAGTTAGTACAAAATAAAGTACGAAAATTATGGAAAATAAAGATAATTAATTCATAACAATATTAACAACTAATTCTACACGTTTAAATAATTAATATTAAACAATTAAATAATTCAATTTTCACGTTTAAAAATGACCAGACGTCTAGAGATAGATTTCCACCGTAGAGCTTTGAAAAACTTAAAAATTAAAAAACTAAATTCGATCAATGTCACCACTATTTCACAGGATAAACTCTGAGTTCTAGGCTTAGAAAATTCTAGCGCAAAAATCTTAATCTGCTAACACAGGATGGTTTATCAATATTTTTAATGACTTCTTGAGTTTGGCATGCTTCTTGGCATATACCTTACTTTCGGGTAGGTTCAGTTCAATTGCATGGAACCATTTCTAGTCCCTGTCATCAAATTTAGGCTAAACAAATTTTGGTATTATGCCACGAAAATATTCATCGCTTGCCTTAACACCGTTACCGACACAATAACTTGCCGTGGATGCACAGGTTTTTCTTAAATGGCAGTGGGTTTGCAAAATAACTGCAAAATGTTTTGTGAGCAATCCTTTTTGTGTGCAAATAATGATTTTTGAATGTATATGTTGAAGTCTAACGGAGAAAATTCCGTGTTACATCTTGCTTCTGGTAGGAAACGAATCCAGTTCCTACCGGTCAAGTACCGAAGCTTTAACCATTGTTCCACTTGAACGGGTTTAAATGCCCTTAACCAGTGACATATTTCTCCTGTATTTACCCAAGCAGTTCTAAATTTTATTATTAATTTATTTTTGAACATATATAAGATAATATGCTCATTATTCATTTAATCTGCACTGCAGATGACTCTACTTTATGAAAATTTTCTGTTCCTAGGATTTATGAAGGATTCTTGAAGCCCATATAACGTTTATTGGTAAGTTTAATTTATATTTTCATTTCTCAGTGCGAAAATCTCAATGTGTTTACGTGATGCATAACACCCGATTTTTTCTTATACAACTATAGAAGTCAAGAATACACATTATTTCAACTTCAATCAAAAAAGATTTTTTACCTAAAATTCGCGGTGTCAAAGAGATGTTTCACGAACTGATAAAATATAATCGAAACAATTCACTTAAACACTTGAATGTGTCAGAAATTTTGAATGGCATTTTTTAAAATTTTTATGTAATTAGATTGAAATAGTTTATCTCAGAAATAGCACACCGGTCTATAGATTTTCAACCAGTTAAATTTTTCCATGAACTACAATAAAGCTTGAATTTTGTTCTCAAACACTTCATTTAAATTGCATAAATTAACCAACCGAACACTTCAATAGACGTTTAATTTCCATCAATATCCCCATTATTTAATACATCATAGGTCTACTTAAAAAAGCGTTCGACATGGCGGGTTATACAGAACAAAATTCTAGTATAAAGGCAGAAAAAACTTAGTTTTAAACTTTGTTAAAAATATTAACAAGCGTTGAAAGGTTACTTTAGTAAATTACATCTCTAGATTCATTAAAAAAAGTTGAACTTTGCTGAACTTTAAAATATTTTCTTTAGAAAGCTCCAGGTTGTTTCACTTCTGAGATCAAATAAACCGTATTAGAAAATGGCAAAAATACAACTCGTTTTTTTGGAAAATTTGGTCAAGCACAAATTATTTATATTGTAGTTATCCTAATTCTAATTTTTGTGTTCTTATTCGTGCTTCTTATAAATGGAGGGTTAAAAATATTTTTAAAAAACAAAAGCTATGAGCTGTTTTGCACCGATTAGTTATCTAATCCGAGAAATTTGAAGATCGGTTTTCTGAATTTGCCGGCTAGATACTTCCATCCTCAAAACCTTGTGGTAAACTATTTTAAAAATTTCTAAGCTTCGTCATACTTAGTAAAATAATGAAAAGTACATTTTGTCCAAAAAATTTTATAACAAAACTTTGTAAGCGTTGAAAGGAATCTTCTAAGACGGAAGCCTTGAGGATTTAAAAAATATTTATGAATAAAATATTTATGAAACGCACAGCTATTTTAACAACACACACAACTAGTCCAGCTATTTTAATTATTAAGCGTTTTAAAATAGGTACTAATAAATATTATTATTTATTTTAAAACTATTCGCATAGTAAAATATGCATGGCATGGTGATTAGTGAAACAATTGACATAGTTTTATTTATTAACCTGTTTGGAGTTAAGGATGAAACACACCAAGAGCAGCGCAACATATTCCAAGCAATCCACACTAACGGCTGCTTATGGGCGTGCACACCAAGCAGCGCAGCAGATTGTTTTGTTTTAGTAGTAAAATTGAACTGTGCAAATTTTATCGAGGTTATGAGTAGCAGCAAAGAACAGCAAATTGAAGCTGCTGAGTGTGGAACCTATTGATGTCGCGACAGATGCAACTTCATTCAATACAATTTCCTTAAATTTAAATTTTTCAATTATAATTACAAAATACTTAATGTCCTTTAATGGAAATACCTATATTTATACGCAAACTATGATTTTGTATCATTAAATAAGCGAATAAGCCAAAATTTAGATTTGCTGCTCGCTGCTGCTGCTTGGTGTGTTTCATCCTTTAGCCGAAGTTCCAAACACTATATATATAGTAAAATATGCAAATAGTTTTAAAATAAATTCTTTTATTAATAAATTATTATTATACTAATAATAATAATTAAATTAGCTATTAAAATAATTTTAATATTTAATTTCCAAATAAGAGTGTAATGTATGTGAATACCACCAGTCTGTGTTAATTCCGTACATTGATCATAATTACTCAAAATGAATCTTGATAGTTCCAAGTACAAAATTATTTCAATATCCTCAAAGCCGAAAAATTCCTTTAACATGAAATAATGTTTGGGATATGTAAATTTCTGGCTTAAACCAGTTTCACTGTAAAAATCAAATTTTTTTGCGGGTTTCAAGATGTTCAGCATAAAGGGTACAAAATTGCATGTAAATTGAAATGTGATTTTGGATTCCAGCTTATACCATAGACAGACTACTGGTTTCATAACTAAAATTACGAGATCATGATTTCTTAAATGAGAACTCAAGACACACTACAATTTCTTTTGTCTTCTCGTTTAGTTTTAAACAACAATGGAGTAGGCATTGGCAAAAATGTCAAGGTTGACATTTAACTGACATTTAAATTGTCAGAAATGACTTTTCTATTGACAGAACAGAAAAAATATGTTCCCGCCAACCAAATTTCTCAATGACAAATAGAAAACTCAAAGGAAACTAGATTTGCTTGGTAAACTATTAGTGTCCGAAATCTCTATTTTTGATGCATTCGGCGTTGTGAGCACTAAAATGCATCGAAATGAGAAAAAATATCTCATTTCGAAACTGAGCTCAAATTTGGTTTGAAACTATGGTTAAGCATGACACACTTGTACGAAATCATGATTTCGCGTTAATCATAGTTACGAAACCAATAGTGTGTCTATGATATTAGAGGATTTTGATTTTCTCAAACATCACACAACATTAGTGCAAAGTAGAAAAATTAAAAATAAAATTTCTTTAAGCTACTATAGTTAGCTATTCCATTAATACAAACAATTAATCTAATACTACAGACACATTACCAGTTTCGTATCCATGATTTCGAGATCATGATTTCCTAAATGAGAACACAAGACACACTACAATTTCATTTGTCTTCTCTTTTGGGTTTAAATAGTAATTGAGTAGGCCTTGATAAAAACGTCAAGATTGAAAATTAATTGACTTTTAAATTGTCAGAAATGACTTTTGTATTGACAGAACATAAAAAAATTGTTCCCGCCAACTACATAAATATCTCAAGAACAAATAGAAAAATCAAAGGAAACTAGATTTTCTTGGTAAACTGTTAGTGCCCGGAATCTTCATTTTTGATGTATTCGGCGTTGGGAGCAGAAAAATGCCTCGGGATGAGTAACAATATCTCATTCCGATATGCATAAACCTAGTTGTAAATCATGGTTATGCCATAGACAAACTACTAGTTTCATAACTATAATTTCGAGATCATGATTTCTTATAGCAATTTCTTTCCAAAAAAAATTGATTTATAAATCAAAAAATTGATTTGAGATCAAAAATTTTTCATCGAAATACCGTTTCAATTTCATTCCAAGTAAAAAAATTGATTTTTTTTTTGATCGCAATCACTTATCACAAATATAAACATAAACATTATAATTTTTTTGACTAGTTGACCGTGATATTTTGACATACAAAATTTATTTTTCACTATAAAAATTGTCTTGCATTTTATCAAATTATTATTTGTATTTCGCCTTATACTTAATTGTATTAAAATAATTTTTTTAATAATTTTGTAAACTCAATAATCTGTCAATCAAAATTTTTGACAATAAACTCAAGTCAAACTGGAATGTCATTTTTTCACAGATACACAACCAAAAAAAATCAATCGTGTATCGTGTTCTTTGACATACAAAAAAATCAATTTATTTTTTATTTTTGGAAAGAAATTGCTATTAAATGAGAACTCAAGACACACTATAGTTTCATTTGTCTTCTCGTTTAGTTTTAAACAGCAATGGAGTAGGCATTGACAAAAATGTCAAGATTGACATATAATTGATTTTTAAATTGTCAGAAATGACTTTTCTAATGACAGAACAGAAAAATGTTCCCGCCAACCAAATATCTCAATGACAAATAAAAAACTCAAAGGAAACTAGATTTCCTTGGTAAACTATTAGTGCCCGGAATCTCCACTTTTGGTCCATTTGGCGTTGTGAGTACTAAACTACATCGAAATGAGAAAAAATATCTAATTTTGAAACTGAATTCAAATTTAGTTTGAAACTATGGTTAAGCATGACACACTAGTACGAAATCATGATTTCGAGTTAATCATAATTACGAAACTAACAGTGTGTCTATGACATAAGAAGGCGACGAAAATGTTCTATTGTGAAAAATTGTTTACCCAAAAAAACAAAAATCACCGAAAAACTACCATCGTTACGAAAATGTCATTTATATACTAGCGAATACCCGGCGTGCGCTAGGAACGGCCTTTTGTAGCAAAGGGTATTTACATTTGGGTTGGCTTGTGTGTTTTATTATTGAATGAACATTATTTCAATGATAATTATGTTATTGTAATGTTAGCGGGTTTTCCGACGCGTGAACAGGCCATGAATAGCTGTCCACATGAGAAGCATGGATTTTGTGGATTCAATCCACAAAGTTGAAGCGACTGTCTTTGTGCTTTACTAATGGCTATTGCAAATGCGAGTTGCACTGGAAACTGCAATCTTTTAAATTCGAATGGCATATCGGTCGGTATCATTGGTATTCGCGGTAGTAAAACATGTTCTCCTTTGAATTTGCTGTTCAATATTGTTGCTTCGATAATGTCATTCATCAGTTTTTTAATTGCAAGCCTGCTGCCATTGCACAGTCGTGGCGGATCGATACTTCGAAGCATAATAATGGGTATATCAATTTTAAATCTCAATTCGTGTTGATCCGAACGGATAATTGAAAAGTTCTTCTTCATTCATGACACAATCAACTGACTTATACGTTGTAGAATTGCTAGATATTTGATTTTGGATAGCTGTGGTAGCATTGACATCATTGTTTTGGCCGCCAATATTGCACGTTCGTTCCATTGGAGATTCATGTAATTGCAATTAATCTTTGGAAGTACGCTGTTAATCAATTCGTCAATTATCGGTGTAAAGTTACAAAAATCTGGTGGAATGGTAATGCAATTTGTGGTGTCATCGATTGTCATTTTCCTGTTTCCAAGATCCAAAAGTTGCTTGGTGAACCGAGCAGAGGACTCGTCTTGTTGCAGTTGGAAATGCATGTTGGTGGTCAATATAATTTTCTGAAAATTTTACCAAAGAACAGATGATTTGAGACATACGTTTAGTTCTTCGGCTGGCGTGGAACGTGATATAACCGATAGAGTCTGAGGAAAATCCCTAGTCAGCAAAATGAGTGCACCTCCGAATGGCTCTGTATTACCTGTTAAATCTTGGAGCTTCCGGTTGATTGTTTTTCTCTCTGTGCAAATCTCGATCGTAGACATCGTCTGCTAATCGATTCGATGAAACCATTGTAACGACCACCACCCCGGCGAGTAGGGTCGTTACGAGAAATTTTTACCCCCGTAGCGGTCTCGGTGCGGTCATCTTTGGCCGGCTATGGCACAGTCGTATTGAGGTGGGTTTTCCGAGACATATGGGAGTCTTGCTGGACCGCAGTTAGGGAAACTAACAGGATAGGGCTAAGGAAGGAGAGAAACAGGAATCCACTTACCATACTACATCAGGCAACTTACCACATCATCCTCCTCCTTAAATATTTAGTGGATCATTCTTAAACTTCACTTGTCACTTACGAATGGGAAAAGAAGCAAATACAAAATTCGGAGAGTAACACAATTACGGACATTAAGTGACGAAAGAATTTATGAAAGAATTGTGAAAACACTAACATTATAAATGAATTTATTAAGAAAAGAAAATTAAAAATAATTATTAACACCAAAAGCGAAATCATAAACTCAGCTCCCAAAAAAAAAAATAAAATTACAATCTAACGTGAACTAAATTCTAGATGACGTCATGAGTGCGCACAAATTATGTAACTTTAAGAGAACCGGGGGAAAAAAATAACGTTTTTTTTACGGATATGTACCTATACATAATTTGTGCGAACCGTTTCTTAATTAATTTAAGTTTCTTAATTAATTTAATAATAAAAAAATGATATTTATATAAACAAAATTAACTCAAATGAAATAATAAAATTATAATGTACAAAAAAAATAATGGCTTACATAAAAATTAATTGACCGTTTGTAATTGTAATCCGTTGCTGTTGATCGGGAGTCCGCTTCTGCTGGTGCGATATAATCATATATGTATAAGTTCGAAGAATAACGTTATGGCAGTTGACATGAATAACGTTTTTAATATTTTCGATGCATGTGGTGGCGTCAGCTAGGATTTTTACGCTGACACCGATATTTCGAAAACCAATATCGAGTCTTTTTGTAAATTTTAGAAAATATTTTTTTACAATTTTTTTTCTTTCGTTGATTTTCCACGCAATGTCACAGCCACGTGTTTAAAAAAAAAATTTTTTTCACTTTTGTAAGCAATTTATTATTTTATTATTATCGTATGTCCTTTAGTTTTTGTATTAACATTCAACCTTTTATCTTTATTATTATTCTTATTAATTTATTAATCGTTGTTGAAAATTTTAAATTTGGCATTCGAGAAGTTTTGCTTTAGCAATTTGAAATTCAAACACCCGTTGTTATACGGTTTACCATGTATCGCACTTTTTCAGTCTTTATTTGATTCACATATTACGGCACTTATTATAAATCAAAAAAAATTGATACAATTTACAAAAGTAGGATTAATTTTAGAGTCACTTGAATAATAATTTCAAAGTTTTAAATACTTAACTAACACAGCTGATTTTAATTTTATTCTATATTTGGTCGATAATAAGTCAAGCGATCAAGCCAACAAAATCCAAACCATCCAATAATTCATCTAATTTCTTTATTTTTTTTTCCAAAATGAGACAACCCGATTTATTATTTCCCCTACAATCACTATGCAATTGCTTCTTTTTCCTCGTTTTGCTTTTAAATGTTTAGTTTATTTTGTTTCACCTCATTGCAACCAAGAAATCAAATAATCGACTAGAAAAAGATGACAATATAAAGTTATGCCTCCAGTTGTTTAACCCTGCATTAGCCTGGGGCGATCGCGATACTAGCGATCGTCACAATCGTGGGGACGACTCACCCCTGTTGTAGAGTCTCAAAAGCCGGGCCAATTTTATAAATCAAAAGCTAAACATAATCTTACGTTCGGATATCTTTGAAGTGGTAAATCTCTAAAATAATCCCAGTGTCATCTGCAACCTCGCAGGCCACATTTCCAATAAGTTTTATTACTTTACATTTGACGAATTTTGCATCCAATTTCGCATTGTAATGATCTATTGCTTTGCTTTGTTTAAAATTTCGCACAAAAACAGTCTGGCCTACATGAAATTTTCTATGCTTGGCTCGAAGATCGTAACATTTTTTTGCCTTATCAGCAGATAGTTTGAGGTTATTTTGGACGTTTTCATATACTTTATAAAGATAATCTGGCTTGTCTTCACTGTAAAGATGATTACCACCAAGCTGGGAAGCCTGTCGTAGAAGCTCGTAAAGAGAACCGTGTAACACTGCATGTTGTCCGAAAACCAAGAAATGTGGAGAATATTTAGCAGTTTCGTGTACAGTGTTACGAAGCGCATGAGTTATTGCAGCTAAGTGTATGTCCCAGACACGTTGATCAGACTTAATATACGCTCGCAAGGACGCCAGCAGAGTTCGATTTACGCGCTCTGATGCATTTCCTTGTGGAGCATATTTAGCCGTGAAAATATGCCGCACTCCGTACTTTGCACACAAATTTGAAACTAGTAGGGATACAAATTGTTTTCCGTTGTCGGTTAGTATAACCTCTGGAACACCGAACATTAGGAAGACTTCGGATTCTAAGAATTTAACAACTTCGCTTGAAGTAGCCTGTCGCACCGCTTTTGTGAACACGAATTTAGAAAAGTGATCTAGCGCTATCAATATTCCCGTATTGCCGTTTTTGGTGCGAGGATAGGGCCCCAAAAAATCTAAGTATAAACGCTGAAACGGGCGGAAGGTTTGGGGAAGTGATCCCAGTGGGGGTGCTAATGTTTGATCAGGAGCTTTATTTGATTTGCAGACGTCACACGAATTTACAAAATGCGTTACATCAGAATTAATCGTGGGCCAGAAATAGTATCTTTGAATAAGCTCGACTGTTTTGTTAATGCCTAGATGCGCCCGTGGGGGGACAATGAGCTGAGACAATAATGGAAGATCGAATGGACTCAGGTATGAGCAGTTTGTAGGAAGGAATGTCAGTTAAAGCATTTTTGTCAGGATGAACGTTAATGTATATCAGGTTTTGCACCGTCACCAAATTTAAGTTGTTCTTGGTCTTAACAAGCGAATCAGCTAATTGCCTGTAACCATGATCAAGAAATGCTGGAGAATTAAAATCTACATGGAGTGGATGATCATTGTTTGTATCAATTTAAAATTTTAAATATAAAATTTAACGGTTTAAATTTTAAATATAAAAATAGTACCATTTTAAACTAAGCCAATTTTACACGTAAAATATTTTATAGCAAAGGATATTTCTTGTAGAATACAATTTTTAAATAGCAAGTACCTTTTCAAACTAATTGTGGACAGAAATGGAATACAAAGTAATTTTTATTATAAATTGCTTTCTGAAGTTAAATGTGAATTATATATTTTAACTTTTTTATAAATTTTGTATTTGTTAAAATAATTAGAAAATCGATTTAATCGAATATTTAGTCTACAGTATATTTTTTTTTTATTTTATTAAACTTCATTATGTATTTGATTAAGCTTCTTTTTGAGTCAATCAAATTATTTCCATGGGTCGATTCAATTGATTGATAACGGAATTCGTTTCTTACAATATTTCAGGGTCATCAGTATGCTCTTCTGTTCACTGAGGCGATTTCATTCCCAATTGCTGACGATTGCATCCTTATCGTTTATATGGGCTACATATATTTTAGATAGAAGTGCAGTAACGAACAAACAAATTATTATAAAATACAATTTTGTTATAGCTCTGATTAATTTGCAATGCAATTTTTGAGATTTTGTTTAAATATGTGTATGGAGTACCAGACCCAGGGAGCCGATCCCTTCAAAAAAATTATGAAACCCTGTTCATTGGTATATATACAATCCCTATCCAATGTTTGTAACCGATTGCATGAATGTTCTGCCAACTTGTAATGAGAGCCCCCTTAGCCTAGGGAACGGACTCCTCGGATTGAATCATATTACTAATTTCATATAAGCTTTTTCCTTAACTCATTCCAGTCAAAGAATTAAAAAAAAAAAAGTTTAAATAAATTTGTACCGAGGCCCCTAGACTCCGGGGTTCAACCCCTTCAAAAATATTGTAAGGTTGGTCCTGAACATGCAACTTGTCCACGATCACAATTTCAAGATAATCGGTTGAGCGGTTCGCGATATTTGGTATTGTTTTAGATACATTTGTACCGGGGTCCCTAGACCTAGGGGTTCAGCCCTTTCAAAAATATTGTAAGGTTGGTTCTGGGCATGCAACTTATACACGGTCAAAATTTCAAGACGATCGGTTGAGCGGTTTGTGATATTTAGTAGTGCGACACCTATTGTAAAAAATCGCACTATGCCTATGACCACCTCACAACGTGTCTTTGAGATTTTCGCAAACAAACATACAAATATCTTTTGACTTTTATTTAATTACATATACATATAGATATTTATATAGGTAGGTAGATAGATAGATTATTCTACATAGTTCTGGGTAAACTATTTTTGAATTTATTATTCTCTATGAAAATAAATTAGGAACGCAAAAATGAACTGAGAAAACGCTTTGGTTGGTTACTGATCTATTTATATTTTATCTTATAACTTTGAAATAGAATTAATTAATTACACTTAAATTGCTATATTGGGTTTAGCGTCAAAGCCGGACAACGAAGCTGGTGCGGACGGACTGACAGATAGTAAAAACTGAAAAACAGATATATATTTCAAAATTATAGAAAGAGATGCCTATGGAGCATAGTTTATAAAATTTTTGACATCATGTTAGCAGACCGCAGAATAAAGATCAGAGAGATTGGTGCGAGAGGTCTATTTAGCAGAATACGACAAAACATATTTATATGCGTTTCGTTCCCTAACACGGGTACTCAACTTACAGCCCCCGTAGACTGATCAAATTGTTTATCAGAAACTGGAACCAATGAACTTTAACATATTATCAAGCCAACAAACCTGCTATCTACGAAATAAATAATTTTTAGTTTAAACTACTTGTAATTATTTCCCCTACCGTACTCATATGTCTATAATACAATATCGCGCAGCTTATGATAAGAGTGGATGTCAGTTTTTTATTTTATTTTTTCGTCAATCTGAAGTATTATTGTACATATAATCGTACATGTTTCAGTTTGTTACACGAGTCGATTAAATTTGGTTAGAAAAAAAATATTGGTTTGTGCTGTTGTGACTGTGCTTGGTTCGCGGTTTTGTTGTATATATTATATAGTTTTAATGCGAAACAGACGACAAGAAAATATACCTACACAGAATATAAAAAATAGTGTTACAAGTATTTTACATGAGTCGAGTACAAATTAAATTAACGCAGGTCGAGATTATAAATATGTGAATTAAAATGATTAGCGCTTATCGCGTTAATAGTTTTTGTATTATCGAATTTTGAACATTAAACTTAAATTAAAATCTCATTGTGCACGATACTCGTATATTGAGGTGTAATTATAGTACAGTGTTTAGAATATAAGCACATGGTGTTATGTGTTGACATATTCTAGTGAAATAATATTATTTTGTGTACTGGACAAATTTATTGGAATATTGTGTAAATCAATGAATAAATATTGATGCAACTTGTCTCGAGTTGTTTATATTTTTTATAGTGTCGAAATTGTAAACATTTTATTTGGATATTACATTAAAAATTGCCATAATGAGTAAGTGAAATTTGAATATAACGTTTTTGTAAACCAGGAAGTAGAATGTTTTTTTCAATGTCGGTTTTAGTATAAAGTAGCTAATTCAAATTAATGTTGCTAGGCATAATATAATTTATTTGAGTCATATGACAGACAGTTTAATCGGGTGTTTACCCTCCTGAATACCGCAATGGTTTGTGTATGTATTTGGGTTTCTATAGTTGTGTAACAAATATATCGATTTATGTAATATCCGAAGGTAGATCCCTAACTAATTTTATTTTATGTCTATTTAGGGTGGTGGTTGATGGTCATTCACATCATTAATGGTGCTGTATATACATTTGTAATAAACTGAAAAACGAATGCTTATTAAATAATTCAATATTTGGTGAAACATCTATTAAATATCACGTATTTATTTAATAAATCGATGTCAATAATTTATAATACTATATTCTGGGGGCTACTGTATTACTCCACACTACATTCCCAGACCAAAGATGCCGACTAATTTACATTGTCGCTTGCTGCTTTATTTTAATTTCGTTAGTTTGGTGACACCAAAACGATTTAATAATAGAGATAAAGCTAATCGTTTATTATATACGGTTATTAATAGAAATGAATGGTCATTTTAATCACGTGCGGTAGTTTTTTTTATCATTGACAGTTTAAGCGATGTGCTGGTTTTAGATTAGTCGAAAAATTTATGTTTTGCACATGGTTTTATAATACTAAAGGTTATTATAATTTTGGCTTTCTATACCAAACATCCGCGACTTTTATTGATTTGTCATTGAAGCAATGTATTGAATTATACTGCTTTGTATTATTTGCATAGGTAACTAGCGCTACTTTAGAATTTGGACTTTGTCGAATGTGAAAATTTTGAAGTACACCCGTACACCTCCAGCCGCGAAGACGGGAGGATTTCATAAAATGCGATTTCATGTAATTATAAGCAGATACAATTCAGATCAGTGTTGCGTCGTTTATTCCTTCTTTTCTTCTCATTTTTTTTTAAATCAATCCAAGATACAAGAAAAAAAACGTAATTTTTAACCAGTGAAATGGATTTAAAAAAATTTCAGATGGAAGGAAGGAACGAAAGAACTGCCATTCGTTAAATACTCGTGTAGTATGTTTCAGCAAGCTGCTTCAACATATATTCTACACCGGTTGGGATATTTCAACATTTTACTGGGGGCACTGATTCATTCCAGCCACAAAAATACAATGTCCGATTTTTCGGAATGATTTCGGATAGGGCTGCTAAAAGACCTGTACAAATTATTTGTTTTTTCTGTTTTGGGTATTGAAATAAAAACTATAAAAAATGTACAATGAGGAAAAAAAACGACGTTTGAACTTGGGCATATTTTTAAGGCAGTTGCGCTATTGCAACTTGCAAGCCAATTTTCTTTGGAAACTTATTTTGAAATTTTCCGATCCTCTTGAGGTAGTTGTTCTTACCATTAATTTTCCAAAGCTTGCTACGACTAAACAAAGTAAAAATCTCATTTTTTTGGAATTGAATTGAATTTCAAAACAACAAATTCTTTCAATTAAATTTTTTAACAATAGTTACTGCTCTGGGAATATGACATACATGAAAAATGATAATTCACTGAAAAGTGTTGAAAAGTAATTAATTGAAAATGAGAATTTACGCAAAAAAAATCACCAAAACGAAAATTCAACGAAAATTTATCAAGTTACGAGTATTCTGGATTTGCATATTTCTGATTAAAGGATGAAACACACGAAGAGCAGCACAGCATGTTCCACACTATCCACACCAACGGCTGTTTGTCTTATGTTAATTGGAGTTAACAGTTTGTCTTATGTTAATTGGAAAATCGATTTGTTTCAATTTTAATAAGGTTATTAGTTGCAGTGAAGAGCAGCTTTTTGGTGCTGCTGGTGCAACTTTATTCAAAATATTTTCTTCAAATTGGTTTTTTTTTTAAATTGTAAAAAATTTGATTTCTTGTTGGAAATGTCTATATTTGTATATAAATTAAGATTTTAAATTATTACGCACGTGAATATGCCAATATTTAAATTTGCTCATTGCCCCTGTTTTTTGATGTGTTTTATCCTTAAATGATTTTGATAAAAATAAGTGGTAAATGCCGGTTGGCATAATAAAAATTAAATATGGGTATACGTTTCGAATTGGTTTGAATGATGAAAATGGTATGAGTTCCAAATGCGAGACATAAATAAGATCCCAATGTGAGTTCTGGATTTGTCTCTTGGAACTCAGCTATTCAAGTTAAACTAAACCAATTCTCAACTGATTGAGATAAAACTTCGGACCATAGTCAAAATAAGTCAAGTTAGTTTATCTACAAAAATATTAAAACTGAACTCAATTTTTATATCAAACAAACCGAGTCTAGAAAATTAACCGCAGTGTGCGGCTTCTGCGACCCTGGAACCATGTTAAGGTCCAATAGACCTAGTACACAGTAATCCGGAAATTATCTGGATAAGTAACCTCTAAAAATGAAACGGCCGAACTCCTCATCCACGCCTGTAATTTAAATAAAATAAAATCAAATAAAAATCATTGGAAATTGACAAAATTAAGTAAATACTAGTACTATGACGATATTAGGTTTCGATCATCAAAATATACAAATCCAATATGATTTCCAAAAGTAGTTCTAAAAAATAGCAAATTATTTAAAATTATATTTCTACATCACCGTTTAACAAATTAAACCATAATAATTCACATATTTCATTCCTACACTGCTTATTGCGTCACTATTCTATTAAAAAATCGCCTAAACAATTTAATGTCGCAGAAATGAATTATGCAACGTTTCTATACCATTCGCAATGTATCTATACGATTGACTAGCGTGTTACTATGCGGTAACTTTTAAAATAGTTAAGATCAATACTTAACTATCGTTTATCGATATTTCCATCAATAAAGTGCAGTTTACCAACTCCAGCTGTTTAACAAGCACCCCAAACCACCACAGGACGACCACCACTGTGTTTAACTGTATAGGACGCACATGTTGTGGATTCATATCTTCATTGGGTTTTCTACAAACGTCGACTCTTCCATCAGTTTATGCTATTAAGATTGATATCCATTTTTAGACTCGCTGTTAACTTTTGTCAATTATAAACACTTGTGATAAATATTGTCACTCTAAGGAAATTTTTACACGTGTTTTCATTAAATAAATTTAATTCAATCTTCCATCAGACCCAAAAAGGTTATATTTACTTTCATCCGTGAATAAAAAGTTTTTCCAATATGAAAAATCCTTCGCCAAGTAGTTGTGGGCGAACCAATCTAATCTTTTTATTTTTTTGACTAAAGAATGGCTTCTTTCGTGCAATTATACCAGGTAAATCTGCTCTGCATAGAACCCTTCGAACAGTCTCAGCATTAAGGTGGATTTACATATCCGACGATTTTTCGGCGAAGCTGCTTGCCACAGAAAATTCGGCAAACGCTATATTATCGATGATTTACATATCCGACGATTTTTTTTCACACATACATACATAAACAATATTTTGCACACAATGTCAAATCGTAGAAAAAATAAAAAACAAGATTTTTTTTATCTATGTGTGCTGTGACGTCGCGCCGAAAAGATAAATTTTGTTCATGCCTTGGCCGTGCCGAAAATTCGGCGAAGAAGTTCTTTCTGATTGGTTGAATGTGTCACGTGATGTTCGGCGCAGAAAAATCGTCGGATATGTAAATCCACCTTTACAATTGATGTTCAGAGATGTTGTTCCATCATATCCCGAAGTTTCGGCGCGCTCAGTTGTGGTTTATTTCTGGATTTGTTGACAATCCGCAATGTTCATCACGTTCAGTAAACATTTGTTTCAGACTTATTTTTACTTTATTAAAAATTCTCTGTCGTTATTGAACCTGATATTGAAATGATATTTTTAATTGTTGCACGGGCTTTCTAACAATTTTTGCAATTTCCCTCTGACTTTTCTGTTTTCGTAATGATCAATAATTAATTTACGCATATCGATTGAAGTGTGACGCCCCATTTCGAGGAACTACTGTCATATGACTGTCACCAAAACCAATGTTCAGATTAGTTATTATTTTATTTGTATCTGCCTTCAATTATATGCATCCTTAGTATTGAACATTAAATTCAAATATTTATAGATCATTTTTGAGTTCATCGAATAATATGTGGATTATGTCAGTATTCTGAAATCCAGTATCAAGCATTGACATTTAATGAACGCCCAAGCCAAAGTTCGTTAACTAGCGTCTTTGAATGTCAAATAATTGAAGGTTGACTTTCAAGTCAGAATTGCATAAAATGACTTCCGTTTTAGTTATATTTCTAACATTAAAGACTAAAACACAAACTGTACATTTGTGTTCCTTATAGATATACATTGAAAAGGCACATAAGTCATATTAACCTTTATGTAAGTGACAAGGTACAGTTGCACCTTTTTCGCTTTCAATCAAACGTTTTTTTATTTTCGCGTTGGACTGCATGCTTGATGATTTTATTTAGCCTTTGTGGAAATTTTTAAAGTTGATTTTCATTATTATCAACTAAAGTGAGGAACAAATCTATTTAGTTAACCCGCAAAATAGAATAATACGCCTTAAACGGATGACAAAGGTGCGTTTGTAAATATCTATCCTCCTTGAGCGAAGCCAAGGAAGAAAGAGAAGTGAAATAATTAAAATAAAAAACTCTTATTTTCCCCGGATTTGCTCAGGACTTGCCCCGGATTTTCTGGATTTCCCTCGGATTTCACCCGGAATTCCCGGATTTCTCCAGGATTCCTTCAACTACCCGGTTTTCTTTTCCGGATTTTCTCCGGGATTTACCAAGATTTCCCCAGAATTTTCTCCAAATTTCTCCCAGATTCTCCCAGGATTTCTTTCTCACGGGTTCCCCCGGATTTCCCCGGATTGCCTCCGGATTTTCCCAGGATTTCCACATGATTTCCCACAGATTTCCCGAATTTATCAAATATTTCCCCCGGGTTTCCCCCGAACTTCCCCAGAATTTCCCTGATTTCTCCGGGTTTTGTCAGGTTTTCCTCTGGATTTCTCTAGAATTTCCGCCGGATTTTCCTCGGGAAAGAGAACGCTGTTTCTGCGAGTTCGTTACAAATTGGTTGTTTGTGATCGAGTAGCATTTTTGAGTTTTTCGTTGCAATGATGAAGTTGTCCGACAAACAAAGCAACTTCCTACTTGCGAACTTCAGTTTTAGTCGCAGATACAGATGGTTGTGTAAAAAGGATTACAAGATGGTCTACCATAGATTCTATTCCTGATTTAGTGGAAAAATGAGCTAAAATTGTTGGATTTTTCACACGATCTTCAAAAGCCGGGATGGTCAATTATTTGCCTAGATCCTGCAGAAACATGCGCCGACCTTGTAAAGTTCTGGCACTTTCGGGGTTGTTTTCACTGTAGTATAAATACAGTGCGAGTGGCGACATATACTATATTGTAGAACATAAACTGCATTATCATCTTATCCATGTTATCGACCCCTCCTCTGGTGGCGTTCTAGTAAAAAATCATTTTTGGTTTATTTTTTGAACCATTCGTCATTTGTAGTGTGTATCGTCGCAACAATGTTACAATGCGATTCCTGTTCGGAACATATGAGCAAATGCTCACTTTCCCATCGTCGTTAAACCCAAACTAGGATGAATATTCTTTTTTAATTGCACATTTCTTGAATTCCTTCGGTATGCACGTTTTGTTTTGTTTTAAAGGGTCTATACCATTGTCAAGATCCACGATAACAATAAACGCGCTAAGCGTAGTGCGGAAAAAAAAATTGTCCATTGAGGTCAGAACCTTTAAATTTACGACATAAATCGCATACACCCCACTGTCCTTCATCCTTTTCTGGTCTACCAGGTCCTTTCCCCGAGTACAATTGACCGGCGATGGGATAAGAGTTGTTTGTGTCACAAACCCAAATATTTTTAACCCATATTTGGACAAATACTTGGATGGTATGTTCATTTACGGCAACCCAATCCGAAACTGTGTAATGTGATGTGATGACAAATTAGCATTTAACAGCAGCCAAATATCACTGATATAACAGCTGATTTATCTGAATCCTAGCATTGAGAACGAGTGACATCGTTGTCAAACCGAATAAATCAGCATTTACATAAAATACTGTGGTGCTGCGAATTGGAATGATGTACACCCTTGTAATAAGCATTCCAATATGGGCGTAAAACTCCTTTGAGGTAGAAATACTTCCAGGTTTTAGCAGGTTTTCCGGATTTATATTAGCGTTCCATTCTTCAACTGTTTTCAGCGCTTTTTGATTTGATTCACGTACGATAATGTCCACCATATCGCTTCCGAAAATTTACATTTAATGTATCTGCAACAGACAAGCATTTTGTAAACCGGGAATTGTAGATATGCTTGCACCAAAAATTTCTTCTTCAATATCATTATCTTCATTCGGCTTGTATTCATTCGGAACATCATCATGTAGCTCTATTTCAATATATCAGAAGCATTATAAGCATCTTCAACATCCGATAATTTGTCAACAACTGAATGACGTTGAGGGACCCATTGTTTTTCTGAGCCGTTATCGTACTTTTGATATTCCGAAGGATATAGATATACACGTCGATTATAAAATCCGCGGGAGAGAATCAAATGCGGTTAAAATCCGCATATGCATATAAAAAAAACAAAAAACAATTGCTATAAATCAAAGTAGCCTGAAAAATATGTATTAATTAATTTTCACACAAATCATTTTTTATGATTTCCCGCCCAAACGCAATCAAATAGTTGTGGATCTAAAACAAATTTTACTTTACTAATACTATGAAAATTTATAGAAATTTCTAAGATACTATGATTTAAAATTTTGTTTTATATTTTTTTATAAGCAGTTTTCAATTAGCAATGTCGATTCGCTCCCGCGGATTCTATAATCAACGTGACAATTTGTATTTAATACGAATCCCCTTTCCCATAACGCACATGTTTAAGTTGATATTTAATCGGAATTATATTCCGTAAACGAAAAAAAATCATGTGCATTTCCCATACAAAACGTATGCAGGTACAATAATGTACCTTAGCGAGTTAGGATATGATGTAAAATTTGTCAATCACATAAAGGTTAATAACTTCAGAAACAACCACAGTAATAAGACTAACATTTTGAACATTTTCGACTTACTGTTTTACCGGGTACCCCGATTTGTAGGATCTGATGTCAAAAATCGATTTGATGGCAAAATTCTATACTCAAATTTGCCATTTGGAGAACCCGGTAGAATCTAATTTGAATCACCTTAAACTATTTCTAGTAACTGTTTGCATAATAGTTTTGACGAATTGTCGTTTTTGGTCCTTATCGTGAAACAATTCATTAACCAGTAATTTTTAAAATCGAATACAGCAAATCAAATATATTTTTGTCAAAACTGTAATCGCGTCGTTCATCTTGTCAGTAACACTCGTTGCTAAACGGGTTTCACTTTGTTCATAAGAAGAAAGTTTCAATATCCAATCAATTTATGTTTTCTTAATCGTTTGGCACTAACCAACTATTAGGAGGACTTCTCTTTCAGATTTATTCTTTTTTCATAAATTTTCTTCTGAATTTATTTTCTCGCAGTGACGCGCGTGCGTTGGTTTAGAAAAACACCTGAGAAATGCGGGTTTAAAGTTAAAACCTTTGACCTTTTTAGGTGATTTCAAATAGTTCGTATTATCTCTCTTGTAATTGCGATTATTTCTAATTGCTCATTTGGTGCCTCTGTCATTATTCAAGATATTCTGATCGAATCGCATTCTAAAGTATTCCATATAATCGTATTTCATCATAACTGTAATTATGTAATGGTAACAATTTTAATCTAAATTTTTATACCGGAAGTGGAACTGGTCATTTTTCAACAGTTTTCAGCAATAATTTGCGAAATATACACGCAAGCCTATCAAATTTCAGAATAATGCCGTGAATGATTTTCAATAACCATTGAGTTTTAATAATCGGATAATTACAATTAGAGTCATATGACGATATAACTGCCAGTTTTATTACGAGGTCGAAATTGTTTTTATCGTTTCGTCATTCCTTTGTCAATATTAACTATGTATGACCCATTGGACAAGTGCTCCTATATACCATATAAAACAAACATTATTTTATCAAATTGATCCGCACTTGATTTGTTGTTTTATTGCGAATCGATTTTAAAATCATAAATCACCAATTTAATTTACCATTGACTTAATAATCAATTACAGTTGATAACAAAAATGTTAAGGAAATTTTAAAATTCCGTTTCAAGTGCGATTAGCGAAAGTATACGCGTACGCTATGTACTTCAGCGTACAATTTTTTTTTTATTAGATATTTATGAAAATTTCAATATCAACTTAAGACGCACAAATTTGTGTCAAGTGATTTAAATTAAAGTGATGCTATTGTTTATTTGTTGCGGAGCCTTCAATCGTATACGAGCTTTATTTAAGGCATTATATATTCTCTGAATTTATAGTGCGATATCGATCATATGATTTTATTGTCATTAATTGCTATGTCGTTGATTATGCGTAATTGATAAACTTAAAATGTTTGAAAACGATTATTTATAAACTAATTCGGTGATTTTGCGTTTTATCGAAAATATTTATGGTTAGTGTTCAGAGTACGATAAGCATATTTGTGACATGGTGCATAAGCGTGTACGTTTTACGCTTAACAAGTGCGATAAGTATGTTACGATAAGTAAATGTTATTATGATTGTGGTTGACCGATTAAATTAAATTTATTTTTTACTCACTGTAGTTTTATATGGTATTTCGGTACCTTACGTTAATCTTGATTACAATAATAAGGGCTTACCAAATTATATAGGATTGGCTTAAATTTGTCTGTCAATAACGGCTTAAATTTGAAAGTTGTAAGTGTGGGCAGGTTGGGCCATTTGTGTTAGGGTCACTAAACAATAGTCAAATGTAATGGTCGAAACGAATGTTGTTAGAATGTTATGAGGAGAGATCCATCCTCATTCTCACTGTGATGAGTTCTGTGATGTGCAATTCGAAATGGAGAAACTTTTTTTAACGCACGAGAGTCTAAATTAAAGCTATTTAGATTTCTTTAAATATCTGCCACAGTACGCGAAGAACAAAACGAAATATTCTACAGAAGGATTAAACATTTGAAGTTCCTTTCCAATATGCTCCTTAAAGTTTAATACGTCCTGAACAAACGTTGTTCTAACAATAAAATCTATGTTCATTGAATAATTATTATCCATCATTATGGATTGGTATTTGCTACCGCACAGTTTGAAGTGATTTTTTGAATACTACATCGCATAACGTTTAAGGTCGGCAATTGCATGTGTAGAAATACATATGTTGTTTATAAACTTTTATATCGTCGACATACACAGAGACAACCGCATTTTAATAACTTGGTCAACTTTATTTTTGATAGGAATGAATGGTTCCAAACGGCTAGCTACCCTGTGGTACACTGGAAGTACCAATAAAAGGAACGAATGTAAATGAATTGAACGATACTTGATTTCAATGATTTTTTTTTATAAAAGATCCAAAATTTCTTCCATAGTAGGAATGGTCGAAAGTTTTTTTATAATCAGTTGTGACGACATCTACACCTCCGATAATGGACAAGCCTAGGTGAAAGTGTAAAAATAGAAATAAAGTAAAATATTTTGCTTACTAAAATAATGTATAGTACTCATGAACAATTATTACCACAAGATTTTTACAGATTTCCCATTCGCATATATCGTCGAGTTCGTAAAAAGCAGTTATTTAAAATCTCTTCGTGTGCGCGCCGTGCAAAATAAATGTCTGTTGGAGCTCTACATCCCAGACGGATTGACTAATCGAAGTGGAACTTCATACTTAAGCTTTTTCCATTAATTGGGAAACCCCAGTGATTTTTGGCCCAAATTGGTCCACCAAAATTGTAGCGTCCATTGGAGCTTTTTCGTTTTATGCTTTTATGTACTAAAATATTTTTTTTGCTTTTATTAACTAAAATTCTATGACAGCCTTCTTAGGAGCTTTTTCGTTCCCAAAGAAAGTGATAGCTTCAATTGGAGCTTTTTCGTTTTTTGCATGTATTGGAATGTATATCATTTATGAGAAAATTTGTTATGAACTAACAGATTGTAAATTAATTTTGCAACAATACCAAATTGAAATTAGTTATCCAAAATTTAAGCGAAAAAGACGGTTTTTTTCATAAAACTGAAAGTAAAAATTTGGCCCCTTTCCAAAAATTGGGAATCTCAGTGATTTTTGGCCAAGATTGGTTTACCGGAACTGACAGCTTTCATATGAGCTTTTTCGGTTTTTGCAAACTGTTTTGAAATCTACATAGCATTTACGAAAAAACGATAGCAAAAAAGATTGTTAATTAAATTTTAAACAAAATTGAGTACAGATCATATTTTACATTTTTCCGGAAATTCACCGGAATTTCACAAAAGTTCGGCATTGCTACAGACCAGGCGGGTTGAATATTCGGAATAAAACTTTATACTAGAGCCTTTTTCATAAATTTGGAGACCTATGCGTAATTTGGTGGACAGAACTAATTTTTTAATAATGTTGACCATGTTGGTTTTTGTGGAATTTAAGCAGGAATTGTGATTTTTGATTATACAAGATCTCAAATTCGGTAGTTTCAATTTTTGTCTTAATGATTTGACAAATACCACTTCATAAGTTGGTAAATTTCTGGCAATGTAAGATTAATTTTATGAAGCAGACCCTCGTGCCAAACTTTATCGAATGCTTGGGCAACATCCAAGAATACGGCGGAGCAATATTTTTCTCTTCGTATGCTGGTAGTAGGCTTATTGGCTATATGATGAGATGCGATTGGCTATATGACGAGGCTACGGGATCATTTTTATAGTTGATAATTTCCAGCACTCAGGCATATATCCTAATTAATAAATATAATTGAATATTTGAGCCAGTCGTCGAAAGGTACAGTCAGGCAGTTGCTTAAGAAGTTCACCGATAGTCGGATCATACCCAGGGGCTTTCTTTAATTGGATTTGATGTACAATAATAAACTTTACCGGTGATTTCTTTATCTTAAATTTCATCACAGGTCGGATTGCTATATTTTCTGTTTGAACCACGGCTAATCCAAGGTTTGGAGTGAATATACACTTTCAAGGTGATCAGCATATACTTTAACTTTTTCCTCGTCACTTCTAGCCCATTCACCGTTAGAAAGACGAATTGTCGGATTTGCTTGCTGAGGCCGTTTAAGGTATTTAGTGGCCTTCCATGATGAATGCATAGTTTGTGTCCGAATGGGGAGATAATTCTTTAAGATAATTTTGCATATAATCCATCTTGTTTTTTTTGTAGTACGCTTTGTAGTTTTCTTTTTGCATGATTAAAGCTATGTTTAGCATCTGGCGATTTATTAATTTGCCAGATGCGTCTTAAACGACGTTTCTCTTGTTAACATTTTTTCTATTTCAGCGGATGTTATGATGTGTCTTGTATGTTTGCTCTTTGGTTTAGGTGGGGCCGCAATTACTGCGTTGACTTATGTTTATATCGTTAGTGGTTTAGCTTAGATTATTTACCGGTTTATTTTACTTGTGACTGCAAAGGACGTCAGGGATTTTTCAACGATCAGTAGGCCAATAAGTTGGATGGCCACAAGACGCAACATCGTAGAGGTTTTCTTGAATAACATTCATTAGTTGACGTCCCCTCGGAGTAGTCAATCTTGAACCCCAGTAGGTATGTTTGGCATTAAAGTCGCCGGCGACCATAAAATGTTGACCCAGGGCTGCAAAAAGATTTTTTGTAGATATCTGCCCAAACGTTATTATTTGGAGGGCAAAATATTGAAGCGATGACTAAGCTTTCTTTGTCGAGGTTCACACATACAGAGGTTGCTTGAATTTCCTCAATGTATATTCATTTAGAAAATAATGGCAAATCCGCTTTTTTATAATAATAGCAGTTCCTCCTCGACTCCTGCTCAACGGATGTTTTGTATCATAAACTTCGTAACCATTAATTCTGAAATTGTGTTTATCGGTTAAGTGATTTTCAGATACTAACATAAGATCTATTTCGTGTTTAGCTAGGAAATAATCTAATTTGATTTTGTGTTGGCTTATACCGTTTGCGTGGTTTGATTTTGTAGCATTCCTTGGTATAGCATATTTTGCATTGTTGTATTTAACTGCATCATCAGTTGCATGCAGTTATTCAGGGTAGGTTCAACATTTGAGGATTCGCCTTGAAGAACGCTTGCGTATGTTGGTTTGCTGGTGGTGTTCTGGGCGAACAAGAGTCATTTGGCGTATGCAGAGGTATATTATTCTGCGCATCTGCTGTAGTTTTATACTGCCTCCTGTGACGTGACAATTGACTAATATTAATGTAGACTGGACATCCTCGGTAGTTTGCAGTGTGGTGTCCACCGCAATTGCTGCATTTCCTTTCAGTTGAATAGTTCTTTGGTTTTGGGCAACTTTTGGTTTGGTGTAGTTCCCCGCATACGACGCACACTGATATCAACTTGCAATATGTCCTTGAGTGACCATATTCTTGACAGTTTAAACATTGTATTGGTCCGGACCTTTTCTTTGGTTTTTCAACCGTTTTGCGTCTGTGTATGAGGTACTTTAGTTTATATATTGGATGAACTTCTCCCTTTTTCAAAATGCTTTCGGATGGATCCAGTTCAACTTTGACCATTGGTTGTGGTTGCTTCAAGCGGTTCATGACCCTATATCCATTCTGTATCTTAAATCCATTTTCAACAAGCGCACCCTGCATTTCGGTTGTTTCAACATGGACATGCATAATAATTTCTGTTGTGAGCATCGAAGTAATTAATGACTTCATTACAGTCGTTAACCTCATGTATAGTTTGAATTTTTACTTCGTGTATCGATTTCGGGTAAGTAGATTGGAGGGGCTTGTAATTTCGATTTGCTTATTCTTGAGTATTTGCATTTATAGTTTGGCTCTCTTCCGCATCCTTTTCTATGGACGTTTCATATCGGTTGTTTAGCTGTAGTTTGAATTTTATTCGACTTTCGATTTCTTACTTAACAGTAGTTTTTCTGTTTTTGGACTATCCCTTTTCCGTTTTACTGCAATATAGCGATCCATGCCAGTTTATGTCTATTGTGCTTTTCTGGGAGTTTATTCATCGGGTCATCTACCACTTCTGGCTCCGTCTTCAACATTGAAGTTGAAAATGGTCGTTAAATAGAACTTACGGTACACGGTTTTATAGTTGATCTTGTCACCATACCTCTTTTTAAAAAAGGATTGTTCAATCCCTGGATGAACCACCCACCAGACTGACAATTTCAGTGGTATTGATTGTAGCTGTATCTGGTGTAGTAACCAAGCTATGACGACTGAGGGCCCACTTACTCACTCCCGAGAGCCGCCGGTACTGGGCATCCGATTCCCTGCACCGTAGCTTTGTTTTGGTTGGTTGACTCCATTGAATATATAGATTCTGGGTTCCATTCCTTAGCTTTTTATCCTTACTGCCAGGTATTTTACAGCCGCCCCTAACATGGAGAACAGACGTTTCAGGATTTGCCATGGGTATTTCTTCCCCACCTCAGGGTGCAGCGCGAGGAGCTTGTATAACCAGCGCACCTCAGTCTAAATACTAAAAATAATTCACGTTGTCCTCAAAAAGGCTGCTAGAAAAGGCAAGTTTGCAAAATTTACAAATCATATTAATAATTCTTTGTTTGTTAGAACAATGGCCCTCCTCCTACTATAATGTTGATGGATGTCGACCTGATTTCTGTTTGAGATTAACAAATTACCAAAACCTATTGAGGCTCTCAGGTAAATTAACTAAGGAGGTGGTTTGCTTGCGCATTTAATTCTGATGGGCAGCTTGTTTTCTTTTTTGACATTTGTTTGGGTTTTTGTTTTGTGAAGTGGAACAATCGAGTATTCTCTTCACTACGCAGTAATTTAGTCAAGTGAAGATTTACTAAATATAGTAAGTAGTAACTTGCGCTCTTCAGTTCACTCGAAAACGGTATCGTATTTTTGGATCCAAGAAACCGTGTCAATTTTGATAGCAACATTTTATTAATACTGATTGATGATTAGAGTGAACATTAGTATGGATTAGGCTAGTTTCTATGGGGGTACAATTACTAGTATCAAAAAAAACCAGTGTTGCCAGTTTTAGCTGTTTTGATATTACTGATACAACATATTATCAGTAAATAAGACTAATTTTGTGTAGTTGAGTATCCATTAACTCAACTACACAAAATTAGTACTGTATGCAGTCCTAGAATTACGTCCATGGCATATTAGGAAAATTTTTGTGTTTTGCTTTGCTCGCCAATAAGTTAGTTTTCTTTAAAAAACATCTCAGGGAAGTGTTTCGGGGTTTTGTGCGGTATCATTCCAGTTTTATAATAAACGGATACCAAGTTGAGATTCTATACACTGAAAAAAAAATCGTTGGTGGTAATGACGAAACAGTTTCGTTAAACTTTAATGAATAACTCGTCCATTCAATCGATGATTTTATGGCAAAAAAAAAATAATTTTATTCAAATTGATAGTTTAACAATCAAATTAAATAAATATTAATTAAATCAAATAATCAAAGACTATAGAATTTTACAGTTATTTTCAGATCTTATTTTATAACTTATTTATTCAAATTAACTAATTCCTTAGTTTATTTAAAGCAAAAATTTCGTTGAGTACTGTTAACATTTTCTTGTTTTATTTAAATTGAATAAAATTCTTTGTTTCGTAATAGTATTAAAAGAAAATACGTTCAAATTGACGAAATTTTATAAAACTCAGGACAATAAATATATTTTTTGTCAGATTCATTTCATTATGTCCTACTACATAGTCGAGAGTCCATGGAGCAAACAAAATTAAGCAACATTTTATTGCATTTAAAACTAAACCCATGTGTTATTAAAAAATTTAAACTTGTTGAACGTCTAAAAGGTGAGTTTCTTGCATTAATTATGTGTGTGACGATATTGTGTAATATTGTACAATTATAACAAATCTATTTCAATTTAAACAGAAAATGAAATCGACAGTGAGGCACTCCAATTAATGAACCCACATCACATACAAATTTTTTTTACTAAATATCAAATTCCTATCGGAATACAAGTATTATTTGAGTATCATCTTCGAATTTGGCAAAAAATTAATGCGTAAGTATTAAATGTTATATATTTGTATTTTGTGGTAAAGTTTATTTTATTTCGGCGATGTTTGCAGGGCGTTATAACACACGCTTGATTCGATTAAAAATATCTTTTTATATTAAAATTTTTTATCATAAATATAACTGTAATTGTATCGCATAGCCAAAAGTTTATTTCGAACTAGAATTATAATGAAGTGCTATGTTTGTAAAAAAACAGATTTTTCGGTAAAATCTTTAATTCTTCATTTACAATTTTTCCATTCTCTTTCCTCGTATGAAGGTGATTGTCACAAATCTTTTAACAATGTAGATGCATTTCGAAAGCATTTAAACAGAATACACTTCGAACGTAATACAATGACGGCCAGTGAAATGAAAACTTTTGTCCATTTCTTACCTTTAATGATCGGGGATTTAGTTCCAGAAAATGATCAAGTTTGGAAATTTTTTCTTAGCCTTTTAAAAATGATTGATCTACTTCTTAAAAGAATTTTTACTATAGATGATATTGAACTCCTTCGTCAAACGATTTCTTAACATAACAAACAATATATTGAACTGTTCAATCCCTTAAGCCAAAATATCATATTCTGATTCGTTATCCATCAATAATCGAGTTTTCAGGGCCACCTAAATAGTTTTAGTGTTTTCGCTTCGAAGCTAAACACAAAGAATTAAAAGCATATGCTAATGTTACAACTTCTCGAAAACATATTTTACTAACACTAGCTAAAAAATATCAATTGAAATTTGCACTTCTATTAATGACACCCCAACAAAATAGTATTATTTTTGATGATAAGCACATCATTTATAGTAAAAATAAACATTTGTTATTATCCAAGCTTAACATCAAATCGCAGGAATTAGGCACACTTACTGAATTGCAATATAAAGGAACATTGTACAAAAAGGGACTTATTGTTACTACTTTCAAATCTGAAGATATATCTTTACAAAAATCACTAGCTATAACAACTACGAGAAGCGTCAAAAGCGATCATTTTAGTTGGAATCACCAATACGGTTCAGTTACGGTACATTCCAAAGGCACATCTTTTAGAACTACTGGTCTTTTACCAAAACCTCATTTGGTATTCACGGTGAATTTTAATTTTCGCCATAAAAACAAATCCCACTACCCCATTCTGTGAAGAACTGACCAAGTTTCATTCGAATTGCTATTTAAAAACAACCCGACATGTTCCTTAAAAATTGGATTTTTCGTCAGAAATGGATTCGCTCATACTGGAATTCTCTTTTCAACTACAAACCGAGTCTTAACATATAATTTGAAACAGAATAGTTCCATTCAATTTAATAATTTAGGAGATCCACATTCAGAACATATTGGTGTTCCTTTTTCGTTATTCATATAGATGCTTACTTTCATTGCTTCACCAATTTTTAATCAAAATTATTCGAGCAACAAATAGTTCCACAGGATTCCTTAAATAATTTTTTCCAAAATCAAGAGAATTTAACTTATCATAATCGCTTCCTTCGGCTGGAGATCTCTCAGGTCACTTGGGTGTGCGAATTTTCAATAAAATCGTCCCTGGGGTCCAATCACTTCCAAATTTTAATAGATAGTTTATTATTTGATAATAGAGAACCAAACACTCAAAGAGAGAATTTAAAATCTCGGGCTTTATCGGAAAGCTCTTAAACGGTTTACCGAAATCAGGGCTCATTGCAATTGATTTCAATGCATTGCATCCAGTGTACCACCAAAGAACCCGCAAAACGAATTTTCCTCCCGAATGTGGGATGCATTGCAATCGATTTTCGGCTTCCGGTTTTTTATCAGAATCGTTCAAGATGAAAAAAACGTATAAAAATTTGACCCAGACTCCCCCAAAACTAATCTTTCAGCAATCAACTCATTGCAATCGGATCTTGTCACTCGATAATTCTTTTTCGATTTTCCTGAAATTTCGGCTAGTTATAGAACTCATCATACAATTCCTTCCACATTGACAAAATGTATATTCAAAAAATACATTTTGTCAATGTGGAATTTTAATTACTTGAAGGAACTCAAGTAAATCAGATCTTCTTGACTGTTAAAAAAAGTATTTGATTTGATAAGTAGTAGATACCTTAGGTCTGCCATTTAAATAAAACACAATATTCAGAACGATTTGTTATAACTTTATATAAATTTAAATAAATTTGTTTTAAATTCGTCAATTGCAAATAAAACACAAAATACAATATTCTAATTTATTTCGACTGTTTAGAATAAAATTGTAATGATAGTTTTGTGTTCTTCATACACAAATAATAAATAAAATAAATAAATTGAAATATGTATTTGAAACTTTATATGCACGCATCTAATTATATTTAGCCGACTGATGTACTTGTTTTAACCAAGTATCCTGGTTAAAACTCAGGACGAAATTTGCAAATTCCATACACGACATATTTGAATTATACTTGATGCTGACAACGGCTTCCAAACAGTCCATTTTAAATTGTGACTTCGGATGACCAAATATCGTTAATTATCGAAAAAAAACTCGTTCTAACGCAGCGTTAGTTCCAGGCAACGAATACGTAAATTGAATAATTTTTATATTTCAGAGCATGACATTTTTTTATCTTTTAAATAATGGAAAACTTCAACCCATCTCTGATCACGCGGTTTCTCCACTTCATTCCATTCATTTATTTTAGCCTGATTACAATATAAGTTGACGTATCTCAATTCATCTACCAACTTGCCGTCATCCAAATTCTGATTAGATAGCTCTAGTTTCAGAACATCTACAGATCGCCGCACCTCACTCCATTCAATTTGTCTCATGATTAGATTCGACAATCTGTCGTATTTTGCTTCTTATTATCAACGAATATATTTATTTTGAAGTCTCCAATTTAATGTTCCTTCCACTTCTTTTAAGATTGTAAATGCCTCTACAGCACTTAAATTTTGAATTTCTAATTTCAATATAAATTTTTTAAACATTTCCGCTTGATTATGCAAAAATTCTAAATAAATTAATGATTCATCGTTGCTAAAAAGCTTTGAAGTAATTTTGGAGGTTTATCCAAACTTAAAAAATAGGCGCGAAGCGGTACGTATACATAACACAAAATTCTCTCAGCGGCCTTTGCAAGTGAAAGCCATCGGGTTGATGAGTGACCAATTATTTTTTTTATACTCGACTTCAGCCTCTTCACATAGTTTTTTTAAGTTTTCCGTTCTGACGGTATATATATTAAAAAACAAATAGATTTGAGGAATTATGTGACCAATATCCACAGTTAATTGAGAGCTAGCTGTATTAATCACGTTTGGACATATATGACCATTACATCCAATCTCAACTAAATTGGAATTATTTAATAACGATTTTAGTTTTTTTAAAATATTTTTCTCTCCCGCTCGTCATAATCCTCCAAAATTTGTAGTGGTATTGTCAGCTGACCAACCGATAATGTTATCAACTAAATTGTTTTGCTGCAAGATGTCATAAATGTTGGTGCTGACGATTTCAGAAGTCTCACCTGGAGTTTTTGTGAGCTTCAGCAATTTAACTTGGACTCGACTTTCGGGGTCAAAAAATTGTAAAACAATAGGGTATAATTTATCGGCTTAGCGGTTCGATGCATCCCCGATTACTGTTAGGCTTGCGAAGATTTTCTTTAAAATATGGATATAAAATATTTTTTTACAATGGCTATGGTTTTTGACCGAGCACAATTAAATTTCTCTTAGAATAATTTTTGGATAATTTGACTTGTACAATCCATGCTGCGGAACGACTGATTGTGCATAACCTGATGAAAACAAAATACAATTTCTTGTACGCCTAGTTTCCGCTCACCCTTACCAAATTCTTTTGATCCAAAAAAAAGTCGTTATTTGGTTTGATCTGGCTGCAGCTTCTGCACTAGTCTTATGAATTTTATAATTATTATGTTGTATAATATCCTGTCGCGCCTTGTTTGCAATTGAAAAAAATTGACGACCACAAAATAGACAATGCGCTTTAGATGAGTCCCTTGGATCTCCCACAATATGCGGAAATTCTCTTCTGTGTTGCTCATTCAAGGTTACTTTTCGGTTTTTTGAGCTCATTTTTGTTTTGGAAACTGATAAAAAAGGTTATGGACATAGAAGTATAATTTTTAAATAAACTCTTGCATATTGCATAGTTTTTGCTATATAAGTACTAAAAGATTGCTTTTCGGACTACTTTTCTGGTATACATTAAACATTCAAACGACCGGTAAAATACCAATAAAAAGATGACAAACATTCGAAAGAGTACATAAATTTTTAAGATGAAACATTCTTAAAAAAGATGACTGTCATCTTGAAAAGAGGACGTCTGGTCAGCTTAAATTTGGTATCCGAATAAGCTCCTAAAATCTTACTGAGGGTGTTTTAGGTATTCAACATTAATATATAATTCGTTACTGGTAGCAATTTTTAAGTATTGTAATGAAATTTTTGATCTTATTTCATCCAGTTTTGTGCAATAACCGTTCCAAAAATTTCATGTCCATTTGTCACTTTAAGTATAAAGCCCGCATGAAGTCTTCCAGATGTAGCTCTCTATGTAATGACTTTTTCATTGTTTAGGACTAAATTTTTCATAAGAAGCCTAAACTGCCATAAAAAGTGCATTTGTCATTCCAAATACTGCCTGTAATTTTTATAGCCAACCTAGTCCTTAACTTGGCAGTTTTAGAAAAAAGTAAACAGTACGATCTTTTCAGAAATCACTGTCTATCAAGGAGGTCGTTAAACATTTTTAGAACCCAATTTTAATTGCTTGTTATTCAAATGGCCTAAGACATAGATCGTTTGTCAATTATTTACAAAGTTCACAGCAAGGTCGTTGCAGAAACTCTGTTATAATAACAAGAAAACTGAAAATTAATTGTGTAGATCAATTCGATCTCAAAAACATAAAATAATTTTTTGTTAGATATTTTACATTAACCGATTATTTTTTTATTTTTTGCCTAAATGTTCTCTATTTTACGTTCAACGACATGAAGGAGCACAAATTTCCCCTACTATACGTAATGTCATTTTTGTAAAAATGACAGATTATTATCTCTTCTGGATTATGGTCTTTGCCAATTCGCACATATATATTCATGTAATTTAATGTTTGAGCTATCCCACTAGTGC
The DNA here is from genome assembly GCA_932526605.1 of Nephrotoma flavescens. Classification (NCBI taxonomy): domain Eukaryota; kingdom Metazoa; phylum Arthropoda; class Insecta; order Diptera; family Tipulidae; genus Nephrotoma; species Nephrotoma flavescens. Next base: position 107,747,169 of record OW052220.1, on the reverse strand, counting down.
GGTACAGCGTCACGAGAGCAAAAGAAAAAATAATAATTGTTCCGCAAAGGTAGAAGGAACACATTCGCTTTCCGTTTATAAGTAGGCGTTCAATGAAAAATGTTAGTTGTCAGTTTTACATTTCTAAACATTTCAGTGGAATTTTTATAAACCGGGTTTTTGAATTTTTATGAAGAATAATTTTAGTAGATTAAAACATTTGTGACCAAATCTGAAACCGGAAACAGTTAGCTCTAAACTAAAATATAATTTGTAAATTTTGAAAATCAGATGCAAAACAAGAATAAAAAGTTAATTTAAAAACGCTGCGTCAAGGCTAGAAAATCGGATCTATCTGTGGAATATTTCAAGATTTTGTGAGTTATTAATGATCACTTTTGCACTAGAGATTGGGATACAATAAATTTAATTAATTCAACTTTAAAATGACTAAAATCGGTATGTTTTTGTGTTTTAATTAAATAATGTAAATATTTTAGCGTCGGGCAAAAGTACAAAGTAGGGTTTATGACTATTAATTATTTTATTCTTTTTTGACAGCCATTCTATGAAAGGATTTACCGCCTCCATAATATTCCTCTATATAATTAGATCTGTAACAAATGGGATCCTTCCCTCAAGAAACAGTTTAGGTCATATTTTTGGAAAGGGAAATAAGTCCTAAGCCTTAAAGATTGAAATGCTCCTAAATTATCGATGTTATCAGCATCATTTCTGAAATGTAATTCATTCGCATCTTCTTTACTAGAAAGATAATTCTTTTGGCTATTCCGTATGAATTATTAGCACATAATGTTTAGTCCTTTGCTTTGATACCCGATGTTATGTCTACATAGATTAAGTTTTGCCAATTTACTACTCTTGCACCTTTTTGTATTGAGTGTCATCTGATAATTCGTGTGATTGCCTCACGCTATGTAGGGTTACACTATATTTCTTTCTCTTTGTTGGTGTGTAGTCTTGCGTTATAACCCACGCATAAGTCGACCGCATAAGCGTAAGCTCGCAGTAGATTGTCTTGAGCTTATGACCTACTTTAACGATTGACTGAAAATATTTTAGATAGAGTTTTATCTGCCGCCATCCTGATATTACTTCATTATAATCTCCGATATAGTTTACGTTAGATTAGCACATTAAAGCGCCATCCTTTAATACTTTGCACATAAGTAGCAAGTTGGGAGGGATGCCAAAATGGAAAATAATGTGATTTTCTGGATGAATGAAATCTGCGAGCAGGGATATATTTTTCGTTATACACATTTGATTAGTTGTTGACCTGCATGCGGCGAATATCTCACTAATATCTACTAAAATTCACTTGCTCTAAACTAATAACTTTGTACTCCAGCTACTTTGTATAGTGTGGGAGGATGGTTTCTATCAGTTTAAAGTCACGCGAGATAATCACACTCCAGGTAGCCGGTTGGTTTTCTAAGATTCCCATGTGCGCTGGCTTTGAAATTGGTTCGAAAAATTTGATAACGCTTTACCATTCTAAGGCGATATCCTGAGTACCGGTTCCTTTTGTTGTGTTACATGTGACGATGATGGTCGGTATACATACCTTGACATACTCGAAGAGATCAGAATCGATGTCGACACCGCTATCAGCTTAATATATTTGATGCTAGAAAAGTATGAATACGAAAATGTGCTCACTCCCACAAAATTTTGCAGAAGAACACCCAATGCGTCAGTCCCATGGGCTCCATTACGGTATTTTTTGCCGCTTATTTGCCAAAAGAGCAATGAGAGGTATTCCCGCTACAACACACACACACCGGATTATCTGATATCGCTCGAAACCCACAGATTGCAGTGAATTCACCCAACTGGGCTTCACAATACAACTATTCTACAATATTGGACCTAATACCGAGCCTTATCAAACCCTCTCCATTACCTTGTCATTCCTTAATAGAATTATGCCTGCTACTCATATCGGTCGATGATTGGAAGTTTTCCTTTGGGAAGTTGCACCAACCTCCACTGTTTTCATCTTTGAAGGAATATTAATTCATTTAAATGATAATTCAGTAGGTTGGATCATTCTCCAGATTTAGCATGGACTACCATCTTTAGTGTGATATTTGGGTTATTATCTTGGTCGGCGCCTTACTATTCCCAACTTTCTTATAGGCGTTCTTCTACTTCTTGGCGTTCTTAGTGTGACCAACCTCATTGTAAAGACCTTCCCATGCTTAGCCTTTACTGCTCTTCGGAGCCAGTTTCCTGGAGTATATGGCACATGTATTACGCCTCTTGCGCGGGGATTCACTTCTTGTTCGATCGCATTTCATGTGCAATTAGAATATTTCCTCGTTCCATCATAGTAGTTCGGCAAATGGCGGTTAGTTACGAGTGTGTTAGGTACTGGTGCATTACAGGCTGTGTAACTACGGTTCTTAATTGAGTTGCTTTGGAATCATTCCGAGGAAAACATACATTAGTGCTAAAATTAGTACCCCACCTCCTCTTCTTGTAGCTGGGGCGGGGGTAACCTTGAAATTAAAATGGGATCCCCTATGTTTATTGCAGATTCGGATTCTACGGCTTAAAGTACGTAGGATTTCTTTGGAAACATTTTTTTCGATTTATGATAGATGGCACTGTAATAACGATTTTAAAAATCCCGCAACGAACGTTTCAAAAATCCCGATTTGCCAAACTCCTGTTTTTTTATAAATTCCGGTTTTCAAAATTCTGGTTTTGTAAAAAAATTCCGATTTTTAGGGAATCGCAGTTTAAATTTTTAAAAATCGGCATGTGGGAAAATGGGGCTCTAATGATTTTTTGACAAAATCCAAAATTGATTTTGCGATAAAGTTCTAGAAAATGGCTAATAAGGATGGAATTTGGCCATTTCTTAACAGTAGTAGGTGTCATTAATAGATTCTATATAATCCGCTCCTACGTGCGGCACGCAGTGCGACATATTACCTGATGCCGTCTCCTACGTCCTCCAAAGTTCAAATCTAAGGTCCATTAGAGGGCTAAGACGGGAGGGGGCAGCGACCTCTCACGTGCCCGTGAGAGTTATTGAAGCCGTCAGCCTCCACAACTATTGCATTTCAAAATATTGCAAAATCGATTTTTAAATTCCTCTAAACTGAATGTTTTTTTTTCTAATTAGGGAGCGAAGCGACGGGAGTGCCTTACCCGACTTATATAATCTGATCCTATACTCCCGCTCCTATTGGTTTTTAAATTCCTATAAACTAAAGATTTTTTCTAATTAGGGAAAGAAGCTACGGAACCGCCGCGACCCGACTTATATATCCCAATCCATTACTTTTTTACTGTCTACACGGGTTTTACTGTTTTAGTTTTGTTATAGTCGCTTTTTATTTTTCAAGAAATTGGAATTGCAATTTCAATTTTCGACAACAACCAAAAACTAGGAATTCGACTAATTCTAGAGCTGGTGTCAATAAATGGCACTGTTGTTGTAATTTGACAAAATAAAATGGGAGTTCAGTTTTTCTGACTCTGACTCCAATAAAATAGCACCGACTCCACGAAACCGACTCCCGCCTCTGACTTCGCAGCCTTGGTTTTTTCTAGTAAATTTTTGGACAAGATATCTTATTTTTATAGTAAAATATTATTAGTCCGGCCGGCCCGAATTAATAAAAAGTATTTTTTTTTCAAAATCAAGACTTTAAAACTAGAAGAAAAGAAAACCGGGATATTGTAGTACACCCAACAATTTCATATAAATTTCAATCCAGAATGAATAATTTCGTTCCACGTAAAAGTAGGATTATAATTATTCCATTCGTCGTGTAGTTCAAATGCTCACCGCCCCCGTTAATTAATAAAATAATTTTTTTTATATGAGTGTGTATCATGAAAACAAAAAAAATGTTCCAAAGAAGTCCGAGGTACTTTAAGCCGTAGAATCCGAATCTGCAATAAAAATAGGGGTTCTTATTTTAATTTCAAGTGGTTGTGTCCCGTTTCAATTTGCGTACTCTTAGTGGCAATGTCAGTCAAGATTAAATTAATTCGTTATATTGTGTAAAAATTATTGGCAGCAATATTTAAGAAATTAAAAAAACTGATAATGTGTAAAAATAGCATACAATTTAAAACTGCAAATGTGTAAAGAGCTACGCGACGTTGTACTCGTATCCAAATTGATATGAAAACCATCGACGTTATAAGAAATTTGCTATTTTGAACAAGATACAGTGTTAATTAAATTAAGTTAATTAGATGATGTTGTTATTCCAGTTTCGAGCGTTATGCATATGATCCGTCTATACAAAATTATTGTAAACACAATACTAAAGTCTAGTGTGCTTAAGTAATAAAGCTATAAGTGATAAATAAGTGGCGTTATGATGTGATGATCATATGAATAAGTTCGGTTCTATGAGCCTCTTATAATATATAGGGTGATCAAATCAAGTTAAGAATCCAATCCGTCAAAAAAGTAAACGGACTACTGAAAATATCGATGCTGCGAATCAAAGCGTGGATAAAAATCGAGAACAATCGATTAGACGTTGTTATCAAGAACTTGAATTTTCTTATGTCAGCACATGGACGACAGACTCAGAACGATAGACATTTCAAGGCATATAAAAGACTTCTGTCAATCTTATGTCAATCTATTACAAATATGCACACGTCAATCTATTACAAATATGCATCTATTACAAATATGCACATTGCAAACATGTCTTAATATTCTACGCATGTGAAGAGATTGCTAAAATTTTACTACGCGAAAAGTTTATATGTGATAATGCGTATCAAAATGGTACCTGTATAAAGCGGAAGGAATGTTTTTTTAATTTATTAACATTATTTTAAATATATGGCAGTTAATTTAAAAAAAAAACATTTACCATTTCATTAATCAATATTCACTAACTCGAATATTGCGGTTACTAAAAGTTTTAAAAATAACTAGAAAATCATTATCCGAGGCAGCATAATAAAACAACACTCTGACCTGAATCCTTAGGCAAACTAAGATATCCCCAGAGATTTTACCACAACTTCAGATATATAGAGAGTAAGCAGTGTTGTGCGGCTACGAGTAATTCGGAATTGTCGTCGTCGACAATAAGTAGAGCATGTAGAATACTTGTAGACAATATATATTATTACTTTGTTTGTTACTTAACCTTCGGTCTGTAAGACCAGGTTATTGAAATCCTGATAAAAATAAAGAAGAATGACCTGGCCCAAAACCACTATTCTCGTCGTTCGAAGGTCCTTGATCAAAAAATAAAAAAAAAGTCTGTCGTTCCGTCTGGATGGATGGATGTCTGTACCGGCGCTATATCAAGATCGAATCTTCTTTTATTTTTAAATCATTGCGACATTGCTTTACATTTTTCCCATATACTCGTGAAGTATATCGTTTGCGCAAGGTCTTGGGTCACACAACAATTTCGATACAACTTTGGTTCATAAAGCCACCGTTTTAGAGAGCTGGTAACTAATTTCTCGTTTATTATAAAATATACAATTTTCGTATATCGTTGAAAAAGTCTTAATAATACCGTTAATTCTGCAAAAAATCTTAGTACTAAACACTACCGTGGTGGCGCTGGGAATAGTTACAACTTTAATTCTTCCTATGTAATTATTTGGCATACCATTTTAAAGGTCATAAGTCCACCGTGTTGGCGCTGGTAGCTGATTGTTCCATTATCATCTAATACATATAGGGTTCGTCTATCATTAGAAAGGTATTGTAGAACGCTGTATATTTTTCCGAAGACCTTAGTATTCAAAACTACCGTTAGTGCTGAAAGCAGATTATAGATGATAAATTCACTGCTTTGGCTCTTAGAGCTTATAATTGATTTATTATGGAATATATAAGTGTATGCTAAGTCAATGAAAAGGAAGAATGCACAAATTACCTGAAGTACATCAGTATTCCAAATATCCATATTACGATGATTACAGATACATTTTATCTCATTCTGATATGATCATGTGGATTTTGGACAATGGAAAATTTTTGTGAGCAATTTGTGAAATAAATTTAGCGTTGGCAGGGGTGGGAAAAACTTTTTTTGGTATAGAATATATACGTAACTCATATCATTGAAAATGTTTTGGCGAATGTCACAAAATAAGTTGCATTTTTCAAAACCAATTTTGACAACATCAATGAAGAATCAGAAGATTTTTGTTGAATAGTTTTGTGGAAAACTATTTAACGGGGATTTTCCGATTTTCCTTTTATGTAAATTTTCCGAGTTGGTGCAATGGTAACTAGAAGTTTTAAGTAAGGGTTGGTAAGACAAGTTCGGAACTGCTTTTCGGTTCTAAAAATTTCTAAAATTCAAAATTAATGATGATCGTATATTAAGAGTTTTCCTGAGTCATGTGGAGATTAATTTTCTTACTGGAAAAATGCGATATTTACCAATTTCAAGTGAGTTTTTTAGGTTTATCAATTACCTGCAGTCGCGGCAATTTAAATAAAAATATTAATTTACAATTTTTGCGACAAAATTAAGCAGATTGTTCGGATCAGATCTGCCAAGCATTTGCGATATTTTCTTATTCAGCTAATCGTTCAATTTTTTCACAGGGAACTGTGTACCAAACATGTGATTCTGCTCTCTGAGATTAGTATACAGGACCAATAACTAATGATTTTAACGTGCAATGCCTAAGTTTATAAGTTTATTTTACTGATCATAGCCTCTCGCAAATTGAAATTTTTTTGGTTTACAAATCTATTGAAGATTTTACATAAATTTAATAATTATTAAAGGCTATAGTATTAATAAATAATTGGATTAATATAATTAATGTCGAATTCTATTCAAGCAAAATTTTGTTCTCAGAAAAATCACTGTCAATGCAATAAATTTACAGCAAGTATCACCAAAATTTATTGCAATGGTATTGAATTTTTTGGTCTGAGAGCAAGTTTTTGTATGAGAAGGAGCCGAAATAAGTTTTCGTGTATTTGCTGAGTTCGGTTCAAAAATTATTTCTCGTACATCTTTCGGTAAACGAAGTGCAAGCTATATACTGATGACGTGATTTGCATATTAAGAGAGTTTCCTTAACTTTAATCTCAGGTATTTAATACCTGGTTCAATACAGGTATTATGGACCCTTCCGCGTGACATGAAATACGTCGTGGTACGTCATTTGTTAAATCATCTCTACTGCGGAGTGTCGGACACGTGTACATCAGTACAAAATGCAAACTTTAACAAGACACCGTGAACTATTTTAGATGCTATTTGTATAAAGTACATCTAGCACATTGCAAAGATATTTTTTTAACACGAATTCTATGTTTTTCAGTCAGTAATACCGCCGTGGCTGATACCTAGCTTTGCCAGTAAGTTCTAGATTACAACAAGTAGTTGTAACAACGTAGCAATATTTTAATTCAATTTTGGAGTAAATTAATTTGTAATTGTAAGTTAATTACATTTCTACCAACGAAAATTGTAACTTTTTTTTTGTATTTCCATTACTCAAATAACATGTAATGTACAATTAATGTATTTTATATTTCCATTACCGGAACAAAGTAATTGGTAATTAGTATTTCAATTACTGAGCATATTATGTAGTTTGCCCACTCTTGCCTACAACAACAAAAGGAAGAAAATATCCAGAAAAAAATAACGATGTTAAAAAAATGGCCGAACGAAAGATGGTGAAAGCGGAAACATAGAATAAAATATTAAAGCCTAATGGTAGATGGCACCACCTATTCAATTACAATGAAATTTATTAATGAAATTTATTTTTTTAACAATGAAAAATTAAATTAAATCGTGTTATGACCCTCAAGGTGTCGTAACAAATTTCCTCACCCTGGGTATATGGAACTTCTGTTTATTTTTTCTAACTGAAGTAGTTCTGCTAGACGCCTATTTAAGAAGCAAGTGTCTTATTAAAACAAACCACCAAGTATGGTAAGAGGAATGGATAACAGAGGCAAAAACGTATGCAAAGTTCCAACGTCATAACCCTGCCGGCTTAATGCCTCATTCATCTGAGGTTGAGCTAAGATCTCAAGGAATATTGCAGTTAATAATTTTCATTATATTTTGTTATAATAATAAAATGTATAAATTCTCCGCAGCCCTGTATGTGGAGCTCCTGTTTCTTATTTGTGGTCTCCAACTAATACTCCATTTATCTGAAGTTGTGTTAAGATCTCTATAGAGATATCTCAGTTGGCCTAATAATTTATATTATTTTTGGTTATAATACCAAATCCTAAAAGAATGTCCTCTCTCCTGGATGGTGAGCTCCTGAATATATTTTCTAACTGACATGGTCTACAACTAAGACCCCATATATCTGAGGTTTTGTTAAGATCTCCAGGAAAACATCAGTTGACCTAAGAATTTTTATTATATTTGTTCACACCCCTGGATGTCTAGCTTCTGATTATTTTCCCTAACTGACATTGATTCTAACTAACACCTCATAGATCTACGGGTGTGAAGTATGTCCTAACTTTGTACTAACCTTTTGAAATGAGTATGTATCGGTTAAACTCTTGTTATAACGAATTTTAAAATTTAAAATAATTTTATATGCAAATTGGGTATAAAGGTATAGCGATAAAATCGTATATGTATTACATTTTTAATTGCAGAGAAATATACAATGACCAAAAGATGATATTGGATGTAAAATTAAAATAAAATACAAATAAATTTCACGAATCAACTAATAAAATTGATATGAACAAATAAATAAGAACTTTCTAAAATTGAAATTTAGAGCATTGACAAAGATCTTAAGCGAAATTCGAAGACGTAATCTTTCCAACACACAAAAACGATTAATGGTACCGTGACGTATATCGTTAGGTTCGTTGGAGTGTCTTCTATCATCCAGCCATACAGAAAAATTCTCTTATCTTTTACAAAAATATCTTATTTGCAGTAATACCATGCACAGGTGTCACTTTGGTCGTTTATTTCTCACTTTTTTTCGAAAAATTGCCGTTTATTTACTTTTTTGTTTTGATAACTAAGCTAAACAGTTGAAACAGTTAAATTTAGTTTTACTTTTTCACCAGCTGTGTTGATTTTTGAGTTTTTTTCGAACTTGTACTATAACAGCTAACTTCACTCTTGTCTTATAGAAAAAAAAATTTGGGACACGATTTTATAAGGCAGTGCCCTATATTTATACTATTTAATATTTGGTAATAACTTCCTTGCGATTTACGAGTATAGATTGAACTGCTTGCACAGTTGGTGCTGATATAAAGGTGAATTTGACTTAAAAATACACCGTTTCTACTTGCACACTTAATATATAAAAAGAAATATAAGGTTGGGGCAAAAGAATCCATTATATTTTTACGTTTATTTCGGGGATTTATTTAACATGGCTACAATTATCCGTTTTGGCTCAAATATATGCCGGTTTTTACGAAAAGCCATTTAGAAGCCAATTTCATTATGCCGCGTTTCCAAAACGCCTTGTCCCTATTAGCGAAAAACTGAGATAGCCGGTTTTTACAAGCTTCTCTTCAAAAATAGGTGATAATCGCTTGGTGCCAGGTCCGGTGGATGCATAATAACTTCCAACGTACTTTCCGGAGCTTCTGGCGGGTCATCTTGGACGTGTGAGGCTTTGTGTTATCTTGGTGGAACGCGAAACCTCTCCTATTGCTTGATTATGGCCGCTTCTGCTTGCTGCTTTCAGTCGGTGCAGTTCATTCCTTGTTTGGCCACCGTTTATACCGCTGCGCCGGCTTTTCAACATGAACTTTTCCGCTTGATATTATCGTTTATTGTGTATTTAGTTAAGACAGCAAGGATTGCATCAAGACATACATATGACAATTATTTGTGAATTTCGTCTAACTGTTAAATCACGAACTAAATTTTATTCATCAACATAATTTCCTTCGAGAGCGATACAATCAGTCCAACGACGCTCTAACATTTTGATGCCTTTTTTGTAGAATGATTTATCTTTGTCTTAAAATAAGCTTAAGTTTCGGCAATCACTTCTTCATTGGAACCAAATCTCTTTCCCTGGAGCTTTTTTGAGGTCTGCAAACATGTAATAATCGCCGGCGGCCAATCCTCGCGAGTATGGCGGATGCGGAAGCAATTTAGTGTGCAGTTTTGCCATTGTTGCTGTCGACTTGTGACAGGGTGTGACATGGTCTTGGTGAAAAAGTGATTATTTCTTCTTCATTTGAAGTCATTTTTCAGCGATTTCTTCCTTCAAATGCACCAATCAGTAAAAACGCAGCTTATTATTATCATGATACTTGTAATAATATTCATCTCCTATGATTAGTGTATTGCACATACTGCATGATTAAATTTTGATTCGTTTAATAAATATTAAAATATAGATACCAAATCCGGGATTTATTTTCTCCGTCGTGTCGAGAGCATACTGAAAGTTTGTTTGGTCTTCACCTTCTCAAAATTGTATTAAGATTTGTTATATTCGGTAATCGCATAGCACTGCATTACTGCAGCCAATTAATCACAAATTGAGATAGCGATTTTTTTTTAATGTTTGTGTATTTATAAATAATTCGCTATCTCAATGTGTGTATAATTCGTATGTAAACATTACATATGCGGATTTTACTTTATAGTTTCAAGGCTGCAGTAATGCAGTGTTATGCGATTACCGAATATAACAAATCTTAATACAATTTTGAGAAGGTGAAGACCAAACTTTCGGTATGCTCACGAGTCACGACGGAGAAAATAAATTCCGGATTTCGTATCTATATTTTAATATTTATTAAATGAATCAATATTTAATCATGCAGTATGTGCAATACACTAATCATAGGAGATGAATATTATTACAAGTATCATAATAATAATAAGCTGCGTTTTTACTGATTGACATAATTAAACAAATAGTATTGCTCTCAGTGTTATCATAAATTATGATTCATAATAATTCTTATTAATTGGGTTGACAACTCTCAATTTATGTCTAAACCGAGAGAGCACCATATTAATGTTAAGATAATTTACACTAACAAAAAAACTGGCGAAAGCAACAAAAACGTCGACATAGCGTGTCGTAATAATTTGGTAGTTGAGGAGGCATTGATTATTCTCATCATAATAACTACATATTTAACCATAGCGATGGTTAATCCAATCTTAGTTTTTATGATAAATATTATCATCACAATGATGGTCACTTTTATGATCGGCTCAATGATATTTTTTTCTTGAGTGCACTCTGAAAAAAATATGATAAAAACATGCTTGCATTTACCATATTATGATAATACTAAATTATTGTTATTATTAATATCATCATTGTGTGTTAAATACAATTGTTTAAATAATTGATTTTATCATACTATGATATTCTGGACCATTCTTCTTCATCATAACAATGATGATCAACAAATTTTTTTTTGAGTGATCTTCATTACAATATTATGATGAAGAAGAATGATCAAGAATATCATAGTATGATAAAATCAATCATTTAAATAATTGTATTTAACACACACTGATGATATTAATAATAACAATAATTTAATATTATCATAATATGGTAAATGCAATCATGTATTTATTATATTTTATTTTGAGTGCCGATATAATATTCACTATTGATCTTTTTCCTTTCTCAATGTTGTCAACGAATAACTATGTGTATCCAAAAATACAGACACCATAACCTTTCCAATCGACTGGTGTGCTTTTAGTCGCTTTGGACGAGGTTCACTGGTCTCCTGCCATTCAGCTGATTGTCGATTTGACTCCGGTATATAGTGGTGGATCCATGTTTCATCTATTGTCATATACCGCACAAAAAATCATTTTCGTGTATTTTTTTTTATGTTTTCTGGAGTCACGCCCAAATGAGAGCGTCCAGAGCGTGGTGTATCATCGGTGGTTGTGCGACCACGTCAGACATTGACAATTTTAAGACAAATTTCACGCTCGTGGAAACACACGTCCCAAAGTTAGGACAAACTTCACGGATATATAATTCTAAGGTTGTGTTAAGATGGCTAAGAATATCTCAGTAGGTCTAATATTTTTTTATATTTGGGCATAACACTAAGTTGTATAAATTGTTCCCACCCCTAACAGTTTTCCTCTACCTGACATGGTCCCTAACTAACACCCCATATACTTAAGGTTCAGTTAAGATCTCTAGGCATATCTTAGTTGGTATAAGAATTTTTATTATATTTGTTCACAAACTTCTTTAAATTGTCCCCATCTCTGGATGGGAAGTTCCTGATTATTATTTCTAATTTACATGGTCTCCTTCTAACACCGCATAAGCATACGGTTATGTTAAGATCTATTGAGATATCTCAGATGGCTCAATAATGTTTGCTATATATTTTTCATAATACTAAATTGTATAAATTGTCCCCACCCCGGGATGTCTAGCTTCTGATTATTTTCCCTAACTGACATTGCCTCCAACTAATACCCCATATCTCTGAATTCTCTTTGAACGCAATAATGATCTGTGTAAGTTACGCGCGATTATGCGATTAATTTTTAACGAATACTCCACATGTAGTGGAAAAATTTGGGTATAGTAATCGAATTTCATTTAGGTAATGAAATCCGATTACTACCCAAATTATTCCACTACATATTGATTATTATGTCAGACATCATTAATTTCCATAATTACATTCATCATCATAAAATAGCAACAACAAAATAGTTAGCTGAGTACATACGAATTAGGAATAGAGTAGAGCACAATGATCACGCATCAAATGACTGACGATTTTTTTTTTTTTTTCAATATAAGAAATTTCATTTTGTCGTAATATAAAATTCTTAATATAAACATGATACATAAATTAAATTGAGTACGTACATATGAGACGACGCGTCTCTTTTGTGTTGGTGTGAATATATGAACATAAATCTAATATGTAATGTAAAGCAATAAATACCCTTCCCATGGCCTTGTGTTACGAACCAGGAATTTTCCATATTTTCCGTTTTATATAATATTCATGTTTTGTTCGCAACTCATATTACGTAATCGTATCTGGTTCAACGTGTTGTTGTTGTTGTTGTTGCCGGTTTATCAAGACTTGATAATATAATTAATAATTTCTTATGGTCGATTAATTTGTGTCTTTGTATATAAAAGCGACTGAATACAAAATGCTGTATGCACATTGACAGTGACATTGAATTTTCGATTCATATATAAAACAACATAAAAATGTTAATGACATTGGTTAGTATTACGTGAGCTTTTTTCAATAAATAATATACGGTAAAGTATGTAGTAATTTGGCTGCTTTATATAAAGTGAGACAATATGCGATCGACCGCATACGTTTGAATTATAAATAAAATGAAAAATCGGTCAAGATAAAAGTTTCACTTAGACATATCATGCTTTAATATCTGCGGAACCGTTGAAAGTAACGACATTTGTATGTTGTTGTTGTTGTATATACAGACATTCGTCTATGACGAATCATCATCACGTGCTTAAATTTGAATTTCTAATTTTGTGTTGTGTACACGATTCGTATATATTGCGAAATGAAAGTCTACAAAGCGTAACTAAGTTGATTTATTACAGAGGTAATCGCATAGGTGAAAATGAGAAGGTGTTGCTTGTTATGTTGCGATGTGACTAGGTACAATGGCTTTTTAATTATTATTTATATAAATATAAAAAAATGTGGTGTGTTGTTGCTATCGGTTTGAAAATTTTCGGTTGAGTCTATTCCTATCTCGAGAAAGTAAATGTTCTGACCTCGCGTCGATTAGCACTTTACTTAAACATTTAGATAGAAATAATGATTGAAATCGTTTGGGGAATATTCCAGGGTAACACCACTAGCGTCGCCACGTATTTCGTTGTTTGTATTTAGGAATTTCATTTTGCAAAATTAACTACATTTGAATTGAAAATCATATTTTGGTTGTTGATAACTTGATATAGTTTAATTACCAAACATCCCTTAGAACGCTGAATAGTGGAATTATTTGACTCCGGAAAGTTTGCCAACCCTAAAATATTCAGAAATCTATCTATAGATTGAAACTGTCCTAATCGGGCAGATTTCATGATTTTTAAAGTATTAATAGCAGTAAATCAAACAGTTCATTAATTTTTTATGCGTTCATGGAAAAATTTAATCATCAGACGGTGTGATCGTTTTATAATTTCAAAACTTGGCCCCTTAGGTTATTGTTGTTAAAACAAATTTTGGTTCCTCGGGTAACGACAAAATGAATGTTTGCTGACATAAAATGTCAAAACAAATTATAAATTCTATTATTATTATTTTTTTCGTTGGTAATTTTTTTATGAATATATCGTGAAAATCAGACCCGTTTTAAAAATTTTCCATGATACATGTATATGAACTTTTCTAAGAATATAATTTTAACATTGCCCCAAGCCGGAAAATTTGATTCTTACTCTCTATTCATTTTGTAAAAATTTTATATTGTATATTATTGTTTCGAATTTCGGGCGTTCTGAAAATTCGTAACAATAATATAACATAAATTCTGACTGGCCTCGAACCCACGATTGTTGCATTGATATCAATCACTTGGTGCTGAACACTTTTATCAGTGCATTACCTAAGTGTTATATCTGTGAAGAGTAGCATTCCTAACACCACCGCCCTCTTAAATCTGTTCATCCCGAACAGACACATGTAATGTCGTATTGCTTCAGCCAATCACATTTAATAACTTGACGGTAAATCTGCCGTTCCGCTCTTTGGCAATGTACAACCACACTAAATCACCAATTCGAAAATCGGGGTATCTCCCACTCTGATCGTGTTCCGTCTTGGTCGTTGAATTCTACGTTGTATTTATAGTCATTTATTTTATCCGTTAGTTGAACTCGTCTTCTTGTTCACCCTTCGTTTTACTGCCGGACGAACCCTGAACAATCGTACTGCAATCTTCTACTGGGCTATTCTTACGGATTTTTCCTCTGCTTGGTTAGCAACATGTCTCTACTTTTCTCTGGCCGTGCACTTTCTTTACGCAGTACTCCACGTTTCGGTATTGTACAAAGCGAGACCGGGAATACGGAAAACAATAGATGGGTTAAGAAACAACCACGACAAGAAACCAAGGTTAGGTAGTTTCTTGTCGTGGTTGTTTCTTAACCCATCTGTTGTTTTCCGTATTCCCGGTCTCGCTTTGTGCTAGTCTTCCCACCGTTCGCTCTATAAGCTCCTCTATTACTGCAAAGCCATTTGATTTAAGTCAACATTGGTTCAGTGAATAGACCTCCCTTGTCATCGCTGTATCGCAGCTTCAGGTCTTTCATGATTTGTTTGTGATATCTGTCTGTGTTGAGTTTAGTTTGCAATACATCTGCTCCAGTTCCTCTGGAACCATTGCCTTGCTGCCTCTTGGACCATAAAATTTTTGGCTTAGTATTATCATCGCAAGATTGAAGTTTTACATTTTCTCTAGACATTCCTGTAACAGCGTTCTATGTAATCTGTTTACTTTCCTTACCGTTATGTAAAGATTGGATCCCTACGCAAGCTCCAACTTCTTTAATCTGATTTTCGAACTTCTGTTTCATCTTCCTCTCAAACTGGTCAATTTGGTCGTTCCATATGGTTTCAACTTTTTGTACTTTCGCCTCAAGGAAATCACGTTTCTCGGTTCTTTAATTTGGTATTCTTACAACCATCCAGTTTCTCTTTTTGCGCGTTTTGCTGTTTATCCAGCACAAACCAATCTTCTTGTTTCTCAAATTTGGCACCTGACTTGCCCTAGTTTAGTATATGTTCTCTAGTCAGTGCACAAAAATTGGTCGATCCGCTTACTTTTAACTGTTTTTCGGTATGTCGATAATTTTGAACTGTTAATAATCCATAACAAGCGTCAACCCTGATGGTTCTTAAGCTGGTGACAGTGAACATGATTACTCTCCAAATCATCACTGAATTCTCAGGCTTGATCCTCTTAAATAATGTGTTACAACCTCGATAGTTCTTTCCTATTTGCTTCGGCTGAAAAACAACAACTCAGCAGCATTTTCTTTAATTTCTGTGACTTGTAGAAGTTTATGTCTATTAAGCTAATTTCTGATAATATTTGCAAAACCTCACTTCTCACGCCAAATGTTACGAATTTCGGGCTGTCATTGCGGATTTGTAATGGATTTTGCAAATAAAACACTCAGTGTTTAAAGTTATAAACTTTATTTACACCAACGCCTATAACTTTTTCTTCACTTTGACTGTTCACTTTTACTTTCCACTTTTTGCCACTTTCTACTTACTTGCACACAGTGCAGTAGCGAATAGCGCTTCAATGGTAGTTTTGTATAAGGTGTTTCTACTTTATTTGTGACATTCTTCAAGTCCTTCTGAATGATATGAGGTAGGATTATATAATCTATACCAAAAGAATAATTTGCCACCAGTGCCAAAACGGTGGATTTGTGAAATAAATTAGTGGTAACAAAATTTTTTCGACATGTTTATATTAGAATGAGAAAAGCAGATGACAGCATATGACAGCAGATATTATCGGTGCCTCAAAGATAATTTAGAGTACTAATGCGCATCAGCTAAATTGGTCACATCTGTCAACATTTTTCCTTTGATATGTCACACTTATATATTGTTACGGATTTGCTCTTCCACTGGATTGGGAATACAGTTGTAAATTTGGCAGGCTACAACTCCAATTATTGTAATTTACACCGCTTCCGAACTATTCCCAAATATATCGGAAATAATCTTTGATAATTTCCTAATATTTACTGAACACCTATCACTACTGAAATATTCCCGAAAATACCACAAATATTTCGACAATAATTTTGTTGCTACTATTACAACAATATACTATAACATATTAAGAATTGCTGATAAATTTTTTGCTTTTTTCACAGCTTTCTAAATGATATGTTACTACAAGATTAGTACTACGGCATTTTTCAAGACCTTTTAAATGATATGCAACACTGATATATTGTATAATAATTTAATAATTAGGTACCAGTGCCCAAACGATGGATTTGTGAACTAATGCGCTGATTATAAAATTGCGTTTTCCAAGATCTTTGAAGTACAACATAATTTATATGGGAATAAGAAAAGTTGTAGCTGACTTCAGTGCCGCAATGGTATTTTTGAGTACTAAGAGGTAGTCAGAAACATTTACGGCTTTCTTCAAGACCTTTTCAACGATATACGTAATACACGCAAGTTTGTTCTATAATTTCGAAGATTAGCTACCCATCCAAACGGTGGATCTATGAACTAAAATGGTATCGGCAAAATTGTGTTCTGATCTAAGACCTTCGAACGATATACCACACGAATATGGTACGACAAGAATATGGCTTTATCGAAACAAAGTCCCTGATCCCAAAACGTTTTGAAAATCTCTTAACTGAAAAATTCAAAAAACTAGTTCAAAAAATCGTGTTGATGTCTGTACTGATGAAATCCCATATTTTACTGCCAATCTTTTTTACTGTTACTTCTGAAAATTGAAAAGCTTTCGGGATTTCTACTTTAAGGGGTTCGGATACCTCTCATTGGAAATCACACCACCCTATACCACAATATTACTTTACATTATTTCAATATTTTCGTGTATTATATGGATCAGAGGCCAATTTTGGCTTCATTGATTTAGTTCATTAACCCACCGTTTTGGCGCTGGCATCTATTTTTAATTTATTATGGAACGTATACTTATCGTATATCGATGAAATGGTCTTGAAGAATGCCGCAAATTTGACTGAAGCACCTTAGTATTCAAAATTACCGTTATGGTGCTGTAAGCAGTTATAATTTTTCTCATTGTGATATAATCATATGGCAAATCATTTGAAAGGAACAAAGCAACAATTTTGTGATTAGTGCTTCAGTTCACAAATCCACCGTTTCGGCACTGATAGCTAATTATTCAATTATTGTAGTTTTTTTCATTCCCAATCAATCATGTTGCTTATCATGTAAAAAGTTTAGGGTGAAACAACAGTTTTGTTATCAACACTTTAGTTGATAAATTCACCGTTTTGGCATTGGTAGCCTATTATTCATATATTATAAATATATCATTGTTACATATTACTGAAAAGGTTTGAACAATGTCAGAAATTAAACTGAAGGACCCTAGTACTCTCAATTATCATTGTGGCGCTGATAACAGATATATTTTCTCTCATTCTGATATAATCATGTAGCATATCGTTTTTAATGTTTTGGACGAAGCGAAAATTTTCTTATCAGTAATTTATTTCGCAAAACCACCGTTTTTTCACTATTGGCAAATTATACTTCTGGTATAGAACGTTCACGTGTCGCATATCATTGAACTTGTCTTGAAGTATGTCACAAATTTAGTTGCTGCCCTTACTTCTCAAAAGTGCCTTTGTGGTGCTGAAAGCAGTTACAGTTTGCTCTGTCCAGTATGATCATGTGATATATAGATTGAAAGGTGTTGGAAAAATAATAATTTTGTAATTAGCGCTTTAATTGATAAATCCGCCGTTTTAGCGCTTCATTTGCAGAACATTAAGTGGAGCAGTATATTTTCATGAGTCGTTTTGTTACCAATGTTCGTATTGAAAAAATGTGTTGATTCGCAATTTTGTGTAAATTGTCAATTGTCAGACCGAAGTTCTGATTACTTCCTTGGGTTTCAGCCGCTAGCGTTTTTGGTATTATGGGCCTTCAAGAGAAATGATTTTAGACCAGAGTCATATTCATAATTTTTTCAGGATTTCAATAGCCTGGTCTTACAGACAGAGGTTAATGTAAAATATGGAAAATACTATCAACTAATCCACTTTTTTGTTTTTTTCATATAACTGTTTCTTCTTGTTTCATTTCGTCCTAAGAAATATTAAAACTAGAACCCCTCACTTGAAACAGTTCTATTTGCCGTGTCCCATGGCACCTATTGATCCGGATCAGTTTAAATTTTATCTATGGAAAACACGATCCAAATTTTGTTTCAGATCACAAACTTTGATTTGAAAACTTGTGAGCGCCTTTTCGTTATTTCATGGAACATGAACTGTACTGGATCAGATCAAGCATCAAGAAACACAGCAATTGTTAAAAAAAACAGATAATCAAGTGCTTGTGGGGGTATTGTGCCGTAATCTAGTGTTTTAGTGAGAGATTAATTGACATAAATAAAATTTTCTAGATTAAGCTAAAATAATTTTAAAATGTAAAAAATGCGGCACTAGGAAAATTGTTTGAACCCCATCAGCCATCCGTGTACAATTACATTTCCTGTTGAGAAGTAGGACTCTTTATATTTTCCTTTCATTTTGATTATTGAAATCACAAAACAAGGACATGCACCTTATTTAATGTGGCTGTAAAATGAGTCATTTCAGTACCGGTTTGAAGTTTATAGACGCACTTTTAAAGTATTGAACGGCTTTATAATTTGGACAGAAATTTATGCGATTGCCCAAAACTAATATTTTAAACAAAATATAGATTTTAGACAGACATTTTCCCACGTGCACATTTCTTGAAAATGTAATTATAAAAATAAAATTTGATTGTCCAAAAATCAATTTTTTTTATTTTTCTTTTCATAATTAATTTTAATCATTAGGAATATACAATTTTTGTATCAAAGGATGACGTTGTAGGTTATGGCAAATTAGACACATCTCAGAGATGGCCTGCGTAGTGGCTATATATGTTTGAAAGAGAATACTTTTTTTTAAAATTCGATGCCATTTCAAACATTTATAGTTACTATGGAAGCCATTATCTGAGGTTCGTGTAACTTGCCATTAGCTAGAACGACATGGGCGTGTAAAGACATCCCGGTTTCTCAAAATCCCGGTTTTTTTTATAAATCCTGGTTTTTTTATAAATCCTGGTTATCAAAATTCATGGTTTTCAAAATCCTTGTTTTCGAAATCCAGGTTTTGTATAAAAAAACCCCGATTTTTAGGAAATCCTGTTTTGATTTTTTAAAATTCACATGTGGGAAAATGGGACTCTTGAATGATTTTTTGACCAAATTCAAAAATGAGTTTGCGATAAAGTTATAGAAAATGGCTAATAGGGATGAAATTTGGAAAATTTCTTAAGAGATTTTGTTGAAAATCGATACGTGAAATAGTTTTTCTGGGAACGTTTAAAATATGGCATTTCAAAATGTTGCATTAACAAAATATTGCTTATTTTTATTAATCTTGCAAAACCACCAAAAACTAGGAATTCGACTAATTCTAGAGTGGGTGTCAATACTGTTATTGCAGTTTGACAAAAAACGGAAGTTCAGTTTTTTCTGACTACGATTCCGATAAAATAACACCAACTCCACGAAACGAGAGCCCCACCTCTGACTTTGCGGCCTTGGTTTTTTCTAGTAATTTTTTGGGTAAGATTTCTTATTTTTATGTTAAAATATTATTAGTCTGGCCGGCTTTTTTATGTTAAAATATTATTTTTTAATACAAAATATGTCTCTCAAAATCAAGACTTTAGAACTAGACGAAAAGGAAACCGGCATTTTGAAAACTAGGATTTTGAAAACCAGGATTTCGAAAACGGAGATTTTAAAAACTTGGGTTTTGAAAACCGAGATCTAAATCTCTAAATCTAAATCTAAAACCGGGAATTTGAAAACCGGGAATTTGAAACCGGGATTTTGAAAACCGGGATTTCGTAGTACACCCCAACGACATCCTTTCATATAAAAATCGTAGATAGCGTGGACGTTCAAAAAGTTGATGGAAAATTAGTTTAGGACACTCGCATAAATTTCTGTTCAAATTATAAAAGTGTCCAATAATTTAATAGTGCGCAGAAACTTTTTAACCAGAACCACACCGCTCGTTTCAGTTACACCGCATCTCATACAATTTTCATTACTATAATTCACATAATGCAGTCGTACAGTTGTGAAAGAACCTACATTTTTCAAATAGTTGATTATTTATTTAAGCACTCTGCTACAAGACAAGCAAAATACTTAGAGTTTAAAATTTAATTGAAATTTATTTGCCGCATAATACGCTCATACGAGTACATAAGAAGATCGTAACACTTAAATTAAAAATAATCAAACATTATTTGTGTTCAAGTATAAAGCGACGATTGGGAATCATAAGACTTTGATTAATCAAAATATAAATAATATAACATTGTTCAGTTCAATTGAAAACATAAATGAGTCTTGTGACATCTGCAAGACATGATATCATAAGTGTTTGCAATTATTCATGTCTCTGTTACGTATAATATCGGCGCTGAAATCGGATGACGTTGAAAGATATCTTTTTAGATGATGTTGATGTTTTGCGGTCTATTTATGTGCGTTCGCAACTCAATTATATCTTTATCCATTTATATCTAAACTGATGTAGTCAACTACTCGTATATCGCGCTATATATACATACGGGTACATCGTATTTGAACGTTTAATAAATATGTAAATATGAATAAATTAAAATTTGTTATCAATATATTTTTTTTTTGTATTATTTATTGTTATTTTTAAAATTAAATTTTGAGTCAATAATATTTGTGGTATTAGCATGTGATGGATTTTATTGTAAAGTATATTTTTTTTATATTGTTTAAGAGCAAACACTACGGTTGTTTATTTGTAAACCAATCGTGATATTTGATTTTTGATTTTTTTCGCCGACATATTGTTGTTTTAGAGGAAATTTTTCCCCGTTTGGTTAAAATTGGAACTGGATTGCAATTTTGAATCGAGGCATCGGTTATCTAAGCTAGCAGTGTCAGCTAAAACTTAAACGTTAATATATAAACCACAAAAAAAATCGCCAACACAATCGCTAACATAATTACAGTATATGATCTACACATGGCACTAAAGTTTTCCGCCAATCTCTATATAAACAGGGGCATGGATGGTGCAGCGCATCCATTCCATTTGATAAACTTGAATTTATAGAAACTGACCACGGTCGAAGAACAATTCACAAAAAAAATATTTCATCGAATTCTCAATTCACCCTAAATGACAATTCACTGTAAGATATTTTACCCAAAAATCTCAATTTACCGGGAAAACCGTTTTTAAAAATGATTGATGAATGAAATTCGGTGTTTTTTTCGGTGCCTTGTCATTTTCTGTGAACTATCGTTTTCGTTGAATTGTTGCAGGCCAGTTTCTATTAAGATTTTTATTATTCTTTCCCTAGTAAAAGTGGATTTATATGATGGAAATTGAATTGGGATATGAGTTCCGCATATAATTCAGGAAATCGTCCAATTTGAATGGAACTGACACATTTCACATATTGATTTTTGAAGATGTTCTGTAATATAGTGCTCTGAGACGTATCTGTTCCATTTAGGATGGAAAAGGTATTATAAACTGATTTTGGGGAGAAACTCTAGAATAATGTTAACTGGCATCCAACCTAGTTCAACCGGTGTGAAGTTGTTGGACAAAATTATTTTGACATATTTATAGTGCGAGTGTTCATTGTGGTAGTTATATTATTTAGCAAGCCGGAAAATATTAATTAGAATTAAATTTCAGGAATTTACAGATGCACTTGAAATAATATTTCTTTGAATTATTAATTGGATGGTTCACAAGCCAAACCGATTAACTCCATTTTTTTTTTGTTTTTTTTTTAACTAATGTTGCTAATGTTGCAATTTACAAGAAATTTTAAAAATCATTTTTGTATTTTCTCATTTTTCTCAACTTCTTGTTCTATGGCGTTAATCGTTTTGGATAATGAAGCATCTAGTTGTTGGTTGTGTAGATTAGATTTGTGTTGTCATTGTGTTATTAACTATCGACTTTATCTAGGTGTCTGTAACCGAGCTGATTCAATCAATCAATTTTTATTTTATTTGATTTTAGAAAGCCGAAAAGCATTAATTTAGAATTAAATTACAGGAAATTTCCAGATGTACGAAAAAAAAAATAATTTTTTTCTCAGGTTGCTGATTTAGAGAAGCAATTGTTGAAGACCAATACCATCGTTATCCATTAAACCTATTAAGCCTTTATCCTTCCTCTAGTAGATTAGAAGTAGATTAGATTGTGTTGTGCCGTACGATCGCTAGGTGTCTGAAACCGGGTCGTTCCGTCCCAAAAAAAAATCCTTTCCTATCCTTCCTATTGTTATGTGTAAACAGGCTGTAGGAATAGGCCCGGCGTTATCCGGGACGCTTGTCAAGAACTTGGTCTTACAGTCCAATCAATCAATCAATCAATTTATAGTGCGAGTGTTCATTGTGAAATTTTTGGTCACAATTTTATTTCTTAGACAAAAATTTATGGAAGTGTGCAATTCTAACAGTGTAGTGTACATATTTATTTTATATTAAAATAATTCGAAACAATAATTATGTATAATAAATATTGATAAAATAAAAGAAATTGGGGTCGATTCCGAGATCGAAAATTTTATGTTATGTTATTTTATTTCCCCGCTTCCCATTGGAACTTGTATAGAAAAAACAAAAATAACATAATATAACATAAAATTTTAGATCCCGGAATCGACCCCATTGTTTGACATTAAAAATATAACACGGTCATTGTTACAAATTTTTAAGTAAATAAATATATCACATACCATACTGTATAAAATGATACACCAAATAGCAAAGATTGGCTCCCATAGTGAATATGTACGTTCGAAAAGAGATACATTGAGAGTATTGCATATCCACGGATGTTCTACTACACAGCGAGTATTGCATATCCACGGATGTTCTACTACACTAAGCCAAATAGCAAAAATCTCAAGGATTGGCTTGCATCAATGTCAACGAAATTGGGTTACAAAATTAAGGATAAATTGGGGACAACATTAAGGTCAAAATTGTGGACTAAGTTAGGGATAAAATTGGGGACAAAGGACAAAGTTGTGGAAAAAATTTGTGCCAAAGTTGGGGACAAAATTGGGGACAGAATTGGAGACAAAATTGAGGGACAAAACTGGGGACAAAAGTGGGGACAAAATTAGGGACAGAATTGGAGACAAAATGGGGGACCAAATTGAGGACAAAATTGGCGACAAATTTGGGGAATAAATTGGGGGCAAAACTGGGAACAAAGTGGGGACAAAATTGGGGTCAAAATTGGGGACAGAATTGGGGACAAGATCTGGGACAAAATTAGGGCAAAATTGGGGACAAACTTGGGGACAAATTTGAGGATAAAATTAGGTACAAAGTTGGAGACCAAATTGGGGACAAAATTGGGTACAAAATTGGGGACAAAATTGGGAACAAGATTGGGGGCAAAATTGGGGACAAAGTTGGGGACAAAATTGTGGTCAAAATTAGGGGTAAAATTAAGGACATAATGGGGACAGAATTGGGGAGAAAATTTGGGACAGAATTGGGGAGAAAATGGGGGTTAAAATTGGTGAAAAACAAGGGGACGAAGTTAGGGAGAAAATTGGGGACAACATTGGGAACAACATTGTGGACAAAATTAGTGACAGATCTGGGGAAAAAGTTGGGTACAAAATTGGGGACACAATTGCTGACAAAATTGGGGAGAAAATTGTGGACAGAATTGAGGACATAAAATTATAAAAATAATAAAATTGTTTAATTGATAAAATTGTGGATAAAATTAGGGACTTGAAGAATTTGAAGGATACTTGAAGGGACTGGAAGGGCATTTTTGAAACATTTAATTGATTGGCTTGCATTAGACTTTATTCAAGGTGGTTCCTGTAGTAGTATTAAAATTGTCAAGCGGGATTTTTTTTTGCCCACGAGTGTAACTATATTATAATATAAAGAAACGAAAATTTACCACCATAATTTTTTCATATTGGATTTTGCAAAGATGACAGCAATAGAAATAGTTGCAAAATAGTTTTTACAATTCAAAATAAAATATTGTACAGTAAGTTGAGTTTGTAGGACAATTCCACTACTAGAAAATGTTAGGTTGACAAAATCAAATGAGTCAAAAGGCATTTTTAAAAAGATAGGAGGTGTCTCATTTTCCTTTTCGCAAATCAAATCGATTTTGTTGGTTTGAGTAGTTTTAGTTAACCAAAATTCTTAATATAGTAAAGTTTGCCAGAAAATTTCACTAAGAGAAAATGTTAGTCTTAGGATCACTGCCAAGTGCATCCTTTCCAAAAGGAGAGTAGGGGTATCATTTTCGGTTCTCGTAAATAAATGGCTTTTACTGGTTTGAGTAGTTTTATGCTATGTGCGTTAGGTCGATTTTTTCGACTAAATTATGAACTAAACTAAATTGCTCGGTAACTCATAATAAACGTTCATAGGTTACAGTAACATCAACAAAACAAGCAGTGCCGGGCTACTCGAAATACTAAATTGTCGACTTTTCATGGATAAAGGAAATATTAAATTAAATTAAAATAATGGAAAATAATATGGAAGTTGCATTATTTGCAAATGTTATTATAAACTACGAAATGTGATGAAAAAATAAAAAAGTGTCACGTCATAATTTGTACAAATTTGTACACAATAACACATTTGCAATTAATATCAAATAATGACATTTGACAACTAAATTGAAAAGTTACCTCGCGAGCAGACTTTTTGTTTGTAACCTGGCGACAAATAGTGTAAGTTCTCCTCAAAAATTTTAGTTCATAATATAGTCAAAAAATTGGCCTGAGGCACACAACATTAGTTTATATAATTCTGGATACCGTAAAATTTGTCGGAACATTCGACTATATAAAAATGTTAGGCTTAGGGTGACATATTCAAATGAGTCAAAAAAGGCATTTTAAAACGGAGGGGAGGTGTATTGTATCCTTTTCTCTTTTCGCAAATCAATTCAACTACTGAATATAGTAGAGTTTGTCGGAAAATTCCATTAAGAGAAAATGTTAGCCACATATTAGGATAACCGTCTAGTGTGTCCTTTCCAAAAGGAAAGTAGGGTTATCATTTTTAGTTCTCGTAAATAAAATTGATTTTATTGGTTTGAGTAGTTTTAGGTTATATAAATTCTGGATGCCGTAGAGTTTGTCGAAAAATTTCAATATATAAAAATAAAAGGCTTAGGTTGGCATAATCAAATGAGGCAAAAGATATTTTAAAAATGAGGAGAGATGTATCCCTTTTCCTTTTCGCAAATTAAATAAATTTTATTGGTTTGAGTAGTTTTAAATTCTACTATGTGGAAATATTTGCCTTAAACAAATGAGCCATTTGCAAGAGGTGGGGATAGGTTTTGTTTTTTGTCGATTCGAAATTTGATTTGATTTACGAGAACGAAAAAAATACCTCTCCTCTGTTTTTGGAAATGGCGCTTGACTCATTTTCTTATGTCAAATTTTCCGACAAACCTGAAGATATGCAGAATTTATCAAAACAAATTTAATTCAAACCAATAAAATGGTCTTCTTTTAGCACAACTAAATACTAAAAAGATATTCCAATTCTCGGTTTAGAAATGGCCTTTAGCCTCTTTAATTTTGTCAACTTAGGCTATTAGTTCTACATATGTAGGTGAATTGTCCGACATGCTTTACGATACCCAAAATTTATCTTAACAAGAATTACGCAAACCAATAAAATCGATTTGATTTACTAGAATTAAGATGGATTCCCTACTATTAATTTGAAAATTGCACTTGACTTATTTGATTGTGGTACCTTTTAGGCATTTCCCGGCAAATCCCACGATTTCCGGAATTTAATTTGATTGTCTTATCGTAATGTAATATTAATTTCCACATAGTGGCTTTGTACACAAATTTTCTATTCTCGGCATTTAGCGATATTGAAACAGCTAGTATTATCTTCTGTAAAATAACAAATTTAAAAAATACATTTTTTTAGTTTAATTTTAGTTTTCTCTCGAAATTCTTATAAGGATTTTTTTTAACAGTGTATACTAATACTTATTTTTGTTGTTTTGGACATATTTCACAGCCATTAATTTATCTATTTATATCGTTATCAAGATAATTTCCAAGATTTCGAATGTATTTCGATCCATTTCACCTTTTTCAGTATATTACCTTCCTAATCAGTTATTCAGTTAATTAAATTTAACTCCAAATGGATTTTCTCGTATACGTACGATATTTTTCCAAAATCTACTGGTGGGTAGATAATCTCATAGAGTAATATCTATGAACCTTAATAATTACTACTGGACCCAATTTTATTATTATTAGCTCAGTATTTAGCAGTTTATTACGTTGTAGTTTTTACGATGAACTAATCTAACGACGATATGTGTTACGCTTTTATTTCCAACCCTGATTAGAGTAACATCATACGAGTAATATTACGTATATGTGTCGAAAATTGCGTCTATTCCAATTTGTGCCTAAAACGAACAAAACTGGATAATACTCGGTGTGGTTGTTATGTATGGCGGTGCATGATATCACAATAACAAAAATCGATGAAAAGTAGATTTTCCCCGAAAATAAATAAATAAAAAACCAAAAAATTACTGTAATTGAAAAAAAAACAAAAATTCTTGTTTACAAAACTTTAACTTTCTCGGTTTTATATGCTTTAGTTTTGTTTTTTCTACTTAGTCTACTTAGTGGTGCTTTAGCGGTTTGAAGTTGTAACATTTTATTTTCTGCATCGTTCTTTATCGATTTATTTTCTTCTTGTGCTATGTGAAGAATAAATAATAATATAATTAATAAAACAAACTTATAAGTGCACATCAAAATATTGTTAGTAATTTTTTAGTATTCAATATCTACTCGTAAAATCAAATCGTTACAGTTGAATAGTTTTGAATTGATTTAATTTTATCAGGGAGTTTAGTTTTAAAAAATTTCCATTTAGTGTATATGTGAGTGTAAATAGTGTATTGATTTAAATTTAAGTTATTTTGGTAATTATTTAAATTAAATAATTAATTTGTGTGTTTAATCTAATATATGTGTAGGCATTTTGTGCTAATTTTATGTACTACTCTAGTATCTACATTAAAACTTTTAAACGATTTAATATTAGTTAATATAAAAGTGCAAAAGGTGTTGTAATTACATTTTAATTGTGTATTGTTGGTTGATCATTGATCGCACTGTGATTATACAGTTTGAGTAAGTTTATAATAGTTTATGTTCGCACGCAATTATCCACGTGAGTTTTTAATGTTAATTCGTTTTAATCGTGATTTGGGTTATGTACGCAAAAATCAATCGGGAATTTACATTTTTTGCCTGTTTATTGAAATCCAAGAACTGTCCAAAAATAACTTATTTGATTTGTACGGATTTTCCATAATAAATTTTAAAACAAAAAATTATAAATTTGGTTAATCACAATTTTGGACAAACCAAATAATTTTGTAATCGTCTCTCTGAAATTGTCTTTAATACTGCCGTTTTCATGTCGTGATGTCATGTTCAAATAATAAATAATATAAAATTAAAATATGTCTTGTTCGAGAAGCAAACTCGAGCATAGTTGATGAACATTATAAAGTGATTAGTGATTTAAAATATAATTTAGTTGGTATATATCTGTACAAATAAGCTTTGTATTCACAGCGTTCTGGTACAGTCCACTATTATGAAAATATAATGTTACTGTGGTTTCTAGAAATGTATTATAATTACGCCGCTACAGAAAACTAATTTCGATTTTACAATTCTGTGGTCACAACCAACAACTGCTTAAGTCGAGTGTATTTTTCAAAGCATTTTTGCCAATAAGCCACTGTCAAATAATAAATTATTGTTCAGGAATTGTTTGAAATCAGAATTCAAGCAAATATCTAAAAACTTTTCATCATTTAATTTCAAAACAAATAAATTGACTTAAGTCGACTTTAGCAGTTATTGGTTGTTTGTGACCTCAGAATTGTCGTACGGTTCCCTTTTGTATCAGGGCCAAGATAATGTCCAATATAGCATTTATATTAAGCATTTCTTTGCAATCAATTAAAAATATTCGCTTTAATTTTGCAACAAAATTAAGATATATGGTTAATCATAGGTCAAGAATAATATAACCAAATATTTTTTGGCAATATTTGCTAAAACATATACGAATTGCAGCACCAATACAGTTGCGGTCGTTGGTTAATAAAAGCATAAAAATTATGCGAGGAATATTTTATTTCAATATCTCAGTTCGTTTTTTATTCCAAATTTTTAGCCAAATAGGTTAGCTCATTTTGTATGAAATTCTGAAATTTGGCAAAATCTCAATTAGGCTCTAGAAACAAAACTTGATAATTATTTTTTAAGAAATTGCCTACTTCCGCTTAGCATATCCAAATTTCTGAAATTTGTCTAAAACTCATGTTAAAATCATAATCCAGACTTAATAAAAAATATGGCCATACTTGGTTAAAAATGGCCATGTTCCATTCAATGTAATCAACATCCAGAACTTCATTTAAAGTTATTCCTCGAACGAATTAAGAACATTTGATTTGAACAAATCTTAAAATAAGAAAATCCCCACAAATCATGTAAAGAAGCGGGATTTCGTATAGAATATCCCACAGTTTTTAGGTGATTTGTTATCATCTTCATTTACTATGAATCACTACCGGTTTTTGGTGAGCAATAAAATTGGGAAGATCATTCTGTAACAAAATAAAGATAAACAAATCAAATGCATTTGTCTGTGCTTAAGTTTCTTACATAATTGGTCCCTGTCATAATGTATACGCGAACAATATCCCGGGGTACTATTATTCAATTTTTCGATTTCTATAAGGGAAAATAGAAAATAGTTTTGACAGTTATTTTATTATTTCGTTTTTACGTTATAGTGTGTGATTAAAATTAATTAAAAGTAATAATTAAAATAAAAAACTATTTTCTTTCATTTGTGTGAAACATTTCCACAATTCATTAAAGATTGAATAACGATAATATAAGTTTTGTTGCCCATCCTATTGATGAAGAGTCTGAAGATGCTGTGACGCCGTTGTACATAAAAAGACAACGCTTACGCACAGATTCAAACCCTATTGAAATGAGTAATAAAGAGGAATTCAATTTCTATATTTCTTTAAATTTCATTCTATTTATTTAGTTAATCTTATAATTTAAATATGTATATTTTTCACACAAACAAATGATCAACATTTTTGGAGAAATTCGATCGGTCGAATTCAAAATTCGGCAACTAAATGGTCGTCGTAGCGCATTTGGAAAAAATCGCTTCAATGTTTTCTTTTGGTTTCATAATAGGGCGAATTTTCTCGATGCCATGTGCGTACGAAAAAATTCGCCTCGATTTTTTTTGTAAGGTTCGCAATAATAGGGCGAATTCGCTCGATCTCGAAAAAAATCGAAATCAAAAAATTTCATAATAGACACCCCTCAACAGGGCCCCCTCCCCCTGTTTATCTGTTAATGATCTTTCAGTTGGCTCATATAATTTCCAATTCTCCTCGCTCTTACTCGATTCCACGAAGGTTTACCCCAATGGTGGCTACACCTACCTACCAATATGTCTGTCTAAAAAAATCTCTCTGGCTCTCACTTTCCCTTCTGCAGTTCCAACTTCTTAATATACAAAGATCTTGTTCGACGTCGTTCACCAGCGTAGTCAGGTCCCCTACAGCGTATGCCGAATGGTTATTGATTTTCAATCATTTAACTCGGTTCGATTTAATGAATTCGATAATAAAGCAGTTTCCAAGGAGATGATTTATTTCCTGATTCATCCGAATCTGATACGCGTTGTTCGCAACCTTAACGGGACCATAAATTACGTTTATTTCAAAATTAGATAGTAATCTACAATAATTAACGGCCAAAGTCGATTGTGCATAAAAGAATCGATGTCCAATTGTTATGCGGGGTTGTATATATGCCTTGATATCGTTCGTTGGGGTATACTACGGAATCCCAGTTTTCAAAATCCCGGTTTTAAAAATCCCGGTTTTCAAATTGCAGGTTTTTAAAAATTTCCGGTTTTCTATTCTTCTAGTTCTAAAGTCTTCATTTTGAAAAAATATTTTTTACTAATTCGGGCTGGTCGGACAATTAATATTTTAACATAAAAATAAGATATCTTGCCCAACAATTTACTAGAAAAAACCAAGGCTCCAACATTCTGAAATGCAACATATTGAAATGCATCATTTTAAAAATCCATTTCCATCGCACGCGTAGAGTTTCAATAAAATTGGTTTAGAAATGTCCTAGTTCCATCTCTATTGACCGCTTGCTTATTCGAAACATTATTTTAGAATCCCATTTGCATCGCACGTATCGAATAACAACAAAATCTGTTAAGAAATGGCCAAATTTCATCTCTATTAGCCATTTTCTAGAATTTCATCGCAAACTCATTTTTGAATTTTGTTAAAAAAACAGTTAAGAGTTCTATTTTCCCACATGTCAAATTTTAAAAATTCAAACTGGGATTTCCTAAACATCGGGATTTTTTTTATACAAAACCAGGATTTTGAAAACCGCGGTTTTGAAAACTAGGATTTTGAAAACCAGGATTTCGTTACACAATTTTCGTTGATATAATTGTCCCGAAATTTTAAAATCTTCCACGTTGTCAAAGTTTGTGGTCGTTTGTTTCGAGATTTGCCGCAGAGATGCTCCGTGGTGTTGATAACAATTTATGGTTTTCCTGTTTTTGATTTTCAACCCAAGTCGTTTCGCGTTACGGTCAAGCGGTATTAAACAGTATTTGGTCTCTGGTGAGGAAGCGCAATGTGATTTGTGTATACAACATATTGGCCTGCTTTATTGAATATACAATGCGAAGTTTCGATACCTCATTTCCTTATTACGTACTCGAATACCGTTGTTAGCCTCACAGTGAGACCAGCTGCTTCTCTGGAATTCTTTGACATAAGAGCGTGGTTCAAAGTTTTTCGCTGTTTGTGCTGCCATATGCTTGTTGAACGTCTATGAAGAGTTGGTGAATGGTAGTGTTGCTCTCCCAACAGTTCTCCAAGATCATCTTCAACGTGAAACAATGATCAGTTTGGACGAAACCCACATTGATAGCTACCGATGATATATTGGGCGAGGAGAGTGATTCTGCGGCAAATACAACATTAGGCGGTGTTTAACAGAGCTATGCTACGGTAATTTTCACACTTGAGATGGCCGCTTTTCTTATGTATAGCGGGCAAATGGGTGCGGTCTTTCATTCCTAGGGTAGCTTCCTCTCGCATTTTTTTAATTTTCCAAGGGATAGTACTTTTAGGAACTGAAATCGTGCTTTATTCTTATTTTACAAGGATGACTTACAGAGTATGTAATTTAATTTTACAAAATATGCACCATTTATACTCAAAAAAAAAATTACAGACAATAAAACATCTGCACCCTAATGATGGCCAAGAATGGTAGGCATAAAATAAAATAATTGCTTGACCAATTTTTTTGTACATCAGTTGCGGGTTTGTACCGGTGTAATAAAAACAAAAGGCGGCCTAACAAAATATTAATATTAAAAATAGAACTTCTATAAATCAGTAAAAAACAAAAAAAAAATAAAAAATAGGTGTTTAATTTATTCCATTACCTTAACTCCAATCAACACTTCTCAATATTTTGGCATTTTTCGAGGTTTTACCCCTAAATTGCAGGTAATTTTTTTTTTAAATTACGTCATACATGTATTTAAAATGAAACAATAACCCAAGGCTGGCTTATTATTTCGTGACCTTAAACTTTTTAGTGCTTAATCTTACCGTGCAGGGCGGAAGTCGATAATATGCCGATACACTCGCCGGTAAACGAGAAAACCGACTCCAAATTCTCCTCTGTTCTGTTTGCCGCTGTGTTAGAGAGCGTAACAATTGATGGTAGTATGGATTCCATACCCAGGCCAGCTAAGCTCTTGTATTGCAAGCAATGTGTAGAGTGTAAATTTCTGGCTGGCTCGAAAGGTTCTTGAGGTCTCCAAGGCCACTATTCTTGAAATCGGTGAAAATATTCCGCATTCGAATATAATTTGCTTCAAAATTCTTTATATTATTCGAATTTTTCGCTGGCTACTTTAATCATTTTTTCAAATTTGTTTTCTAGTTTAATAATATTTGTCTCCCTACTAAGGGATAATAATTTCGAATCGACCTACCCAGTCGGAATTTTTCCCTTAGGGTGTTTTTAAAACACTTATTTGACGCCATCTTGAATAAGCCGGCCAAGTCATTCCAATTCATTGTGCCGACTTGTTTGTGACGTAATAACAAAAAAAAAATCAATTTTTATTATATGGAAAAAAAAAATATTTTTTGACAGGTTGATCGTTGTAACTAGATTTGAAAATAAAAAATACTTATATTACATTTACAGCTCAATTCTCTTAGACGTATCACTTCATACGACGTAACTATGGATCTTCCTGGTTACTAGATTTTAAAATCCAATTTTACTAAATAATTTTGTGCAAAGCTCTCAATGAAATTTTTTAAAATCTTAGTTGGCTTCATTAGTTTGAATTTTTTTTTATTTATTCGTCACGTCAAAATTTCAAGTGATAGAAATTGTCATTTGAAGTGATAGCAGTCGCAAGAAAATATTTATAAAGCAGCATACTAAGATTTAAAAAACAGCCAGAACGACTTTATTGAACAATTATTTTGTAAGTTGCGATTTAATGATCTAGTAACCAGGAAGATGAGCAGTCACGTCACTTGAAGTGAAAATTTAAGTGAAAATTTAAACAAAAAAAGGAGTGAGTCCATTAGTACTCTCAAGGAGATGTGTAAACATGGCGTGTGTATAGTACATGGGTACAGTTTACTTTGAAGGAAGAAGGAATGCAATTTTACTAACCAGAGTTTATCATTTGTTTATTATCGTTAAATTGGTCTATTACTCTTTCGGTATAATCGGCGCAATTGAATTTTGGTAGCTAAAATAAGATAAATTATATACTGTCGACTCTAACTTTAAAAATTTTCATTGAAAAACTGCACAATTGGTCGTCCCATATCTAGTAGTAAATATATTTCGATCTGAGTTCATGTGCAAATCGAATTCGTCTCGCAGGAAGTTTATAAGTGGTTCAGCTTGAGGAACAGCAACATTAATATTGAAATCCCCGCTCATAATCAACGGCAAAAGATGATAGTCTCCTTGGAGAATTTTTGAAATTCTTTAGGATATGGGGCAAGGACGAAATGTATGCACTTCATTATGTCTTCGAAAGATTTATTCGGCGAGGTTAATACAACTACAGAAAGCATCTTATTCCCATTGAGAAGCTGAAGTTCAGCCGTATATATATCATCAATGAGTTGTGTTGTTACGCTCATACCAGTTGTTTTTGTCCAACGATGATTTCTGTATGCGAGGTGACTGTATGGTATGAGTATTCTATTTAAATTTTTATATATTGTTACTCCGGCAGCTCACTCATCGTCTCTCTTGAACTGAACGCAGATCTGGAAAAGCAAGAAAATTGAGCATCCTTGATGACTGTGTCAGTTAGGTCGAGGTGATGTGTATGACCTAAGACTCTGACAGTTCAATGTTAAAAACCAGACGTCATTTTTCCCTATCTCGTACAAAAATCGCCATTACAACGGATAAAGCGGATTTGTGGTGAGGCGTGATAACTAATTTTGAAGAAGACCCATTGAGGTCCCATTTTTACGTCCATGGTAGACGACATGATCATCGATAGCCGACGTGATGAACAGTCCTTCGAGACTCGTTACTCGTGCTAAAGCAATATACACAATTTGTTAACTGTGTCTTTTATCGTAAGAGCATATACTGACTATCTCGTTGTAGGTACCACCGTGTGATGCATGAATTGTGGTGGCACATGAAGGTACGACGCTTTACATTAATTGTTGTTTATGCTTAACATTAATTGTTGTTTCGATTAATAGTTGAGCTTTTTCTAGAAATGGGCACCAAACATCGGTCGATATTCGTTTTCTGCGCCCATCCAGCTTCAAGCCACCTGACCTTCTTGCCAACTTGTGAATTTGAACCGAAATCCATCCAGAGTCGTTTGACATTTTTTACTGTCGACGTTTTCATCGTTCTCGTTGTCCTGGTTAGGATGCCTATGCATTCGATATACTTTAGGCAGCCCATAGTTCCATTCGCCAGTCCATTTGTTACGTCAATATTGGTTTTGAAAAAGTACGGCAAATTATTTGTGTCCACTATGCTCATTTTATGGATCTTTTGACGGAATTGCTACTCCGGCAGCCCACTGACCATCTCTATTGAACTGAAAATAGCATTCAAACGTAGGAATATTAAGAAGTTCGTCATTGCGCAGCCAGGTCTCGAAAACCAAATGAATTGAGCATACCTGCGTGACTGTGACCTGAGACTCTGGCAGTTCAATGTTAAAAACGAGATGTCATTATAACCCCATTCAGTAGAAGACATGATCATTGATAGCCGACGTGATGAACAGCGCCTAGAGACTCGTCACTCGTGATAAAGCAATATACAGCAGTTGTTGACTGGGTTTTTAATCGTATGAGTATGCAATTTCGTAATCGTAATTCGTATTTCGAATCGTAATTTTTTTTTGATTTTTCTGATCGATGGAAATGTCGATGGTTTCTATTTCATTCATTAAATTAATTTTTTCGTTTTCCCTACTATTATACATATACATAAAAGCATGCCATGTATAATAAAAATTGTTTTTGTTGAGTTTCTTGCTTTTTTTTTCAAACGAAGTAGGTATACGTCATTTCCGTTCGTTTCATTTACAAGTTTGCTCTAATACAAAAAATTTTGGTAGGCGCGCGTAAAGATGTTTACACATCAAAAATTATTAAAGTAGCCGGCGAAAAATTCGAAAAAATGTAAGGAATTTGAAGCAAATTATATTCCACATGAGGAAAATTTGCGGAAAAACGCTAGTGTTGTTTTTTTGAAAACAACATTAAATTGTGAAAAATTTTCCCGGAAAATTTAGATATGGATAACTATATCTTATTAACGTTTACATCACACTTTAATTCTCAGTAGGCCATATAAATTTTTTCCCCAGTTCCCTATTCCCTGGGAATTACCGGAATCGTGCCACAGGTCTTAGAAGTCAAATTAGTACGTTCCATGTTCCTATTTTAATAGCGTTGTCTGTGTATATTTTCAGAGGTCGTTGTTGTGATGATTCTGATTAATTAATTTGAGGCCTTTGTTTAGGTTTCATATAACTTGATGGTTTTTGTGAGAGTAGGCAATTAACCCGCCACTCAACCCACTTCTTTTATACGTTTATATAGGGAGCGGCTTGCTACTAGACAGATGGCCGCTTCAACTGCTACTAACCTGGAGAACAGACGCTGATTTGGATTGAATTTAGGTCGCCAACATAATAAACAGACAAGTATATTTAATTGCTGTTTTGAATATTTTAGAAGACGAACCGTTGGTATAAACAAGAAAACTGCGCAGTTTCCTACTTGTTGCTCATATTTTTTATTTGTTCACCATACTTAGCGTATTTTTATTATTAGAACAATATGAAAAATAATAGGATACGAAATTTTAACAAGTCCTTCGACTGAAGTAAATATTACGGTAGAACATAATATTTACATTATTGATTAGAATAAATAAATTTTCCTGTTGATTATTATTCGAAAATTTGCATGAACAATTACACAGTGATTTGTTGTCATCAACTTGCTTTGTTATCATGAACATCAAGGTAATGTGATATTATTATGAGTCATCATGGGAATAAATTGTTTAAATTAGTAATCAAATTTCAAATAAATCAAGGTTAGGCTTATTTTTGTTTATGCAAAGAGGTTAATTAAAGAAATTTAACAAAACCATAACATTTGTAGCGTGTTTTTGGGTAGGCGGTATTTTTATTTTGCTTCTATTCATATTTAATATTTTCCAAAAATTTCCGACACTATACAATGTCGCATCTGTCTGGTAAAAATATAAATCAGTTCCCTAAGATTTAGAAAAAATGTAATATTTTTTCTTATATTTATTTATGTTTTGTTAGATTGCCAATTAAAAAATTTATAACAAATTTATTTTTATTATTTGCATTCACGCGAATTCTTGGTATACGTAAAGCCATACCACTGTTACACAATCCATTTATTACTCAACAAAAATCTTTTTGTTTTGCTACGTAAGATTTTTTTTTATTTAAACAGCTGAGTGTCAATTCATAAAACAGAACCTACATTATAAAACATAATTCTTTGGTAAACAGAAACAATAAGCACGTGACTTAGATTACACTCGTACGTAACCTATACGTATGTGCTTAGCATCTATTTATATTAAATTGTTATGAAATTCGACAATCTGTTAACTTTAATCAACAGACTAAAGCTATTTTATAGCAGTATGCCAATGTCACATTGTTCAAAATCACATGGTTTATTTACCGGATAATTTTATCACGAGGCTTGTTAAATATAGTAGACAATTGAGTTAATCATTATAATTCAATGAACTTAGGGGTTTCTGATGAGTGTCCCGCCATAGAGTAAAATTTGTTAATTCGCCCGAGAATCTTGAATTTTTTCAAGCAAAATGTTGGAATTTTATTTATCTGTAAACCGTAAATCTTGCTTGAATGGAGGGCTATTCTACATAATTGACTTAAAAGATTTTGCAATCTAAATAAAAAGTGTGTTGATATGAATGCGGGATGACGATCATTTTTCTATACATAATTACTTAATTAATTATGTCGGATGACTATATTATCTTTCCATTACATCGAAGATTACAGATTATTCAGAAACGTTATATGCACTCCTTCAAGAAAACCTTAGTGGTCTTTATTAAGTCATTGATCGTAATCAAGGATGGACGAGGTACATTACGCAATGTAATCTCCACAGTTGTCGACACGTAATTTACTACGTAGTGTACTTTGTTGCGTCCCTGACGTTGAGAATGTAGACAACGGTAGCTGGTCTGACAAAGTTACTGGTTAGCTATTAGGTAATTGTTTAAATATCCTATAGTTTACAGTTAGATGCTTAACACATAAGCTGTTCGTTAGTATATGGATCGACTCATACGCTGACCTAAACTATATGTAAATGGAGTCATAATAATGTTAATTTTGCCCTATCAAAATACCTGAAAATTCATGATCAATTACTTAAATGTAATTCTAACTTTTATAAGAAGGTTTTAAATTACAACTTTGAAATATATTTAAAATTTCCGATTAACTAAAGATACATTTATAATTTAAGAGATTATTTGCTTGCGCCATCTCTTATCAAATAGTATGTTTTATCGCGATGGAAAATTTTTGACGGCCATGACATTGTACAATTTTGATATTTTATTTTTATTTTTAATACATCTGTCAACTGTCATATAAAATTTCCAATTATAGTATTTACAAAATTTTGCTAATGTAAGTTTAAATATCGTAATAAAAAGCCTTATTCCGCTAGTCGAGTCGATGAAATCAAATCGTTGATTTGTATGAAAAATAAGTTGCCATTCCAATAAGTACCTTGAGGCGAAAAAAACAACTAAAAACTGACGTTTTGAGTCGAGTGGTATTTTGAGGTGACTAGAAAAGCCATGAAATATGCCGTTTGTCGTTTAAAGTGATTACGATAATACACATATGACATAATTTTGCAAGGTAGCCGACTTTGGTTTTATAGTAAATAAGTCATTGGGAACGACAAACGACTCGGCTAGCGGATAAAGGGAGGGGGGAATGTGTGTTAATTCATTTGGCATGCTGTATGCTATATGTACTTTACACCTCCAAATTGCTATTAATGAGCTGGTAATCTGGAGTGCCAGGCTTACACACATCCATTTGCGGAAACGAGCATATATTACCCAATCAACGACTGTGATCGTGCAATTACGAAAAAATTGTCGATTTATAAGCCACTGGATCGAAAGGAAACGTACAGAGTAAATGTAGTAACTATAGTTGAAACAATTATTCGGCTTGGTTCCGAGCTCTTGAGGTTTATGGTAATGTCACAACACGCCAAGAAACTGGACCTGCGCTAAACCAGTGGACATCAATTGCTCCGAGAAACAAATTAAACTCTCATTGGGTTTAATGGAACACAAATTTAAAAAATCTTCCCACCAGTCATTTTAGTGAGTATATGCTCAACCTGAACAATATCCCCATCCAGAATAGTTGGATTTAAAAAAAAACGTAGTTAGATTTGTCATTATAGTGAGTACATCCTCTACCTGGACAAAATTCTCATCGTGCCCTGTTAGTAATCGAATACACATCTAACTCCACCACAATTGGTTCGATTTAATCTAGCGTCCGTTTCCATCATCCAACTTAGTCTCATAATGATCCTGAAACTGTATTCTTCTTGGATCACCCTATTTGACAAAATTTATATTTTTCTGTGAATTTTTTGGCATTTGACTGGACTGTTAAATTGTCAGTTCAGTGAACAAAATATTTATATTGTAGTTTAATTCAACTCTAAATTTTAGAAGGTGTTAGCAAAATATATATGTTTTGAATTTTATTACAATTTTTATAGAGATGGTGCTGTGAATTCTTTTTTATGGTTTTAGAACCAACATTTGTTTGCCTGAATTTCCGTTTAACAAAATTGGTGTTTACTTCAGTTATTCATAGGCACAATGACAATGAAAAAAAAATATTCTTCACAATATTTGTAGCCAGAGCTTGATAAATCTGAACTGAGTTTTCAGTTTAGAACTGTAAGTCAGGCACATTTTGGTATATAGAAATTAGTGACATCTATCAATATCTGGTAAGCATTAATTAACCATCGCAATTGTTAAGCAGCGTATCAGTTATTACAGGTAACTCTAATGTTCATGAACCAAAATGATCCTCGTATTTAATTATTTAGCATATTTCAATTAGACGCCACAAGCGATGTGTTTTGTGCCATCTATGAACAACTGGCACGAACTAACAATCAATTTAGTTAGTTGGGTATAAACACTCTAATAATGTGCGCTTGATAACCATTTTTCGTCTAAATATCTGATTAAACTGTTACGCGTGTAAATATATTTTATACAAATAATAACTTTCATTAACTAAAGCCTCCGGAAACAGAAGTTCAAAATATGTGGATCATACAAACATTAGTGGCGTGGATTACAATTGGTTGTTGGTTAGTCAATGTTGCCTACAAGAAGTCGACATTGTGTACGAGTTAAACAATGAGAAAATTCCATATTACATTATGCCTCTGCTGTTATTCGAACTCAGCACATTCCGATGAGGTGTCGAAGCTTTCACCGCTTACTCCATTTAGTTTGACTCGTAAAGGTTTGTTCAATGGGAATGTAGAAAATTCATTGACTTTATACTCCAAGTCCTTAGTTATGTTATTATCAAAAGATGGTAATGTTATTTTATTTGCAACCTGTAATACTTCCATTCTCATACTGTGCTCGTTTGGGAAAGTTCTTAGACAAAATTTGCTAGAAAAAAACCTATTCAAGTGTTCATTGTGATGTTTTTAGACACAATTTTATCTTTTTGGCCAAAAATTAAATTTGTGCAATTTTAAAAGAAATTATTTGTATCAAGTTTGGTTTTTTCATCTTTAATTTACGCGATTGTGATGTAGGAATCTTAATATTGAAAGCCATCTATATTATACTCACGCTATGCATTTGGCCGTGCTTAAAGTTATTTGATTTGATTTGATTGAGATGTACGGCCAAGTCATTTGACAAGTAATCCCAGATATGGCCGGGGCCCACCGTACTTCTTTGTTACACATAACAAATTCGAGGGATAGGAAAGGTTATGTTAGTAAGGAGAGACTCGACCCGGTTACAGACACCTAAGTAGTCGATAGTTAGTAACACAATGACAACACAATTCTTACTACAAAATAATTATTAATAATGTAACTGAAAAACTTCCGGTCATCTGAAAATTAAAAATTGTTATTTAATTCTGCAAACTTATCTTGTTGAATTTTCGTTAATACCTATTTTTAATAAAATCTAAACGAAAGATCTAAAATAATAAAAAATTAAAATTAATAATTTATTAATTTTATTATTAAATACCACCACTGGATGCAATACTCATAATTAAAAAAATTCTTACTAAAACGCCTAACTAAAAAAGGAGCCAAGCCACTGGAAAAACAGAGGTACAAAGTTGTCCATTAAAAGCTTTTAACTGCTTCTGAAATCGGAATCTAATTTTTAATCATAGCAGCATATCTATCGTGTAGCTAATTCCAAATGGTTTTAAAAACAGCTAACCTGCAATATGTAAGATCAATAATGGATGTTTGGCACAGCTCCAGAACCCCAACACCTAAACAAATTAAATAAAACTTTTAAGGCAATCACGAATCTGTAAGATGATAGAATTAAAGTTAAAGCCGTGCTTAAAGTTATATATAAAAATTAAAATATCGAAGCCGAATCAGAGAATGTTTACGAAGAGGGCGATGATGATTTCGTTAGTTTCAGCGTTGGAGATGAGGTTGGTTAATGATGATGGAAACTTACTTTGTGTAATCAATTTCGCAATCACCTTAATACTAAGGAAGTATTAGACAAAATGAGGAAAACCATAAAGATCGGCAATTCGGATTGAAATTTTAAATAAAAAATACTGGAAAAAGAAGGAAAGATATTAAAGGTCCTTCTGGACTGCAAGAGTCGTTGGAACACTAGTAACGTCCGTCAACCGAGCGTTCAGCAAATTTCCTCTCCAATCAAATTGTAATTTTAATGGAAGTTTCAAGTGTTCTTGAATCCCTAAAGATTGCTGTTGAAGAATTAAGTAAGCAGGATGCAAA
This sequence comes from Nephrotoma flavescens, assembly GCA_932526605.1. Taxonomy (NCBI): domain Eukaryota; kingdom Metazoa; phylum Arthropoda; class Insecta; order Diptera; family Tipulidae; genus Nephrotoma; species Nephrotoma flavescens. The sequence goes on along the minus strand of OW052220.1, from coordinate 107,705,559 downwards.
CTTAATATCAGCAGCAGGTACATTGTTTTACGTCTTTCAACTTTTAAAATTAATGAATACTTTATAATCACAGGAGCTGTTTGATACCATTGAACTAGAAATAAAACAGCGCTGGATTATAGAAATCACCTCTATACTTCTACTTCTTCATAAAGGAAGCTACCCGTTAACCCACTATTATTCCTATTCTTCAAAAACTATATTATCAAATAAACCTCTAAACCATTATTTAATCGATTGTTTCTATTACAAGCTCGAGACGAACTTGAAGCCATCATTAATAGTTCATCAGATGAAGTGGAATAGAACCGCATGCCCTATGATGAATTACAAATATCTCTCCAATCCGTCACTAAATGGATCATGATGGTAACAGAACTGAACGGATGGAAGAACTGTACCAGTCATTACTAAAAACCCTCCCACTTCCACAGCATATGCAAACGTATATTTTCTGCGGCATGTAATATATTTTCCAAGCTACGTAGCCGTTTAAATACTGCCACTCTAAATGCGCTTGAATTTTCAAAGACACTTATCAAAAATAAGTCTAGTATACCCGGGTACCCGGGTAATGGCGAACTGATTACTCGACTACCCGGTAACAATAGACGCGAGTATTTTGGAATCTCTATTCTACCATACACTAAGCCAAATAACACTCAGAGATTGACTCGCATAGTGAATATATGTATACGTTTTTAAGGGGAGAGATTAGGATATATAAGCCACCTGATTCCTAGTTTCAGCTTTAGTACAACGTAATTGTTAGTTACTTATCGTTGTGAAAGAACACCTGTCAGATTTGCAGTGAGCTTTTCGATTTCATTCCATTTTATTGGATTTTTTATGGCTATATCTAATGGACGGACACGAATTTCCGGACCTTTTTGAAGTTCTCGCTGCTTCCCCTAAAAAAATATCAGTTCCTCCGCTTGACTGCTCTCTGATTTAGTATGCTTAACACCGTTATTTCCTCCGTGGAATTTTTTTCTTTTTTTGTTTTATGTTTTGTAACCTTGACCACGCTACACCTGCTGGTGGTATCCGAGGGAGACTTTTCTTTCAATACTACTTCAACATAATCGTGTATGCTTTCGCTGTCTGGCATTCCCGTGTAATATTCTTCCACAAATTTAGAACTCATTGACGTTACCATTGCGTCACTAATTTTTCTCACGTCGTATTTAAAATATTGCGATCTGTTTGTTTCAACGTGTTTTTGGACGATTGCGTGCGTCTTATAAAATATTTATTATAAAATATTTTTAATTTTATCATTTAAAATAAATTTTAATGTTAAAATCCGCCATATGTAATGGCGGGGTGGCATCGTGTTGTGTAGCGGTGCCGACGGATGCATGGCCTTTCACTCTGTGAAACCAACTGTAATAATGCAATTGTTTATCGTGTTTCTTCTTTGTTTGTATCGTCGTGCCGCACTCGAGTTAGCGATAAGTTTTTGGAATTTTATATTTGCAATATGTGCGATTAAAATATTTTAATTGCAAATCCTAACCGCTACATTACTTCCCCCCCCAGTTGCCTGTTACCACAAAAAAAGTTTCTCTAACACACATGAAATTAATATGACAAACAATATCTACAACTTGCTTGTTAATCCGACCAGGTATTCTCTGTAAATTTCTGCGAGTTCTCAATACTTCAAACGATAGAAAAAAAATACCAATGTGGTCCGAACTATTGTATTCTACGGAATAAGAACCAGCCAAGTAATCTTCCGAAACCGAAGGAAAATGTTATATCAGAAAAAGGATATTTTGAGAAAACAGCAAATCAAACTGTAAATGCGGGCAAACTGCGGTCATGCTGTGATGTCGAAATTGTTTCAATTAGAAGCAAAATAATTTTTTTGAAAGATGTTATTTCACCAAGGTACAAAAAGGTTTTCTTTCGGCGTAGTGTAGCGGTTGGATATTTGTAATTGTCTATGTTTTCTGCTTTATAAACAGATTGGTCAGGATCTTGCAGTTCAGCAAAAACGTTAAAATTGTATTTATGAAGTATGATTCTTCTTCATCTCGGTGTTTTGTCAAATTTCCGCCTTAATAATTGCTGTTTCGCTATTTAACAAATTTTAACTAAAAATCACACGCACAATTTATTTCATGCCATCTATGAATGGCTGGTCTGAACTATCGATGAATTTAGTTAGTCGGAAATTTAGACTAATAAGTCGCATCGTATTAGATTTATACAAACAATGGCTAAGTTTGGTTGCGTGCGTTAATCCAGTGTACCTAGAATACTAATGGCCTCATTGCTTTAAAAATGTTACTATATGACGTCATTTTATGTCGACAGTTCCATTCGTTGACTATAGATGACAGTATAATTAAATAAATGATACTATTTTTTTATATAAATTGTTTTTCGTGAAATTTTAATCGGGGTGAGAAAACAAAAAATCTCTACCAATCCAGAATTAATTTATTATTTTATTATTAAATTATGATTAAATTATGCTGCAAACCTTTAAATCTCCAACACTTTTTACGAACATTACTTCTATGTAAAATTCAGACAGAAACTGTATAGACATAAATTTCATGACGATATCAAGCAGTACTGCCTGGTACTCCAAGTGCTTTAGTTAACCTACATATTACCTGCGAGGTCTGCTTAATGTTGCTTGTTATGTCTATCTGGAATTTATTTTGTTCTAAAAACCTATTAACTTTGTATATATTTTTTGTCAAAAACATTACCTTAATATTACTATATAAATATTTTGTGCATATTGAACGCTGTTTTGATTTTGTTTTGAGACGCGGTGGTGGCCATATTTCGACACAGTTTGGTCGTCTCGTCTATTTATTTTCTCGTCTATAATTGAATATATTTGACAACAATTAGAACTTGGTGAACATAAAGCTAATAGAACAATCTTTGAATTCATCTGTTCTCAAACATGCTTAAGAAAAGTATGGTATGTAGGTCAAAATATTTTCACAATATCCCTAAATTGTTAACCAATTTTTTAGTATTGAAACGAATAAACCTGGAATCGATTTTTGTTCTACTAACATGCCAAGTGTATTTCATTGGTGTCGTATATACATATTCCAATTCCTTTGTTGGTATATTAATGTGAAATTTATCTAGACTCTATAAAAAAATAAATATAAAATGCACGCCAAACTACAATAGAATATAATACTCCCGAATTCTACATCCTCCACAAAATTTTAACAATAAAAAACTTTTTGTCTGGCAATTTGACAATAACATTTTATCTACATGGAAAAATTGTTTAAAGCTGATCTCTCTATGCAAAAAGAAAACTATATAAAATCAGACTAGGTTCCGGTTTTTGGTACATATCCAACAAAGAAAACTATTTTTACCGTATAACATTACATCACGTGGTTTTTCCAACTATTTAAATAAGACGGACAATGACAACAGTTCCGCTTTTAATTTATGCAATCATTTTTTTATTGCAAGTATTTTAAAAGACGCAAACAAATCGGTTTTGATGAAAGAAGATCAAATAAACCTAATTGGCATCTTGACAACATATTATTATTCAGGTTTTAATTCCAGTCAGTATTTTTACTATTACCTAATAAAACAAATTTACCGCATTTTGTTGAAAGAGATGTTTTTGAAATAAATATAATTGCATAGTACTTCATGGCGGGGTCTCCGATTTATAACAATTAATTGAAAAATGTAGCAGGGAATCAAATTATTTTTTATTAATTAGAAAGTGCTCAAATAAAACTATTATGGTTGCCAATAAATTGGTAGGTGCCAACTGCAAATTATCGCTAACCACTGAAATCGATTATAATTTTGATTTTCTAACAAGTGGTTAAAGCAAACACGAAATTCGTGTTAATGACGCTTTTACCATACCATGGTGGATATAGTACATATTAATTTATATAATTATAATGGGTGTATGAATTGTGTACATAAAAACGCGGTAATGATTTACAAATTTGTTAAGTATAAGTATATTTGAGAAAATTTTTTTGGCAACCTTTCAAAAGAATTTTCGGATGTTTACTTTCATTTGTACAGTTTTGTGGTGCGCCCTGATTACAGCAAATATTTATGTTTAAGCACGATTATTATTATGACCAATTTTTTGTTTTAAAACTACTTTGTGTTCCGTGTATTAAACATAACCATTATATTAATTTTTTATATAGGTCCCTTTAAAATTAAGATGGAGTACCGATCCAACACTACTAAACTCTTATATAACTTTTAGGTGATCCCAATTACGATATAATTTACCCAGAAGAATAAAATAATTAATTGCTTCTATGGAAGGTGTAGCCAAGATTAAATTTTTGTTCCGGATGACACTGGTTCCGTCTATATATCCTCTTCACAAAACATAAGGAGGATAGGAAAGGTTTATTATTATCATGGAAATCGACCCGGTAACGGACACCTGACTGATTAGTTAGTTAGTAAAGAATATAATAAGCCGATAAGTATAAGACAATCACAATTTATAAATCTAATTTTAGAAATTTTAACTGCAGTATAACTTCTGGAATATAATTTAATTAACAGTTAACAGCTCTTTTCTCTCTCCCTCTCATTCCAAAATCAATATTATGCTGTTTATGAAAACTGAAATTTAAATTAAATAACGAAATATTTCTAAATTAATTAGTGCTAAGTGGTTGATCACAAATACAATCTGTAGTTATTGCTGCATCCACCTAAAAATTATTTTAATAATGTCTCGATACTTTACATTAAGGAAAATACGAAATCAAATAGGATGATTTCAGGTATAATAAATAGAGACATTTGTCCAACATGTCGTCCCTTATTATTAATAAAATAATCAAATACCACTCGTAAGGTTGGAATTGAATCTAATATTGTTGTTGGTAATTTGATTAAATCAATTTAACGAAATATTTCTAAAATGATTAGTGCTTAGCTAAAGTAATTTGATTACAATTACAATCTGCCGTTATTAAAGCAATGAACTGACAAATAATTTGTTAATGTCTCTAGATTAAGGGTTGTTTCACCCCTTAAAAAATTAGATTTACACCGAGAAATCCTTTCTATTGCAATAAAACTGATTTAAAATTGAAAAGGAATACTAACGGCGCATCCCCAATAGAATTCCTTTAACTTTTTCCTTACAGAAAGGTATGAAAAAAAACTTGAGAAGTTTTTTTTTCCTCAAGTTTTTTTCCATACTTTTCTGTAAGGAAAAAGTTAAAGGAATTCTATTGGGGATGCGCTGTAAATCTAAAAAATACAAAAATTTCGACGTTACGAAATATAACGTTACCCACTAAATTTACTCGATCGAGTATCAGCAAAATATCATTATTTTGAGAAATAATTTTCATTATAGTAAAAATGATTTAAGATGGACTCTCCACCTGCTATTGCTATCTAGTTATGCTAGAAAATTTCGATCAAATGGCAAGTGGAGACTCGCAATAATATTTATATGCTATCTGTATGCTATGAATGCATGTTATGTCGGCAGAACTAGATAGTATGTATATACCATGCATATTTTGACATTTTTTCTATTTTAATATGGTGTCTACTGGCATTTGAGGTATTTATTCAAATGACTGTCTTGACTATAAACAAAATAATGGTTTGAGAACGTCAAACTATAGCAAGTTTACCACACCAGGCTCCATCTTGGCAAATTTTAATAGAAAGAGAAAGTAGATTGCAATAGTATTCAGATAGCAGGTGGAGAAGCCGTGTAAGATTGAAAACGAAAACAAAATACGGGAAACCCTCCAAGAACACGATTAATTCGTTCCGTGGTCTTTAAAACCGTGTTGTTCGAAACTACAAAAAATGAAATAAAAAAAAATTTTAGGTTTTTTTTTTTTATTTTTTGTTATGATATATAAAAAATAAAATAAAAGAGAATAACGAAAATCATGTTGTTTGAAACCGTGTAATTTGAGGAAATGGGTATCCGTGTTCTTCGAATACCGTTTCTTGGAGGGTTACCTGTATAAAATAAAATAAAATTTTTTACATTACCACGAAAATATAATTATTTTTCACGTAATTGGTAATTACCCGGGAACAGGGAATTAGGGAAAGAATTTACATGTAATTGCAGTTAAAATATTTTTTTTTTGGCTATTTAGGTGAAAGGTTTGACGTTAGTTTTTATAAATTGGCATTATCATTTCGCCTTAGTAGGCCAGAATTTTTTTTAAACACAAATTTTTTTAAACAAGAAATAGAATTTTTTCAGGACAAACTGCACGGTAATAAATTACAACGTTAAGATAAACACATTTATCCATTTAGAAAAATTTACACAAATGGCCATCGTTTACAAGTTGACCATAACGGTGTAGGCAAACAAACAAAATCTTTAGATTTTTAAAATATAGAGAAGGGGAGTGGCCACAAGATACTTCATGCTCTGGGTTTGACGCTGAGACCAAGTAATATTTAATTTCTGTGAAAACGAAAAAGTTATTCTGAAAATAATTGCCGTATTTCTTGACACATATTTGAGCTGGTTCATACAACAGTGTTTACTAGACATCAAATCAAATTTTGTGATTCCAAAAAATAACTTGCATCTTGTCTTCATTAAAAATTTGAACTGATTCGGAATAATAGTTGTCATGAAATGCAGCAAATACAGCAATCATTAAGAAAACGACTATGTCCAAAAATATTCTAAATTAAATTGACAAAAATATTATTTCACGTCAGTTTTTCAAAAGGAAAACAGCAGTGACTTTCTGGTAAAAAACGGGGATCCGTTCATAACTGCATATTTTAAAATTGCATTTCTCAAAACGGCATATTTAAAAACTGCACAAGGTACAAAATTGCATATTTCAAAACGGCATAAGGGTTAAAACAGCATTTTTCAAAACGGCAGAATGAAGTATTTTAATAGATTATGAATCTAGAATTATCTTTTCATTAATTTCTGGAATATGACCAACAGGTACGGTTATTTATTACACGATGAAATTTGAGATGAATGAAATTTTTGAACATTTGTGAACGATTCTTGGATTAAATTCTAGGATAAAGTCAAATGAAAAGGAACTTGACTTTTTTAGTCTAGTAAGATCTAATTTCACATGTTTAGGTTTAGTATAGAGATGTTATAAAAAAGGACCTTCCTGAAAATTAGAAAATATTTGAAGATTTAGTATGTATATAAAATTCTCCTTCACCTAAATTTCTTACCTATGTCGTTTCGAAAAATGAAATTTTGAAAAATGCGGTTTTGAAAAATGTCTTTTTACAAAATGTCGTTTAAGAAATGTCGTTTTGAAACATGTAATTATGAAAAATGCCGTTTTAAAAAATGCCATTTTGTAAAATGTCTTTTTAAAAATGCAGTTTAGAAAAATGCCGTTTTGAAAAATGCCGTTTAGAAAAATGCCGTTTTGTATCTATGTCTTTTCGTACCTTATGCCGTTTTGAAATATGCAGTTCTGAAAGATGCAGTTATGAAAATACAATTTTGTACCTTATGCCGTTTTGTACCTTATGCAGTTTTGAAATATGCAGTTTTGAGAAATGTCGTTTTCAAAAATGTCATTTTAAAATATGCAATTTCGACCAGGACCCAAAAAAAAGGTTTGCACATAAATTCAACCTCGTTAGATGCCAAGCGGATTTACTGTGGCGCATGAATAGCATTTAGAGCTTTTCCATAAATTTTCCCTAATGAAATTGTGCAGAAATTGGCAAACCGGGAGTGGCAGCATCCTTATGTAATTTTTCTTTTTTCGCGAATGTTTTAAAAAGTAAATTATTTACGAGAAACAAGCAGAAAAAAACGATTTTAAATTAAATTGGTAATAAAATTGTAAAGATCATTATTCTAATATTTAGCAAAAATTCCGAGCTTTGATAAAAAAAAGTTTTAAACATAATTCTGCATCTCTAATGCCCAGACGGCTTGACTGATAAGGATGAAACATCATATTTGTTTTCATAATTTGAAGGTCCTAGAGAGAAAGATCCGTTTATTTCATTTAAAAAAATCTTTAGAGCTTCGGGTTGGTTTTTAAAAGACAAATAGAACCACACAGCGGATGTTCGATTCAGCTGAATATTTTCTCGAAGGGTGGACTCTAGATTAATACATTTATGAGTAGAGGCACAATACAAGATGAGGTATTATTTATGTTCTTGGGAACCTGGTCATTTTTGGTCTAATGACCCTACCTGGATTGACCCCTTACTTTAAATGGCATTGACCGTCGCAGATAAAGCAAAGTACTTGCGCCTTATTTTAGACAGCCGATATGCTGGAAACCCAATATATTTCAAAAAGTAAAGAAAGCTATTTTAAACGAACCATCAGAAAAGAACGGGGTTTCAAACCCCACATCGTATACTGGGCTATACACTTGAACCGTTAGAGCTACTTTATTATTTGGGTTTAGTGTCTGCTGGCCTTCTAAATGTACAAAATTATGGAGAACAGCAACCCTGTACACCAGTGGTGCACTCAGGAGGACACCGTCCGGAACAATGGAGATTCTCTTTGGTCTCACATCTTTGGGTATTCTAGGTAAATAAACTGCCGTGCGTTCAGCTACAAGCCTTAACTACGATATTAGCGACACTGATGACCCCTTAAACACAGGAAAACCATTATAACCTTCATAACCCTTTTCGCCATCGTCCTTTAATGAGAGGTAGCTCCAAACCTCCAACGTTATTATCACCAGAGAGCACTCTGCGAGAGAACTGAACCCGGAGTATGAATTATGAGTGAGGTGTCCTTTAATAGATAGAAATTAAATCTTTCCTTCTGTCTCCTCGACTACTGTCCCAAGCTGACCGGATTGCGAGAAGCTGGAGACCGATTTAGGTATAATATAATATCTTAAACGGATATTCACATTTTTAGGGCCAGCCAGGCTACGATTAGGGCGCTAAAATCCATTTATTTTAAATCGATAATCACCTAAAACTTTTTTTTTGAAAAAGCTGCTATGGACAGCGATAAATTGTATTTTGATTTTTTAAACAATTTATATAATATTAAAATATTTGTGTTTCGGACTCACTGTATCGTACTCACTGTAAGTCTTGATGTTATGTAGAATACAACAGAGTTCATCAAAAAACTTAATAATTCCTGAACTGACGAAACAGGGTAAGTTCACAATTTTTTGATTGCTCCTTACTTCATTTACAACATGAAATTTGACAAAAAAAATACAGTGTGTTGTATATGCTGGGTCGGTTAGTTTATAATCATATTTTTTTTCTAAAATTCCCTGTATTTTCTCTATATTAACGAAATGGCAGATCTGTAAGACTAACGAATAACAGATGGATTAATGTGCCATTTCTGCAATAACTTGGTCGATATAGGCGAAACTAAATCTGCCAAGATCCAGATACCTGACAACTCCGCGAAGGCGTGATATCAGTTTGGTTTTGGGTAAAAAACACTGTTACAGGTCACTTTCTCCATTGAGTAATAAATATATAAGAGAAATCAGGTAATGCACATTTTATAAGCCATTTTCTCCGAGGCTAATCTTATTTTATAGTTTTGATATATTTATATGTACAAATTAAATTTTTTTCTATATTTAATCCATATACAATCTTACAAACATATTGGCATAGTTATTTTATAGTTCACCGCTTTTGTTAGGCTTAAACAGATTGCCAATAGTAAAATAGATTAACCTCGGAAAGTCTACATGAGTCCTCTTATGGATATTTTTCTTTATGTTTTCTCATAGACAAGCTTGCAAACAGCCTCAGTGTTGCCTCACGTAATTACTGTCCTAGTTCTCAATATGAAAATGTACTTCATTTGCATTGAAATTCAATGAGCAGCTATTCAAAGAAGTCCAACAGCTTAAAGAAGAAATTGCTGTAATCAAAAATGATAATCAAGCCAAAGAAAATACTATAGCTATCTATGAAACAGATGAAGACGAATTGGCGTATGAAACGAGTTTTATACGAAAGCAAATTAAAACTAAACGTCAAAACAAAAAAAGAAAAGCAGAATCTTCGCCTGAAGTGGAACAATCAATACAGAGTGTCAGAAAACCACAACCCCAACGATCTGAACAGTCAACTACGGACCTAGTGAAGGTACATAAGAACGTATCACTGATACCGAAAGAGAGACCACTGCAGCCAATTAAAACATCAAACGTAATCATCCAAGGGGAAATGCAGGAAAAACAAACAACACATAAAGAGATACCACCTCCACCCATTAACATACTTAATGTTAGTGAATACGAAACCATTAAAAAAATAGTGAAGGTAGTTCCAAACGATAAATATAAAGTCACTGCACTAAATAATAACGTTTGGAAAGTGAATGCACTTGACCCAGAAACCTACAGAATGTTATCAAATGCAATCACCGCTCAAAACATCGAATGGTTCACCTATGAAAACAAGGCTGAGCAACCAATTAAAGTCATGGCCAGATGGCTGCATCATACATGCCCAAACGAAGAAATAATTGAGGAACTTAGCCAGAAAGGATTCAAAATTCTAAACGCTGTGAACATATTAAAGAGAAAGGTCACTATAAAAGCAAACGGTGAACGAGAAACAACCAAAGTTGGTCTGCCCCTTTTCATGCTAACATTTGACAACGCTGAGAGCATTGATAGGGTATATGGAATCAAAGCAATCCTTAATATGAAAGTTAAGATTGAGACATTAAAAAAGAACCCTAGTAGAATACCACAGTGCTACAACTGCCAGGCATATAACCACACACGCAAATACTGCAATAGGGAACCAAGATGCGTAAAGTGCGCTGGGAAACATCTAACAAAAGAATGCAACAAAAGTAAGAACGAACCAGTAAAATGCATACACTGTGGTAATCATCACCCAGCAAATTACAGAGGCTGCGAGGTAGCGAAAGAGCTGCAAAGAATGAGAGACAACAAGAGAAATCAAACAAGTCAGAGTTCTCAACCTAGGATGCAATCCTACTCAAAACGAATCCCCCTAAATAGCGGCAAAGTTAAGGAAGGCATAACATATGCACAAATGGCTAAGCAGAATGAAAATATCAGGAACGCTCCGAGTCAGGAAAACCATGTTCTGCAAGAAATACTTCAGAAGCTAAGCGCTATCAATTCACATCTGGCTGGCCAGGACCAAAAACTAGAATCTATGGGCGAGCTACTGAAAAACCAAGAACTGAGACTAGTAAAACTAGAAAATACATCGATGAGCCAAGATAAAAGAATAACGGATGCGTCAAGTAAAACTAGAGAAGTTATTGAGTACCTTCATTCTAGTCCATACAAACTTAACAAGAAAAAATAATGACACAATATTTAAGAATTGCTACCTGGAATGCAAATGGCCTAGCGCAACGCATTTCAGAATTAGAAGTATTTTTAAACACAAAAAAAATTGATATATGCCTAATTTCAGAAAGTCATTTTACCAGAACGTCGTATGTCAAAATACGTGGATATCAGTGCTATCAAGCTCTACACCCAGCAGAACGAGCTAGAGGCGGGACAGCAATCTTCGTTAAGGACAATATAAAACACCACGAAGAATTAAAAATAGAGGAGGAAGCTATGCAAGTAGCTACTGTATCTATTGAAACCAAAAATAACAAGAGCTATAGTATATCAGCAATCTACTGTCCACCCAGATATAACACAAAAAAAGAAGACTACATCAAACTTCTTAAATCGCTTGGTAGTAATTTTATTATTGGAGGCGACTTTAACGCGAAACACATATTCTGGGGATCAAATAGAACTAGTCCTAAAGGAAGGGAGCTATTTGAAGCAGGCAGGATATTAAAATGTGAGTTCCACTCCAGTAGAAAGCCAACCTACTGGCCTACGGACCCAAATAAAACTCCTGATCTTCTGGATTTCTATATATCAAGAGGTATCTCCGAAAATTACATAGCAGTTGAAAATGAAGAAGGGCTATCGTCAGACCATTCTCCAGTTCTAATGACAATAAGTGACACGGTAATAAGGAAAGCAAGCCCTCCACGATTAACAAATAACAAAACCAACTGGGAATACTTTCGACAGCTAGTCGAAGAAAGCATCAACCTACACGTGCAGATATCGAACGCTTACACGATAGAAGAAGAACTAGAAAACCTCATTGATAGTGTGCAAAAAGCGGCCTGGAAAAGTACTCCCGACCAGCAAGAAATATTACAAAAAAGTATAACCTATCCAGTTGAAGTGAGAGAGTTGGTTAACGAAAAAAGAAGAGCTCGTAAGACTTGGCAGAGAACCAGAGCCCCTGAAGACAAAACAATCCTAAACAACTTGTGCAACAAACTTAAACTACTTATAAAGGAGATTAAGAATGAGTCAGTTGCAAGCTTCCTAAGTAACCTGACAGGTAAACCTGACACAGACTATTCCCTGTGGAAAGCCACCAAAGGTTTAAAAAGGCCTAAAATGCAAGTGCCACCCATTAGAATGGTTGATGGAACCTGGGCTCGCAGCGAAAAGCAAAAAGCTGATCTGTTTGCCGAACACCTAGAAAATACCTTCAAACCACCAACTGGACAAGCGGATAATGAATATCTAACACCTATAAGCAAAGTAGACGAGGCATCTGTGCTACCAGTTACTCTGAAAGAAATCAAACAAGAAGTAAAAAACCTCAAAGATAAAAAAGCCCCTGGATACGACTTGATAACGGGGCGAATAATCAAAGCTTTACCAGAGAAAGCCCTAAGGAAACTACAGCACATAATCAATGCTATCTTTAGACTATGTTATGTTCCGAGACAGTGGAAAGTAGCGGAAATCATAATGATTCCAAAGCCCAATAAATCACTAAACGACAAAACGTCGTATAGGCCTATTTCTTTGTTAACAACAACATCAAAAATTTTCGAGAGACTGTTTCTCAAGAGATTAAAGCCAATTATAGAGAGCAGAAATCTTATACCAGAACATCAATTTGGGTTTCGAGAAAGGCACTCAACGATAGAACAGGTACATAGGATTACTGATACTATTGAGGAGGCGCTGGAAAAAAAGGAAGTATGTTCAGCAATATTCTTAGACGTAGCCCAAGCATTTGATAAGGTTTGGCACCGCGGTCTAGAATTTAAGCTCCAACGAGATCTGCCAAAACAACATTTTGAATTGCTAAAGTCTTACATCAACGACCGTTACTTCCGGGTGAGACAGGACGGAGAATACTCTAAACTGAAGAAAATATTGGCAGGGGTTCCACAAGGCAGTGTTCTAGGCCCCGTATTATACCTCCTGTATACGAATGATCTACCAGACATAGAAGAAGCTAGAATAGGAACGTTTGCTGATGACACAGCTGTTATGACCACCGATGCTAGTATCGTTGAGTCCACCAGGAAACTACAAAATGCTATTAATATAGTGGATAGCTGGACAAAACGATGGAGGATAACACTTAACGAATCGAAATCAACACATATCATCTTTACAAATAGGAAATTAGAATATATTCCGATTAGTCTGAATTCACAACCAATTCCATATTCTGATAATGCTAAGTATCTCGGCATGACGCTAGACTCTAAACTCAGGTGGAAAGCGCATGTTAAAAAGAAAAGGCAAGAACTGAATTTAAAATTCAGAAAAATGCACTGGCTTATTGGAAGAAACTCCGAACTTACAACGCACAACAAACTGCTGCTATATAAACAAATCCTAAAACCTATCTGGACGTATGGTATTCAGCTTTGGGGCTGCGCAAGAAAAACTACAGTAAAGATCATTCAAACATTTCAAAACAAAGTACTACGTAGCATTGTGAATGCTCCTTGGTACATTAGAAATGACAATCTCCATCGAGATCTAAACATGGAATACGTCAGCGATGAAATAAAAAAATTTGCAAGGAGTCATGTACTGCGACTGCAGCAGCATGACAACGAGGAGCTGCGGAACCTACTGGATCGCGCCAATAGACCAAAGCGCCTAAAAAGAACAAAGCCTTTAGAATTAGTGGTTCCTTGAGCCGCTTAAATCAAAGGACTAGCAGAGCTGGGATGAAGCAATAGGTCTCATTCCATAAGAATAGACTACAAAATAATAAAACAGTTACTAGATAATCTATATGATTAGTTGTAATATTATACAGAAATAAAGATTTCTTAAATAAATAAAAAAAAAAAAAAAAAAAAAAAAAAAAAATTTGCATTGCATTTGCTCCCCCCCCCCCCCTTCCCCCGTCTAGCATCAAGCAGGTACAAATTCCTAGGAAAAAATTTAAAATATAACAACATTGTCTTTTTATGAATAATGAGAGCATTTTTCGAAAATGGCTTGTCCTAACCCTCATTTCAACTGATAGAAGTGTGCAAATTAAGTGTTATAATTGTTATTTTAGGACACATTTAAGGAATAATTGACCAACGCCAATTGGCGAAGGTTTAACACATTCTTAGAAGGCAATTAATGGCATCATTAGAATTATAACGTTAATATAACGAATGAGGTATCTATGTAGAGTAAATAACCATCAATTTTCAGAAGATCAATTTTCAGTGAAGATTTTCTGGCCTATTATTGAGATGATAAACTTGACACTGACAATAAATTATAACTGAGATTGGAAACAGAAATAGAGAATTCTCAGAAAAATAAATTTATAAACTTTTCATACGTAATAACCGCATCACATAGTTTTAAGAGGGGCTAAATTCTCCTTCGCAAGAGTCCATTGAGTCCATGCTTAATTTCTCAATTAATTTAAATTAAACTTGACCAATATGTAATTGCTGTGTGCTTGATTTGAAGAAGCTATTTCAAGTGATTTTTTTTGCATAGTTTACTGTGAAGTGTTTCTTAGATTTTGTACTTCACTTGATAAGCCAAACGCTATGGAATGCAATAAAAGACCTTAATTAGCGGTGGGAACTTTCAATAATTTTTAACTATATCAGTATTATGGAAATACTTGGATATTTAAATCAAGAAAATGATTGTAGTCTAAAGTCAATCAGCATCTTAGTAGGTACATATGACTACTATTATAATTCCTCTAAAATATTCTTGACTTCACAGGCAGTATAACTCTATACGAAGTAAAGAATAATCACGTCAGTGGTTTCCACTAAAGCTCATCTACATTGATTTTGAGTATACGTAATTAATTTATATTACCCTTCATAAAACTGACGTCAAACTTACACAGTGACCCGAACCCAATTTTTTATTTTTTTCAATTGCCACGATTTTGATAAAAATTGATGAAGGGGGGGTTTCAATTGCTAGGAATTTATTGCAGCTTTACGTCGTTTGAAAGATGGTTGCTTTACGTCGTTTTAAAGATGGTTTTCGAGTGGTAGGAGTCACGCACGATTTCAAATGACGGAACACCTCCTCGGTGAGGTTACATTATCTGGTGATTTTAGGAAGAATGATTGATAAGTTCATTGGAAGAGGCGTGCTTGGGCTGAATGTTCTTTGACGATGATCGTTGTCTTAATCGCATTTTACGTTGGTTGATATTTGTAACAATATTGATTTGTAGCATTCGGTAACTGACTAATGTTTTGAGCTTGGTTCTTTTGCACGTTTTCTTCCGCATCAAACGATTTTAAGGGTTTTGGTAGGCCCAGGTCTCTTCCTCAATTTTTTTCGGCTCGTATGATTTTTATAAAAAATTATGAGTAGGTGTACGAGATACTAAGATACCGATTGCAATTTGTCATGACCCTTATAATTTTTTAAAATTGTGGCCTACAACTATAGGATCAGTGTTTTCCATATTTCGCACAATACACTAGTTCTTTTCGCTTACAACTTTATTGCTCAGAATCGTTGTAGTAAGTTTTGTTTACTTTATGTTTTTATTTATATAATGTTCTTATTGTTGTTCTTTATGTTCTTATTGTGAGAATGTTCTTCTAAAGGTTAATAGTCATTGTTTAACCGAATTGCTTTCTAACTATTTTAATTGTTTAAAATTATTTCTTTCTTTCCTGTTACAAATTTTCTCGCCAGGTAGGCTAGATCATTACTGCAGGATTTTCTCCAAATATTGCGTTAATTAAGTTGCCTCTCTTAATCATAGATGGAAGCACATGGATGAATTAGGATCGCGGAGATATGGAATTTTTTTAAGCATTCCTTCATCGACGTGTAGAAGCATGGTGTTCTCGCTGATCTCCGCTTGTCATGTTGGTTGACAGTCTTAAATGTCGGAATTGTTGCTGTCTCGTGAAACAACAGCCAATGTCTGGTGGAAATCACCACCAACAAGTAGCATTTCTTCGCCGAACGTCCGAGAAGATCGATGCTTCTAAGACCAGGAACTGGAAGTTTGAATTCATTGTGGACTTTTCTGCCTCCCTTTACGATTGTTGCTGTGATCGCGCATATAAGGTTTAAGGGTCGAGCACAAAAATGTGTTGCTCCATCCTCCTGGACGTCGATATAAAAGCAGCGAGAGTGCTTATGGAAAATCGAATCAAGAGCTGTTTCGAAAGCCTGTTTCTGCCTGTCATTGATTTTTTCGATATTTATTTGCATTATGTATGCTTCCTGTGCTGTATCATAAAGAGCGTTCTCTGCTGGTGCATTTCCTGGCCACTAAGAACATGTTTGTGTGAATTGTGTGAACTATGGCTACGTTTGGGTGAAATTTAGTTTTAAAATCATAATTAAAAAATTTCTTGTGCGTTTTGAACTTGCACGAAGAAATAAAATAAAGCGGTGTGTCCGGGATACGTCGCTTATCCTAAAAAGGAGATTTCTGGATAAAGCTAAGGCTTTTTTCGATAATTGATAAAATATTCGTGTAAAGAATTGCAATACGTATATTGCGTGTAGAAACACTGAAACAACATTTTTCTTCTCACTTCATACAAGTAAACAATAATTGCATTTATGCAATTTTTATTGGTAGTCGAAGAAAAATATTGTGAGCAACTCCAGCAATAATGTTTTTATTGCTCTCGCGTCGGTGGTCTCTGCAATCCCCTACCAACAATCGTTTCAGGAACAACCAAATATTATTTTGCGCTTAAGATTGGATACAGAATTTTGGAGAAAATTTGGGAGCGGAATAAAGATAATAATTAAGATTACAGCCCGGCACAAATTATTGTTCTTTGCTCATATCTTAAAATGCAATTTACAAGTTGGATAGCCCGAAAAGTTGTCTTTAAAAATTTCAAATACATACGATTTTGGTTCCCTTTCCATGATTCTACTAAATTTGTTATTTTAATCACCAAAAATCAATTTTATTATAAATTTGTACAAACATTGTAAATTATCTTTAGTTAGCACCATTAATCGTTTAAATTAATTTAAATATTTTTGTTTTTCTATTTACAGTATGGATCATAAACTGGTGATAAATCTAAAAACGTTCGACAAAACAACAAACGATCAATTTATAGAAACAAATTTATTTAACGCATCATGACAATTAATTTAATATTTTTTTAATTATTATTATTATTATTATTATTATTTTATACAAACTACAAATTAAATAAAACACATAATAATTAAAATTAATTATATTTTATTTTAAATTATTTACGAATCTGTTAAATAATAAACAAAATTTACCATTGCTCTGCCGCTACTAATTTATGTTACTTATTACCAGTATTACACGATATACAAATTTATTTATAAAATATTTAAAGTTCAAATTAAAATTTTATGTTTCATCAATAAAACCAAAAAAAAATAATTAATTAATTGTCATCATCATCATCATCATCACATCAACACAATCTCTACATTACAACAGAAATTATTTTGCTCTGCGTGTTATTTATTGTTATTTATATCAATTAAAGGATAAATAATTTAAATTTGTGTCGATAATTGAAACCAACGAAAATGGCAACAAAAGGTGTTAAGGCCCCTAAAAAGGTGGCGCCCGATGGTGGATGGGGATGGATGGCCACATTCGGCGTTAGTTTAGTAAATGTAAGTAATTTTCTTTTTCTATTTAATATGTAAATTTTATATATTATGATGTCAGCAAGGGTTTTTGGTTGCTTCCTAAAAAAGTAGTTGGATTTATGAATTATGCGACCATGATTTCCTCAGAATTTTAATTTACAATCGATAACGAACCGGTTGCATATGATGAATTCAAATGGTTGAAAATGCTGCATTTGATTTACCATCCATAATGAGTTGAGTTGACTAAATCAAGAACTGAAATGGTTCTATATTCGTTGAAGTTCGTCTGTATTTTCATTTGTATTATTATTTAGTGTGCAAGTAAACTCGGTTCTGAAGTTGGTTGCATTAAAATATACGTGAACGCATCCAAATCGCCCGCAAGTTTGAATATATGCGGCTTAGTCATTTCTGTGTTTATGACAAAAGTTTCAGTCATTTGCAAGCTGTCATTACCGCGTGCCTCATGTTTAAGAGATGGATGTCGATAAGCAACACTTACGTCATTGCATTCTGTTCTCTTTTCAAATAACAAAAATGCTACTTAAGCTATGGAATTGTATAATTCGACTTTGAGTGATTATTTTGTAAGTCATTTAGCAGTAAAAAGGTGGTTTGCAAGATTTCGTGATGACAATTTTAGTTTTGAGATCCTTGATTGATCCAGTGCAGTATAATAATATGAAGACGAAGAACTTAAGCTTTTACTGGATGAAAATCCGTGTCAAACTCAAAAAGAGCTTGCAGAACAGTTAGGAGTTACTAACCAAGCAATATCGCTTCGATTGCATCCGAAGAGTTGACATGAATTTACTTTCTCGGTACAGAAGAAAGAATTTTTTGCATAAAATCATTATCGGTGATGAAAAGTGGATTTTTTGTGATAATCATAAACGCAGAAAAACATGGGTTGATCTAGGCCAGCCATCAATTAGCGTATTGCATTGGTCATTTACAACAACAATCGCATTGAAACTTAACCCAAATGGATTCATTTGAATCCAAAATGATTTTGGGTTTACGTAAATCAATCCAATTTTTAGTTCTAAAGGTTTGTACTAAAATATTAAAACTGATATTTCAAACTACAAAATCGGCATAAATGTTATTATGGTTTTAAAATAAAACTAAAATATTAATAAAACCACGAAATATGCAAATATACATTGGAACAAACATTCTTACTTACAAACTTTGAAGCCAAAAACTAAATCCGAAAATGGCTGTTGATTTGGAAAATTATAAATCCAAAACTAAATCCTAATCCACTTTTACCAATGCAATACAGCTAATATCAGTTGCTGAATTGAATATTCATGCCAAGAAAGTGTTACTGTGTGTCTGGTGGGATTGGAAAGGAGCCATTTACTACGAGTTTCTGGAACCTGGTCAAACTGTTACAGCAGAATATTACCAGGCTCAATTGAGTAAATTAAGTGATGCTCTGGAGCAAAAAATACCATTTACGGGTCAAGGAAGGTGTAAGGTGATATTGCTGCATGAAAACGCTCGTCCCCATACAGTAAGTTCCGAACCAGGAACTCATGTTCCCCTTAGGCTGGGAAGTTTTACAGCGTGCGGTGTATTCTCCAGACCTGGCCCCCTCTGATTACCACTTATTCAGATCGATGTCATCATATTTGAGAGATCAGGGGGCAGATTCTGATCAAGTGACAAATGACAAATGACAATTTTTTGTGTATTTGTACTAAAAATACAACTGCAATAAAATGACATTATGTGAGTTCTAAAACGCGATTCTGATCTAGTGATCTTTTCAAAATGTCACATAAATAAATCTGACAATTGTGGTAATATTGTCATTGATTTCGATTTACGTGACTTTGTATAAAACAAAAATTTTAATAAAAATATGTGTTAGTATTATGTTGCTATTTTATGAAATTAATTTATTTTATTGTTTTAATATCAAACTACAAAAAATAATCATAAAATTATTGTATAATTTTTAACATAGCCGGGATTGAGAACGAAAAATGTCATAAACTAGAAAATAATAGTAAAACAGCAACTGCTAGTAATTGCTATAAAATGTCATGTCTGATTTGATCAGCATCGCAATATTTTTGTGACAAAATTTTGTACGAATAAAAATTGTTACGAAAAATTGTCATTTCATCGGAATCTATTCACAGGCCCTAGATTCTGATCAAATGGCAAATGACAATTTTTTGTGACATTGTACTAAAAATACTGCTACAATTTTGTGACAAATACTTGTGAGTAAAAAATCGCGATTCGTATGCCACGACTTTTCCGAAATGTCACAAAAAATAAGCTGATAATTTTAATAATATTGTCATTGTTTTTTATTATCGTGACAAAAGTTTTTATACAAAATATGTGGAAGTATTTACAATTAAAACAAAATAAATTTAATTTTTATTGAAAAGCAAATAATTTTAAAATATAATACTATTTCTTAAGCCTATATTTTTATAGCTGGAAATGGGAACAATCCAAGCGGATCGTTAGTGTATCCAGCTACACATATATGACAACACATATTTGCTATAACTTAAAACTGTAGTTGCTGTAAACTGCTATAAATGTCATTTGATCCGAGTCGTAAATTTTTAGTGACTTCAATTTGTACCAATAAGCAAATGTCACGAAAAATTGTCATTTTGTCGGAATCTACCCCCAGCGGTTCACCAAAGTTGAAGATGTGCAAAAATGGCTCGATGACTATTTTGCTTTGATAAATGGCCAAAAAACCGTGGATAGTAATGGCGAATATTTCGATAATTAATCTTTGTAACTATTATACTTCCACTTATACTTAATAAACACATGTCAGATACTCCTGATGATGACCTAACAAGTCGAAATCGATCGAGTGATTTTTTAAACTTTTTGAAAAATATTCAAAATATTCTGCGAAACAAAAAACAAGTGATTAATAAAAATGTGTTTATTAAGTATAAGTGTGTTTCGCCAAGTGCCTACGGTAAATAGCGTAAAAAGTATTATATTTCCAGTAAAGGTTGACCAAAAAAGCAAAATTTCTACGGCACACCTAATATTTAAAAACACCTCTGCCAATTCTCGAAGAAAGGTTTAGGATAATATGTTTAGTTATTATTACCTCATTGAGTTTTTTGGGATCTAGACATATCCGTAAATCCCCAATAGGTTTTTTTTGTAATAACTAAACTTTAATGTAAATTTCTCTCATAACACTATGGATATTGTTCGTGATGCTTTGATAATTAGTGTGAAATTTCCTTTTAATTTAATTTGTCCCAATATTGGCAAACACGCTAAAACATTAAATTATTTTGAATCTTTCATCAATTTGCTTTTTGTTTTAATTTCTTATATCCTATTTTTATCCACTAGCTTAAATAATCAACACAAATTTTAGCTCCTGTTGTACTTTTTGAAATTGTATCACTAACTCGACCTATTCTAATGGCTTTACTTCAAACCCTTCAATTTGCCTGATTGCTGAATCCTATTAAATATATACAGTGACTCTCAAAATTGATCACGATTTTATAACAAGCTAATATTTTATTGTACCAAAATAAAACTAAAAGTATATTTCAAGTTTCCTTTTCTAATTCAACTGTTTATTTAATAATTTATTTAAAAAATAAAAAAAAAAACAATTCGTTTTGACATCACATATGTAAATAATTAATTAAAAATATATTTCATGGGAGTGATCTATTTTGTGACCAGCCTAAAATCTTAATTTAATATGTGGCTCCTTTGGTTTTCAAAACTGCAGTAATTCTATTGGGCATGCTTTCTACTAGCTTCCTGGTTGTTTCGGCTGAAATGCCTCGCCATTTTAACTGAACTCTATCCCAAAGATCGTCTACAGTAGGTGGTGTTTCTGAAAAATCTGCAAGAGATCTCTTAAGCTCGCCCCAGAGATGCTTTATAAGATTTAGGTTGGGGGATTGAGGTGGCCACTCCGACATTACTAACCCTTTATCCTCCAGCCATTTTTGCTTAATTTTAGCGGAATGCTTGGGGTCGTTATCTTTATAAAAAAGCACGTCCCCTTTGTTATACTGCAATTTTTTCAATTTACAAATTGCAAAATTTGTATGTAGGAGGCTGACGTTATTCTACCCTCGACTTTTTTTATCTGACCAATATCATGAGCCATTATGCCATACCATTATGGAACCACCTCCAAATTTCATTGTTTCATTTACATTATGTGGTAATAAAATAGCTCCAGGTTTCCGCCAAGTCCACTTTCGACCATCGGAGCCAAATCGGTTAATTTTGGACTCATCGCACCAGATTACTTTAGCCCACTGAGAAACCGTCCAGTTTTTTTATTTTTTTGCAAAATTGAGCCGAAGTTGCCGATGCCGTTTTGTAAGGAGTGGTTTTTTCTCGTTTTAGTAGCTCTTCATTCCAACTTCCTTCAATGTTCGTCAAATAACTTCTGCTGAAACATTGGCTAAATTACTGGATAACAAAATTGCCCTCATTTTTACTGCATTTTCTACTGTTTCGTTACGAATATTTTTGATAATGAACTTATACGCGCACGCGTTGTTAATTTCGGATTAGCTCTCTCCCGGTTTTTGGGGACATTTAAGTTCAGTTTCTTTCGCAGTTTCGATATTACTCCTAATGAGACGTTTAATATTTGGGAAATATCTCTATGTGCTTACCTACCTTCTAACAAAAATTGTTCAATTTGGCGGACCTTAATTTATAGGGAGTTGGTTTTGACTTGAGGAAGCATCTATCAAACAAACGGCATATTATACGACATTTTTATTTCGAAGTTATTCTTTTCATACCTTTAGTTTTTTCCAGTTTAAGAAAAAAAAAATATTTACATGAATTATTACAAAATGCGGTGTAAATCCTCACGCTATATTACTTCTACTCTCAAAAACAAGCTAAACCAAAAAACTGATTATAGTCGATGTGTATAGAAAAATGGAAAAACAGAAATAACGGTATTTCATATTGTTCTTGTAACAGTGTTTCATTTTTGTTTTGTTGTTTTATAATAATTCTCAAAAAAAAATCCAGACGATTATATGTTGTAGTTTTAGTGCAATAACCAAAATGCTTCAAATTTATGAAATCGTGATCAATTATGAGAGTCACTGTATTTTATTTTTAATTCTTTTAAGCTTTCCTGTTCCTTTTCAAATTCCACTTTGTTTGTTTATATTTTTTAATTTTTTTCCATGACCCAATTTTTTTTTATGATGTTTATAACTGTAGTTAAATTCGGATCAGAGACTACTTGTCGTCCAATCAACGTAGTATATTGTTACGAAGTTGCCCTGTCAAGCGGTTCTTAACACTGGATTTGGAATATCGTTTTAGCACAGCGTTTTTAACAGCAGTTCTCGTAATTTATACACTTCCAGAATATTCGCGAAAATACCGAACTATTTTTTGAATAACTTCCCAAAGATTACGAAACACTTACAACAAATAATTTCCACAAATATTTATTAATCCATTTAATACATCATTTACAATTTTAAATATATTACACCACTATATTTTCACTTATCACCACATATTATTTGCCCACTCCTCACTTTCGCTTTTAATCTTTCGCATACCGAATCTCCCAAATGACTTACTAAGGCTCAGTGCCAACCTTAAGATAAAAGTCAATTTTAAGTAAATTTTTCGGGGAATTCAATTATTTTTCAAAAACTCTATGGCAAGTTAATTGAAAAATCTGTTCTAAAACCGATTTTTACCGTAGTAAACGATGTGGAATGGATACAAAGGGCCGAATTTCAAAGGGACGATTGCCGAAGGGCCGAATGTCGAAGGGCCGATGTCGAAAGGCCGAATGTGTCGAAGGGCCGAATGTCTCGGAGGGCCGAATGTGTCGAAGGGCCGAATGCCGAAGGGCCGAATGTGTCGAATTTGCTTTTAGAAATATAATTTTTTAAATTTGTTGTTTTATGGAATATTTTGTAAATATTTTTTATTAAACATAAATGAATTTATGTATTTTACTATTTTTCATCGTTGGATATTCATGAAATTCTACGTATTCAGTCAGCGATACATTTTCGTGAAGGAAAGTTTTGGTATTGGGGTCATTTGTACGACTTTCAAAATCCCGAAATCAAAATCCCGACTTTCAAAATCCCGATTTTCAAAAATTTTCAAAAGTTCGATTTTTTATTTTTTTTATGAATTCGGGTGCCCACGGGCCGGCATTTTGAAATGCAATAATTGTAGAGGCTAACGGCTTCCATAACTCTCACGGGCATTCAATTTGTATTAACCATATCAACGGTTTCTCGATGAGAGAGCTTGAAGAAGATCTTTGTATAATTCAAAGTATTTACTAATTTATTTGTTTTCTATATCATTTTAGTTGGCAACCCGGTCCATAGAACCATCATTTGGCTTACTATTTGGCGATTTATTAAAATCATTAAATGCGGGAACAACCGGTGCTGCTGTGATCATCAGTGGTTTAGATATTATGATGAATTTCTCCGGACTTTTTGTTGGACCACTACTTAAAGAATACTCATATCGTAAAGTTGCGATAGCCGGTGCAATGCTATGCGCATTGGGAATGGCATTAACATCGCCTGCTAATAGTATGCCACATATAATTGCTACGTACAGTGTGATAAATGGTAAGCTTGACATATATTGCACGTGACTTAAGAACATTTTGTTAATAAATAACATTTTTTTTATGTCCCCTACAGGTATTGGCGTTGGTTTAGCCACATCTGCTGCATTTGTTGCTCTTAATCATTATTTTAAGAAGAAACGTGGTCAAGCTGTTGGTTTATCGATGGCAGGTACTGCGCTCGGTATGCTAATCATGCCACAACTAGTCAGTTTCCTGCTGCTGGAGTTTGATTTTCGTGGTGCTATGCTTCTACTGAGTGGCCTTGCGTTGCATGCAGCTGTTGGTGCTACATTACTGCAACCAGTAAAACGACATTTAGTCGACGAGGTAATCGATATCGAAATGAAAGACATGGGAACTATAAAGGAGGATGAGGAGGATACATTGCCTGAAATTAAGACATTAATTAATAATAATAATAATCGTAATGATAATATTAAGAAAAATTTCTCCGAGGCTAATGTTGGCGCAATGACTCGGCTACCAAAGCGACCAACATTTCCGCGTATTACTTCGATCAGTAATATGCCGACTGAAGTGAGAAAACGCAAAGAATCTGTGATATCAAATTTATCATATTTAGATTTTACGGGCAGTAATTTACAAATTCATGTTGGGGTACGTACCGAATTTTTTATTTAAAAAATTATGAAATTTTTTAATTAATTTTATGTTTTTTCATAGGTCGGCGATGACGAGGAAGACGACGGTAATGATTATCAATCAATTCGTCGTGTAAACACGCATTTGGGAATGGCATCGTTAAATCGTGATTCATTTTCAAAGAAACCATCATTTATAGCTGGATCGGTAGATTTTGTCAAATCAGAAGCCGGCCTTCAAATGAAAGCAGAAAAGAAGCAAACATTCTGGCAACGCTTCATTAAACTGTTGGACGTTGGTTTGCTGAAGGATAAAATTTATCTGAATATTTTGTTCGGCCTATCAATATTTTATGTTGCCGAAATGAACTTTAAAATGGT
Organism: Nephrotoma flavescens; assembly: GCA_932526605.1. Lineage (NCBI taxonomy): Eukaryota > Metazoa > Arthropoda > Insecta > Diptera > Tipulidae > Nephrotoma > Nephrotoma flavescens. The sequence continues at coordinate 107,680,054 of OW052220.1, read as the reverse complement.
CACACCATTTTTCTTTGCTAATTTAGGATTTACCAAGACTGAAGTTGCCACATGCTTATCAATAGCAGCCATTACTGATATTTTAGCTCGTATTATACTTCCACCGATATGTGATAAATTTGATATCTCTAAGCGCTTAATATTTTTAGTATCGATATTTTTTGTCGCAATTACACGATCAAGTAAGTAATCTACATATAATGTATAAGTTCTCGATCATCTAAATATTAATGTTTTACTTTATCCATATTTTTTAGTTTTAGCGGAACAAACCGAATGGACGTCACTCATTACTTGGTTATCAATCAGTGGATTTTTCCGTGGATCTGCACTGAGTAATTTTACACTCACCGTATCAGAATATTGTTCGCTAGAAAAATTACCGGCAGCGTTCGGTTGGCATATGATAGGAAAAGCGGTATTTGTGATGGCCTTCGGACCACTTATTGGTAAGAAAATATAAGAATATTATTTTATGGTGGTGGCTGATATTTAAAAATAATCAACTTCCTGGTGCTCGTGCATTTAGTTAATGTTGGTTCAAAAATGTTTAGAATTAAAACTTTTGGTTTGTTAAGATAAAGGGAGTCCTAATCTTTTGTTAAAATTATATACTTCCTTAGACGTGTGAGTTTTTAATTCGATATTGTAGGAGTTCTTAAGAATGTTAATTCGATTTGCTTCAGTCCTCGGTTCAAGTTGTGGCTGTCTCTGGAACTCTCTTGTCTAATAAATTATTTGACTGTGGAGCGGCAAGCTCCAATGGCAGTCTACACACTTAGTTATTTCATTCTTTTCAATTTTTTTTTTATTTTTTCGTTTTAATTTCAATTAGTGTCGTGTTAACCTCGCTTTGAATTAAATTTCTTAAGTTTGTCGAATTAGACCAAAATATGGTTGTTAAAATGAATCCTTGTAGCAAGCACTTACGAAACAATTAGACCAAAAAACGATGATATAAATTCAAAATTTCTGGTACCATAAATTCGAGGTACCCAATGAAGTATAATTTATCATTCAAGTTGAATTAATGTTTACATAATCTCACTGGCAAGTTTTTGAACATTTAGTGTTGGAACTAACATATGTTGCTTGATACAATGCTTATTAGCAGCAGGCTGCCTCCTTCTTGATTGCAACTGAAAGACCGTGGCATTTTTCCAAGCGAATATGACAAATTTACTTGGACCTATAGTATGTAAATACTAACAGCTAAGCAATAAGTAACTAAGTCATTGGTGAACAAGATTAAGACCCACGGCATCCTCGAGTGCAGCAGTCGCTGTGATATGTATATAACTCACATAATTCCTTCCTCGAAATTAACTGTGTTTTGTTCCATGCTTCATGGCTTATCAAACGTGACGTTTTCAGTAAATGTTGCTTGAGTTGCACTCGTCTTTCGTTTTTGGTCGTCGTTTTTGGCATAGAAGTTTTAGATTCAACGGGATCCCTAGAAAACTGATTTCAAAACGAGTATGATACCAAGATCGTCTTATTTTGGAGACCGATAAGTCATTTTCACGAGTCCAGGTTGTGATGTTTTACGATTACGGGACACATGAAGTTATGTCAGATGTATCCGAAAGTATGGTATTTAGGGTTAAGTTATAAATGAAGAAGAGATGGTCGATAGAAGGAAATGAATAAAAGAGGAGAGTAAATAAGGTATGGGCGTGAATTGACGTGTGGGATTTTTATTGCGGTTCAAATGAGAAAACATCCATTTGAATAAAACAATAAGTAAACATAATAATTGGCGACGATGATTTAAAAACGAATAATCAGAGAGATGTGATGTAAATTATATATGGATTAATAGTTGTATAAATAGTAAAAAAAAGCCTGGAGAAATAAGGTTAAGTGATAACTACATATATAAAAAAGAAAATGATGGCGGCGAAAAATTTGGTTGGACACATGGCGCCATATGCAATGCACCAGGATAAAACTTTATAGAGCATATAGAGCGGTTAGAATGTTATTTGGAGAGAGCATCACCAGCAAAGAAATATATAGTTAAAAGGTACAATAATTTTAATAGTAGTAAAAGTTGTAATAGTACACGAAATGAGAATTATCCAAAGGGAGATCAAGTAAAGTCAGTGAGCAAAAATCAAGATGTCGGTGAAATCGAACTCGAAAATTTTGACTTTGGTCAATTGTCATTGCATGATATTGAGAAAGATAGTTTAATTAATATTACTAGAGATGATCGAGAAGTAGCATCTAAAATGTTTGATTGGGTCACAACACAAATAAAAATGCACATTTTAAGAAAATTAAACAGTGTGATAGTTTATTTTACAGTAGCTTAAATTCTGTTAATGTTGTACAAGTAAATAGAAAATATTCAAAAGTGGAATTTATAGATCATAGAAAATAAATTAGTTAAGATGGAGATAGCTACTGGAGCTTGCGTGATCCTTTGCACATGGGATAAATACCAAAGAAATTTTGCTCAAATTAAGTTAGAAAAAGTTGAAGATCCATCATCAGTTATAACAGGAGATGCGATTAAAGATATGGGAAAAATTGAAGTCAAGACGCAAATGATACAGTTAATTATTGTAGACACACCCAAGAAAATGTTCCCTTTATGTGGTCAAAATTCAAAGCCAAAATTCCATATACCATATACGTTAACGTTTAGTTTAAGAGGGAAAATTGTAAAGGGATTAGAGCAGTTGCAGCTTGATGGTGTTACGAAATGCTCACTTGCTGTATTTAAGAAATGTTAAACTTACTCTTAACGGTAACCGAAACACTACAAATGCTCGCGAGAACAAATTAATTATCTGAATCAGCGAGTTCGTAACAAGAAAATTTCTTCGACAAGGACTTTTGCGGCAGCACCTTTCCCAGGCTAGGGGGCATTCATTGGGGGGGTCAAAAAACTTGTGGGTGCTGCGCTGGTAAATGATTTCAAAGAAAAGAAGAAAAATGAGTAACCTTAAGCTATTGATACTAACTTTTAAAGAATGTGTACTAAATTAATTCGTAATCATAAATTTCTTCTCGTTTGTTTAACATTTGATAAGACTGTAGGTCTGGTGGTTTTAGTGCTTACGCCGCCCAGTTGAAGTGTAATATTAGCACTTCCTTCCCTCCGTTCATGGAACTCTAAATCAATGCTTAATTTTTACGGATAATTTAAAAACACATAATTAGTTCAACACAAGAAAACCAATAAATAATTGTTAAAGAACATAAGGGAAAATCGCAATAGAGAAATATTCTTTATGCAAAAATCATAGCAAATTAAAACAATTAATTTTTAACAACAAAAACAAAACGAAAATTTATATGAGAAATGTTTATTGCCAAATAACGAATATATATTACTTAGAACAAGAAACATTTCTTAAGAAATAGGAATAAAGGAGCTACTATAAAAATAATTACTAAACACATTTTATTAAGCACTTGATTTTAATTTCGCAAAACTAGATTTTTTGAATATTTTAATTGAAAAATTTGTTCAAAAAGTTTAAAAAATCATTCGATCGATTTCGACTTGTTAGGTCATCATTAGGAGTATCTACTGATTTGTAAAAGTAAAAATTTGTTATATATAGCAGAAACAAGCGAAAAATAAACAAAAGAAGGAGGGACAAAAAATACGTAGTAAAAAGCAATAAAAATTAATCTATTGATCGCGCAGGTGGGCGATTAGTCATCGGCTGAGTAACAAAATTCAAAGTATATTGAAGTACATGAATATATTAATTTTTATTGCTTTTTTATTGCTTATTTTTTGTCCCTCCTTCTTTTGTTTATTTTTTGTTTTTTCTGCTATACATATATAACAAATATTTTTACTTTTACAAATCAGTAGATACTCCTGATGATGAATGGCGAGTTTTAATCTTTCTTTCATCGTGACCGGTTGTGCTTCGGATCACAGTCATTGTCAGCAATAATATAATCTGCAATTTTCATACTTATACGCTCAATAATGCTCACAATTATTTTGACTATTGCTGATTTTGTAGAAACTGCAATACATCGAAATAATTGATTCTTCGCTCTCAATTCACGCTGTAATTCCTTACTAAGTGATGAATTCTGTTCAGATAATTCATCTAGCATGAATTAAAGTGTGACGTTTACACTTAATAATGTAAAATCTGGCTTAACGATTCTACTGCCAATTTGACAGGTTCCAGTGCCTTTATAATTTCATTAATTAGAAATTATGTTCTGAAAAGCTGATGTCGTCATCTAACTATTTCAAACAGCAGAATTTAATTTGAAGACCCATTCCAGCATAGCTAATAAGCTGTTCCAACGGGTTCTGCTATCCAGAATTAAAGCCATTTCCTTTCCAAAATCATTTATGGCGTGCTTTTGAAGTATATTATCGATTTTGGTGGGTGAACGCCGAATTATCTTTACTATTCGTCGTATTTTATTGATAACCGGACATAAGTCATCATGGGATATATCGTATTGAACTTGCGAATTATCTGTTATTACTACACTTAAACCCTCAGAAAAATCATGACCACTCTCGTCTTCTTCATCGCCTTCAGAATAAGTAGCTTCATAAGTAGCACACGTGTTTGCAGGCATATTTCCATGTAGCCGTGCGAGTCCTAAATTCCAAAATTTTGTTTGTTTGACTATGAATATTTATATGCATGTATCGGTGGTTTTTGATTGACGTCCATTCGTTGAGTTTGAGGCTAAAACTGTCACCATTTTTTATCTGGCTTGCAGTTTGTTTACGGATTTCATCACGAATTTGACGATTTTGGGACGGAATATCCTTTGGCGTTTAATAACTTCCTTAAATCATAAGAGGTGCACAATTTTACGAATGGTAGACCATCTTTGGCTACCATTCTGGAAATTACAGCCGGCAGTGAATCATCAGTTGAACTCTTAAAATAATTTTTAATTAGTCCTGAAGTAGTAGCCGACTGTGTTTTGGTTTGACGGAATAATGTGGAAGGAACTGGCTCATCTCGTTTTAACAAATTAACATGATGTTTCTAAACTGGTTTTCAGCTTTTAAAACTTTATTACATTCCTTGCATTTTGCCATATCTTTCCCTTGCCGCAGAAAGTATTCCCATAATGTTTTTTTTAATATTGCCCTTATTGTGTTCGATGTTTAAATATTTTTATACTGGCTAGTATTCCTAAATGTTTCATCCATCTTCTCTAGAGTTGTGGTGTGGTAATGGTTTAATGATCACGAGAGGGCTGCTCTGTGGAGTTTAATGGTGACCGAGAGGAGCTGATTATTCCTTTCTGTAACGTATCAGCGGCCTACTCCACTCCATCTCATTATATACTCTTCATGGTTGAAGGTCACTCGTGAATGTTGGATCTATAAAACATCCTTTTTGTATTTCTGGGATTTCTGAATTCTCTGCTACCTGAGTTTCTTGATTAAATGTTAAAACAGAATGTATCTGTTTCATTTGTTTCGGTTTTTGAAAATGCAAATTTACACGAAAAACCAAAATGTAAAAATAAAGCTCGAGGCACATAGTTTTCATTTGGTAACGATTCGTTCTGTTTTGAATAAGATTTCATAAATTCTCACGCAGATAGCTTTCGTTTCGTTTTGAGTTGTTTTTATGTTATTTGATAAATCGATTTTTTTTATTTTTCACAATATTGTTTCAATTCAATTAAATATTTATAATATCATATCAATTAATTTAATAATGAGTGAAGATTTACACGTTGACAAAAAACGATAACCATAAACGCCAAAATAAATAATTTGAGGTTATTGTTTAAGTTTTTATTGAAATTTGATCAACTGTTTCGGTTCGGTTCCGCCTTAACCTTAACAATGTGAACGTGTTTGCGGTTTTCCATACATTTTGACATATTCAACTTAAAGGTCGGAACGAAACGGAAACTATGTGTCTCGACCTTAATGAATCCAATGTGGAATTTTCGGTGTTTTGCACGAAATGACATTTAAAAGCACGTGATAGAGCGGAACGAATTTATTCCGTCTGAACCTTAAGCCCTTTGATTTTACTCCATGTACCCATGTTTTTTGAATGCAGAAACGCCTTTTGAAAAGTCTGTGTTCATTTGTCATTGAAATGTTATTTTTAAGTTTTGCATTTCTGCAATCAAGATAATATGGCGGGTGCGGTTACCTTGTGGTGAACAACCCTTCTAAGAGAGAAAAGGGATTTAAAAACCAACTTTGAGCTCCCAACTCTGAACAGATATCTCAAATAGTTTAAAATAGAGAAATCAGCTAGCAGAAACAGAGAGTGGCAAGGTGCATCTGTCAGTTGTTAATCTCGAGTTTTGATTTTGCCGTCTTTCAGAATGTCTGAGAATAGCATTAGCATGTGATATTTTGGAACGTGTCATTTATCATCGTCTCATTAGATCTTAGTTTCATGATGGATCGTTAAACTTGGTTTTTTCTCGGTATACCGGTAAAGAACCAGAATTAATTCTTTGCCGGATTGCCTGACGGTGTAGTCGTATTTAAGCCTTTTCGGAGCACCACGTGCATTGTCAGAGGTGGATTGGGCTCGTCTTATGCTGTGTACCTCAGGTCAATTTTTTCGGTTAAATTATGAACTAAACTTTATTAAGTCACATCACTTTACGCTATTCTCCGCCAGGTTACAAACAAAAATTCTGCTCGCGAGCTAACTTTTCATTTTAGTTGTCAAATGTCATTTTTAATCATTTCTTTATTTCATTTCTTACATTTTTTAGTTTTAAAAATTTCGTAGTTTATAAAAACATTTGCTAATAATCTAGCTTCCACATCAACTTCCATTATTTTAATTAAATGTAATATTTCCTTTATCCACGAAAAGTCAACAATTTGGTATTTCGATAAGTAAAGCATAACTTGTTTTGTTGATATTACTGCCGCCTATATGAATGTTTATTGTGAATTACTGAGCAATTAAGTTTAGCTCATAAATTAGTCGAAAAAATCGACCTGAGTCACACAGCATTAGTGCTTGAATTTTGCTTCTTTCTTTTTAGTTTTCTTTATGTCACTCTACCGTGCACACTCAATGGGTTACACTAGCCTACCTTCCGGAAGGTCCCAATGTTTCCTTTTTGTTCTACAGTTCCTTAAACAAATGCATTGACAATTTATTTGATTCTGATTTTTCATATTAAAAAATATTTTGGTTTACAGAACAACAGAGAGAGGTCCATCATGAGGCTACTTGGTAGCAGAGTCTCCTATACTCGTAGGCATTCGTGACGCATCGTGATGGATGTTTAACCGAATAATTATCTCGACATGATTACATTACACTTTAGATTTGAGATTTTTTACGGGGTTATTCTCGTAGATCCGATATTTTTTGCAAAAAACCCTAGGGTAAAGTGCAGGTATGATTGTCTACAATCGACAGAGATTAAGGATATTACCTGGCTTTCTGGAGAAGAGTACTATTTGAAATTCCTCAACAATTTGGTTGGGTATAACGATCTAGTGGTCTAATGGTTCTGCACGTTGTAGTGGTCCATGTTGGACTGGTGTTAGACGACTGTTTATCCGTTTTTATGTTGTAGTGGTTATGGACTTGTTGCTTGAAAATGAGCTGACGAGCATATTCAAAATAGGTAGTTGATGTTTTTGCTTCTACTATCAATTAGAGCATCTGTCCAGGAATCAGTTCTGTGAATGGCTCCACTGTGTCTTCTCGCCCTTGTAAAATTATCACAAAATAATCTCGTCGATGAATCAATAATGACTGGAAACCTCTCCATGAACGATTAACTATGCATCAGATGAGAAATTAAGTTTATCTAGCTACTTTATGGGTTGATCTTGATGGTCCTTGTTGATTATTTGTTATACTTGAAAATACGTTATGTGTCAAAATTAAATAATTTACAATTTCAACATAAAACATTTATTTTAAGAAATAAACTTGGTTATAACACTGAAATGCAGTACATAAATTTGTTAATAAAATAAAAACCACACAAACAAATTATTTTCATTTAAAGTTCCCCAAAAATTTGTTGCGACAAGGATTGTTTGAAAATTTAGGATATGTTTTTTATCCAAAGCACCAAATTTTCAACAAATAGTATTAGTCCTGATAATGCCATGCCACACAGTAAAATTAAGAATATTATCTTTGTCTGATGCAAATTAATCGATGGTACATCCTCCTCATCGTAAATATAATTATGCATTCGATCCGCGTTCGTATCTCGCTGAAGGCGGCTGTGAATTCTATGTATATGACCACCACTCATTATTCGGAGTACCGCTCGGTTGAAGTGTTCTTTATATTTAAAATTTTGAGATACAGGCAGTGCTATATGGCTGAGGAAATAATTCCCTGGTATTCGCATAATACGACATAATCCACGTTTATCATCAAATATGCCAAATATATTGGCTGCTATAATAGCCGTCTGACGACCGGGGCATAATCTATCCTCAAAATTAAACGATTTTACACCAACTTTTGTAAAAAATGTTGGGCATTGTTTGCCATTTAATCGATCATCTTGCATTCCGTTTGCTATCAAATTTGATTTTACATAGTGAATGACGTTAGACGATGTCATAGGCACACAAATAGCATAATCTCGGGCACGCAAGAGACCATTTAAATCACGGAATGATAGGTCAGGTTGTCGCATTGCCAGAGAAGAACTCATAAACGCCTCGAATGAACCGTGAAATATTACCACCAACATTGAAAGTGATAAGAGCAAAAATTTTAGCGATAAAAATGTTGGATGTTCGATAATTCCTTGATTTGTGATGATTGAAACCCAACCGAAATTATCAAGAGGTAAAGTTGTAAATTTTTGAACATATTTTATAACAATTTTAAATAGAAATCCAATAGCAAGGAATAAAAATATAAATGATTCCCATAGATTTAAATTAAAAAGATCAATAAAATATGTAGGTGACCCAGTCAGTTTCGCCTCCGAGATCCATAATTTTTGAACATCTTTAAATGCGGGCAATAGTGACTCGGACGAATATGCATTTGTAGCTGGTACGATGAACATATCAAATGTTCCCATAAATAGCAAGAAGAATGCACTAGAAAAGCTTTTGATCTCGCTAAAGTTAATGCTGCATGAAAAAAATATTAAATTTAAAATTTACCGGCAACCTAATTTATGATAACTTACTCAAATCTTATCGCCGATTGAAGAAGCAGAATTAATTCAAAGTGAGGGCTTCCAAATAGAGGATGGAATAGGCTTCTAATCAATTGCGCGGTTGCGTTTTCAAACTTATATTCATACGATTTATTGTGAAGTGATACGATATCGTTTTGTTCCGGTAAGAATTTAAAACGTGCCACAGGATAGCTGACCCTTCGTGACGCATAGTCACATAGTTCAAATCGTTTTTCCATTATATAGTAATTCCTTCGATTCCGTTAACACTCTCTAACAGTTTATCGAGAAGTAGTACGCGGATAATTGAAATTACATAAAATGGTTAAGCTTTGTGAAACAGTTGCATTCTAGATTATTCGATTGATTACGATCTTAAAAATTATATACGAGTGGGTAAAACGTTTGTTAATATGTGCCAGTATTTTCTAGTAAATTATAGTTTATAGCAAAGCAGACTAACTATACATGCTTCATACATAATTAGAAGATATTTATTAAATATATATAATTCATTTATCATAAATTATATATATTTAATAAATATATAATTCATGATACCATAAAAATTGTTGCTTCCAACTTTGAACCATAAATTGCTTGAAATAGTCACAAAGTGTTACAATGTCACGGATATAACGCCCTTTATTCACTTAATAATAAAAAATTTAAATTGAAAAGCATTTTTTATTTTATTTATTGACTTTGTAGTTACAAATTACTTGAAATTGGCGATAAGTTTTGTTGTTTCTTGTTGTTGATCATCATGTTCGCTCAGGTTTCTTTCCACACGTTATGCTGTGTAGCGTCTTTCAATATGGTAAGCCTATATATTTAAGTTATCTCTTATGCACTTAATCTAACGGAACTATAAATCCTCCTAGTAGGTTTTGACATGACAACCCATAATTGTTTTGCTATATTTCTGCGGCCTTTGAAGATGTTCCATTAAGGTTAGTAAAAAGAATTATGTAGTTATGTAGTTGTTAGTAAAACTATGCAAATTGTAGAAATTGATATGCCTTCCTTCGGAAAGCGTCTGTATCCACATTTGGTGGTTGATTTGTCTCAAATAAACATTATTCAACTGTTTCCTGTTATTGTTCCTGTCATATGACGCGTACGTGAAACATTGTGAAGACCTCTTTGAATCTGTGCTTCACCACTCATATGATTGGAATTCATTTGAGTTGACTGTATAATTATGCATTTCCATTTTTAGACGGTAGAAATTTTTTTTGTAGAAAGCAGTAATAATTCTACCGGTTTTATTCTGTTGGTTCAAAAAACCTTACAATGTTCGATTACTATTCGCCTTTTAACGCAAAGTGGCTGACATCTGACGGAATATGTTGGAACTAGATCGAAAGGTGATCGACTTCTCAAAAAACTAGTTTTACTGTAATATATACTTCATAGATGACTAATTCGACTGGATATTATGTAAAATGTTCAATTAGTTTACAATTAATGTAACAGTTGGAAGACAGCTCTGCGGTATTTTCGTTATTATATAATAGCTTATCTTCTGAAATGAATTGTTCCGTTGTATCGGTTCCCGATGTAACATTGCATTGAGCTTGGATTCCTGTTATAAAAGGTTTAATGCACTGATCTTTGAATTCTTTTATGTCAGTGTGCCTCTGAACAAAATTCAAAGGGTTAAAGAAATTATTTTGTTGCTAGGTTAGCGCAACGTTTAATTTTATTTAGAACACTACCCACTATAACTAACGGTTCTCTGTGTATTACACAATAGTTTTTCTCTGCTTTACTATAACTCGTTCGTTACCCTCTTGCTTCTGTGATAACACTGCACCTAGCGAGCGATACATAATGTTTTCTTTAATTCTTCAAATGCTTCTTCATGTTATATGCTCCACAGTCAAATAGTTGACTTTTTTCGTTAAGGTGATGAAGACTTTGTGCAACCTCTGCAAAGTTTGGCACAACTCGTCGGGAGCATAATCCTAGGAAACTTCTTACTTGGCTAATATTCTTTGGTGCAGGCCAACACATTGCTGATACTAACTTCTTGGATCCGTTCGCACACAATTACTTGAAACAATATGACCCAAATTTATAACTTTTCTCTGGACGAGCTGCATTTTGTCGCACTTAACTTCAACCCTGCCGCCCAGATAATTTATAGTATATATTTGTTTAAGATTGTTATCGTGTTTATCAAATATGCGGCCATAGTACAATGATATCATGTAAAAAAAAACCAGACATGTTTTCCAATTTATGCCTGCGTTAGAACTTTCTCTATTAATCTCGCAAATGTAGTGGGCGCGTTGCATAATCGCACAAACTGACTGTTTCCTGCTGAAAATGCCGTTTTCTCTCTCTCTCCACCATTAGAATAGATTGCTACCTGCCATTATCCGCTTTCAGACCAAATGTACTAACAATATTGGCCCCTGCAGGCTGAAAAATATTTACATAGCGTTTTTGCCAAAATCTTTTTTTTTTGGCCTACTGCGAGAAATCATGTTTGAATTAAATTTTAAATAATTTTGCAAATATTTTTTCCGTATCAAAATTGTATAGAAAAAAATATTCCCTATTTAATTTTGTTTTTAAACAATTTACACCAACTGTTTATCATAGTATAGATTTTTTTTTTTTGAGACAAAAATGCTATATAAATATTTTTCTTTATTAGGGAAAGCCAGCATCGACCTGCTGGTCAGATAATTTTTCTTTTCGTCACTTCGATTAATTTACGGTGTTCAACACAAAATCGTGTTTTGCCGTCCATTTTCTGACAAGAACCACTTACTTATGAACTCGAGGGGCTGCTACACTGCTCTATCACTCCGTTACATTACATTTTTATTAGATAATTTGGCTGTCTTTAGTTGTTTCTCGAGCGGTAATCTCCCTAATGCTTTGGAACAATATTAGTTTTGGCTGATTCGTCATCATAACGAGCAAATATGTATGTCTTCTAGTCCTTATCGGCTACAAGATGGCTGCACAGTGAACGAATGATCTTCTTCTACTGATGTCATCACCTGTACTAATGACCATTCCTTTCCGGATTACATTTGGTGATGATCTCACGTTCAGACCACGTACTGATACTTTTTGGTGAAGTTTCACTGAAGTTCTCGCACACAAAAACCCGTTATTTTTGACATTTGCATCGTCTATTCTCACGTCAGTGGTATCTCGACCCAGTTCGCGATTATAATTCTCAATACATCTACTCTATTTCCTCTGGAACCATTGCCTTGTTGTACTTCCTTATTAATGGTTAAGAGATCTACAAATATTAATAAAGATAATACTCTGATAACACTATTATGCAGTGATTGCGGCATTTTAACACAATTAATAACCTATTCCACTAGAGGACTAGAGCACAATGCACTCCAAGGCCTCTATCCTCTTAGTTAACTACGACTATAAAATCAAAATTTATAAAATAATTTTGTACAACACTCAAGACTGGTCTCCACTTGCATATTTTTCTCGTGACAAAAAATAAATGGCTTCGGCTCATGACATTATTAGTATAGTATACTTACTACTACACTCTTCAAAACTAGACATATTTTCTCTGTTTTGATTACGTAGAAAAAAAATGATTTGCTTTGTCATTTTAGATAGGGTGCTGTGCTGTGATTCTAACACAAAAAAAAACATCCACGATTTTTTAATTAAAAATGCCAAAAAAATATAATGTGCGCTCAAAATTGAGCATAAAAACACAAATTATGCTCAATTGGCACATCATGGTAAAAATATTGAATATTTTGATCTTTTTCTCTCTTGACAAAATTTCAATGAGCATGCTCAATACCATTTTTGCGTATGTATTTTAAAAAATATACTAAAAAATGTCACAAGAAAAAAAATGGACTAGATTTTTTTTCCGTCACGAGAAAAATATGCGAGTGGAGACCGGCCATGACAGTGAATATTTTTAAATCTAAGTTGGCTGCCATAGTTTGAAAAATTTCTATTTATTAGTGTGTGTGCGAAACAAAAAAAAAGGCGCATAAATAATTAAAAAGTTAAAATTTTTACGAGGATCACTTAAAATTTTTATCGTACAGATTTGCTTGTTGTGTAAATTCGTACAAGTGTCACAATTGTATTTGTAAAAATAAAGATGGAAATACAAATTAAAAATAAACGGAAACGCCAGATTATGTCTGCAGACAATAAATGTAATACAATAAATGTAAATGCATGCATACAATAAATGTAAGAAAATGAAAATTATGTAAAAAAATGTTTGTGTTTGTTTTAGTGAATCAGAAATATTTCGCAAATTGTTCAAAAACAATTTCCCAATATTGACGTAACAAATCTTCTCATCTCCGAGTCTGAAGATTCCTCGTAAATAAAATAATAATAAATAAAACAATTTTTATAAGATATTTTCATTAACTGACTTTATTCGTTATCCATTTAAAAGCAATCCTAATAATGAGTCCCTAAATCTGATTCCTTCGCTACTATCATTTACTGTTTAGTTTATTGGTTCGATATTCTCCGAATCTTGTTGCGCGTCTAATAAATTTATATTAACATCATCCCCGAGAATGCATATGTTCACGTCGATTATAGAACTCGCGGGAGCGAATCGATTGCGGATTGAAAACTGCATATAAAAAAAACATAAAACAAAATTTTAAATCATAGTTTCATCGAAATTACTATGGATTTTCAAATAATTAGTAAAGTAAAATTTGTTTTAGATTCGCAATTTTTTTATCGCGTTTGTACGGGGAATCATAAAAAACGATTTGTATGGAAGGAAATCAATAAAAATTTTCTTGGCTACTTTGATTGAGAGCAATTGTTTTCCATTTTATTTATAACCATTTTCCTATCCGCAATCGATTCGCTCCCACGAGTTCTATAATCGACGTGCTTATGTAATATAAAAGCTACTGTAGTGATCTTGACGCAGTTTTTAATATTTTGTCCCAAGGCTTTATATAATATATTACGCCAACGACTCTTCATTACTCCAAAAGCACATTCCATTATATTTCTGGCTTTACTGTGAACTGTATTAAACTTGTTTTGCTTTTCAGTTGAATTTTTAGAAGGTGTGATCATGTTATAAGGGTCCAATTTACAGGCGCATCCTCCTTCTCCTAATAAATAATAATTTTTGGGAGGGAATGTGTGTCGTTGATATATAAGACTATTGTGCAAAATGCGCGAGTATAATGCACTGATCCAGGATAACCAGTAAAACAATTGCGGAGCATCCCGTTACTACTCGTATCAACAACAGCTTGAAGCACAGTAGAATAAAAACGTTTATAATTTATATATTCATCGTGTTTTTGTATGCGACACTTTATTCTAATGTGGCAGCCATCAATTGCGCCAACTGCATTTCCAAATATTGAATACCTTGCCCGAAAACAGAATTTCGTGCCAATAACTTCGATTTCATCATCTTTTGGCAGATTTACAACGTGTCTGATTTTTTCACAAAAAAAATTTAACATTTTGTAAATTACATCCCTAATAGTGTAGCTGACTCAACCCTGAAAAATTTCCGACAACTCTGTAGCTGCAAACTGAAGCCATCCAGTACAGAAATATTAACAATTCGTATTCTATAGACCAACCGTGATGGTTGTCTGGCATAATGTCTAAAATCAATTTAAAGGTTTTATGGTTAATCCGTTACGATCTCTTTGTCTTTGTTTTGCAACCATTTAAAATAGCCTCAATTGTAGCTAACACTATCGACATTAATGATTTAATGATTAATAAATAAACATAATGACTTCCAAATACCTTCCTTTTTTGCTTTGAATCATGGAAATGGCAATTCGCACAGCAAAACAGTTAAAAGGTTTAAATTTTATTTTTACTTTTACCACATTTAAACATTTTGACTTTTGATCAAATTCGCACAGACATTTAGCTGTAGTTACTAGATTATAAAATCAAAATTTATAAAATAATTTTGTACAAAACTCACAGTGAATATTTTTATATCTAAGTTGGCTGCGAAAAAATGTCGAACTTTTTATCTGCTTCAAGAGCTGGGGTGACATGTTCTATCATCACATTTTCGATACTTTATCGAAGTTTATTTCTCATTTTTCTAAACCAAAATGGACAACTGTTTCATTTATGAATTATTTCTTTTCTATTGCTATCACAACCTACTAGTACAAATGCGAACAAATTGTCTTTCTCTAATTTCGTTCAAGTATCGAAAACAAATTATTTCTTGATAGAAATGGAGTAGAATATCACAATTTTTCAATCTAGCAGCCTGGTAAATGATATAAAATGTAAAATAGTGTCACATTTTATTCTAAAGAAGCGAGACATAATCTACGATAAAATATCGAAAATGTGATGGTAGAACATGTCACCCCTGACAAAATTTTATGTGGAAAACATTTGGTTGACAAAAATAATTGTTTGTAAACGGAAATTTGTCATGTACAAATTTTGAGGAAAATCGTAATACTTTAGATGTAAATTGACCATACTTAACTAATATACATTTAAATAGTATTTATTTTACATATTTTCATATTTAAATTTGCTATATACGTTCATAATTAGAATTACACATAAAATAAGCAACCATGTTACTGTCAAAATTTTAACCAATTGAAACATAAAAAGTTAAAAAACTAAAAAAAATGCTACGAATTATTTTTTAACTTTTTAACTTTTTGTGTAGTATTTAAACCAATTGAAACACACTTAGTCGCATCAAAATTTCAAGTGATAGAAATTGTCGTGACAGCAGTCTTTTGAAAATACTTATAAAGCAGGATACTAAGATTTTAAAAACGGCCACAATGAGTTTTGTAAACAAATATTTTGTAAGTTTCGATTTAGTAATGTATAGGGTTTTCCAATAGGAATGATATGATTTTTAAGTGACGTTTCGGCCATTTGTATATGATCTGTAATTTTTTGTTTCATTGTATACAGTAATGTTTACAATTTCATCATGGTGAGATGTACGCAAGAACAACGTTTACAAATTATCAGTTTTATTATCAAAATAATCGTTCTCCAATTGCAACTTTTCGTGCGCTTTTGCCATTTTATAGTCATAATAACCGTCCAAGTTGTTGAACATTTTGAGCGTACATTTTCTTTACATAATATTCAAGTGCCAATAAGACAAAGAAACGCTCGAAGTATATTTGCATAAGTAATATTTGCATATTGCTGCCGTTCAGGAGAGTATTGCTGAAGACCGCAATTTGTCGATTCCAAGACGTTCTCAAGAATTGGGACTGTCTCAAACCACAACCTGGCGGATTTTGAGAAAGGATTTGGGTTTGCATCCGTATAAAATTGTTCTCACTCAAGAACTGAAGCCATTGGACCACCGTAAACGTCGTGAATTTGCTGATTTTGCCTTGGAACAACTTGAAAACAAAAACGATTTTTTTAAGAAAATCATCTCCGATGAGGCTCACTTTCATCTGAGTGGTACGGTAAATAAACAAAACTGTTGATTCTTCCACAAATCCACAAATTATTCATGGAAAACCATTACATTCACCTAAATTGACAGTTTGGTGTGGTTTTTGGTCTGGTAGGGTCATCGGTCCGTATTTTTTTCGAAATGAAGCTGGTAACCCCGTTACTGTCAATGGAGATCGGTATAGATCGATGATAACCAACTTTTTATGGCCGAAATTAGAAGACGTTGATCTTGACAACATTTGGTTCCCACAAGACGGAGTTACGTGCCACACAGCAAGTGCAACAATTGAATTATTGCGAGAAAAGTTTGGAGATTCGATTATTTCAATAAATTGTGATATTGAATGGCCTCCAAGTAGTTGTGATTTAACACCATTAGACTATTTCTTGTGGGGTTATTTGAAGTTATTGGTCTTTAGCAATAATCCAAACTCTCTTCAACTAAACTTTTTATAAGTCAATATTGAACGTGCTATTCATGATATACGACTTGATTTAGTGGAAAAAGTGCTCGAAAATTGGGTTCACCAAGTTCGTTCCTGCAGAAGAAGTCGTGGAGGCCATTTGAATGACGTTTTATTCAGAACTTAATTGTATCGATTGTACTTCACATTAAATTAAAAACATTCAACTTCCTTAACAATTATTGTGTGTTTTTTTTAAAGAAATAATATCACTCTTATTGAAAAACCCTATAGTAACCAAAAAGATGTGTAGTCACAATAGTTTACATGAAGTGATGCGACTAATGCCATAAACAGATTTGCAAATTTTCTGCATGCAGCACCGCAAGCATATCTGCACGTAAGACACATGAACATAATTTTTTGACACTTGTGTGCGACATTTTTTATTTAGAGTTAAAGCAAGCTATCAACTTTTTGTCACACAGATAAATATCTTTGCAATTGAAATGTCTTGTATCGTATAAAAATTGGTTTTCTTTTATAAATTCTGTAATTTTCTCCTCCATTTTGACAAAATTTTGTGTCAAAAGTGGAAAATATCAAACAATGTCGCATGAAGTTGCCGAAGTTTTTTAGTTTTATTTTTTTCATGTTGTCAACGCGGAATTCTGCATGGCATGCGTCGTACGTGTATTTTAACCCATATATACACTAGTGTATTCTAATTTTGATGCATACAGAATTCTGCAAAATTATTCGATTTTGTTTTGAGTTATAATTTCGGTTTTGATCCGATTTTCGATTTGGGTTCTGCTAGCTTTAGATTAAATGACCTGAAGTTAGGTCAAAAACGGATGGAGCCTAAAATATTTTAATGGGGCATTTGATTAGCCCATACCGAACCTAAAATTATTCGATTGTCAATAGACCTTGTTTTGAGTTCTAATTTCGGTTTTGGTCCGATTTTCGATTTGGGTTCTGCTAGCTTTAGATTAAATGACCTGAAGTTAGGTCAAAAACGGATGGAGTCCAAAATTTTTTAATGGGGCACATTTTATTAGCCCATAATGAGCCTAAATTTATTTGATTGTCATTAGACCTTGTTTTGAGTTCTAATTTCGGTTTTGATCCGATTTTCGATTTGGGTTCTGCTAGTTTTAAATTAAATGACCTGAAGTTAGGTCAAAAACGGGTGGAGCCCAACATTTTTTAATGGGGCATTTGGTTAGCCCATAATGAGCCTAAAATTATTTGATTGTCATTAGACCTTGTTTTGAGTTCTAATTTCGGTTTTGATCCGATTTTCGATTTGGGTTCTGCTAGCTTTAGATTAAATGACCTGAAGTTAGGTCAAAAACGGATGGAGCCCAAAATTTTTTAATGGGGCATTTGATTAGCCCATAATGAGCCTAAAATTATTTGATTGTCAATAGATCTTGTTTTGAGTTTTAATTTCGGTTTTGGTTCGATTTTCGGTTTGGGTTCTGCTAGCTTTGAAATGATAAAGCCTTTTGCATTTTCTAGATCGACGCGAATAAAAAAATTTAAATAGAGCATTTAATTAGCTTTAAATTAACCTTTATTTTTCCAATTGTTTTTAAATCATTTTTTTATATGGGTTCTGCTAACTTTTTCTAAAGCTAGCAGAACCCACGCTTTCGTTGGTAGGGATGGAGCCCAAAATTTTTTATGGGACATTTAATTAGCCCATAATTAGCCTATAATTATCCATATTATGTTGTAATGTTCTGCTGTATGGGTTCTGCTAGCTTAAGAGACGTGAAACGTACAGTTTATGAAAACGTCACTATACTTAAGTCTTCAGAAACGCAACGCTTTTTGTGCAATAGAAACGTTAAGTTTATGTAACGTTTGTAAGATGATAAATGAAACAAAAAACTTTATACGCTTTGTCTTCATATTAGAGTCACATAATTGTATAGTTTATGTGGAACATTTACCAACCACTTATGTGTAATAATATGGAACGGTTTGATCTTACATTTAAGTACAGTTAATGAAAGTTAGTGCCAGTATATCCGTTCGACCAATTTATGAGTGTGGTGCTCGTACGCCGTTGATTCTGAACGTCGAGAATGAAATATCGAGCAAGTTCATTTACAGTCTCAAACTGCAGCATATTTTTTTCTTTTAGGCAATTTTATTTTACTCATAAAAATACAAAATACTTTTTAACGGATTCCAGTATCGAAAACGAGACAAACTTTTCTTCAATTTTTAGAAGTAAAATTATTTTTTTGAAAAGTTAGATTTCACCAAAATCCGTTTAAATCTGGATATTTGTTCGAAAAAAAATTCAGCACCACCGTTTTTTTGCGCAGTGTATATATTTTTAAATAATTTAATCTCATTTTTTTATTTCCAGGATACATTCGCGATGTAACCGACAGCTTTCCAATATGTATTCATGTACAAACATTTTGTATATTTATGTGTTGCCTAGCGTGGGTCATCGAAATTATTGTGCTACGATTACGGAAAAATGATGCTGTGGCCAATGAAAATTCGTCAAAATAACAAAGATTTAAAATGAAGCAAATCAACTTATTAATTTTAAGTCAACGGAATTCAATCCCTTAGAATAAGTGTATGTGCAAAAGGTACCCCATGGATATGTACTAGATAAATTATTTATAGAAATTTAACTAGTAGATAGTTATACAAATAAATAAAATATTATATATTTTTATATGTCGATGTGTGTCAGGTGACTTAATGAGCAAATTGTAAATGTTTGTGTCAAAATTAAATGTTAACCATAAACTTAATGTTTTTTATAAGCTCTAAACTTCTAACCAGTGTGTAATTAAAAAAAAAATAAAATTATTGCCTTGTTCTCCTATAATAAACATAATGTACTTATATGCTAGATAGAATTAGACGTATATTTGTTGTACACATTTTAGATCAAATTTTATATTCTGTGTGTGTGGTGAGTTTTGATTTCTTAGTACATAAATTTAGTGATTTAATTATACATACATAAAACATAAAACATAAAGAGTAATAATAATAATAATAATTTTTATAAGTTAAGGAGATAAATGTACAAGATATGGTATTTAATATAGGCTTAAGTGGAAATCATGCCTGAACTTTAGATAAAATGAAAATTTACCATTAGCATTAAGGATTAGCTGTTAACGTTAGACAAATACGTCATAATACCATATATACTTTGATGTATATTTTATTTTTATGTACATGTATTATATAATAAAATAAGCATTTTAATGTTTATGTAACTTAAATGAAAAAGTAAATTAATATGGAAAATGATAATCAAAGAATGAATGTAAAGATGAATGATAAACATGAAATTTTAATTAAAAGAAAATATTTTTTTTTATATTTAATTCAACCATTTTGAGATTTGGCTGTAATCCTATCATATTATGGTAAGTGTATAACATAGGGTGTTCCAAAATAAATCATACCAATTATTTCTTTTACTTTACTTTCTTTAAAATTAATGTGACTTGATAGATTTAGCAAATAAACCTGAATTGGCACATGCCATTGGGCGATAAAACAAAGAGTTTGAGGTATTAAATTTATACTGGAAATGATATGTGTATTTATTGTGAGAGTCTCCTCCTTTTACTAAAATTTGGTGCAAACGAAATTTTTTCAAATCAAACTCATCCCAAAATATATCTGATAATAATTCACAGAATGTTACTGTACGAGTACAACAAACCAACGGTAAAATTTCAATTCTGTCCAGACAACCAATACTATGATGATATTTCAAAAGACGATGGAGTAAGAGCCTCAATATATTTTCAGTGACACTATTCTGGTAATTCCCCGAGAATAGGGAATTCGATTTCGCTTTATCACGGTTTGAAAAAACAGAAAAAATATATTAAGTTTTTGTTTATTATTTTTAATTTTTTCTATATATTTTATGTTAAAACAAATTAATTAACACCCCAATTACCATAGTCGTGACACTTCAAGTGAAGTTTTTTCCTTTTATTAATTACAACTGAGACTGTGCTCATCTAGCAATTTATCTTTCAAATTTTACATTTCTTAAACAATTCTGATTCGTTGGGGTGTGAAACCGAATGGTTAGTCCCATAATTAATTAAACCTAATTAAAATACTAATTTTAATTTAATAAACCCATCTTAATAAACACTTGTTTTTTCCAAGAGAGAAATCCAAGAGAGCAAAGAAGAAACCAAGAAAAGAACCCAACCTAAGCAAGAGGAAAGCTGAATCATCACCAGAAGTTGAGCCAATTCAAACTCACACTAAAACTGCCAATGCAACTAATGCATCAAAAGTGCATGAGCCAGAAAAGAAGAAACAGGCTCCATCCCCAATCAATATTCTAGGAATAACAATTCACGATAGTATTCAGAAACTGATGAAAGAAGTAGTACGAAATGACTACAAGGTACCGCTGAGTAGTAATATTTGAAAAATAAATATAACAGAGCCTGAAGATTATAAAGCTCTAGCTAACAAATTAAATTCTGATGGTCACCAGTGTTATACCTACGAGGATAAAAATGATCGACCGCAATTAAAGTAATGGCAAGAGGTCTCCATCCAACTTGTTTAAAAGATGAAATTATTGAGAACCTTCAAAACAAATGCCTTAAAATAATCGATGCAATCAACATCATCAAAAAATAGACAGGAAATGTTGAAATCATGAGAAGCCAACCTTCGACAACAAAGAAAAAATCGAAAATATTTATAATATTAAGGCTATCCTCAACCTCAGAGTTCAAGTAGAAACACCGGGAGTGGTCACTCGACTAGTATCTCAATGTAAAAACTGCCAAGATTATAATCATACACAAAAGTACTGCCATCGTGAAGCAAGATGTGTTAAATGTGCAGGAAAACACGCAGGAAACGACTGCACCTTTCCCCGAATTACAACACCGAAGTGTATCAACTGTAATGGGCAGCATCCAGCCAACTACAGAGGATGTGATCACGGATAAATCACGCAAACCAGATACAACACCGAAATGTACAATCTATAAAAAAACCACGGAGCTTATAAATCGTCAACTGCTAATTGTAACATACAAAGAGAACGAGTGAATGAAAACGTTACTTATGCACAAATAGTTCGGCAATCAGAGCAGAAACAGTTAAAAGTGGATCTGGATTTACAGGACATACTGAGAAATCTAAAAAACCTCAACAAAAGACTTATTTCGCAGGAAATGAGTCTGCAGAACTCTCTAGAAGAAATGAAACCACGAACTAGTTTCAATAAAAGAGTAAAAGAAAACCTTGATCGAGTGTATCAAAATATAAATTATATAAAATCGAATTATAAAGAAAACAAAAACGAATAAAACTTTACGAATTGTAACCTGGAATGCAAATTTTTAAACATGCATGATATAGATATATGTCTTATATTCATTTCACCAAAACTTCATTCTGTAAAATAAAAGGATATAATTGGTACCATGCGTTACATCCAGAGAACAAAGCTAGAGGTGGATCAGCTATCATCATAAAAGATTATATAAAACATAACGAAGAACTTAAAGTCGAGAAGGTTTCCATGCAAGTCAAAACAATTAAAATACAATTAACAATAGTAGAACTTGTAGTATCTCACCAATCTCAAACAAATAGATTATATATAGTAATCTTCTTAAAACACTAGGAAGTGTCTTTCTAATCGGAGGGGGCTATAATGCAAAAAATATATATTGGGGATCACGGTTAACGACTGCTACAGGAAAATAACTGTTTGCAGCAGGCAAACAACCAAAATGCGAGTTTCACTCAGGCGATACACCGATCTATTGGCCTACGGATATCAGTAAGACTCCAGATCTTATAGACTTCTTTATTACCAGAAGGATTTCAGATAATTATATCCATATAGAGAACAGTGAAAGCCTATCATCAGATCATTCACCAGTTATTATGATACTTAGCAATACAATTATTATGAAAGAGAGCAATCCGAAATTAACGAGCTTCAAAACCAATTGGGATCTCTTCCAAACACATTTAACAGAAAGAATAAGTCTGCAGAACCGAATACAGGGACCAGCCCAAATAGAAGATGAACTAGATAAACTCATTCATAATATACCAATTGCTGCATAGGAAAGCACTCCTAACAATAGTAAGGAAATGAAGCGCAATACTAGCTATACAGAGGAAGTGAGATAATTTCTTAAAAATAAAAGAAAAGCACGGAAGAATTGGCAAAAACATCGAAACCAGGAAAATAAGAGGGTATTTAACCATTTGTGCAACAAATTAAAAAACCTAATAAAAGACATTAAAAATCAGTCAGTTAATAAATACCTCAGCACTCTAACTGGACAAAAAAATACTGATTATTCATTATGGACATTCCAACCTTACCCCAAACAAATGGAAGAGGAGAATATCACCCCGATAAATAAACAGGATGAACTAAAAATTACACCTGTAATATTGAAAGAACTATAATGGGAAATCAAGAATAATATGAATGTGTATAAGGCTCCAGGATATGATCTTGAGAGGAAACTAGTGCATATAATTAATGCAGCATTTCGACTAAGGTATGTACCAAGACAATAGAAAGTTGCAGAAGTAATTATGATACTTAAACCGAACAAACTTTTTAATGATAAAGCTTCATATAGGCTAATTTCTCTGCTACCAACATTATCGAAACTATTTGAAAAGGTTCTTCTTAAAAGGCAAAATCCAATTATCGAAGAAAGGATTCTTATCCTGTCACATCAGTTTGGATTTAAGGAAAAACATTCTACGATAGAATAAGCACATTTAATTACTGATGTAATCGAGAAATCACTAGAAAGCAAACAAATATGCTCAACTATATTCCTTGATTAGGCGCAGGCATTCGACAAAGTATGGGGTTAGAATTCAAACTTCATCGAGATTTTCCGCAGCAATTTTTTCAAATTTTTAAATCATACATATCAGAGAGGCACTTCCGAGTAAAGTATGAGAACAGATACTCCCAACTAAAGAGAATAACAGCAGGAGTACAACAAGGGAGTGTTCTTGGGCCAATCCTCTATCTCCTATATATACTAGAGATATACCAACTACAGAAGCAACAATGGCGACTTTTGCAGATGACACCGCAATAGTTGCAACAGCAAAGAACATCCATGACTCCACTAGTAAATTACAGAAAGCTACTAACAAAATATGTAATTGAACAAAGAAAGGGCGAATTAAGTTAAATGAAGCAAAATCAATCCAAGTCAACTTCACAAATCTAAAAGTTAATCATATACCAATAATGATAAACTCGATAGTAGTACCGCATGCAAACACTGCTAAATATCTCGGCATGACTTTAGATGCTAAACTTAGATGGAACGAACACATAAAAAAGAAGAGAGAAGAACTAAACATAAAATTTAGAAAAATACATTGGCTCTTAGAGAGACACTCTGAACTAGCGATCCATAACAAACTGCTGCTATACAAACAAACCCTCAAACCTGTATGGACATATGGTAGCCAACTCTAGGGTTGTGCCAAGAAAACAAATATCAAAATCATACAAACAGTCCAAAATAAAATCCTGCGATGTATTGTTATTGCACCGTGGTACATTCGAAACGACAACCTCCATCGAGATCTAAAGATCGAGCTTGTCGCAGATGAAATTAAGCATCATGTAACAAAACATCTACAACGTCTGCACCAGCATGAAAATCTGGACATACGCTGTATGCTGACTACTACACCAACAAAAATACTGCAAAGAACCAAACCACTGGACTTATCGCGACCAGGAGGTCAGTAGACTTACTGTGGCGAAAAACCTGAGGAGGAGTTACACGAAACTGGGGATAATCACTTGATTACGCCGACTAATCAAAATATGTACTTTATTATGCAATGTAAATTACTTAATCGGCGCGAGACCCAGTCGTAATATAAATAAATAAAAAAAAATTATTAAAAATAAAACTGCCAATTCGGCGATACAATTGTTTGGATTTTGTGATGCATCAGAAAATGCTTATGCTGCACAAATATATTGCCTTCAAAACGACAACAAGGAAGTTGGAAGACATCCGTATTCACTGGTTTCAAAAACTAAAGTCGTACCTATAAAGTCCAAAATAACAATTCCCAGACTAGAATTGTGTGGGGCTTTATTGTTGCCTAGATTAATGGCAAAGGTAATTAAAAGTCTTCGATGTGCCAAGATAACTACATATGCATTTACTGATTTAAAAATTTTTTTTGCATAGATTAAATCAGAACCATATCGGTTTAAAACATTTGTGGCGAACCGAATATCAGAAATTCATAGTTGAACAAACTCAGCAGCCTGGAACTATGTTAAACCATCTGAAAATCCCACTGACTTTGAATCTAGGGGGATAGAAGCTGAACATCTCAGCAGTCATAAACTATGGTGGAAAGGACCAGATTGGTTAACAAATAAACAAAATATATGGCCAACTAAATAATTCAGAGGTAAGACCTGAAGACGTTTCTTTTCAAAATGTACTTACAGCACAAGTAGCTGCAAGAACAATGTCTATAATAGACAGTTACCCATTCAGTGATTTATTCAAAAATACTCAAAATTGAAATTAATAAAATACGAAACACCCAACATAATATTACCAGATTAGATGCAAGACGCTTTACCTCATTTAATTAAAAATGCTCAACTTGAACATTTCAAAAATGATATTTTTAACTTAGCTAGTAACAAGCCAATAAACAAAAGCAAATTGTTACCATGTTACCATTGTCCCCATTCTTAAAAGATGGACTACTAAGAGTTAGTGGCAGACTACATAATTCTACAGCTTGGTCATACGACAAAAAACATCTTCTAATCCTTCCACAATCACATCCAATAGTGAACCTGATAATGCATGAAGGACATAAAAACACAATGCATGGCGACACCCAATTAACATTAGCACATATCCGAACAAAATATTGGATTATTAATGGTAGAAACATTGTCAGACAACACATTGCTAAATGTTTAAGATGTCATCGCTTCAGTAAATCCATTCAAAGCCAACTAATGGGTAGCTTACCAGAAGCAAGAATAACTCCTACCAGACCATTCCTAAAAATAGAAGTGGATTACGCTGGGACATTAAGTGTAAGAGTATGTCAAAGGGAAGAGGTAATAAATCGTACAAGTGGTACCTACCTTTACCTTGCAATTTTTGTATGCATGTCAACGAAAGAAGTCCACATTGAGGTAGTCAGTGACGCTTCAGTAAACGTAAAATCAATGGTGGGATATTGAGAATTTAACCAAGTAAGGAAAGAGTCTAACAGTCTATCAGTTCCGTTCCATAGGCATAATATGTCATCAACATATCTATACCAAAAGATTATATGACGAAAATAGGGATTGTTATTTGATATGATCATTTGTTCGAAGAAATTCATGAAAATTTCAGCCAACAAAGGTGACAGAGGGGAGCCCATGGGTAGACCATCAGCGAATTTGAAATATTTATTATCAAAACAGAAATAATTTCGTTTAATACAAGTCTCAAAAACTAACTTCAGTTCACGACGTGAGCTCTCATCTACAACATCCCTATCTAAGTAATTACAAACTATTTGGGACAAAGTATTAATTGGAATAGAAGTGAAAAGACTGGCAACGTCAAATGAAACTAGTTTTGAATGTAACGGAATGTCGACGTCTTGAATTTTGTTAATCAATTCTACCGAGTTCTTCACCGAGTAAGCCGAAAAGAAATTAGTATGACAATTGAAAAAATTTATGAAACCCTTACATAGCTTGTAGGCAGGAGCATTGCAATACGCTACTATTGGTCTAATCGGAATGCCTTCCTTATGGATTTTTGGTAAACCATAAAGGATCGGGGCAGATGGATTCATGACAGAGTACTTCCAACCAGTTCCATCAAATAACTTCTGGCATTGGTTGATACACTTACTAACCGAAGTCTTAAAAGACTTAGTTGGATCTCTGCCAAGCTCTATTGCTTTACTTTCTGTAATAAAATCAGAAATTTTATTGCAGTAATCGACTTTTGTGAGCATTGTAATTGTATTGCCTTTATCCGCTTTACACGCTATAAGGTCATGGTCACGTAGTTTTTTCTTTATCTCACCAATCACTTTGAAGTTAGTATTATTAGAAGCAGCAGAAGAAGAGAATGGTGGAGTAGAAGAGTTATCAATACCTTTCTTTATTTGTAACGCACACACTGATTTTATTTGGGTTATCTGGCCAGATAAGGCTGTTTCGGCATCTACAGCCAGATTTTCGAATGATCGAAGGTCAATTTTGTTTGGCGTAGGGGCAAAATTCATTCCGTTGCTAAGCATTTGCACCTCTGTATCACGGAAAACGACTGAGGACAAGTTCTTAAAACGTGGATGAAATTGGAAATCAGACGAACCACTATTACCTCTACGGTGAAATGGATAAGCCTTATCTCGCAACACATCCAGTTTAGCTTTTTGTTTCACATATTGAATATGTGAAATTTCAGCTACCTCTGCACGAACTTTTCTGTCCAGCAAATCGAACTCAACAGAGTGCAAACGAATTGCTAACTCAGTGTGAACAACTTTAAGATGGAGATATAAGTTGTTCCTGGTAGCATACCCTTTACGCAGCTCGTTATCCCTCCAGCTACAACGCGCTAGATTAATAGCTCTTCTTCCCTCCAAAGATTTACTATTGCATTTAATGTTAGTATAGTTAGGAAGCAGTTTTAATTTTTTACAACTACTATTAAACCATATTTGATTATTATTATAACAAATTCTTACCAACAAACGATAGATTAATGTTGTTTACAATGATGCCATTACTAAGCGTGCTTGGGTATGCTCAGCGATAATCAACAATTCTAAATTTGAGATCACCACATGTGGTTGGCACACTCACCAATCAAATGTTTGGAATCCTTGACCAAGATAATGCACAAAGATACGACAATGAAATAAGTTCACATTTCTTCAAATGATAAAGCACATTTAAATAAATTATTAAAGGAACAAATTAGAATAATTGGATCAACATTAAATATTATAAAAAAATATTGGATTAGAGTAAACAACCACCTACAAGAACTAGATAAACAAACAATGTCAAGATTCAACATTCTGTTGTACAATGAGAACGAAAGCTTAGCAATACAAAGGTTTCACGCCCTATGGATATATCTATCAATAGAAATGACGACTTTTACTTCAACACAGCAACAACTAATCGATGTCATTACCGACACTCATCATAGCAAAATAAATACCTTCATTCCGAAACCCGATCAACTTAAGGGGGAACTGCAAAAATTACATGAAGCTATCCCGGCTGATGCTACCATATATGGAGAAAACAGCATGATAACATTGTACCAAATGATGACAGCTAGGGTTGGGCAAGCAAATAACGTATTAATGTTTGAACTTAAAATGCCATTACTTAATAACAAAATATATCAAATCATCAAACCAATTGTAATTCCACCCGAACACCACGACATGTTTCCATACATAAATCTTTCAAGTAAACTATTCCTGCTAAGCTTAAATAGAGAATCCTACTACGGAATGTCAGAAAACGAACTTGCTGCCTGCAAATCCATAAAGAGTACAGAATGCATCTCCATAATTCTCAACGTGATTCATAGCACCCAAAATAGGCTACCCGAATTAAGAAAAGTTGAATTAAGAAAAGTGAATTAAAAAAGTGGTATTTGTATGAAAAATTTCCACTTATTTTAATTCGTATTTTGAACAAATTTCCTGAATTTAAAAAAGTAATTACAACAAAAAAACCTCAATTCAAAATGAATTAAAAAATGCATATCTTATTTCATTTTTTAGAAAATTTATCTTAATTAATTTTCAAATTGATTTAAATAAAATACGTTATTTTATTTCATGTTTTGCCAACTTTTCTTAATTCATTTTCAAAATGAATGGAATATTATTAGGCTAAAGTTTACTTTACGTATATATCGATAAAATCAGGTAAGGAGTATACATTTTTAAATGCAGGATAGTTTATTAATAGTTATCAGGAGGGAAAATCTAAATTTTTCCGGAAAATTTTTTGATTTTCCGGAAAATTTTTAGATTTTTAATTTTTCAATATATTTTTTTGTATTTTTTATTTTTATTAATAATATTTGCGTCATCAGATTCCCCTAAATTGAGAAAAGAATCAAAAAAAGAGAATTAAAAAAGCGTTATTTGTATGAACGTTGATTTTTTTGCACAGTTGTAAAAAAAGATTTGAGTGTATTTTATTTCACATTAGAAACATAAAATTTACATTTGTTTTTAATAACAAAGAAATGCATGCAAAATTTAATATTTTTAAGGAAATGTTTCTTCTTACAGTTTTTTTGTTGTATTGTAGACAAAGATAACATTACATTTAGAAATTTGCGTTTTTGCACATTTTATTAATGAAAGGATTAGTTGAAAATTTTGAATAGCTTTAATTTTCATATTACAGTAAAAACCCGATTATCCAGCATATAATTAATCGGAATACTCAGTAAACCGGAATTTTAATTTTTAGGAATTTTTTTGCTTATCTCCCTTTTTTTGTCTTTCATATGCATTTTTTAATTCATTTTCAAATTTGCAATTGTTTTTTGCACATTTTCATTATTAAAAGCCTTAGTTGAAAATTTTGAATGGCTTTAATTTTATATTACAGTAAAAGGCCGATTATCCGGCATCCAATTAACCGGAACACTCAGTTAACAGGAATTTTAATTTTTAGGATTTTTTTTTTTGCAAGGGAAAATTTTGTTTTACAGAGGAAATAATTTGATTTATTATTAGGGAATTCACAGAAAATATACTTTACCAAAAGCTCTGTCATCCGGGATGCTTGTGGATGAGAGCATATTCCAGATAATTGAATGTTTCATTAAAACTAGAAATTTTATAAGAATTTTGCTTGAATTTATTATTTTTTAGGATTCTCGTTCTTTTATTTTCAAATTATGTACCAGAAAACATTTTTTTATACATCAATTCATTGAATTTATTGCAATTAATAAATACATACATAATATGTATATGAGTACACCCCATACGAGTACCCAAAATTTAAAAATATACTCAATATTTCACTAACCTAACTGTATTACGACTTTACACATTCAATTCAAATAGAATAATGCATCAAACAGAAAAAAATTAAGGGAAGTATGTATATTTTCTGTGAATCCCCGAATATTAAAAAAAATTATTTCGCTTGTGAAAGAGAAAAAGCAAAAAAAATCCTAAAAATTAAAATTTCGGTTAACTGAGTGTTCCGGTTAATCGGGCCTTTACTGTAATATGAAAATTAAAGCCATTTACAATTTTCAACTAATGCTTTCATTAAAGAAAATGTGCAAAAAACAATTGCAAATTTCAAAATGAATTAAAAATGCATATGAAAGAGAAAAAGCAAAAAAACTTCCTCAAAATTAAAATTCCAGTTAACTGAGTGTTCCGGTTAATTAGATGCCGGATAATCGGGCTTTTACTGAAATATGAAAATTAAACCCATACATAATTTTCAACTATGGCTTTCATTAATGAAAATTCGCAAAAAACAATTGCAAATTTGAAAAAAAATTAAAGAATGCATATGAAAGAGAAAAAAGCAAGAAAAGTTCTTCAAAATTAAAATTAAGGTTAAATAATGTTCCGGATAATTGGATGCCGGATAATCGGGCTTTTACTATAACATGAAAATTAAAGCCATTCAAAATTTTCAACTAATGATTTCAGAAAATGGCAAAAAACAATTGCTAATTTCAAAATCATTTAAAAAATGAATATGATAGAGCAAAGAAAGAGAAAAAAGCAAAAAAAAACTTCCTCATAATTAAAGTTCCGATTAACTAAAGTGTTCCGGTTAATTGTATGCCGGATAATCGGGTTTTTACTGTAGTACATTTTTACGTGATTTTCGATTTTAAATACACATTTTATTTCATTTTCAAAATGACTTATTTATAATTTTAAACTAAGGGAAAAAAATTGAAAAAATTTCAAAATTTTCCGGGAAAAATTTAATTACATATTTTTTAAATGCTTTTCTAAGATCATTTCTAAGATCATAAATAATTTTTTAAAAAAAACATATTTCATTTCAGTTTTTTTACTTTTCGTAAAATATTTTGAAAATGAATTAGGAAGTGCACATTATTAAATCAACTTTTAGTATTTCATTTCTATCACCTTTTCTTAAATCATTTTCATAATGAATTAAAAACACTTATTTAAATTCAGAAAAAACGCTTTTCTTAATTCAACTATTCTTAATTCGGGTAGCCCCCAAAATAAATCAACACCGTGTGAGATTAACTTAATTATCAACAAGGAAACATCTACAGAGGATTGTGAGGTTTGATTTATAACACCGCGACATACGTGGACTCACGATCCGGCACATGGATTTTTATATCTGAAAGGGAGCATAGGATTAACATTATTTGCAATACGGAGGTAACAACCACAAATATAAGAGGAACGGGAGCCATAACGGTATACAAGGCACGCACACATTTGTGCATTATTAATAAGATATTGTAATAAATTTTGTAAAAATTTCTAGTACCGCCCACAGTATGATACAAGGTTTTAAAAGATTGCTTGCGTTTGGAGCAGTTTTCGGGGGTTGAACTATGCCGATATGTTGTAATTAATTTGTAAAAAATTCCAGTACCACCCCGCAGTATGAATAAATAGTGTGGTGTATGTACACACGAATTGCATCTTAACGGGACCTGTAAACCATTTTATAACTGTGTAACCTATTTGTAATAAATTGTAAAAAAAATTCTAGTACCATTTTCATTGGATTGTGCTACAAGTGCTGGTGCAGTATTAGGGCCATGCATATTTGATTTAAAACATTAAATTGATTTTTTCAATTAATCGGACAAAAAACTGAAAAAATTCGGTGGAAATACCAAAATATCGATTCAATTTGTTATAGATTCAACTAAACATATTATGTTACATCACGTTTTGTATGTGCGTGCCCCAAAACACACATTTATCCAAACGGATTATTCTGTCATTAAGACGTGCGACATTTTTGTCGACATGGAAACCCATTTTACCCATATGGTTTTGTACAATACATAAAAGTTGTTAAAGTATATAACATACGATACGAAACATTCAATTGTGTGAACTCATTTAGTTTTGCTAGTCATATACACCCCTTACACACACACACACACATTATGTCTTTAAAATTAATTATTTAGTTGTTAGTTTCTTTGCTAAATGATCTAATCCTTGGTACAATTTATATTATACTTTAGGGCGATATCCTTGCGGTTTTGCCATATTTTGAACGTTTGTCACGCAATATTTTGCTGTTGGTGTACAACTAAAAGCCGACATGAGTAATTATGAGTTTTGTTGTACATACATATACGCCACCTAATGGCTTTTTGTACATCTAATCTGTTGGGATATGTGCGTGATTTTAGAATCATTCGAAAGTGAACTTTTTTGTATAAATGACTTTGTAAAACGCATACCTTAGGTTATGATTTATTATCTTCCTGTATAATAATGCTGCAGAAGTATCTTCAATATAGATATAAGTGGCGGATAGGGAAGATATGCTGCAATGAACATCTGTACCTGGTACCAATTTTATCGACAAACTTTACAAAGAAAAACTAAAATAATTTAAGAAAATGGAAAAGGAAGACGTCTTATACTTATTATCGCTACGTGATAAATTTTAAATTTTTCGTGAACTACTGTTTAAATCTGAATCCTGAAAAAATAAATCTTTTTTCTCAGTACACCTTAGATTTACGTGTTTCCATTCGTTTTCTTTATTTTCTTCTAAACTTCAACCAGATAAAAATTTGTCATTTTCAGTGAATTTACGATACGTAGTCAAAAATAACCAAATTCTTTAAAATTTTAATTTGTTTTGTTATTTTATAGTTGGATTACCTTCTTTTGTGGTCTAACTTAAACTTGAATTAGCGTAAACTCCTAAAATCGTACAGGTGCCATTTTATCTGGAATGCTTGGGGATGAGAGCATTCCGGATAATTTGTTTCAATAAAACTAGAAATTTTACGAGAATTTCGTTTGATTTCATTATTTTTTAGGATTGTCGTTTATTTATTTTCAAATTTTGTATACCAGGAAACAATTTTTTTATACATCAGGTTCATTGAATTTTTATTGCAAATAATAAATGCATACATATTATATATACAACTAGGTACCCAAATATTTTAAATGATTCATAAATTATGTAATTCAATTATAAAATTGAATAATAATATCAAAAAATTCAGACTTTGTCATTATTGGACCTCTGTTTGGCAGATTTCTCTTTTTTCACAAGAAAATTGCTCCGCATGATATAAATCTGCATAGCTTCTTGAGCAGAACACTGCGAGCATTGTTCTGCAAGTTTGAGAAATGTTATCAAACTAGCTTCTGCTTCTTGCCAAATGATACCTTTACAGCTACTTGTATACGTCTTCAATAGAATCTGAGCTTAAGTTCTCTGCTGCGTTGGCATTTAAAACACTTTCGATAAGTTATTCGTCCGTATAAAACTTTGCACACTTTCTGTGTTATCATCGAGATGCAACCAGTCATCAATTTCGTGCTTCACAAATGGTTTTGCATTAGAATTCAAGGTGTTTGATTATCATTAAAGCACAATTTCTTCCAGCCCTTCGCTTAAATTAAAGATTTTATTTCAGTCCACGTAAACGCTGCTTTAAATATTGCATCTTTGATGTTATAAGATTGTTGAAACAATTTCACTGAATCAGCAGAAATCAATTTTCTTAAAAACTGTTTTTTAAAGAGATTTGGTTTATACGTTGCTTCCAGTTAGATAGCATCTGGACTCCCAATAATTATCAGATGCTCATATTGGTAAGTTTGTTCATTTACAAACTATTAATTTTTTTTACTTTATTTATAGTTGAAATCCTTTACCAGACACGGAATATTTTTGTGTCACAACTGGCTTCACTGAATTCAGCCACTGGTTACAATAGCCCGAATAGCAAATCTGCAGCATATATATTTATATATACGGATGTACTTATAAAAAATCCGTTAACTGAATCACTGACGTTATATCAAATAAAACTTATTCACAAATTTATTTTATTGTAGTTTTATTTTATTACTGGTATTAAATATATACAAATTAATTTTCAAATAAATACTATTTGATTATAAATTATAAAATTCATATAACACAATTTAAATATGTGATCTTACATAAGATGGAAATAATTTTATACTGAAGAAAATTAAAAACAATTTTCCTTTTTATAACAGAGTTTTTGTTATACTCAGGTATTTAAACAATAAAAAAATATAAATTATTTATGAGTTGGTACCCAACCAACCTTTCAATTTTGCCACTGAACCTATATACCATTTTTGCTCAAATCTGACATTCGACCCAAAAATGCATTTTCGTGACAAAGAAAAAGATAAATAATAAACAACTTGCAAACACAACAAAAAAGATAAATAAAAAACTTAATAATTAAAATATAACTTTTTATTAAATTGCAAACATAGTACCACTACATTACTCCCCCTCCAGTGGAATTATTGTAAAACAATTTCACGAGACAGTAATATTATAAAATAAAAATTTGTGTAAACCAAATATAAAAATTTTCACTAAACACAACATTGTTACAAAATAAATGTGTGTAAATTAAATATGAAAATTTTAAAGAAAAATAACACAACATCAATACAAAATAAATGTGTACATCTTTAAAAAGAAAAATTTTCAAAACAACACAACATTGTTACAAAATAAATGTGTGTATGTATCTAAATAGAAAATTTTTATAAATAACTGTACACACTTACTGTAAAACTAGATGATGTAAATATTTATGTGGTGGTTTAATAAGTTGTCTTGTCCTTGTACTTTGTGTTTTGATATTGTGATTTAATTTCGGTAATTCAAATCTAACTTTCTTTTTGATATCACCTTTTTTTGTATCATCCGATAATAAAGTATTTTTACTCCCATTGTCACCAACAACCGTATCTTTACCCTGTTCATTATGAATGGTTATAGGTACATCGATAGGTTCGAAGTTCTCACTGTAACAAGGTTTAATTCTGTCGATCGAAATTTTTGTAGATTTGTTGTTAATCAGAACGTCGAAATACTTATTATTCCTATTTTGAACTAAAAAAGGTCCAGTATAGGGTGGCTGTAAAACTTTTCTAAGTGCGTCTGTTCTTATGAACACATATTTGCAGTCTTGTAAATCTTGACTCACGAAAACCTTTCCTGAATTGTGTCTTGACGCCGTCACAGGTTTGAGCTGAGCAAAATGATTCTTCAATCTTACTACAAAATCATTTTGAGGAATGCTGTCCTTTTGTGGCTCTAAAAATTCCCCTGGAACACGAACGTTTGCACTATATACAAGCTCTGCTGGAGAAGTACCTAGATCTTCTTTAAAAGATGTTCTTAACCCCAGAAGTACTGTAGGTAGTAATTCCATCCAATCAGCCCTATCATGACACATTATGGCGGCTTTTAACGACCGATGCCACCTTTCAATCATACCATTTGATTGCGGGTGATAGCTGGTCGTTCTTTTCCTTTGAAAGCCTAAGAGTGTCGCTAGTTCGTTGAATAATTGCGATTCAAACTGCCTTCCTTGATCCGTTACAATGAACTGGGGAACACCGAATCTCGCGATCCAACCCGTGTATACTGCGAAAGCTACTGTCGCTGCCGTAATATCTGCAGTCGGAATGGCTTCAGCCCATCGTGTATTCCGGTCGATCATAGTAACTACGTATTGCTGTCCATGCGAAATTGGTAGTGGACCTACAATATCTAAATGTATTTCCGAAAATCTATCTGTCGTATTAGGATATCTACCAATTTCTGACTTGGTGTGTTTGAGAATTTTTGCTTTTTGACAATTTATACAATTTTGGGCCATTAATTTTACATCTTTTTTGATTGAAGGCCAAACTACATTATCGGTTAACATTTTTACTGATGCTTTAATACCAGGATGTGATAAGTTATGGAAACTTTGAAACACAATTTTTCTCCAATCATGTGGTATAAAAGGTCTGAGTTTGCCTAAAGAATTATCACAATAAATTTTAATATCAGAACCAAATGTAACCGGAACTTGCTCGAATTTTAATTTGGAAAGTGGTATATTTATCAATTTAGCTAATTCATCGTCTGAATTCTGTGCCAATGCAATCTCTTTGTAATCAATATTTTCCGAAAGTTCGATATTCTCTATACGAGATAACGTATCTGCTACTACATTTTCTGTGCTTGCGACATGCTTGATGTCTGTAGTAAATTGAGCTATAAAGTCTAACTGCCTGCGTTGCCTAGGAGATGCTTTATCTAGGTTCTGTTGAAAAGCAAACGTTAGAGGTTTATGGTCTGTTAGAACAGTAAAATTTCGACCTTCTACAAAAATTCTAAAATGCTTGATTCCGAGATATGTAGCTAATAATTCTCGATCATATGTACTATATTTAATTTGGGCCTCAGTAAAACGAACTGAAAAAAAACTGAGAGGTTGCCAAATATTACTAACACATTGCTGTAAAACCGCCCCTGCTGCAAAATCGGAAGCATCGACCATAATCGAAAGAGGTGCGTCAAAATGGATGTGTTAAAATGGACGCGTTACTCAATTTCGCTTTACACATCTCGAAAGCTTTCATTGATTCTTCAGTCCATTGTATTAGCTTTTTACTGTTCTTTTTATAACCTTTTAAAAAATCGTTTAAAATCATTTGATAATTAGCCGCATTGGGTATAAATCTTCTATAAAAATTTAACATACCCAGAAATCGTTTTAATTGTTGTACATTTGTAGGTAGTACATACTCGTTTATAATTTTAACACGATCTGGATTTGGAAGAATACCTTTTGCTGTAATCAAATGACCTAAAAATTGTACTTCTGGTTTTGCAATCACACATTTCTCTTGATTAATGACCAGACCATACATTTTTAAACGACTAAAAATTTCTTCCAAATGTCTCAAATGCTCTTCTCGAGATTTGGAAGCGATTAGTATATCATCAAGATATACAAATGAAAATGTTAAGCCATGTAATACTTGGTGCATGAGGCGTTGAAATGTTTGAGCCGCATTTCTAAAACCGAATGTCATGCGAACAAACTCAAACAAACCGAATGGAGTAATTATGGCCGTCTTAGGGATATCGTTAGGCTCAACTGGTATCTGATGATATGCTTGTAGCAAATCTATGGTGGAAAATAACACACAACCTTTCAGTTGGAACGAAAAATCCTGTAAATGTGGGATTGGATAAGAGTCATGAATAGTAATATTATTTAACGCTCTATAGTCCCCACACGGACGCCAATCTCCGTTTTTTTTGGGAACCATATGCAACGGACTAGCCCAAGGACTATGGCTGGGTCTGCAAATTCCTTGTTTCACCATTTCCTCAAAATGTTCCTTGGCTACTGCCAACCTATCCGGAGCTAAACGACGCGTTCTACATGAGATAGGTGGTCCCTTGGTCTCTATGAAATGAGTCACCTTGTGTTTAATGGGACTCAAAATGCCTGAATTACATGTTATATCTGAAAATTTTAATAATACTTTTTGAAAATCCTGTTCGAGTATCGACTTATCTACTAAGGATAGTGTAGGGATTTTTTGTTGCGTAATTTGACCTATTGCCGTTATGGTAGTTAAAGGATCGATAATCTTACCTTTTTTAATGTCAACTAATAGACCTGTTGCATTTAAAAAATCAGCTCCTAGAATGGGCATGGTAACATCTGCGATAATAAACATCCATGTATACTCCCTGCGAAGACCGATTATTTGTTGCTTACCATACGCTGGTATTGAAGTACCATTGGCAGCATATAAATTGAATGACAAATTTGTTATGCTTTTGTTGCCAAACTTTTTTGGTAAAACGGATACATCCGCCCCCGTATCTACCAAAAATTTTATTTTTAAATTTCTTTCGAAAATTAATAAACGGTTGGAGGAATAAATCTCATCAAGACACACCGTTAAATGCTGATGAGTTTTTAGTTTGACTGAGGATCACTGCGCATCCTAGTTAAAAACATATCGTGCATCTTGCATCCCAATACACATTTTTGTGCTTTATCACCAAACCTGGTATGATAAAAACACATTTCACGTTGTTTTGAATTTTCTCTAACTCTCGAACGATTTCGAGATGGGGAACGATTAAATGGACGTGAATTACGATTTTGTACATTTGTACTTTTTAAAATGCCTGCAACCTCCGCCAAAATTTCCTTTTTAAAAGATTGCATGATACTATGGAGATCTAAATTTTCAGACTTGCCTTTAATAAAATCCGACGAAATGGGCTTCTTAGTAGTTTGTGCAATTTGATTATTAGAATTTAGGAAAGTCTCCACAAGATCATCGGCCCTTTTGGCTAACGTATTGATATCAATGTCTTGTTCGAAAGGAGTCAATACTAATTGGATTTGTGCGGGTAATCTTTGCATCCATAATTGTCTTATAGATGTGGCAGAAAATCCGGAAGCATTTATTTGAAATTCCTCCAACAATTGTGAAGGTTTTTTGTCTCCTAATGACAAACCATGGAGAATTTTGTTGAGCTTGGATTTTTCCGACTCACCCAACACTCGCATAACCTCCTGCTTAAAAATAGAATACGGATTAGGACCTTTGTCCCTGGTTATCAAATGTGCAAACTGGTTATGTAATCTAGAGTCTAAAACGCTGACTGCATGCGCATATTTAACTTTTTCCGTTTTTATGCCAGCAACCATAAATGCTGCTCTAAAATAACGAACCAAGTTTCGGGATTTTGTGTATAAAGTGGTTGTGGTGCTTTAAACGAAACATGACCTATATGTGTTATATTAGACTCGTTGATTAATCGGTCATGATTAAGTGAATTCGACAGACCTTGATGTTCCTCATTCATTTCAACAAATGTAGTTCCAGAACTTGACGATACACCAGACATCAACTCTCTAACACGAGCTTCCACCAAAGTTTGTAGCTGCGTATTTGTGAGATTGAATGTCTGATTGTCAGGTTCGGACCTATTAACAACTGTTGTATGAGCCTGAGAACTATCTTCAGTTTCCTGAAGATGAGTTGGTGCCGCTTCAAATAACCTAAATTCTCGAGCGAGAAAGCAAAATAATAAAAACAAAACCGAAAATATAAAAATACAACATGAAAACGTAAACATTTTTTAAAATACAAATAAAATATAAATGTGAAGCAAAATGTTTACTAAGTACCTTTATATAAAGAAAAAACGTAAAACCATAAAAATACACTAATTATTCAAAAAATATTGAATATTTAGTATTGCACTTTTTATGCTTTTTTTAAAAAAAAAATATGTATATAATAATTTTATATACTTTATAAACGAGGAAAAACAAACGAACAAACACTATTTTTGGATCAAATGCAAAGGAGATTTGAGCATAAATGGAAAATGAAAAAACAAAAATATATGTTTTTTAAACAAAGTATAATTTTCTTTATTAAAATATTATTTTTTGGCAAAATTAAAAATTGCTTGAGTACTTACAATTTTTTTAAGTTTTAGTTGAAATATCCTTCTTTAAGCTGTCCAATGTATTGTCCTGCGCTCCTTCATATCACGTCGGGGTCACCACTTTGGTTTATACGTTCCTTCCAGTTAGATAGCATCTGGACTCCCAATAATTATCAGATGCTCATATTGGTAGGTTTGTTCATTTACAAACTATTAATTTTTTTTACTTTATTTATAGTTGAAATCCTTTACCAGACACGGAATATTTTTGTGTCACAACTCACAACTGGCTTCACTGAATTTAGCCACTGGTTACAATAGCCCGAATAGCAAATCTGCAGCATATATATTTATATATACGGATGTACTTATAAAAAATCCGTTAACTGAATCACTGACGTTATATCAAATAAAACTTATTCACAAATTTATTTTATTGTAGTTTTATTTTATTACTGGTATTAAATATATACAAATTAATTTTCAAATAAATACTATTTGATTATAAATTATAAAATTCATATAACACAATTTAAATATGTGATCTTACATAAGATGGAAATAATTTTATACTGAAGAAAATTAAAAACAATTTTCCTTTTTATAACAGAGTTTTTGTTATACTCAGGTATTTAAACAATAAAAAAATATAAATTATTTATGAGTTGGTACCCAACCAACCTTTCAATTTTGCCACTGAACCTATATACCATTTTTGCTCAAATCTGACATTCGACCCAAAAATGCATTTTCGTGACAAAGAAAAAGATAAATAATAAACAACTTGCAAACACAACAAAAAAGATAAATAAAAAACTTAATAATTAAAATATAACTTTTTATTAAATTGCAAACATAGTACCACTACAGAGACATTTGAAATTCTGAATTATGTCTTAATCCAGAGGTTGAATTAAAGATGTCACATTGGGCGGTAAATACAAAACAATGAAATTTCCACAATCTGATACTAGCTCGCTTGTTGAAGGGTGAGCTCTAAAATTGTCTAATACAAAATAGCAAACAGTTTTGATGTGTCATCTAAGGTTTTGAAATGCGATTTAACCGATGGTCTAAAATTTGAATTAAATGAGTCATGAAATACTTCTCGGTTCATCCAAGCATTCGACTGGGATTTATATATTACCGATAAGCCGTTGATATTTTTCAATACTCTTGGTCGAGAAAATTTCCCAATAACCAATAATTTCAACCGATGCGTTTCCGCTGCATTTGCATAACATAGAATTGTTAATCGCTGTTTGTTACGTTTGAAGCTAGTAGCAGCAGCTTTCCTTGCTCCAGCTAAAATATAATTTGGTAAACATTGCCACAGCCCACAACGAAAATACACGCTGCTCAATTACTTTTAGAGCATCACACAAAATATTAAGCTTGATGATGGGGCCAGGTATTGGTATTTCTTCACTTTTCTTACACAAAAACCACTCATGTAAAACAGAAGCGAGCTGCTGCAGTTTTGCTTTATGCATTATTTTCTTAGTTTTAACGAACTTATCATTTTCCATTTTAGAAGCAAACTCTAACAATTTTTCTTTATTACTGTTTATGTCGTATAAAGTTGAACTGCCAATATTATAAAAATTCACCAATGCCTATGGAGATTCACCTCTTTTCAATCTAATTTTAATTTTATCACTGATTGTTAACACACTTCTTTTACTCTTTGTTGTTTCTTTGTTGGTTATTATTAATATTATTTTATTTATGGATTTATTAAAGTTAATTTTTTTCGAATAAAATTGGAATAAATCCATTTTTTATTTATGTTTACGTGGCTTTTGTCACTATTAAAAATACTATTCAACAATTATTTTATTTAAAAATACAGAAACACGTAAAAACTTAATTTATGTATTGTATACACTTTTAAAATAAAACTAAAGTTAAAAATTAAAATTGAAATGTACAACTTTATTTCATTTTTGTGACAATGAAAAATATTATTTTTAAGACCGGTTTCGGATTTTCATCCATCCTCAGTCAATGTTATACTATTATTGTTGCGTATAGCCATGTCATAAATTTTGTTAATTTTAAAAATTAATTTGTCGTTAAGCATATTCGGGTGGTGTCGGTGTTTATAGATCTCGAACTCTTCTAGACGATCCATCATATTGCACTTTTTTATAATATGTATTATAATTAAGTTTTTGTTTATGTTAGTGTATGTATGGTTGTTTGTAACTAGATGGCGAGCGTAATTGGATTTGAAAACAGTATTTGCGGTTGCATTTTTTATCTCTTTTATTGAGAACTATAAATGTCCGGCGTAGTGACATCTAGCGCATTAAAAATAAGCTGATTGGGTCTTTTTTTATATGAAATTTTAGCACGGCATACTTTATGAAAATAAAAATTAACATACAAAAATAGTCCCAATCAGGTTAATTTGTTTGCCGTCAGATCTACAAACAGTTCTCTATATGTTCATCAAATCTCAATAAGAATGATCTACCGGTTTGACCTATATAGAACATAGGGCAATCGTTACACGTCAGTTTGTATATACCAGTGTCCATAATGCGGTTGTCTTTATGTGATGATAATTTCCTCTGTGTATTTTGTGACGTTTTTTATCCGTCGTATGAACTCGCTGTAACTATGTAATACGACTTTACACATTCAATTCAAATAGAATAATGCATAAAACAGAAAAAAAGTAAAGAAAAGTATATTTTCTGTGAATCCCCGAATAATAAAAAAAAAATATTTCCCTTGTGCAAGAGAAAAAAATAAAACAAATTTCTAAAAATTAAAATTCCGGTTAACCGAGTGTTCTGGTTAATTGGATGCTGGATAATCGGGCTTTTACTGTACTTCCTTCATAATATTGTAATTTGTAATTTTTAACAATTTTCGAAAATTTAATGGTGCAAGGAGTGAATGGTCAATTGAAAATTTCAAATTTATTTTTATTATATGGTATAATGCAAAGGGCAAACAATTTCGTTGAAGTTGATAATAGCGAATATGGGCAAGGTTTAAATGCCTTAAATGATTTTTTTGAATTTTTTCCCTGGAAAAAAGGCAATTACCCATCCAATTTGAAGAGAAACAAGATTTTTTTATTCGCCTTGTTGTTTTATTCGCACATTGGCGCTGTAGACAGGATCCTGCGGGCGAAAACATATCTTCGCAATCGTTCTTTCACAATCTAACCACGCTGTAGAAAAACTAAGATGTCAACAATACACAATGAGCCTTACCAACTTTCAACATCAAAAATATCAATATCAACTCTTCAACAGTGCAAAATATTAAAATTTTCAAATGTACATCATTTTAAAATCTAATCAACGTCATATCAACTTCAACCAAACATAATAAAATGAAAACAGAACCATCGCTAGCCCATCGCTAGCATAACGCGCATTCTTATCAAAACCGAACTTCGACACGCCGCAAAATCCTACAAAATGGACCAGCTACAAATATTAAAATGTATCGTATTAAAATGTATCGCTCTTATTCCAGAATTCAGCGGAGCTGACACAAAAGACAGACCAATTGAACTCAACCGATTTGTGGCGAGTATTTATAAAAGACAGTATTTATAAAACACTTAGCAATATAGAAAAGCAATTATTCGACAAATTAATAAAACTCCGATTAACAGAACAAGCATTCACGCGAATTTTTCACAGAGAGATACACGACTATCCAACATTGCGAAAAACACTTATTGAAATTTATTCACCAAACTATTGTATGACGGAACTGAATACAAAGACAGTTTTAAAAACAAATACGGATATATTGACCAGATTTGCAACAAACATCTAGAACTACAAGCTATGGAAACATTCAAACGAGGACTATACAATACCATAATCAAAAATAAAATAATAACTAGCAAAACCGAAAGTATCACCGAAATTATAAACGAAACAGAAGAAACTGAGCACATGTTTAACTCGGTAATAGGCATACCAACAGCTAAATGAATCATCAGCACTCGCCCTACTAGCGATCGAAAGTCAACAACCGTATCGAAGATCATATCAACTCAGATGTAACTACTGTCGAAAATTTAATCATACTTGGTGTCGTAAACACCAACATTTTGTACTTACCTGGAAAAATTCTCTTCCTGAAACACATGGATCAACTGAAATACATTGCACAACCTAAAATAAACATCATTAATTAGTCATAACGTTACCTTTATTATTATATAAATTCACCAAGTAGTACCTAAAATAAGTTTAAATATTATCAGTTCAAAATAATCCAAATCATATGTAAACAATATACTTAACATAATTTGTCCTTGAACTTGATCTTGAATTCGGTGATCAAAACAAATTATGTCAAGCATATTGGAACACAAATATTGTCTTATAATTTCACTTATATTTACTAACAAGTAATTACTTACATATAAATCATATTGAGTATATTCAATTTACCTAAAATTATAATATTAAATTAATATAAATTCAATTTATCATGTAAATTATTTTCTTACCATTTAGTATTATTGTTTTGACGTTTGTTACTAATACAAATGTAATTGTAAAATTAATTTAAACTGTGCTACAGAGGTGCGTTTAATACCAAATATGTAATATAGTGCCATCTAGCGGCAATTAAATCTTAATTTGGACCCTCTGTGGTAAATAGATAAATTATGTAACTAAATTTTATAAAACATAATAAAAATTCTCTTTATCGTCAACCACCAAAGGAACAAGTTGTCATCATTAAAAAATAAAATTAAAAATAAAAGTGAAAATTAAAACTGAGAATTTATTTGTATTACCAATCACCAACCAACCACCTTCTATCTGCTGGATGTATATTTTTTGCTCGTGGTACCACATCCAGTCGATATCACTTGGGACATTTGCCGTACAAGAATAAACGCAGAGAGAAAAACACAAATATATCAACAACCTCCATATACCTGGAGCCATTTTAGCAATCCTGCTATACCAGAGCAACGAAGATGTTACAACGAAACGCCAAGTTGTAACCAACATCAACACTCAAACTTAAAATTAAATAAATTTCAAACAAATGCCTACAGTTACTTTACAACACAACCGCGAAATTACAAGTTCGAGCCCGAAAGACGCATTTACAAGTCCAAAGAAACCCAAATTGTTATTCCACAAAGAAGTAATAGATTTCCAATCTGCAAAAAATCCAATATGGA
The DNA here is from genome assembly GCA_932526605.1 of Nephrotoma flavescens. Taxonomy (NCBI): domain Eukaryota; kingdom Metazoa; phylum Arthropoda; class Insecta; order Diptera; family Tipulidae; genus Nephrotoma; species Nephrotoma flavescens. The sequence goes on along the minus strand of OW052220.1, from coordinate 107,635,314 downwards.
TACACAAATCAGCAATAACAACCAACCATCAATCCTGTTAAATAAAAAACTGAGCGAGGATACTCATCAAATAAACGGAAACATCCAGTTCAAACAATTATACAACATAAACACAAATCAAGCAATTCCTGACATTCACCACACTGTTTTATGTCAAATCCAGTCATCACAACATTATAGTGACCACGAGGATCAAAATTTACTGACCAGAACTAAAATAAAAATTAACTATTTAGATCATAAGCGAGAGAGCCCAGACGCTCATAATATAACCAAACAATTATCAAATCTACCGCAAAACAATCATTCAAACTCAGAACCCCTTTTAGTAAATAAGCCAACGAGCCCAGACTCTCAAATTACAAATAAGTCACATAACAATTATCCAAACTTAGAAACCTTTTCAACATATTTAGATATTAAGCCAACGAGCCCAAATGCTCAAATTACAATCAATCAATCATCAAATAAGTTACATAACAGTTATTCAAACCCAGAAAACCTTTTAGTTAATAAGCAAACGAGCCCAGACGCCCAAAACCAATTTTATATTAAACAAATCAATGAATTGCCATATCAAACATACAATCTTACGAATCCAGACACAACCTCAACCAATTTAGTTAATAAACAAAGAAGTCCAAATACTCATAATCTAATTTATAATACAAAAATCAAACATTTATCAAATCAATCATCAAAAAATCTCATGAGCTCAAACTCTTCTACCCCATTAAATAACACACAAATTAATCAGCTATCAAATCCAACGAACAATCATACGAGCCAGGATGCTCCATCACAAGATTCAGTTAACAGTCCAATAGAAATAAGCACATACACTGATCGAATGGTAAACGTTAAGAAAATTAGAAATTTTAACTGCAATAGCATAAAGAACTCTTATATCGAAAGGAGAGTGACAAGAAGAGGAATAGGATAGATAAACAATATTACATAATTCACTACAATTTCCCATAAAACAAAATTATATTTATGCAATTTACCAAAATCAGATATTAGATTATTCAATAACACCCTTCTTCTTTCAAATGACGTTATCAAAACCTAACTAATTTATTTAATTATTTTCTAGTCAAACAAAAATAATAATTAGGCATATTAAATTAAATTTAAGATCATTTTATTTAAAGACGATAAATTATATAGAAATGATTTTTTAAAAGTTTAAATTTAACATTACATAGACCATAATTAAAATATTAATCACAAAACAATTTCATTCATAAGCAACTTTTGTGACGTAACGTAATTTTACTTAATATTTAAAACTACTAAATTTCTGCATATGATACAAAATATATTTTCAATAGAATCCAAATCAAAATATAACATTGAAAACCTTAATCTTTAACAATTATGAAGTGTAACATTTTAGTAGCAATGTCAATGTACATAAACAAAAATAACAATATTTGAAAAAAAAAAATTATATGTACATTATAAGTCATCTAGGTTAAAATTGAAATATAATATTAAAAGACACCCAAACAATCCATAAAAACATTTAAATGAACCGTATTCCGATATACTATTAACCATATTCCATAAAGAAAAACCTTCTTCCAGAAGATTTTTCTTCTCTCAAACGGGGAGGAATGTTGTGTTTGTGTATTATACCGGAAAAGTCGATTCATTTATTTGTTTTCCGCATTGTTAATAAAATAGTAAGGTCGTTCAATTTTAACAAAATAAACACATTTGCGTACAAGAAATGATAATGCAATCTTGCAACCTCGGAAAATGTACATTTGTTTTCCGTAGTGCTTGTGCATTTTCATTTCCTCAAAATTTTAGTATATAAGACATTTTAGTTTTAAGATATATACATAGTTATAAAGTATTAGTCAGAGCAGTAATCAACAAAAATTATTTTAAGTATAACTATAATGTGAAGTTAATTTTAATAAATAAAATGTAGTCGCAACAGTGAAGAAGATGATGTTTTTTAAAACACCCAATCCACAACCCGCTCCGCACAACAGCCTGAAACTTATTGGATTTGATTACCGTTGCTTTCATGTTGAAGAAGAAATTGTGATCAATTCTAGACAGTTGCTTAATAGTTATACTACGAGTGGACCAGGTAAGGCTGTTTTCGTAGAGTTCCAAAGTTTAGTACTCTAAATTTCATATCGCCAGGTGCGCGATTATGGTTTCAAATGAGTTATCCAGCTAGAGATTGTTCATACACTCAGAAAAAAAATATGATAAATAGATGATTGCATTTACCATAATATCATCGTTGTATGTTAAATACAATTATTTAAATGATGAATTTTATCATACTATGATATTCTTGATCTTCTTCATCATAACAATGATGATCACTGAAAAATTTGTTTTTCAGAAGAATATGATGTATGATAAAATCAATCATTTAAATAATTGTATTTAACATACAACGATGATATTATGGTAAATGCAATCATGTATTTTTCATATTTTTTTCTGAGTGTGTGTGCAGCGTTTTTCTTAAGATGTGAGATTATTGGATTTTGATGTCTGCTTCAACGGTTGCGTGGATGTTTAATGGTTATTATTCAGATGTTGTAATGATGTGTGGGTAACTACATGAAACTTTGTATACGAGAAACAATTAGTGCTAGTCCAGGAGCCGAAAAACTAAAAATATCATCTTAAAGACGAAACAAATAGATCCCGAATTTTAGAAAAAAAGAGAAACATTGTTAGCCTAATTTTAACATTTTTTGGCTAAACGGACAACATTTTTTGCTTATTATACGAATATAATTTTCGTACATTTTCATTCATAAATTGAGGAAATACAAACTAATCGCTGAAGTCGTATTCATACGACGGATGAAAAACTTGGATTTTTACATCCCAGATTTTTTTTTCAAATTTTTTCAACTATATTGTATGAAAAGAGGCGTGTCTGTTGTATAATTTACGTGATGTAATTGGTTTAAACGATCGGATAGAAAAATCCCGGATTTTCATCCGTCGTATGAATACGACTTGAAGATACAATATTAAACAAATAAAATATAGAGGTATACCGTTCGGCGTTCATTAATGCTAGTGTTGAACAACAATGAAACTTTGTGATTAAGAAAAATACATACAAATTGTGTTTTTTTATAAATTATTTTTCTAATTAATGTAAAATCATAATTTTCTTTAAGTGATATACCTAAGGCATAAGCAATTTATAATTAAGTAAGGTGTTATGTAAGGACGAAATAGTTATATGAATTGGTAGACCTAATAAGACATCTGAGTGGCTTCACCACTAAACACTTAGCCAAAATAATATCGCTTTAATCCGTTATAACAGTTCTTAATATTTTTTTTCTACTTTCTTTCGAATAAGTTAAACCTTGTAGTAGTTAACAGTCATGATCACGTTCTTTTTTTGCATTTTTTCTATTCCTACTTTTTTTTGAGTCGGTTGCTATTAAATTCATCGTTTAAATTCTTAAGATTAAATTATTTTATTAAATTCTAATTTTATTTATTCTATTTTTCTGAGAACCTTACTTTAACTTTCTTAGTATCAAAAAGGAAGTTCTGGTCTCTCCGAATCATCGGTTGCTGTCGGCGAACAAAGATGGTTGTGTTTGCTTTACCCCTTAATATTTCAATTCCTAAATTAATTCCTACCCTATAATTTTCGTCTTTAAAATTTTGTATGGATGGCGTCAAAATATCATTGGTTCAACAAGATGATTTCTTAAGTCCTGATTATGTTTTGACGTCTGAGCTCTGCGGAAGAATTTTTCTTTTCCCCATCAACATCCATCTTATTCCTAAAATAGTATTCGTTTTTTATCTCGAAATTGTGTGCTGCACTGAGAAAAATATTGGTTTGTAAAATTAAAAAACGAAGTTTTTAAATTCTAAAAGTTATAAATATTTTGAATTTAAAAAGTATTTTTTTGAAATTAAATGAAATGTTTGCAAACTAATAAAAAGCTTTTTATTTTAATAATATATTTTGTAAAATGATTTATAAAATACTTTTTAAATTTAAAAAGTTTATTTATTTAAACAGAATAATTTATTTCAAAAGAAGAGTTCTAGAATTTTAAAAAATTTTTTTTGATAATAATAACAACTTATGAAAATGTTTATATTTATTGTTTTGCAAGAAATCCTGGTGTTTTATTTTTCAATTCGTCTATATTTTATATAATTCGCCAAATCGATATGTTTTTGTGTTATACTAAAGGTATAAAGGCTTGAATATTTTGCAGTTTGGTCGTTGCAACCTAATGAGTAGACCAAATTTTTATCAGTACGAAACCAAAATGCAAAGAAAGAACTTGAGGAGGTTCTCATTATATTTTTTAAAGGTTGTGTGTATTTTACACAATGGCCCTGGGGGTTAGAAATTGAGGAGGGGAGTTAATTTTCTACTTTTTGTGGTAGATATATTATGTTATGAATATGACCCTTTGTGTTTGCTGACTTGAACAGTCGCAAACATTGTGAATATCATTGCATTTGTAAAGTGTATTACGGATTACTTTGATTTAATAAAATTGTGTGACATGGGATTAAAAAATAACTATTTAAAAATTAAAATAAATCTTTTACAGCTAGCCAATAGTTTTTTATTCTTAAAATCAATCTCTTAAAATTTAAGAATACTATTTGACATAACTAAGGAAAGTATTTTTGATAAAATCAACTATTTTTATAAACAAATTTCCGAAAAAATTTATTTTAAAATTAAAAAGATTATCCTTTTGATTTTAAAAACGAAACTTTTCGCCTAAAAAATATATGTATATTTTTTTGATTTTAAATGTATATTTTTTTACTTTTACTGGTTTTTTTTCTCAGTGTGTGAAACCCTGGAATTGAATAACTAGTGATTCAAAAATTTTATCTCTTTATAAACAGTTAATATATAATATTGATTAAAACAATAAAACTCCGTATACTACCAAATCATTTCATTTTATGTTATAAAAATTTAAAATTTTTACGAGTTTTTTGAACTTTTATATAATTAACACTATTGACGTTTCGTTCGCCTTACTTGCCCAATGTGTTTCATATCGGTACTTGGTTTTCCAACTGAGGGTAGATGGGAAAGATTTGTTAATTAATATGCTTAGGGCTGAACAGTTGGACAAGAGTCTAGTGCGAAGAGACACACATGCTAATGTCGATCATCCCGAAAATGAAATTAAGGAGTGCCATGCTCGTTATGAAGAGGTATGGTTAAAGGCCATAGATGAATAGGGAAATTCACTTTCACTCGATTTCATAACTTTTTGCTATGTGAAACACCACAATCAACAAAAGTATACCAAAACTGGCGTCACATAATTAGACATTACCATGATTTGGCGCTCAGAACATAAGGCAGAAAGCTCATTTTCCGAAAAACTGGAAAATTTATTTTCTCCCCCAAACAAGGAGGCAACAATCATTTTCGGTTGGGAATTATAAAATTAGGCAAAAATGAAATTTATCAATCGATGGGTCCAACACCCTAAATGTGCATAATTTCGTGTATAGGTTTGAAGAGATGGCTAACGACGACGGTTTTCCAAAGGAACATCTGACAAAGTGTTTTTATCTATTCCTAACCAAAAAGGCTGAGGATTAATACAAAGCGAACAATCCGGTAACAGCTTGGGCCAATATGAAAAGCGCTATTCTCTCGTATTTTAGCAGTTCGAATTATGAGGAAGAAATAAAGGAACAGATTGTAAGACAGTTCCAAGGACATCGAAAATCATTTTCTGGTTTTCCCTTGAAATTATAAATTAAACGCATGCTTACAACCACTTCTTTCTGAACAACAAGTTATTTACAGGTTGTGTCAAAACATGTATGCGGCTCTAAAAAATATGACGCTCCCATATCACAATCAAATATCTACTGTACTAAAACGTTGAAAGCAGCTCCATGAACACAGCAAGAAAGTTCGAGAATTCACCAAGTTCGTGCCAGTACTTATACAGAACAGGAAAACCAGTAGTAGAGGCTTTTCATAAGATATCAGTCGAGCAAGATAGTTCCAAGGAAGGGATTCATTGCATAACATCTGTTGGAATTGCCATGATATTGGCCATGTATATCAGGATTGCGATAAACCTTTCCTGAATATCGTTTGTTTTGGGAGCAAGGCATAAAATGTGCGTAAACCTTCATGCCAAAATTTCCTAAAATTTCAAAATGGAAACTTGAAAACGAGCCCAAATTACTTGAGAAGATCTCGACTCGTATCACATCGCAGCCGGTCGAAGGAATTGAACAATTCCAAAGAGTATAGGTTTTTTCACACCCCACTATAACTCTAACTCAATTTTCTATTAGACACAGAATATATTAACTTACACTTTACCAACAATAAAGATAAAACTTAAATCTAATAAATTATGTCGTACTATTAGTTACTTTTGAGGCAAAAGGTACTTCCAGACAGCGGAGCTTCGGTTATGCTGTATACAATAGCGGAATTTTGACAGCGGAAAATAAGAGATTTCACTACGCGCCGTAAGTCACAGCACTATCACTAAAGAGAATTAGTTTACCTACGAAATTTCAAGCGAAAATTTTTCATTCTTTTGTATATATTTTTTCACTAAAAAAGAGATATTCTACTCAGCGGAATAAAATATTAAAAGTAATCCTTAAAACGGCATATTGACATCACTAGTAACCAATACTTTCGGTAGTTTTTCTAGTAGCTTACGTTATACTAAGACTATATGGAAAATTTGGGAAAAATTCATGCGCTAGAATTTTCACTAAAATTTTTTGATTTTCTGCGGCCATATAAGTTATTTTCAGGTTCTGGACAATATCTCAAAAACTTCCACTAGTAACCAATACTTTCGGTTGTTTTCTAATAGCTTAGGTCATACTGAGACTATTTGGAAGATTTGAAAAAAAAATTTATGGACTAGAATTTTTTGATTTTCTGCAGCCATATAAGTTATTTTCAGTTTTTGGCCAATATCTCAAAAACTTCCACTAGTAACTAATACTTTCGGTGGTTTTTCTAATAGCTTAGGTCATACTGAGACTATGGAAAATTTGGGGAAATTTCAAGGACTAGAATTTTTACTAGAATTTTTTGATTTTCGGGGGTCAAATAAGTTATTTTCAGGTTCTGGACAATATCTCAAAAACTACGACTTGTAACCGATACTTTCGGTTGTTTTTCTAATAGCTTAGGTCATACTGAGATTATGTGGGAAACTTGGGGAAGTTTTATGGACTAGAATTTTCACAAGAATTTTTTGATTTTCTGAGGCCAAGTAAGTTTTTTTGTTTTTTCTTTTTTTTAGTATTTAATCTTTCCTATCTGTTCTGGGGCCGAAGCACTCCCAACTCTTTCGCAGTTCCCTTTTACCGTCCTTCCCTTATCTGCACATTGCATAGCTCCATGCCATACTGACATGGAAGATGAGTCCTCCGACAGGGTGAGTCGGGATGAGTTTTGCACTCCGACAGGGGGTCATAGTTGTGTTCCTTTTTATCCCAGACCGTAATCTGATGAAAAATTCCCTTTTGCATCCTGCCCCTATCGGGGTTCGAACGTGGTACCTCCCGATTCAAACGCCAAAGCTCCCGATCCGAAAGTATTGGTTACTAGTGGAAGTTTTTGAGATATTGTCCAGAAACGGAAAATAACCTATATGGCCGCAGAAAATCAATAAATTCTAGTGCAATAAGCCTAGTGCATGAATTTTCCCCAAATTTTCCATATATTCTCAGTATGACCTAACGAAAAACGAAAGTATGGTTACTAGTGAAAGAAATGCCGGAAAGACGGAATATTGTTAAATTTCAACATTTCATATACCGAATTCCTTTACCTCGGAGATCAATCAATTTGCCATTTTAAAGATCACTTTTAATATTTTATTCTGCTGAGATGTTTTATTTAGTGAAAAAATATTTACATAATGAATGAAAAATTTCCGCTGGTAATTACATCACCAAATTAATTCTCTTTAGTGATAGTGCTGCGACTTGCGGCGCGTAGCGTAATCTCTTATTTTCCGCTGACAAAATTCCGCTATCTTATACAGCATCTTCGGTTAGTGTATTTGGGAAAGATTCTATCCAGTTTTTGACAAATGAAAATTTAAAATTTAATAAACTCAATACCTCTCATTTTCAAGCAGCTGATGGGGCACCCAATAAAATAGAATATTAAATAGAATATAAAAGTTAGATATGGCTTCCGGTTACTTTTGGCAGTAGAAAAGAAAAAATCGATTTTTTGTCATCCCAACTCTAAAATCATTATTGTTTTTGGGCATTGATTTGTAGAAGAAGTTCTAATTGTTCAGGCATTACTGTTGATGAAATTGTAACCGAGAAAAACGGCAATTCCCATGGTCTTAAAGGTAAGGAAAAGGGATAATTTGTGCGAATTCTAAACTTGTTTCCCTCTTCAGCTAAGGAAGGGTTAGGTAAAACAATGTTGCATGAACATAACATTGAACTTGTGAAAGACTGTAAACCTATAAAGTAACGATACTACCCAGCCTCACCCGCAGGACAGAAGGACCTATACATACAGAATTAGACAGGATTGATGTCGCCGTCTTTGTCTCGACGCACGACTCTCAGAGACCAACTACACCACAGCACTTGACTTGAAGAATGCATTCGCAAGCGGTATCTGTCTCATACAAGACAAGTTTTACGGTCGTTTGGTTCGTGCAGCCTGCAGTCAATGTGCCGCTTAATGTATAAAGTCCACCACCTTGAACTGCTAGAGACTGTGGCGATATTACTAAGGCCTGATGGGTTAACCATAAATATCGAAAAAAGTAAATTTATTTTGAAAGATCCAGAAAAGGTTGGGGCGATAGTTAACCAAGAAGTTCCTATACGACTACCAAACAGATACGAAGGCTTTTGAGAATGGGAGGGTGGTATCGGCGCTTTATAGGAAATTTCTCAAGTGTAACCGCTCCAATAACAGAGTGTATGAAAAAAAAATTTGAGCGGAGACGGCACAAGAATTGTTCGTGAAATTGAATCAATTGCTCTATTCAGCTCCAATGCTTATTATACCCCAAATTATTCTGTACCTTTTTTTATAAGATGTGACACCTGTGCCGAAGGAGTTGGAGCAGTCCACTTTCAAAAGGACAAGACGGTAATGAACGACCTATCTCGTTCGTTTCCCTGAATTAGAGTAGGCACTCTAATTCAATTATCGAATATTTTCTTTGAGATAGGCCGTTCATTACCGTATTGTTTTTTTTAAAGAGGACTGGTCCAACTCCTTCGGCACAGGCGTCACATCTTATAAGGAAATGTACAAAATAATTTGGTGCAATTGTTTCAATTTCAAAAATGATTCTTGCGCCGCTTCCGCCTATCGCAATTTTCTTTTTTTCACTCTGAAATACACACTCTGATACACTCTGTTATTGCAGCAGTTACACTTGAGAAATTTCCTATACAGCGCCAATAACACCCACCCATTCTCAAAGTCAGCAGCTATACTCGCCGTAAAAAAAAATCGTGCGTATGTTGAAGGGTATGAATTCACTTTGATTACAGATCCATGCCAGCTTAAAGTGGTTCATGTCTCAACCCGATTTAAGTGGTAGACTGGCACGATGGAGTCTAAAACTTCAAGGTTTCAAATTCTTTATTGTACATCAGCGCGGAAAAGATAACATGCTTTCACATATTTATTGTGACGAAGTGCGTGAATTTGAGAAGGGGGTAAGAAAATTATGCAGTCAAATTGAAGGGTTAACTAATACTACCGAAATAAAATAATATGTTGAACCTAAGTATAAAAATCTTTATAAAATAAACGAAAACCCACCCAGACAGGCTTTCGGATCTCTCGGTTTGGAAGCTGTGGATTCCAATTGTTTAATCCAAAATCAATTCTCTTCCTGAAACACAATTCAACTGGAAAACATCTCATATAATACATAAACCTAAAACTGGAATAAACATTAGCGATTAATTTATACTTACCTTGCCATTATATAAATTCATCTTGATAACAAACTTGATAGAAATTAGTTTAAATATTAGTAGATAACAAACCAAAAACATATGTAAACAATATACCTAACATAATTTGTCCTTGAACTTGATCTTCAAATTGATAATCACAACAAATTATGTTATGTATATTGTAACACAAATATAAATTAGAATTTCACCTTATATTTATTATATTTATTAACTTGTAGATACTTACTTATAAATCATAATGAATCACAAGATTGTCTACCTAAAATAACAATATTAACTTAAGATAAATGTAAACTTAATATGTAATTATTTCTTACCAGTTTGTTATGACATTTGTGCATCACACAATTACTAATGTAATTATCTTATAGATTGTACTACCACCAATGCAATTCCTATTTATTATAAAGTGCGTTTAATACCTAATATATAATTTGTAATGCCATCTAGTGGCAATTAAATTACGAAGCGATTGATAGCCCTCTATGGTAAATAGGCCAACATTTTTGTAATTAATATTTTATAAAACAAAATAAAATTCTCTTTGTCATCAACCACCATAGCGACAGGTTGTTTAGAATTGCATCGCGATTTAAATTAAAATAAATATAAAATTGTTACCTTAAAATAATTACTTATACATTGGCGTATTTGTTCAGTCGATCCGGAATATTATTTATACACCAATCGGACTAAGGCCTAAAATTGAAAATTAGGAATTGTGAAATTTGTAAAACGAAGAAATCTCCAAACCAACAACAACACCCACCAATGGGTAAACCTTTCTCAATCGACAGACTATGGCAACGGCTATATGTTGATCTGGTAGGTTCATACCCTAGATCTACCCAAGGAAAGACGTTGATTTTTATTGTACTGGATCACCTGACGAAGTTCGTGCTACTAAAACCTCTCAATAAAGGGACAATCAACAGCATAGTCGATCACCTTGCATATTTAGTGTTCCGCAGAGCATACATTCGGACAACGGTTCTCAGTTTCGGAGTGTAGAGTGTCGAAACATTTTAAGTAAGTACGGTATAGCTGATTCCAAGACCGCGGTTTATTCACCGCAATCAAATGCCTGCGAGAAACACAATACCTGAGATAAACACATACATGAAATAGCTGCTGCACTTAGAAATGGGATACATAAAAGTGTCGAACATTGGTTGTGCCCAAGATTATAAAATAACTAAGGCAGCTAAGTAATATTTCAGAGGGTGCATTTCCGCTTCCTTTACCTGTTCGATTGGCGTTAATACACGATTACGTTAAACGAAATATTGCTAAAGCGTATCGGAAAATCGGAAAAGTTTCCAAAGATACCGTTTGAGAACCCGTCCAAAGGAGTATACCGTCGGTTAGGGTATATGATGTGATTAAAGATTGGGTGGAGCGAGTTGCTGTGTTTTTTTTCATATGGCAAGTTTTTTAGTCAACACAAAAGTTTATGTTGTACTCCGATAATGTAAATGTTGAATTAATTATTTTCTGACACAAAGTGTTCTAGAAATGAATGAAGTCTGATTGCAAATTCCCGAATCTGTGTTAATCCATAACTGTCCCAGTTCCTTTGAACAACAAAGACTGATCTATGCTTAAAATTAGATGGAAATTGATTAAAAAACTTAAATTTCATTACTTACATATGAACAATATTATTAAGAGCTGAATATAAAAAACATGACCTAATTCCTAAATCCATACTTGAATATGGAGGACAAGACGATTTCTTATTAAACAATAAGCTGCTTATTCATGTATCATACATTGTTATGTTATGAAAGCTACCAAATTATTTCCATAAACAAAAAAAATTGTAAATAACAAAGTAAATCGTAAAAATTCCGTACATTTTATTTATTCGTATTAAAGATTTTGTTTTGTTGAAAGCTTTGCAAGCTTTCGTTTTTAGTATACACACACACATACAATTTTTTATTGGTTTACTAAAAAATAAAAAGCACATCGATGAATACGCAATAAATTAGATTACAATTTCTCAATTTTACTTTCGCACATAACATATACAAACACATAATAATAAATCGAGCATAAAACAATGTATAAACGAAGACAGAGAGGCAGGGAAAACATTTTAAGACGGGAAAATGGAAAAAAAAATATTTAAATTTTACAATTTACATTTCGATTGTGATCAAATTTTTTTTTGTTTCTGTTGAATTTAAATTGAATTGAAAATATTTTGTTTGAAACGTTTCTTTCGTACATGGATTTTCACCTACCTATACGTAAAAATCCACAAAGCATTTTAGAGGCGCACGTGTTAATCCGTTTCTACAGTGATTTAAAAGAACTACATAACTTTTTTATTAGCTGTTTAGGGTCTATAAATATATAATCTAATCATTTTTATGCAGACTTGGTGCTTTACGGGGAACAGTGATGAACTGTATCCAAGCAATATAACCTTATAGAATTTTTAAATATATTTATCTAATTTCTAAATAAAAATAAGAACCCTATAATAAAAGAAATAAAATTAAATAAAAATTTATTTAAAAATAAAATAACTTCTGCAAAGCTTAATAAAATGAATATGAGAGCGCTTTAAACGAATATAAAAGTTTTGAAAGCCAGATTATCTCGGCGAATTAAAATTAAATAAAATTCCTTTTCCATTTGAGCTTTTTCAGAAATCGATTTATTTTTATCTATTCTTGGTCGCTGGGTTAGTGTGTAAAATGCTTTTCTCTCAAATTGAAATAAAATCTTTATTATGAATGATAAAAGTTTGACAGATAAAAATAATGGTTAAGCTCTTTATACAGAAAAAATAAAACTTTGCGATAATCAAACAGTAGAGTAGCAGTTTTATTTTATAGTACTATGGGTAATTGACATAGTAGAGTACGTTGTTGTGATCAATTTGATTGAGTAATACGTATTTTTACAGTTTATTGAATAATTCGATTTAGAAGCTTAACGGAAAGAACTATTTGCACTTAAGAATTTAGAATACCGCACCTAAGAGCGTAATAAATACATCAATTTTAACTTGACGCCCCAATTCAATCAGGCGTGATGTATTTTGCTATATATTAAGTGCTAAAGGGGCTGCAACCACACTAGGTAATCAGAAGTTCGTTTCGAAAAGTCACAAACCTGGAAAATTTGGGAACAGCGTAAATTTCCAGTATAGTATATTGTATAATTAGGAGGAACAGTACTGCATTCCCGGACGATAGTGGAAATTGGCGGACGAGGTGATAGCCGAGTCCGGCAACCGCAGGAGTCCAGGAATGCACTTTTCCTCCGAATTGTACATATTATTTTTTCTCCTATCGGACTTTAAAACGAATATAAATCCAAGATAATTTTTGGTATTATTCATTAATTATCATACTAAGAAATCAAAACAAAGTAAAAAATCGAAAATAACATAAAATTATTGCTTAGTAAGCGACGACATCATAAAGCCCGGTTTACATATGACCAACATTTTTCTTCTGCAAAATGAATAAGATATAACATTGACTTTTTGCACATGAGAGACAAGAAAAGCAATATATCCCAACAAAATTTTGCAGAAGAATTTTTGAGCAATATCACCATAAAAATGAAAATGTTGCCATAAAATATACTCGATCCGAGTATTTTTATGGCAACATTTTTAAAATTAATAAGAAAAAAAAATATTTCGTATTTATAAATGTTGAGGATTCATAATAAAACCAGACGCCATAGATACAAATGTAAATTTCGCATTTTAATTCATTAAAAATAAATTAATAATGATCCTATAAAAAAAATTACGCCATTACTATATATGTTTATTTCTTTCTGGCATATTGAATATTTTTATATAGCGGATTCTTTCTTATTTATCTGCAACAATTTGTAGAAGAAAACAATTTTCTCATGTAAACCGGGCATAAGACATAAATACTCCGATCGTAGGAAAAACGTTTCTTTCCGTTGTTTTTTCGAAACGAAAAGCTCATGATTCCAGTATGTTGTATTTGTTGCTAAGCAACAAGTAATAATAGTACGAGAATATTTTTTCTGGCCTAGGCCGGGAATATATTCCCGTATGGATTTTTTATTGTTTAGAAGAAATAAAAGTACACTTATAAGAGAGAGATCAATAAGATAAATCAGCGAAATACACCAGAATGACGTTTTCCGAAAATGATTTGATGTGTTTAGATTGACGATAATCCATAAAACGTTTATAAGCATTTTCGTATTTTTCCTTCGAATTTTGCGGGAGTAAATCACATGTAGCTGAATTAGATGTTTTCACTATATCCGGTGGGGTACAAGATAAGGATAATTCGCTTTCACTGTCAGTGTCCATATCCCTTAAATTTCGTTCACACGTTTTTTATAAATCAAATACGTACACAAACTTGACAACTTTTGAAAAAAAAAACAAAATGTATTTATGTCTTATGATGTCGTGGCTATCTAAGCAATAATTTTATGTTATTTTCGATAATCTTCCACTATCGTCCGGGTCCACTAATTTTTGTTTTGACTTCTTAGTATGATTATTAACGAATAATACTAAAAATTATTTTGGATTTATATTCGTTTTAAAGTCCGATCGGAGAAAAAATGGTATGTACTATTCGGAGGAAAAGTGCATTCCCGGACTCCCGTGATTGCCAATTTCCACTATCGTCTGGGAATGCAGTACTTTTCCTTCTAATTATACAATATGCTATTTTTTTTTAAAGTATAATGAAATATATTCCCGGCCTAAGCCAGAAAAAATATTCTCGTACTATTATTACTTGTTGCTTAGCAACAAATACAATATACTGGAATCATGAGCTTTTCATTTCGAAAAAACAACGGAAAGATATATTTTTTCCTACGATCGGAGAAAAAGATAATTGTTTGCAAAACGATTTGAATACTGAATCGCTTCAGCTAAATTTATATAGTCTTGAATGAAAAGCAAATACAAGAAATGCTTAATACTTTTAAGAAATGTTCGTAGTGAAACACATTTTTCTCAACGTTTTGAATGTCCTTGATATCAAAATTCAAAATTGCTTATCCGTCCGTCTGTGCGATTTAATTTTTTCACCATTTTACTTCTATTTTTAATTCGACGAATTAAAAAGGCTTTGGTAAATTAACTAGTGACGGGGGGTCGGATTACGTTTCTTAAAACTACTGAAAGGCGGTGAAAGATATACATGATTTTCAACTATCTCAATCCAGTGCAAATGTGTTTCTTTATGTTATTAAATCGTTTATTCAACGGTTTTTCTTGTTTAATGGAATTGAGCCAATTTTGGATTAGCACAGATTCGAATACCGAAGACACCTGATAAAAATATGTAATCAGAAGTGCCAAGTTTGTTGGTTTCTGGAGCTTTTAAGTTCAGAAACATTTTTATTCAACTGCCGTTGTTGTTCAATAGGATTGGGCCAATTCTGGATTAGCACCAAGCCACTATATTTTTCGGATTGTAATGAATAGGTCTGATACATAGGAATATGCTATATGCGATTTCTATTGGTTAATTTGTTGTTCAACACAAATATTATTGGTGTGTCTCTGCATTTTGTTAGTTTAATAAAGTCACGTCGAAAACATAACTCGGCGGATTAACTGCGGCCGGAGTTTCTTTAATCCACATTCGATCCACGCTTGAAATTATTTGCATTATAGAGTCGGCCGGAATACTGCATTATCGATCCGCAATAAATCTGCAGTATTGTCAAAATTTCATTTATCATTTATGTTGTTGTGTAAATTATTTTCGATGTGCATATCCATACTGCGGTGGCTTGAGTCCTCGTTTCTTTCTCCTTTACCTATAAATCTTTTACGTTTTATAAGTGGGGGGAGACGGTCGGGCGGCTTAGTATGATAATTAATGAATAACACTAAAAATTATTCGGCGGTTTGCCGAATTGTCGTTGCCGTAGTGTAGACGTGCACTGTAACCCGGGGCCTTCACTATGCAAAATCGCTGAGATTTTCTATCATGAGACTAAATTTATGAATGTATGTGTAAGTATGTTATACAAATTTTGAAACTACCAGAAAATTATCAGGAGGCTATTTCACGAAAAAATTATCATGAAATTTTTTAGAAATGTCAGTGAAATTGTCAATGCTATACTGTTTTAACATAAAAATCTGTCAATTGGTTGACAATATTTACGGATTTTTTGACATTTGAAGAAATTATTATGAGACTAAAATGCCCAGTTATGATATTTGTTTGATAATTATTTATCAATACATTGAAACATACACATACATAAAATATTATGAGAGAAAGTCTCTGCAATTTTGCCTAGTGAAGACCCCCTGTAAGTTATATTTGGTGAGCTATCCGAAGACATTCCAAAACGATTTTTTCCAACAATTTTTTACACATACATAAAAATCGGTCTCAAATGAGTCGTCGTTGGATTCACCTAATGTAATTTAAATTCATGTATGTATTGTAATATAGAATATTTAAATATACTTACATTGGTAGATGCTATAATTATTTTATGATATCAAAGGGCCGAATGTCGAAGGGCTGTAATTCAAAGGGCCGAATGTGTCGAAGGGCCGAATGTAGAAGGGCCGAATGTCGAAGGGCCGAATGTGTTGAAGGGCCGAATGTGCCGAAGGGCGAATGTCGAAGAGCCGGATGTCGAAGGGCCGGATGTGTCAAAGGGCCGAATGGGTCTAAGGGCCGATTTTTTTTTTGTTTTTGGAAATATATTTTTTATATTTAATATAATTTGTTTTTGATTTTTTGTACATATACCTATTATAAGGAGGCTGACACAGGGCTGAATGCCTCAGGTGGCGCATGATAACAGTTTACAAAATGTTTCGCTGACTGGATACGTGGAACTTCGTGGATATCCAAAGATCAAAAATAGTAAAACAAATAAATTCATAAGAAATTCAGTTATGTTTAATAAAAAAAATTACAAAATATTCCATAAAACAACAAATTTAGAAAATTATATTTCTAAAACAAAAAATAAATTCGGCCCTTTGTCACATTCGACACATTCGGCCCTTCGACATTCGGCCCATCGACATTCGGCCCTTTGACATTTGGCTCTTTGTACCCATTCCTTAATTATTTATTATTAACTGCTTTTAAGGTTTATTTAACTGGTTTATAATTTATTTAATTAAATTAATTTTTTCTCTAATTATTAATAAGGCACGATAAAAATTTGTATTTAATTTCCAATTTCAGAGAATATAAAAAAACATATTTTTTGTAGATTGGTTGAAATGGGTGAGACCTCATATGGCACATGCGGAGGGGTGACACAACTGCCAAAAATGAGCTTTTTGAGTTAACTTACTAGAAAGATGCGCAATGTGAGATTCCATATCCCACAATAAAAGAAATTTTGTTTTACCTTCACCGAAAATGATACAGCGCAAAGTGTCCTTCTTCGTTTTATGATTTTGATATTTAAGGCAAATTCAGTGTTGCGTTCTTTCGTTCCTTCTGATTTTTTTTAAATGGATTTAAGTTGATGAAAAAATTTCACAAGAACAAAAACGTCATTTTTGACCAATGAAATTGGATAAAAAAATTTCACTAGGAGAAGAACGCAACATTGAATCCGCGAAGTCATGAACGAAGATAGCAGTTGCAACGTCTCGCCAGTGATTTAAACGTTGTAATTTTAATAATTTACAACGATCATTATAAGGTGGATGACCATATTGGTGCACCCGAGTTATGTATCGCTACATCATTGGACACCAACAACAGCGATACTACAATATAACAAAATTGCAAGATATGCATAATACAATGAGTGTGAAATTTCTAACAAATAACAAAAATAATTATGTATTATTAAGTACACTGTTAAAATATTTCTTTTATGAATTTTGAGTGAAATAATAAAATAACTCATGAAAACCAAAATAAGTTTTTTTCATATGATAATTAAGAGAAGCATAGTGTCTCTTCCTTACTATCTACGATCCCAATAACTATCTCGTTCCGCTGATGCTGTATTCTTATTTAAATGGTGGTAAAATCAGATTAAATTAATCAATTTAAAAGACTCTAAAAAATAAAAAAATTCAATATCTGTACAAAAATATAAAAAAATAAAATGTAAGACATTGCAGAGTTTGTACCAAAATGGTACTACGATCGGATGATTGCTATATAGGCTTAACCTTTGAAATAAAATAGGTTTGGTTTCCAAACGGATAGGTCGCGATAAATTTCAAAATTTCATTATATACTGATGACACCTATGGACTTAACCTTTCAAATGACATCAGTGACATTCCAAACCGGATGGACATCAGTAGATTTTTGAGTGGATATCGGTACATTTTTCAGTGCACTCATGTAGTCTGATTGGAATACTTTAATGGCCAATAACAAATCATCGCAGAGTTTCTTTCAAAATCTCACTATTATCGGATGGTTGCTATAGGTTTAACCTTTCAAATAAAATAAGTTTGGTTTCCAAACGGATAGGTCGCGATAGAGTTTTTTGAGTAAAACCCGTTCATGGAATTAATTGAGTGGCGCACGTTGAATGACCAATAACAGGACATCGTAGAGTTTGTACCAAAGCTTCATTATATACTGATAACACCTATGTACTTAACAAAATGTATAACCTTTCAAATGACATTCGATTTTTTGAGTAGAATTTATTCAGTGCACACATGGAATCTGAGTGGCATGCTTTTAACGATCAATAACAATACATCCGTTGTTCTTGCCATCTAGTTTCGACTTCCTTATTCGCAGTATAATAGTATAGTGCAACAAATTTTAATTTGATTAAACATGGAACTGAAGATCATAGGTTTCCTCTCACTTCTGATAAACAGATCCAGACTTTGTTAATTTATACAGCGAAGCGAGTTTCTTGTGATTGATACTATGCCTGCTGAAATTCTATAAATAGTTGATGTGTGATTATATTATACTCACAATATTTTTTTAAAATCCTTCTCATGGTTAAGCACTGGTAAGTGGTTGATAAGTTGGGCCTAAAACCATGCTGATAGTCACCAGTTATGTTTTCAGTAAGTCGTCCAATTATCCGGCAGCTCTTCTTGGTCCACAGACGATGAGATCGTATATATTTGATGCAATATTAGTGTTTGCGAATAAAATGTTTTGGGATATTCGAAAAAGGTCTCTTCTTATGATGAAGCGGGTCACTTCGTCGTTGCGATTTAGAAAATTTTGGAAGTAGATTTGCCATACTGAAAAAACAGCCAGGTTTCTTCTCAGCACTCCATCCGTTTTGGAATGTCACTGATGTCATTTGAAAGGGTAAGTCCATAAGTGTATTTAGTATATAATGATATTTTGGTACAAACACTACCATGTCCTGTTATTGGTCATTCAACGTGCGCCACTCAAATAATTTCATGAACGATTTTTACTCAACAAAATCTATCGCGACCAATCCGTTTGGAAACCAAACCTATTTTATTTGAAAGGTTAAAGATTCAATCACAATGAAACCGCACCGCGCCACACCACACTATCGATAATCTATCTTTTCTATTTACATCCAAGTAATTTTTATTAGCTTTGTTATATATATAGATCTGGGAGTCAATTCGCGTTCCGTGTGATAATGAAAATGAAAAGTTTTTTCATTGGCAATCTATTATCAAAATTGAATGCAAAAATGCAAACCTACTCGATTGTTAATGAAAGAAACTTTTCATTTTCATTATTTCACGAGACGCGAATTGACGCTGTGGAAGGCATTTAATTTTTTCAATGAATTCCACAATTTTAAATCCCATTCTTAAAATAAAATAATGTTATTTTATGCACCGGTAATATTGAAAATAAGTTTGTTGTATGCCTGTCAAATTTTTTTAGGTTATGTAATCTGAAAATTAGAAAGTTGGTCTATCTCTTCCGCACGTACCGTTCCGCGCCGACTATTGTGTTTGCATATCCATTTTACGGTTAAAATCACAAGTAATGTGACATTTTCTACATTGATAGATTAACGAAACGGAGCGGTGCGGTGTCATTGAACCTTAAGCACATAGCATCCATCCGATAATAGTGGCATTTTTGTACAAACTCTGCAATGGTACAAACTCATTGAATATCTTCTACACAAAAATCTTTCAGTACCAATCAGTTTGGTATAAAGTTCACGGTGGTCTGTTATTGAGACTTTAAAATGTGACACCTATTTTTTAAATAAACGAGTGTTATTTATACATAAATTACATCTCGATAAAGTATTTTAGAAAAGTTGAATTTAATAATCAAACACTCAACATATAAATCGGAATCCAATATGAGTTATATATGATAGAGCGAGTGAACTGAATATCATTAGAAAGAGACGAAATGAATTTTTAATTTATTTCTTATTTGAAAAGAAATTGCGAGCATTTCATCATTTCACATACTTTTTAACTAGATACATATATCAAAATATGCATAATACACACTCTGCACAACATTTACAGAATATGAAACCGTCATCAAATCCATCAACCACAAATTATTTGTAATAATAAATTTTAATTCATTGTCCAACTTAAAAATGTAAGAATCTAACTTATCCATTTTAATTTTTTTTGTTATATTTTATTGATAATGCAAAAAAGTTCGTAGCTCAACTCGAGAAGGGTTATAAGTAGAAAATTGATATTTTTCATGGTTTTAGGGTTCGGCGAGAAACGTTCATATCCGGTGGAAGTACACCGATAGGTTCTTCTAAGGCTGAGCTGTGGCGGGTCAAAGTTCCAGAAACTTGCCATTGAATATACATCGGATTCAAAAATTGATATTTTTAAATTTTGTAACATAAAAATACTACTTATTACAATGTTTAGAGGTATAGTAATTTCTTTATTTCGCATTTTTTTTTTTGATTTTTATATTAATTCATCTTTTATTTCTAATCAAATCATAAATTCGGACCCATGCTTGATGTAGGTCGTCCTTAAATTTTGGCCAGTATTTTTAAAACAACTTTTGGACCTTCTTTGGTTAGGTTTTTTGCTATATTTGGTAGTGCCTTCATCATTATCACCATCTTATCAAATTGTGCTAGGTTGGTGGTACGTTTCTTATAAAAATATTATTTTAATATTAAATTAAAATAATTTATTTACTTTATTTAAAAACAATCATTTTCAAATTCTTACATATTGTTATTATCCCTTAAGAAAAATTTTGGCTCACCGAAATATAAATATTACATTTGATGCGGATGGCATTTATTACAAAGCGTGCGTTTCACTCGCGTATTCTATAATATGTATTTTTCGAATTGCATGATATACTTGTATGATAAGCACAGACGTCGTCAATTTAGCCAACTTTAGAAAATTTTAAAATTAGGTTTTAAATTATTTCTGTTTTTTTCGGGAAGTCGGGTTTTATTTGTTTAGACGAAATCTGAACTTTTTTCTGCTCCTGTGGCAGTATTCTGGCTTTCCCTGGGAATAGGGAATTGTGAAAAAGATTTTCATAGCATTTTTGCCTAAATTATATTTTTCTGGCTTACTGAGGGAACAAGTTGGTTGTAAATATTCTCGAAACAAAGTTAAATGGGAAAATATTTCTCGTAATAAAAATTTTGTGGAATTAAAGTTTCCAAATTAACTTTTTATTGAAAACTTGTGCACTTATCTTATTCCTTCAGTAGGGCAAACAAATACAATTTGGACAAAAATGCTATGAAAATATGTTTCCCCAATTCCCTTTTCCCAGGACAGTAGTACCACTGGACCATCACTAATGGTTTCTCTTGTCCACTAATTAGTACAAGTTTGGCTTAATCGGTATGCAAATCATTTTAAATTTCGAAAGTTTCGTGCTGCAGTTATCCACACGTGTTTATCTTTTTCTTCAATTTGTGATTTAATAACATCAACTTTTGTGTACAACAAACTAGGCGATGCAATATTGGTTCACTTTTAACGACTTTTTATTCTAGCACGTTCGCTTTTCAATTTCACTAAATGCCTCTGAATATCCAAATGTATTTAATTTTATCACGATTTTAGTAACAAATGTATGAATATTTAATTAATCCGGACCGAATGATCTCTTATGCTTATTTTCCAACCAGATGGAAACCTATATTTCTACAACCACTAATTTTAAATAATTATCTGTCAGCGTCAAAACGCTAGAATTTTTAACTTCAGTTAGTTTTAACAGCGCTGATAACAGAAATGATTTATCTTCGGCCTTTCCAAAGATATATCACATGATTATATGGGAATGCCCCATGCTACCTGGTGCAGCTGCAGTTAAGTAAAAGCAGAAGTGTAAAACTGAAGTATTTTAATCATATTACATAGGGTCCGCTACTCATACGACTAAACGTTAAATGACAGGGAAGGAAAGTAGCAACCCTTTGATAATTTGGATTATACACCTACATTTTTTATTTTGAAGAGTGTGTTAAGCTTCATATTTTTCCGACGGTATTTATATAATTCTCACCTCTGTGTCGTGTTACAAATTTATTATTCTTATTTCTTAGAACGCACTTGAGAATGAACATTAAAAGCTCGAAAACGTCATGCAATTAGGTTTTACGGATGATGACAGGCAGTCATATACAGATCATATAATGGCCAGAAAAGAATAAACGGCACTGTGTAACACTGAGTTTTTTCGAGTTGGAAATAAATTCTCGTTCAAAACAATTAAATGGTTTTCGAGTGGTTCATGTCTTTCACCACGTCCAACTTCCAAGCTAGTAACAGCAACAAATTTTATACAACAAAAACTTTTCCGGATTTCATATCATGTCTCTTCTAGTTCTAATACATGGATAATAGCAAGTAAGTGAAATTCAAAATTGTTTAAAACGAAATAAACTTTTAAAAGTTAGTTCTTTAAATTTTACCGGTGCTGTTGTTGTTGTTCATTTCTTATATAACTGATTATTTTGAATGGATAAAGTTAAATTTATTTTAATGAGAAGAGTTTGCAGAATTTGGATGTACGAGTTTATGTAAGATAGGTACAAGAGATTTTTTTTATTTTTTATTTTTACTTTAAATCTTGTTTTTATTGTGTGAGTAGATTTAGTTTTAATATTTATGAATCGGAAATTAAAAGTTTGATTTTATATTTTGGCTTAATGTTAAATATATAATTATCTTTGGAGTGGGAGTAGTAGGAGTAAATATACTTTTAATATAAGTTTTTCTAGTTATATAACAAATAAAATATTCATAGTTGTTATGCACAGGAAACAATTGGAATTCGTAATCTCTTATCAGTATTTTCAGATTGATTTCTACAAGAAGGTTTATTTCTTCGACCACCAACAATTGCACTTGACATCAACTCATGATATTTTGTTTGTTTACCGTTGCAGCATTTCCGTTGACGTTTTTGACATGTATAAAAATATATATTTAGTCATTTCTGATTAAGTATTTTGATCTTGTATCCTTCGGATATCATGAATCATTCGGACTTTCCCTTAAATCACTAGTACCTGAAATGGTTAAGGTACTGAAATGGTTTGATTCTGTCGGATAGATACATTTTGTTACCATTTTTAATGCTGAAACGAGAAATATCAATATTTCAGTTACCGCATATGCTTGAGTTCCGTTACTATGCCTAGCAAGGCCAATATTATTGATGTTTCAGAGCTTTATAAAAAATCCAATTATTCAAATCAATTTTATCGAGAACGGTTGAGAAATCGTTACAACATATCTTAAAATAATGTAGGTGAATAAGCAGAAGTGGTCGAAAAAATGTGAACCAAACCTATCGATTTCCAATTAAGATTTTTTCCGAAAATTATTGCTTGAGATTTAGCCGAGTTTGGTTCTAATACGTATTGTAATGTACATTATGCTGAAGTCATTATTAACTCATTTGGGTTCAGTTCAGAACTAGTTTTTCTTCCTAGTAATCTGATATTTACATATGTGGGGTAAAATAGGTTAAAAATCATCAAATTCCTTTAAAATTTCTCAAAATGTGCTTTGCAGCTGATTTTTTTTAAATTTTTAATTTAAAAAAAAATACAACAAAAATTATAAAAATTCATTCCAAAAACAATTCAGTCTTAATTAAAATAACAAAATAATTAACCATTATCACAAAATATTATCACAATATAATATTTTATATTTATATTTTCTGTTGTGATATGCTACAAAACATTTTTGGTGCAAAGGAATATCACAGGTTATATACATACTGATGTTGCTCATTTAGTTTTATTCTTAGCCCTCTGACCGAAGACCTGGTGTCATTTGTGCAGAACTGCAGATCCATGTATGATACATAAAGTTCGGGCGATCTGTCTATGAAACTCCAATTGATCTGAACCACCAAAGGACTTGCTAAGTACCCATGCATTGGTAATTGCTACATCAAACATGAAAAACTTGACAGCCAACTCATTGGACCATACATCCTTCGTCTTGATATACTGGTGAGTATCCACTTACCATTAAAATTCCTCTTAATGCACACAGTTCCCCAACGGAGCAAGAATATGGGCAATTTTGGAAAGCAGCATAATTAACACCGTGCTTTAAAACTAAGTCCTCCATAAGATCTTTTGATTCTATTTTTCATTCTGCCAATTTTATATTGCTAATATTTTGAATATCTCTCTTTGGTCCATTTTCTTTTATAATGTCACTTTCGTCTAAAACTTTTTAAAGCGTCAACAGTTTTCGTCTATAAGAAACAAATATAATTGTAATACACAAAGACCCAAAGTACCAAAATTGCTTCCACCACTTTAACAGTTATTTTCTATATAAAAGGGAAGTTTCCAAAAAAAATAATTATATATTATTTCATTAACGCACTTATTTTAAAAGCTTAATAACTCGCAAAATTGACATAAAAATACCCTAGTGTAGAGTTACATATAGAAATTGGAATCCATTCCCCACACAGTCAAATTTCGGTCGCAACAACCGACAAACTTCTTGTCGTAATTTAGTCGATTGATGTCCACCTTGCATTATATAGCTGGAATACAGCTCAATCAGATATTTAAGGGTAGTATCATCAGGCTATTATGATTCAGTTGAATTATACCTCAAATCTTTCAGTCACTTCTTTTCAGTTTTATTTATGTGAATAACTCAAAAAGACGTTTTTACGTTGTGCCGCTTTTCGAATCCATGTGCGATATGCAGTAATATATTCTTGTGACAATTTTCATGAGAAATTTTATTTAGATTAACAAATGTTCACCCCGTTTCCACCATGTAGTCATATTGTTTGTCCTTTCTAGTGCTTCGTTTACTCTGAAACCAGTGCCTAGCCAAATTATGTAATAAATGTTGAAGTTTATTATTGTTCACTTCAAATAACAATCGGCGTATTTTATGTTTTTATAGTCAGCTGAAAATTTTACACGACATTAAAGGTTTTAATATTTGTTTCTAGCGACTCAAGATGCTGTATAAGATAACGAAAATTTGCCCGCGGAAAAGAACAATTTCGTTATAAATTTACCAATATGGGGATATCATTAAAGATGTCACACAATTTTTGCCTTTTATTTACCCGCTCCTCTCCCCCACTATATAGTGTTACATTGTAAATAATTTTTGAATAAAATTTATAAAAATTGTAAGGCTTCAACAATGGATAAAAATGACTGTTCAAATCGCTTATTGAAGCGTATCCTCAAAAGTAAAATCGGACTTCAAAAGTAAAATCGCAAACTGAAGTTACAAAAATCTGGCATTAAGCAAAACGTAATAAAGCTTTGAGAAAAATGAATCACGAAATCTAAAAAACAAAGGCTCTTTATTGAATTTCTGGAGTATGCAGGTGTCATATGTAAGCCTTCTACATCTGAAAAATCTGCAATTTAATAATGACGATAAGTCAAGTATTCCTTCCTCTTCATCTCTAAAAGCAAAACACGAGACTGAAGTTCAAGATAAGATCAAAAAACATTTAGATATAATCAATTGTGATCTAGCTGGACTATATAAAAGGAAGGAAGCTGGACAACTCAATGAGGATCAATGTAAAATGTTGGGAAACTTAAACAAGAGAAACAAAGCATAGAAAAACAAATTTAAAATTTAATGGTATGAGCAAGAGCGGCAACAAATATCCAGAGACGAACGAACACGGTAACTGGCAGAAATTTGCGAAAATAATCCAGAAATAAAAGCGCCGTTAAGGAAACGGGATGTTGGTGGCAGGCCTTGACTTGAAGTTGAACAACCATTATTATTGAAAACTATAGTTGATATCATGGTTCATGGTGCCGCGTCAAATATATTAGTTCGTGCTCAAAAAGACAATCAAATTCACCATCTAGATGGACTTTTCTGCAAAACAACAATTCTACATTTCGATGAAATTGCTAGTTTACTTGAAGTGTTCTTCTTAAGCCAGGACGATAAAGCGAGAGTACCTTTGGGAATAACAGCAGCAAATGAATATTCATCTATCCTCATGTATGTCGTGTATAAAGTTAATCTACCAGATCACGACTGGTTTGCTGGTTTATGTGGCAATTCAAATAATAGAAAATGGCATTGGTAATCCAAAAGCAGTAGGGTAACAGTGGCCCTACTTTTATCGCAATCCATTTTGGAAAGCATTCTTTGTCAACCGCATATTCGCGCCTTGTTTGAATCATTCGTTACTTTTTTTTTTTTTTCAAGAATCTAGTAATTGTTTTATTATTTTAGTAGTCTACTCTTGTGGGATGAGACCTATCGGTTCATCCCAGCTCTGCATATTTAAACGCCTCAAGGAACCACTAATTTTAAAGGCTTCGTTCTTTTAGGCGCTTTGGTCCATTGGTGCGATCTAGTATGTTCCGCAGCTCCTCGTTGTCATGCTGCTGCAATGGCAGTACGTGACTCAAATTTTTGTATTTCATCGCTGACGTATTCCATGTTTAGGTCTCGATGGAGATTGTCATTTCTAATGTACCAAGGAACATTTACAATGCTACGTAGTACTTTGTTTTGAAATTTTTGAATGATCTTCACTGTAGTTTTCCTTGCGCAGCCACAAACCTGAATACCATACGTCCAGATAGGTTTTAGGATTTGTTTATATAACAGCAGTTTGTTGTGCGTTGT
This sequence comes from Nephrotoma flavescens, assembly GCA_932526605.1. Classification (NCBI taxonomy): domain Eukaryota; kingdom Metazoa; phylum Arthropoda; class Insecta; order Diptera; family Tipulidae; genus Nephrotoma; species Nephrotoma flavescens. The sequence goes on along the minus strand of OW052220.1, from coordinate 107,608,295 downwards.
CAGTTCGGAGTTTCTTCCAATAAGCCAGTGCATTTTTCTAATTTTTAAATTCAGTTCCTTTTCTTTTTAACATGCGCTTTCCACCTGAGTTTAGAGTCTAGCGTCATGCCGAGATACGTATCATTATCAGAATATGGAATTTATTGTGAATTCAGACTAATAGGAATATATTCTAATTTCCTATTTGTAAAGTTGATATGTGTTGATTTCGATTCGTTAAGTATTTTTCTCCATTGTTTTGTCCAGCTGTCCACTATATTAATAGCATTTTGTAGTTTCCTGGTGAACTCATCGATACTAGCATCGGTGGTCATAACAGCTGTGTCATCAGCAAACATTCCTATTCTAGCTTCTTCTATGTCTGGTAGATCATTTGTCGGCGCCTAGTACACTGCCCGTCCTGTCTCACCCGGAAGTAACGGTCGTTGATGTAGGACTTTAGCAATTCAAAATGTTGTTTTGGCAAATCTCTTTGTAGAAGGTTAAATTCTAGACCGCGGTGCCAAACCTTATCAAATGTTTGGGCTACGTCTAAGAATATTGCTGAACATACTTCCTTTTTTCCAGCGCCTCCTCAATTTTATCAGAAATCCTATGCACCTGTTCCGGTATAAGACTTCTGCTCTCTACAATTGGCTTTAGTCTCTTGAGAAACAGTCTCTCGAGAATTTTTGATGTTGTTGTTAACAAAGAAATAGGCCTATACGATGTTTTGTCGTTTAGTGATTTATTGGGCTTAAGAATCATTATGATTGCCGCTACTTTCCACTGTCTCGGAACATAACATAGTCTAAAGATAGCTTTGATTATGTGCTGTAGTTTTCTTAGTGCTTTTTCAGGTAAAGCTTTGATTATTCGCACCGTTATCAAGTCGTATCCAGGGGCTTTTTTATCTTTGAGATGTTTTACTTCTTGTTTGATTTCTTTCAGTGTAACTGGTAGCACAGATGCCTCATCTACTTTGCTTATAGGTTAGATATTCATTATCCCCTTGCCCAGTTGGTGGTTTGAAGGTATTTTCTAGGTGTTCGGTAAACAGATCAGCTTTTTGTTTTTCGCTGCGAGCCCAGGTTCCATCAACGATTCTAATGCGTGGCACTTGTATTTTAGGCTTTTTTAAACTTTTGGTGGCTTTCCACAGGGAATAGTCTGTGTCAGGTTTACCTGTCAGATTACTTAGGAAGCTTGCAACTGACTCATTCTTAATCTCCTTTATAAGTAGTTTAAGTTTGTTGCACAAGTTGTTTAGGATTGTTTTGTCTTCAGGGGCGCTGGTTCTCTGTCAAGTCTTACGAGCTCTTCTTTTTTCGTTAACCAACTCTCTCACTTCAACTGGATAGTTTATACTTTTTTGTAATATTTCTTGCTGATCAGGAGTACTTTCCCAGGCCGCTTTTTCCACACTATCAATGAGGTTTTGTAGTTCTTCTTCTATCGTGTAAGCGTTCGATATCTGCACGTGTAGGTTGATGCTTTCTTCGACTAGCTGTCGAAAGTATTCCCAGTTGGTTTTGTTATTTGTTAATCTTGGAGGGCTTGCTTTCCTTATTACCGTGTTACTTATTGTCATTAGAAATGGAGAATGGTCTACGATAGCCCTTCTTCATTTTCAACTGCTAAGTAATTTTCGGAGGTATCTCTTGATATAAAGCAATCCAGTAGGTCAGGAATTTTATTTGGGTCCGTAGGCCAGTAGGTTGGCTTTCTACTGGAGTGAAACTCACATTTTAATATCCTGTCTGCTTTAAATAGCTCCCTTCATTTGGGACTAGTTCTATTTGATCCCCAGAATAAGTGTTTCGCGTTAAAGTCGCCTCCAATAATAAAATTATTACCAAGCGATTTAAGAAGTTTGATGTAGTCTTCTTTTTTTGTGTTATATCTGGGTGGACAGTAGATTGCTGATATCCTATAGTTCTTGTTATTTTTGGTTTCAATAGATACTGTAGCTACTTGCATATAGCTTTCTCCTCTATTTTTAATTCTTCGTGGTGTTTTATATTGTCCTTAACGAAGATTGCTGTCCCGCCTCTGGCTCCTTCTGCTGGATGTAGAGCTTGATAGCACTGATATCCATTTATTTTGGCATACGAGGTTCTGGTAAAATAACTTTCTGAGATTAGGCATATATCAATTTTTTTGTGTTTAAAAATACTTCTAACTCTGAAAAGCGTTGCACTAGGCCATTTGCATTTCAGGTAGCAATTCTTAAATAGTGTGTCAGTTTTTTTCTTGTTAAGTTTGTATGGACTAGAATGAAGGTAGTCAATAACTTCTCTAGTTTTACTTGACGCATCAGTTATTCTTTTATCTTGGCTCATCGATGTATTTTCCAGTGTTACTAGTCTCTGTTCTTGTTTTTTCAGTAACTCGCCCATACATTCTAGTTTTTGGTCCTGGTCAGCCAGATGTGAATTGATAGCGTTTAGTTTCTGAAGTATTTCTTGCAGAACATGGTTTTCCTGACTCGGAGCGTTCCTGATATTTTCGTACTGCTTAGCTATTTGTGCATATGTTATGCCTTCTTTTACTTTGCCGCTGTTTAGAGGGATTCGTTTTGAGTAGGATTGTATCCTAGGTTGAGAACTCTGACTTGTTTGATTTCTCTTGTTGTCTCTCATTCTTTTCAGTTCTTTTGCTACCTCGCAGCATCTGTAATTTGCTGGGTGATGATTACCACAGTGTATGCATTTCATTGGTTCGTTCTTACTTTTGTTGCATTCTTTTGTTAGATGTTTCATAGCGCACTTTACGCATCTCGGCTCCCTATTGCAGTATTTGCGTGTGTGGTTATACGTCTGGCAGTTGTAGCACAGTGGTATTCTACTATAGGGTTCTTTTTTAATGTTTCAATCTTAACTTTCATATTAAGGATTGTTATGATTCCATATACTCTATCAATGCTCTCAGCATTGTCAAATGTTAGCATGAAAAGGAGGAGGCCAACTTTGGTTGTTTCTCGTTCACCATTTGCTTTTATAGTGACCTTTCTCTTTAATATGTTCACAGCGTCTAGAATTTTGAATCCTTTCTGGCTAAATTCTTCAATTATTTCTTCGTTTGGACATGTATGATGTAGCCCTCTGGCCATAACTTTAATTGGTTGCTCAGCTTTGTTTTCATAGGTGAACCATTCGATGTTTTGAGCGGTGATTGCATTTGATAACATTCTGTAGGTTTCTGGGTCAAGTGCATTCACTTTCCAAACGTTATTATTTAGTGCAGTGACTTTATATTTATCGTTTGGAACTACCTTCACTATTTTTTTAATGGTTTCGTATTCGCTAACATTAAGTATGTTAATGGGTGGAGGTGGTATCTCTTTATGTGTTGGTTGATTTTCCTGCATTTCCCGTTGGATGATTACGTTGGTTGTTTTTACTGGTTGCAGTAGTCTCTCTTTCGGTATCCGTGATACGTTCTTATGAACCTTCACTAGGTTCGTAGTTGACTGTTCAGGTCATGGGGGTTGTAGTTTTCTGACGCTCTGTGTTGTTTGTTCCACTTCAGGCGAAGATCCTGCTTTTATTTTCTTGTTTTGACGTTTAGTTTTAATTTGCCTTCGTATAAAACTCGTTTCATACGCCAATTCGTCTTCATCTGTTTCATAGATAGCTATAGTATTTTCTTTGGCTTGATTATCATTTTTGATTACAGCAATTTCTTCTTTAAGTTGTTGGACATCGTTTTCTCTAGTGGCATCGTAGTGGTTTTCTTGGTTTCCGTTCTGACTGCATTCAGCATTTTCGTTCTCCTGCTGAGTAGCGGGATGCATTTGCCTAGTTGGTGATCTACAAATACTTGTGCTTGGTATAAACGGGTTTTGCATTGGTTGGCTCACTCCAGAATCCGTTGAGCTTGCCTCGTGTGAGGGTGGATTGGCCAACTGTAAACTTGACGTACCACCTTAGGTATACATTCCGTTTGGTTGTACACTCATTGCGAATGGTTGGTTTATTGTTCGGGGTTCCTTCCCCTAGCCAGATTTGGTCCGCGGATGGTATTTTATTTCGCACCTACCCTCCGGCAAACTGGTTAAAGAGCATTCCTCTATCCACAACCTGGGGATGCGCCACGATGGGAGTTCGGCAACTTCACACGAGATTCGTTAAATATGCAAATAAAATTTAACAAATTTTTATTTTAAATGTAGACGGAGGCCCAGATATCAAAAAGTTAGACATGTTGCAATTCATCATTTCATCAAATTTAATTTAGTTGTCGAAGTGCCTTTAATAGAGTCGAAAGAAGAATGGCACGATTAAGCAAACGACTGTCGGGTGTTGTATTGCTACATGAAAATTTTGGCAGTTATCTAGACGCTCCATCGATAACACACTAAAATTGAAAAATTTTGCGTTCGTTGCTATGGTAGAAATTTGGAATGAAGTTATTAATATTATTATTGATATCAATAAAGTGTATGCAAATATGCCCAACCGGATGCTTCTAAAATTGATGCTAATTCTCTAAATTCGTCAATATTATTTTCAAATTGTGAAATGTGTTAATCGAAATTGCTGTTCGGAACCACGTAGCTCAATTTTTAATATATTATTTGAAAGAATTCTACCACCACCAGTGCCACTGTCACAATCTTCTGATGGATTAAAGGTATTATAGAAGCGAAACAAGAACAAAATTATAATATTGCTACATTATTTATATAACAAAAGCATTAAATTTGCGAAGTAGGATTCAAACTGATTCAAAATTTAAGATATTTCCGTACGAAAAGTATTGCACGACGGTCCAAAATGAATTTGAGAACAGAATTTGCAAAGTTTGCCATGTATATTTTGCATCGAATATTATGCTTAAGAAGCATGTAACTGTACATGGTGTACCAACAGCTGCTAATTCTAAACTGCACAACATGGAAAAAATTCGTCTTACACGAATTGCGGCCAAAAGATACCAAATTATACCAAATGATGAAAACACACCAATGTCTGATTTTACAAGGACTGAGCATTTGGATATCCCTTGGGAAGATGCAGAAATTAATAAGAAAAGGTTTATGTACATTATACGCTATGTGCGTTTGAATTATTTTTTATTTATGTGATATTATGTTATGTTTCCTAATAAAATGAAATATTCTGTTTTAGTTTAAAAGTTTGTTCAATTTCATATTCTGCTGTGACGCCTTTTTGTCAAAAACCCTCCCCCTTCCCTTCTGTCACAAGTACTTGAGGTGGGAGTTTTTGACATATTGGCCAGAAACTGAGAAGAACTTATGTGGCCGCAGAAAATCAAAAAACTATAATGAAAGATCTAACCGATAAATTTTCCATGAAGTGTTCGTATAACCTTAGCTATTAGAAAAAAACTATTAAAAATTATTGGTTACTAGTGGGAATTTTTGAGATAATAGTCAGAAACTGAGGGAAACTTAGTATCCGGGAATGCGATGCAAATCATAGATGGGTCTGGTACTAGGAAACCAAACTTTTAATATCGCTTTTTAAATCATAGATGGCTCTGATACTAGGTACAGTCGTATTACCAGTAGTTTTATTTATTTAGTCAAATCTGTCCAAACAATTCTTTTACCTCTTTACATTGTCATAATGCTTATTTTATATTAATTTACCTTACATATTTATACACAAAACCAAATTATGTTGTCTACAGTTCTATAAGTTTTATCTCGTTAAATTTTATTTGTAATGAGTTTTTTGTTACCAGACAACATTTTAAAAATATGAGTATACTTCAAATGAAATGAAATGAAACAAAACCGCCAACTTATGCATGGATTAATTCGGTTTATCGTAAATATTTATGGTAATTGCATTTTTATCTCGTAACGAAATATTTAGATTAGATACCTTAGTGTATACAAAAGCATTAGTATCATTAATTTTATTAGGGTATATGTAACACAGAATGCCAGATTATAATTTTTTATTGTGCAACCAATGCGGACTGGATGTTCATTTAAAATTATAAAACCGAAATTTTATTCTCTGAAATAAATAAATTTTTATGGCCATATGGCCAAAGCAATGTCAAACAAAAAGGAAACATAGCTCAATATTTCTTCCACTTATCTGTTTGCCGGCTGTTACCAACAAAATTTATACGATTGTAGGATTTATTCATATTTTTCATGTACCTAATATACGTATAAGAAGTACCAAAGCATCTTATATCTATATATACATAGAGTTAATAAATGATAAGATAAATAAAATCAAAATCAAACAATATAAATAAATTATATTACTTCTGCATCGATAAATATTTTTGTACTTGTGTTGAGTGTCGTTGAAATTTTAGATATGAACCGTAACCACCCTCTGGCCACGCGCACTTCTTTTACAGTAGTAGTATGATGTTTTTTTAGCCAAACTCATAAATTAAATAACTTTCAGTTCCTTCGGTTGTATTAAAATGTTTAATGTTTTAAAAATAAAATAATATTTACAAAAACAAAAATAATCTGGAAGGAAAGCTTTACATATTTTTAATGTACAACAGACGCTATTTTACGATATTAAAGTAATTAAAGGTAATTTTAAATTTAGTATAATGGTAATGGTTTATGATAATGGTAGAGATTGTGAGCATTATGTTGGGTGGTTTTTAATGGAATGTAGATAAGTACATTTTCAGAATTATATGTAACCGGTGGTCGAATGAGAAGGCGTTGGTAGCAACAAAGAGTAGAGTCGTGGTCATCCAAAATCTTGACCAAAATATGACCAAAAATTGATGGAAGAAATGATCGAGGTGATGAACTGCCACAAAAACCTCTGGTGGCAAAAAACAGTCACAGGAAGCAATGAAATTGAACCATCGATCATTTTGGATGTTGAAAAAGCGAAATATTTATGAACAGATATTTCGATGTAGAGCTTCAAAACCTTTATTTAGTGTTGAGATTTGAATCTTCATAGAAATTAATATAAGGAGTAATTTAAAAGATACCGGTGAAAAAACAGAAAAATAAAAATGGTGTTATGACGTTTATATTTTGAAGGATTGAATTGAAATAAAACATGATTGATAAATTTCTGTTCAAATTAATTTTTCTCCGGTGACGGAACTTGTAAACCCCCGTTTCTATGTGGTGGATTTAGAAGTGCTTGCAAACTACAATCGGAGAATAAGAGGAAAATAATCTAACTATCGCGGAGTAACAATGAAACATCCCCACCAGAAAACGGAGTTGGAGTTGGGAAGTCAAAAGATGTCCTGAGAGAATTAAGGCAGCTTAATATAAAATCTCAAAAAATAGTAAAAAATACTAACCAGGACACAATAATAGCTCCCCATTTGAAGATATTTCAGCGTCATCAAGATAACGAAACACTCGCCCAAGAGAAAGAGAAAAAAACTGATATACGAAATTTCTTGATAGGAAACTAATGCCGATACACAGTGCGATAATCACGCTACTGAGCAAGACTTGGCCAAAGAAACAGAGACCTTCGTTAACGTTTTTACGAAAAATTTAGCTACAAAAATTCAATATACTAATGCTTGGGTTTTTAAAAAAGTTAGATCTTTGAACCTTTGGAATGGCATGTGCGACACCTTGGCCGTGGGCATAATTCATTTAATATTGGACGACTTGAGCTGTTCAAAACGGTTAACCATTAAAATCAACACTTTTGTAGTGATTTCTTAAAAATAAGATTTAGAATTTTTTAAAAGTCAAGTATTTACCAAAATGCTTGCTACACTATGGCCGATTCCAGTAATCTCAGAGATGTTATCAAGTGTAGGCATATGTCTTCTAGTGTCTCATGTGTATCAGTTAATACTTAAAAATAAATATATTTGGGGTTGCTCTACGATATTTTTAACCGGTAAACTTAATAAAAATTCTAGTGAAATTTTGGGTTATTCTGGGTGATAGTCAGATATTACGTCTTAGTAATCTCACCTCGATGTCCAAATTCTAATATTCGTCAAAATACCTGCAATACTATAACCGATTCCACGAATCTCAGAGACGTTGCTAATTGTGGGCATATTAGAAGGAATAGTGGGCGAATTGAGCCAATACAGTTCACCACATTAACATAAAAGTATTTGGGGTGGCTCCGCACAAGTGACCAAACGTTAAAAACTAGTGACAAATCCTGACCAACCAAACGAATTCAATCATCAAAACCTTTAGATGGGGTGTTAAAAAGGCGGAGCTCGTTCTGCATGCTACCATGTTATTGTTTTTCGTTTTTTTCACATCCAACAATTTTTATAGTTCGCTCTACCCAAGACAACGGTATAGGACAATGTCATCAACGATTAAAAATATGCTGGGTTATTTTTATGTGCTTGACAAGTATTTTCAAAATGTTTTGGGTTTTTTATTTTCTCAGGATATAATTGTGTGCTTTTGTGCTTTACTGTTACACAATTCTGGTGCCGTCGGATTGACGTTAACCTTTGACGAATATCGTTTTTCTACAGTAGACAAAAAACAAAGAGAAATATTCGAAATTTTTACTGTAATTTTTTAATTTTTTGTCGAAAATGGATATGCAATTCCTTTATTCCTTGAGTTTGACTTAAATAATAAATTTATTATTTGTAAACGTTGAACAAACAAAAACTGTTAGCACAAATAATAATAATAGCCTACCACTGCTGAACTCTAAAAATTTGTCCAAGGACCATTGAATACTATGACCGGGGCGTCGATTATTTAAGCATTACGAGTTTGACTTACTAGTTTCGAGTCAACCTAATTTTGACAAATTTTTCCATAACAAAACAATTCATTTATTTATTAAAAATTGGCTGTAATCCTCAAATTCCATTTAGGAGTCGCATCATGCCAAAGATTCTCTCGTCGTGATTGTTGGTGGTGTTTGGAATTCATTTGTAAAGCTTCATGTCATCGGCGTATATTTTTAATTAAACATTCAACGTCATTGATAGGCAGAATGAAAAAAGTTGGCCCCAGATGGCGCCGTTGGGGCACTCCAAGCGGTGCTGAGAAATGAAATGATACTGATGACCTGAAGTAGCACATGATATAAACGGTCTTTCAGAAAAAAACCCATCCAGAAAAGAGCCCAGCATTTGTTTTCTAAGGTTAAGGCGGAGGGACGCATACCGTTGTGTTTTACGGGTTTAGTGAGCTAAAACCCAACTGATTTTGACGGCCTATCGAAACGAAACAATAAATTTTGACGGTCTAAATCGGCGAAATACGGTTAACGGCAAGCCAACGCCCGGTTTTTACGGCGGCCGGTCAGAATTATTACGGGTGACCAGTTGACGCCATTCATTTTTGGATTAATGCGGGAAGACGACCAACATTATCGACAGCAGCCTATCAAGACCAAATTTTTACCAACGGCGGGAAGACGCTCAACCCTACAGAGTGACCTTACCGAGGTTCAAGGTATCAAACTTTGTTATTTTGAATTTAAATTTCTTTCTTATTTTATATATTTTTTTGTATTTTTATTTTAAATTCATATTTTCGAGTTTTTCTCAACCCTTAAAAAATATTTGTAATCGAGCACCCATAACAGTGGTCGCACGAGCGAGCGAGTTGCACGTTAGTTCTGCCTCTGCAATTTTGATTCGCTCATTTTCTGATTTTATTTTTTATTTTTTCCACCTTCATTTATTTTTGATTTATTTTTTATTATTTTTATTTCGGCCGGTAATTTATTCTGGTCCTTCCTTTCTTCCCTGGTTTTAGGTAACATATTTTACATAAAAAATTGCTCGGCAATTCTTGGCTTTCGGCCTCATTTTCGTTTTGCTCTTTGGTTTTATTTTTCACCCAATATTAACCTGGCTATTTTTTTTTGTGTTCTTAAGATAAAAAAATGAAATGCAAAGTTCCACAGGGTCGAGACATCCACAGGGTCGGAGTGGTGAGTCCAGCATATGTATCGTCTATTCGGGGACGATTGTAAAATCCACTCGGTCCCCCCGTGACACTTTGGTGGTCTCATGCTGTCGACGTGTGAATGGTGGGGGATTAGTTGGAGGTCTCTTGGGGTGAAGAGAGGCCTGGTCTGTTGAAGAGATGTCCCTACCCTCTAATGCTGCTTCGTTGTCGCTGGGCATCGGCCTTTCGAGGTCGATGGTTATTCAGGGGGTGGGAGGGGGGGGTGGTATTTTCACCAGACTGGGTACTATTCATTCGGTATAGGCCAGGAGTACACAAGCCTCTATTTCTCACGTGCTTAGTTGAGATCTGCGGGTTGGCTGCGAGTTATCCGTAACAAGCGCCATCAGCAAGAATGTTACTGCATGGCAGGTTTTTAAGACGATGGATGGTAAACCGTCGGGACCGGATAAAACATCTTTTGTACCATGTATTCATAATCGATTTGAATGGAAGTCAAGGACTTTATCTTCATCGGGCTCAAATCGCTGGAAAAATTACCAATATGATTTGTTATGGACCTTAGGATCATTAGAGGAGTGATCTTTATATTTCAGAGTGGAAGGGTTTCGTCGTATTTTTGCTTCAGATTAAGAAATCGCCAGAAACTTTTATGATCAGCAATTAAATTGGATTGCATGAGTCTGATATAATCCCCATAAAGTACGTTATCCCAAGGATGGGTGATAGCGATACAGTTTTTTTTGGCGAGTATACGGTGTGGACTGTTCAAAAAATTCAAAAACGGGAGGGAGAGATGGAGTAGTTAGTTTAGTTTATAGAGTCGACAGATTCTTCCTGATTAAAATGGAAAGATGGTATACATCTATGGCACAGAGGATTAGATTAGTTTCAGAGGCGACACTGTTGTTGATGTCAGAGGAAAACACTAAACCGAGATGCCTGTTAAGACTTTTTTTTAAGTTGCTGATCTGAAATAGTCCGCAGAGTTCAACATGTGTTATCATGTGAATAATCACAATCTAGGGCGGGGAGATTGTAATCACTAATCACAAATATGTCATCTTGAGTATCCATCAGGTCAAAGGCAACATCAACAGCATTAGTAAGAGGGCGAATATAGCGACACAAAAAAACTTTCGTTTTATTATTTTTAATTTTGATACACATTAGCCCGATATTATCAGTGTTCGGAGTGGTGTAAATTTGACTATCAAAGTTTATGTGTACTGCAATAAGAACCTCATTACCGGTTAAATTGCTGTCTGGACAATAAAAACCATCTTTTTGAAGACGTTGAAATCTGATGTACAAAACTCGTTACTGTTGAAATCAATATTCAAATTTAAAGTGTGAATGCAAAAATATCAAAAGAGTCTTTAAATTGCTGAGAAAACATCGCGAACTATAGTTCTTAGTCTCTGACTAAGTGAACCGGGTTCGGGGCCTATTAGATTCTACATTGAATCCGATTTGGTCATCAAGATAGTAATCTCATTACTCTCAATGTCACGACTGGTTGGGCTCCATTTGACACAATACCGGTCATCTCTATTGCATGTAAATGATAAACGTTTTCAGCACAAACGTGTCACAACAAACGTGCATTTGAATGCCCAAAAATTCAAAATCAAATCGTGTAGCCAGGTCGTTGGTTGCGACAAACACTTGATCATGAACACTTGCATCGTTAAGGCGGTGATAAATGTACAGATTTTGCCTTTAAGGCAAACAAAATTGCCTTATACAAAATTCAGAAATGTTCAATTTAAAATTTTTGCCTATAAGGCGATTCAAGATGGCCGACTTTTAACCAATTTTTATGCCTTAAATTCAAAATCTGTACATGTATCACCGCCCTTATCAGCATGTTTTTCGAATTAACAATAGCATTATTTTAATTAATAGTGAACCACCATTAGCTCATAATGTCAAATCAATCTCGAGGAGAAAGTTGCTACGACCCGGTCATCTCGGAGCGAAGAATTATCACTTCGCGGCACAGTATAGAAGAGCAGCATACGATAAATTCAATGGTAAACGCAACAAAATATGTATGTCAACTGTATATTATCGAAATTTCAAACAAACATCGGTAGCAAATCCTTCTGAAAAATCTTACCTTGACCAATATGTCGTGCATTTGAAATCCCATTTCGGACCCACCCTTAGTATAAAATCTAATCATGTAACTCCAGATGGGTGTACCACTTCCCTTATGAATAGAACAAAAAATTGTTCGCACATTAAAACATTTTGAAATAAATTCAAAGCTTTTGTTTATTATTTAAAAATTTTGCCTTCCGAAACTTAAAAATTCTTTATTATGAGCTTTTGTACCTTTTAAAAATTAATAATTAAATGAAAACAATTTTATTACCTTACGAGTTGTTACCATTTGAAAGAAGCACAAATGGAAAGTAAAAACTTTTTAAATTATTAAAAGATGTAATAAATTTATTTATTAAAAAATTTTAACTTTTGATTGTTTTCATTTCTTTTAAACAATAATTAAAAACTAAAATTTATTTTATTTCGTACTGCTACGGTTAAACTATCGCGAGGATTGAACGAAAGCACAAGCACCTTAAATGTCTATTGCAATATATTGAAATAGTAAATTATTTAACCAACTATTGTCATTCAGGGTATGTGACGAAATCCTAGAAATCATTCCACGTGTACTTATTGCTTTTACAAACTCGTGCCGGTAGCTATAAGTAGTCGAAATCTAAAGGGCGATGTTTGTCCAATGTTGTTTTAAAACAACTCGAGGCAGTAGATTTATTTTTATATTTCCCATAATTAATTTAAAAATTATTGTGTTGATTTGTTAGTGATTTGATAGTAATGTTGCTGATCATAGTTACTGACAAAAAAAAGAAAGCGGTTTTTATATAATAATTTCATTTAAAAAAAACAAAAATAAAATTTTTTATTTAACTTCACCTGAGATTTTGGAAGTTGGTTATTTACTCAAACTTGAACATACGGCTGGTGCTGATCACTTGGTCAGCATTTATACAATCATATAACATCTCACAGCATCAATCGGTATTTCCGGTTGTAACAACAGCCTGCGAGATTGGCTGCCGTTAGCAAAAAAAAAAATATCTAATGTATTTAAAAGAAATAAAAAAAACGAAGAATTGTGTTACACCAGTGCACGTCATGAATTCCGCCGCTAGCTCAGGAGTGGAGGTAAATTTGGTCGTGGGATTGTGCACTGGTCGATCTAGCACAACTATGACATGGCCTATAATCGATGAAAGCTCACTCCACTCCAACTCCATATAGTCAATTAGTTTAACTACTCATTTTAAATAATGACCATGTGACACTCGAGTTAATTTGGAACAAAATTTCAATATTATACATTTATTATCAAAAAAAGAACTATTTTTCAAACATTATACATTTTTATATAAAAAAAACAAATTATTAAGAAAATAAAGAAAGTAAAATATATAAAGCAAACTGACTAAACTTATTATTTTTGAGAAATCAAATGCGTAAATAATTCTTAAGTTAATCAAACCTTATCATCCGGAATGATCAATGGCATAAAAAAATTACATAAAAATAAACGGTTACCTTAACGGAGTAGGTATCCTTGGCGAAGAAGCGCTTCCCACGACCTTGGTACTGCATCGGTTTCCTATAACCAATATTGGCAAGAATGAAAATAAAAGAAAATGTTTGATTAACTGAGAAAATTAAATAAATAGATAATCTGATCACATATGATAGTAAGATTAATCACCAGAAATTTACTTAATGAGTTTCAAGAACAAAGAAAAATTGAATTTTAAAGTACTATGATACACCAAAACAAAGAAACGTTAATTCAAATGAAAGAAAAATGCTCCGATGAATTACTGTTGCTGTCATTGACTGGGTACCCACAGAGATGAGGCCCCGCCTTCACCAACCACCGTAATTGGGTTACCGTTATTTACGAGCAAACGGTTGACACTGGAACTTGCTGCCTCCAAATTTTGTTCGGATGATGACTCGAGCTTTCTAACTTAAGTTATACACATCCATTTTCGTAGGATGTGGCTGCTCGTAAATTTTCCACCAAATACTCGTGTCAGCACAATACGCGTGTATAGTATCCGCTTCTAACTGTTTGCGGATCGGTTGTTATTTATTAACTCGTTGACCGTCTTGATCTCTCCCGGACGTTACCTAGCGCACACAATTGGCTTATCGAATCACAACCTTGAATTCACAATATCTTAACTGCCTGTGCTGTATGCACAACACAAAAAAAAAACTTTTGCTCGAAAGGAGAAATCACATCCCCCCCCGTATTTAACTGATTTTCCGTTTTAACTATGGATAACTACACCAAAATTAAGGTATTTGCTGATTACAAGAAAAAAAACGACTCGAAAACACTTATTTATTAAATAAGTGGTAAAAACCTACGTTTAAACTTGTGTGTAAAAGCTCGCGTCAGGAATAACAACTGGGATTAAAACTGGGTTGAATTTGCTATTATATTCACAATTGTCTATACGTAAGTCTACAAAAACGTTAAGCTTAACGAACTTTTCTATTGTCACTCATTCGCAATAAAACTATCACTCAACCACAAATCCTCAGCACAATATCTGTGAGGTAATTTCAACACGTCCACTTTTTAAAGTATTACTCAATAAATTGTTATTTCAATAATTTTAATTTGGGCACCGCACCAGATATATTTGCCTGCCATGCAGTTCAAACGGTACTTACATATCTAATAATGAATCTTAACAAAATAATTTTTACGTTCTCTACAAATGCAATCAACAACAACAAAAATTCCGGTTGGTCTATGCCGTTGCCGTACGACCACGAAAGAAAATCCGCAAATCTAAAACATTTGATACAAAATTTTTTTTTGTTTCAAACAAAAGTGCATTTGTCCTGGTAAAAAAACAGTCGATTTCAATCGACGATTACACGAAAACTGGTCATTGTTTCGGCCCAATTTAAACGGATTATTATTCAAAATTAAATAACCTTTCAAAATTGGAACAATATTCCATGATTTGAAACAAAAAATTTTATGTTTCAAAAAAAGGTGCACTTGTCCTGGTAAAAAAACACTCGATTTCAATCGACGATTACACGAAAACTGGTCATTGTTTCGGCCCAATTTAAACGGATTATTATTCAAAATTTAACAACCTTTCATAATTGGTACAATATTCCATGATTTGAAACAAAAAATTTTATGTTTCAAAAAAAGGTGCACTTGTGCTGGTAAAAAAACAGTCGATTTCAATCGACGATTACACGAAAACTGGTCATTGTTTCGGCCCAATTTAAACGGATTATTATTCAAAATTAAATAACCTTTCAAAATTGGTACAATATTCCATGATTTGAAACAAAAAATTTTATGTTTCAAAAAAAGGTGCACTTGTGCTGGTAAAAAAACAGTCGATTTCAATCGACGATTACACGAAAACTGGTCATTGTTTCGGCCCAATTTAAACGGATTATTATTCAAAATTATATAACCTTTCATAATTGGTATAATATTCAATGATTTGAAACAAAAAAATTTATGTTTCAAACAAAAGTGCATTTGTCCTGGTAAAAAAACCGCCGATTTCAATCGACGATTACACGAAAACCGGTCGTTGTTTCGGCCCAATTTAAACGGATTATTATTCAAAATTTAATAACCTTTCATAATTGGTACAATATTCCATGATTTGAAACAAAAAATTTTATGTTTCAAAAAAAGGTGCATTTGTCCTGGTAAAAAAACAGTCGTTTTCAATCGACGATTACACGAAAACTGGTCACGTTTCGGTCATAATTTCATAACACGAAAAAAAAATGATTTGTTTACAATTGTTTAAAGAGAAATCAAAACAAACAACAAAAAATATTACAATGTAACAAAAAAAAACACTTTTAATTACACAAAAACTAATATTAGTTATAATATTTAATTTAAATAAACACTCACGCACGTTAGAATATAAACATCAAATTATAATGCCGATAATGAAAATGGTGCGTCTTTTGTTTCTTTGTTTTTTACATTGACGTTTTTCTTTTTTTTATTGATCTCAAAACAAACCCTCCAAAAAATTGGGATTTTGAAATTTGATCAAAGATCAAAAAACTCAATTATTTTCTTCTAAAGAACCTGAAAAGGTATTTGTGATTAAAATTTTTTGATCATAATAAAATTTTTTTGGTCTTTTTTCTTCTAAAGAATTTGATATAAATAGCAAAAAAAAAATTGATATTACGTCAAAATTTGTAGACCAGAATGAAGTTTGCTTTGATTTAAAGGTTGCACAAAGCAAGGGAAATTTAAAGTTTTCCCCTGAAATGGATAGTGTGCCCGATAGCGGCTCTCGATAAATAGGTACACAATCTTAGTTTAGAGTTAAACTAAATTTGTTGCAAACACGATTTTTGTTGCAATGTACCTTTTGAAATTAATCACATTTTTTACTGTAGAAACTTAGTTCCTCCTTGCTCTTGCCGCCAAAATTACGCCTAATATGCGTGTCTCATTTTTTTAATACGTTTCTCGCTAAAACTTCAATAAATCGACAAGGAGGAGTCGTCATACAGAAATTTCCACATCGTTTTCAAGGGTTCGAAATTCTTTATAAATGGCTAATTTGGAGTTGGGAATGAAATATCGAGCAAGTTCGTTTACAGCACTAAATTCAGTTTTGTTTACTTTTCATCTAAAAATATTGAATTTTTTGCTGATAGCTACAAGAAGTAAAATTTATATTTTCTTCGAGATATTGTTACTGTATTCATTCATTTTCTACACGTGTAGACAATTAGGTAATTATGATGTGGACGGTGCAACAGTGCTATGAAATTGAAACCCGCGTTTATTGTTTGTACCTATGGGCTCCGAAAATATGCTTTAGTAACCTTTTCAGTACATTCCTTTCAGTACTAGCAGGCAACAACAATTTATAGTAATCAATATAAAGCGAGTGAATACCGTCATAGCTCTCACTCTCTCTATATAGGTACGATGCAGACACACTAAACAAACCCCTTTTTTTCATTTTTATTAGTTTTCTAAATTTAATCTTTTATAAATTATAGATATCATGATTTTAATTTAGCTAAAGGGATTATCTAATTTATTTGGGAATACAATTAGTAAAAATAGCTTATTATTTTATTTTTATTGGTTTAGGTATATTCAAATATTAAAAGCTCACAAATCTGAAAGAGTAACAAAAATAAACTTTTTTTGTTGAAAATAAATTTCAGAGCCAATTTACATACATACGAAATATAATGAACATACTGCTGCAGTATACGAGAGAAGATAATTTTTTTTAATTAAAGATTATCTTTAAGCATTTTTGATATCCTAAACCCTTTTAAAACGTCATTATTAATTAATGAGTTAGTAAACATTGTGATAGACGTACTCATTTATCGACAATTTTTGTACGAGTAATATTCAGTAGATCAATCTCTTTCACACAATGCTTTCTTTAGACAACAAAGTGAATATATTTTATAAAATACAATTAAAATGTCTTTAGAATAAAAAGCTTTTTCATTTCCTTGTACAAATATATTTTCTTTCATAAACCAAGTAAAAGTTTAACTTTTTGAGCTTTTTATGATTGTACATTATTATTTGAAATAAAAACAAACTCAACAATATGTTGTTAGAAAAGTTTTCTAAACTTTTGAAATACTTGCTACTTGTTAACTTCGAAACAAACAAACGAGCAACCAACACAAGAATATGATTAACGAGAAGTTAATTTTTAAGATTACATAATTAAAATAATTCATAAATTACCAAACATAAAACAAACGAAAAAGGCTGACTTACTTTTATTTTGTAATACACCTAAATAAAGCTTTAAAAGATTTTCTGTGAATTCATATAATTATGATGATGTTAATAATAATCATAATACTGAAAATGGGGTGGTTGTATGTTGTTTTTGATGATGATCTCGTTTGTTGTTATTTTAATATTTTAAACATAATCATTTGATTTTATTCTAATAAGAATGATAAAATCGATTATGCTACGAAAATGAAAGAAGAAAAGAATTTAACCTTTTTTTAATTGTTAGGGTGAATTTTTGTGGTTGAATCAGTAATTTTACATAGCCCAGAAGTATTTTCTTTCAAATCTTGAAAAACTATACGATTGAATTTGTAATTTTCCCTATAACATATACACTTCATAAAATAAAAATGTTTCGGAAGCCACATAAATAAAAATATTATTTATGTCCACGACTATCGTAAAAAATACTCATTATACTTTTGTTTTTTCAATTATATTGGGGTTGACCATCGGACAGAGATCTCACTAAAAAATTGAGATCTAATTTGTCAAAAATGTAGAATAATCTCATTTGTAGACTCTACACCCCAGCTGGATGAAATTTATATGAATCCATACTTTCTGGTTTCTAACTTGGATTTTTTATATCAGAGTAAAATGTCTAAATGTAATTAAATTGATTAAGTGATAAACGTCATAACTTTCGAATCAAACTAAAAAGGCAACAAATTTTAGTCTCACAAAAATGAGATTATCACGATTTTTTTGTTGAAATATACATTTTTAATTAAATGTCAGCCCGCTGGGTATGCCCATTGATATACCACACATAAATCACTAACAGGGGGCCGAAACCTAAACAAAGTTTCTTGCTAAATTCTCGAGATTGTTATCAAATGGAAGAACATTTCTTGTGGTTGTTTATAGAAATGCTTAGCTAAAGCCGAAACAATTTTGGTTTATTTGATCAGTATACATATTTCTTGTTCAATATATATTGACCCCAACAAGAATTTTTCATTTGTCTGAAATTGCCTGAAGAAGAAACTATGAGAAGGAAGTTGATCAAAATGTTTATCATTGATCTGATTCATTTAGAACTTCATGTTTTTTCATAATAGGCCAAAATTTTCATGAATTGAGCAACGACATTCTTTTGTTTTTTTTCGCTTGGAACAACAGCAAGGGGTAGTAAGCCTTGCTAAATTTGAAGAAAAACAAGAATTTTTCATTCGCCTGAAATTCATTGGGTTTGCTCGATGCTGCGTAGAGTTTTGTTGAAGAAGAAATTGTGGGTAAATGGGTTATAGAAAGCGCGGATTTCGATTTGAAGCTGAAAATTTCTAAAAAATTGTATCGTTGATTACAGCAAAACAGTTGATGTTTTAATCAAATTTAAACGCCGATTTATTTAAAAATTCATATCTTTTCACAATAGATCAAAATTTTCAGCTATTTAGCAACGATTTTTAAGCATTTTTGTTAAAAAAAATGCTATATGGTTTCGGTTTGCCGTCTGTCCGTCTGTGTGCACGATAACTTCAGAACGGATGGATATATCAACTTAATTTCTTCACTAAATGTTCAAACAATTCATGGGAATGATCCCTATTGATTTGGACATTTTTGTGTTTAGGGTGTTTGGAGATATGTAGGGGTTTGTTAACCCCCCTCCTCGAAATTGATAATTTTTTTTTTATTTTCTATTCTATTTTGATTTCATCGAGCATGTGAATGTGAAATAAAAATATAACTCGTCTGGATGTGGGTTTGTGTGGGTGATGTGGTTATGGGGGTGGTAGGCGTGGTTTTATGGGAGGTAGAGGGGGATGAGCCGTTTTGGGTTTGGTGTGAGAATTTGGGATTTGGTGGATGAGAGTTTGTGTGAGTGGTGTGTGTGCATGGAAGTGGGTAAGGAGCTGTTAAAGGTTAATAATAAGGGTGGTGCGGTATAGAGTGGTGCGGGTGAGATGGGTTTTGGGGTTTTAATTGGATAGTGGGTGGGGGATGGTAATAATGTTTAGATGTGGTGGTATGTGGTTGATTGGGATCAGTTGAGATATGGTGGATTGGGATCGGTTGGGCTGGGTGTAGATGGGGTTAGATGGGTGTGGGAGTGGGTGGTCGTAATTTTTAAAATACGCAAATCACACGGCATACAAGTTCTTTATAGGCTACAAAAATGCTTAAAGAGTTCGGCTCCGAACCTTTCCCATCTTTTTTTTTTGTTTTTTTTCGGTGGAAAAAACGGCAAGCGTTGCTTAATTTAAACAAAACAAGAACTTTGTGTTCGCCTGAAATGCATTGGATTTGCTCGACGCTGCTTAGAATGTCTTGTTCAAGAAGTAATTATGAGCAAATTGGTTTTAGAAAGCGCGGATTTCGATTTGTAGCTGGAACTTGCTCAACATATTTATCGTTGGTTACAGCAAAACTGAGCGATGTTTTAATCAAATTTAAATGCTGATTCATTTAAAACTTCATATCCTTTCACAAGAGATGAAAATCTTCAATAATTGAGAACGGCCCCTTTTCTCGCTTGGAAAAACGACAAGCGGTAAGCCTTGTTAATCTTGAAGAAAAACCAAATTTTTTACTCGGCTGAAATGCATTGGATTTGCTCGACGTTGCTTAGAATAAGCATAAAGTATGTATGTGAAAATTGGTAAGAGAAACCGCGGATTTCGATTTGAAGCTGGAAATGTCTCAATTTTTTTATCGTTGCATACAACGAAACTGGGCGTTCTTTTAATAAAAAATTTCAACAATTGAGCACTGATTTTTTTTTGATTTTTCTCGCTTGGAAAACAGCAAGGTAAGCCTTGTCACACTTGAAGAAACACAAGAATTTTTTATTTCCTTGAAATTCATTTGATTTGCTCAATAACAAAATTATTTGAATTAACTGAATCAACTGAAGTGAATTGAGCGTTCGATTCACAGTTCGCACCTCTTTTCATCAGTTAAAAAATTGAGCTACTGAATTAACTGAAGAAATATTTTGCTCGTGTAGTTAATTTGATCGTGTAGTTAAATCAGATAGGTCGTTTTTGTTGTATTTTTGACATTTATGGGGATTTTGCGTTCATTCTGCGTTTTTTTAAAATTGTGTTAGTGTTTTTTTCTAATTAAAATTAAACAAATTTCAATAAAAAAGAATTAAATTTAAAATGATTTTTGACATTTATCTGAAATGGAGAGTGAGTGTGATTCGAACACCCAATTCACTTCAGTAGCTCAATTAAGTGAATAGTAACTCAATTATCTGAATAGTAACTCAATTGCAGTTCTGTTAATTCGGTCAATCGAAAGTCCCTGTTATAGAAGAAATTATGAGCAAATTAGTAATAGAAAGCGCTGATTTCGATTTTAAGTTCAAAATGGCCCTAAATTGCCCTAACGTTGATTACAGCGAACCTGGGTAATGTTTTAATCAAATTTAAACGCCGATTTATTTAAAACTTCATATCACTTCACAATAGATCAAAATTTTTAATAATTGATCACCGATTTTTTTGCTTGGAAAAACGGCAAGGGACCTTGCTAAATTTGAATAAAACCAAGAATTTTTCAATCGCCTAAAATTCATTGGAATTGCCCGACTTGGAGAAGAAATTATGGGTAAATTGGTTTTAGAAAGCGCAGATTTCGATTTAAAGCTGAAACTTGCTCAAAATGTTTATCGTTGATATCAGGGAAACTGGGTGATGTTTTAATCAAATTTAAAGCTGATACATTTTAAACATCATGTCTTTTACCAATAGATCAAAATCTTCAATATTAAGCACCAATTTTTTTTCGCTTGAAAAAACGACAAAATTTGAAGAAAACCCAAATAATTAACTCGGCTTAAATGCATTGGATTTGCTCGACGTTGCTTATAATGTCATGTTTAAGAAGAAAATATGAAAAAATTGGTAATAGAAAGCTCGGATTTCTATTTGAAGCTGGAAATGTATTTTTTATCATTAAATACAACGAAACTGGCCGATATTTTAATAAAAGTTTTCAACAATTGAGCACTTATTTTTTTTATTTTTCTCGCTTGAAAAACAGCAAGGTAAGCCTTGTTACACTTGAAGAAATACAAGAATGTTTTATTTGCTTGAAATTCATTAGATTTGCTCGACGTTCTTTAGAATGTTATGTTAAAGAAGAAATTATGAGCAAATTGGTTGTAGAAAGCGCGGGTTTCGATTTAAAGTTCGAAATGGGCCTAAATTTTGAACGATGATTAAAGTGAACCTGGGCGATGTTTTAATCAAATTTAAACGGTGATTCATTTAAAACTTCATATTCTTTCACAATAGATCAACATTTTCTACAATTGAGCACCGACATTTTTTTGAAATTTTTCTCTCAGGAAAAAGGCAAAGAGTAGTCCTTGCTAAATTTGAATAAAAACAAGAATTTTTCAATCGCCTGAAATTCATTGAATTTGCTCGACTTGAAGAAGAAATTATGGGTAAATTGGTTATAGGAAGCGCGGATTTCGATTTAAAGCTGGAACTTGCTCAAAATGTTTATCGTTGATATCAGGGAAACTGGGCGATATTTTAATCAAATTTAAATCTGATTCATTTTAAACTTCATATCCTTTCACAATAGATCAAAATTTTCTACAATTGAGCACCGACATTTTTTTGATATTTTTCTCTCAGGAAAAAGGCAAGGAGTAGTCCTTGCTATATTTGAATAAAAACCAGATTTTTTTTTATTCATCTGAAATACATTGAATTCCCCTGAAGTTGCTTAGCATGTCGTTTTGAAGAAGAAACTATGAGCAAATTGGTTATAAAAAGCGCGGATTTCGATTTGAAGCTGGTAATTGCTCAATATTTTTATCGTTGATTACAGCGACACTGGGCGATGTGGGCGATGTTTTAATCAAATTTAAAGCTGATTCATTTAAAACTTCATATCCTTTCACAATAGATTAAAATTTTCAATACTAAGTACCAATTTTTTTTCGCTTGGAAAAACGTCAAGGGTAAATTCGAAATTTGAATAAAAACCAAATATTTTTGAATGTCATGTTGAAGAAGAAATTATGAGCAAATCGGTTACAGAAAGCGCGGATTTCGATTTGAAGCTGGAAATTCTATCGTTGATTACAGCGAAACTAGGCGATGTTTTATTCAAACTTAAAGTTTGATTCATTTAAAACTTCATATCCTTTCACAATAGATCAACATTTTCAACAATTGAGTACCAAATGGTTTCCTCGCTTGAAAAAATGGCAAGGGGTAAGCCTCACAAAATTTAAAGAAAAACAAAATTTTTTATTCAGCTGAAATTCGAGGAAATTATGAGCAAATTAGTTATAGAAAGTGCGGATTTCTATTTGAAGCTCCAATTAGCCCCAAATTTTATCGATGGTTTAATAAAATTTAAACGCCGATTTATTTATAACTTCATATCCTTTCACAATACATCAAAATTTTCACACCGATTTTTTTCGCTTGGAAAAACGCAAGGGGTAAGCCTTGCTGAATTGGAAGTTACACAAAATTTTGTATTTGCCTTAAATTGGTTGGATTTACTCGATATTGCTTAGAATGACATGTTGGAGAAAAAATATGACCAAATTGGTAATTGAAACCGCAGATTTCGATTTGAAGTTGGAATTGCTCAAAATTTTTATAGTTGATTATAGAAACTGGGCGATGTTTTAATCAAATTTAAACTGTGATTCCTTTAAAACTTCATAAAGAATATGAAGAGACCAAAATTTTCAAGAATTGAGTATCGGAATTTATTTGATTTTATTTGCTTGGGACAACGGAAAGGTGTGAGTGAGCCTTGCTAAATTTGAACAAAATAAGAATTTTTTATTCGCCTGAAATTCATTGGATTTGCTTGATGTTGCTTAGAATGTCATGTTGAAGAAGACAGTATGAGCAAATTGGTAATTGAAAGCGTGGATTTCGATTTGAAGCTGAAAATTGCTCTTAATTGTTATCGTTGATTATAACGAAACTGAGCGATGTTTGAATTAAATTTAAACGTTTGTTCGTTTAAAACTTCATATCCTTTCTCATTAGATCAAAAAGCTTTTGGGCACCAATATTTTTTTGACTTTTGCACTAGAAATACGGGAATAAAAGTTGTTGAATTTCGATTTGAATATTTAGAAATTTTCTCGTTTAGACGAACAATCAGCCAAAAATCGAGTTAAGTGATGCGTGAGTAAATACGTCGAAAGATTATATATTTCTAAATCTTTTAACGATTTGAAAAACGAGAGACATTAATCCCTCACATATAAATAGAAAAAAAACGAGTCTGCTGTTACATTTATTTTGAAAAAGTAATGAGTGAAGTGACGGGATGTAGAATAAAGTGATTAAATATTGCATTGTATTCGAGCACTAAGCTGTTATGTTGAGCGCTCTAACAAGTCAAGAAGGTACGAACTATGCAAAACGCAATAAAACATTAAAACCTGATTTTAGCCTTAACTTATATTGCCAAAAATGCTTTCCTAATAATAATCCACCGGACGAATGGTGCAGTGGTTAAAGTTTCTGCACTTGGGCCGGGAGGTACTTGGTTCGAATCCCACCAGAGGCTGGATGCAAAGCGAATTTTTGTCATCGATTACGATGAGAAATGTTAATAAACACAACTACGACCCTCTCTTGGAGTGCAGAACTCAGCGCCGACCCACCGTCCATGTTAATGTACAGGTTGACATGGAGCTTGCAATGTGCAGGTAGTTGTGTGAGTATGTGAATGGTTGTGTGCGTGATTGAAGGGGGGGCGGGGGTGGGGAAGGTATAATTGATTTTAAAAGGACATTAAATCCATTGGACAATTAATGCTTTCTTAAAGAAAAAAGAAATCCATAAATTATTAATGCTAACGAAAAAATAATACTAACAGTAAATCTAGCTATAAATATTTTTGACCAATACTATTTCTACATAATTGCATCCCTACATTGTCCCATTTAAGCCACCAACCGGAACATTATATTTCGTTCGTAAAAACATACCCGTGCTGTTTAACTTTCATATTACTACGCGGATGCTTAATTAAATATCAGCTGTTATTAAAAAAGTTTATTAATAAAATATTTGTTATTAGTATCATTTCTGTTTAAAAGTGTACTAAAAATAAAATTATACTCGTTTATCGTAAAGCTCTTCTCCGATTTAAAATTAGTCATATAGTTTTCTTCGAAAAGTTTTTATATCTTCATCAACATATTAAGATAGTAAACGAAATTTGAACGTCAGAAAAGAAAATAAAATTTCAAAACTTTTTTATTTTAGTAAAAGCTTTCTTTGTAGTTTCGAGTCTTTTTATTGTAAGCGGAGCACATGAACAACAAATTATTTGTTTTAATATTTTAGTGTTGCACAATTTTATGATTGCCATTTTTGTTGCAAAATTTAGAAAAGTACTCGTATGGTACCGTTAACTGTCGAGAGATAGAAAGAAAATATTTTTTATTTGAATTGAACGTGACTGCAACTAAGTACATCTGTAAATTGTATATTAGATATTTTTTCATATTTTTACAATCGTAAAATTTAATTTAATTTTATACATTTTTTCATATTTAATTATAAAAAAACAAATAAATAAAGTTTAAAAATAATTTCAGTTTGCAATGAAATACCATCATTTTTAAAATGTAGTGCTGTGTCGAGCCATATACAGGTATCCCTCGAGCTACGTGGTTAATTGATTCCGCGTAAGTCGAAACTGTGTAAGTGGACACTAAGGATTAGTGCAAACTACAATATTGTGTTCCGCGTAACCGTGTAACTTGAACTTAGCAACACATGCAAAAATAATGTTTCGGTTTCCTTGATATAAAATAATTTAAGTTTTTTATTTATTTCATTTGATTTCTAAATCAACCGCCTTATATCCCCCAACTTGGCCAATTTGACATATGGTACAGTGAGTCACAGTTAAAATGGTCCACCCTTAATAAAAAAAAAGTTCGTGAAAATTTTTTAAAAAATCAAACAATACACAAAACAAAATATATTTGTTTAAAAAAAAATCGTTAAAAAATGTTCTGAACTTAATAGCAATATAGCAACTACAATTAAGAAATGAACCAAATGAGACAAAATTTAATCTCACAATGAAAATAGTCCACCTAACAAAACTTTCTCAGCTAATTTTTCAAAATTTTGAAACTACTTTTTCAAAATTTTGTTTTGCTATTATCTTATTTGTCTTTTATGCTCTCCTGCACTTCAATGCAAATGCATTAGTTGTCGATAGATGTTTGTTAATTTTAGTTGTGAAAAATGGTCACGTCAATTGAGTTGCGAAAACTAATAATTGCGCATTATAAAAATGGAATAAGTCAGAGAGTAATCGCGAAAATTGTTAGCAAAACTCGCAATTCAAAATATTATTGGCAAGTATGTCAGTGAGAAAAGATTTATTAATAAGCCAAAAAAAACCCAAATGCGGTTTTCTGGCCGTGATGAACGTTGGATTGCGAACAAATCGAAGAATAACCCCTAGACTGAGCGCACCGAAATTTCAAAATATGGTGGAGCAATATCTAAAAATTATTTGCATTAGTGAAACGGTTCGAAGAGTCTTACGCAAAATTGGTTTACGTGATAGAATTGCCAGAAACCCATCGCACTCCCCTTTTCGGCATAAATTGGAGTGTGAAATTAGGAAACATAATACAGTGCAGTTTAATAGATAACCGCCACTCAATCAAAAGAAGCAAAAGTCAATTTCCAGCTGGTGTGAGTGTGAGATAGAAAAAAATTGTAAAATAGAAAAAGGAAAAGAAAGAGTAGTTAGTACTGAATACAATAGCAAAAAGCTAAAATCGCAGACATCAAGATAACTGTGTTTTTTGTTTTGTTTTGAAAAATGAGTCGGAAATTCATGACTTCGTTTCGGGTCATTTGATTACCGCTGCTTAAAAATTACACGAAATAATGGCATTATGTGTGATTTCATACCTTAATTTTCTTTTACTTTTAAATGCAATATTAAAATATAAATTTTAATATTTGGTGGAGCTTCCATTTTTCTGAATAACTTCAAAAATACGATCCTTAATTGAGTCGTACAATAACGTCAACTAATTGAGTGAAATTTTTGCCCAGGCCGCTTTAGTCCATAGAATCAGTTTTTCCTCAGTATCAGACTATTTCCCTCCTCCGTATACTTTACGTGTGAGCCAGCCCCAAACATTTTCTATTATGTTTAGCTCCTGTGAATAAGGTGGCCAAGCCAATAACTGGACACGTTTCCGGTCAATTTTGTACTTTGAAACACCAAATTGATTGTGCCATTCATCGTTCAGTGGTAGTTTTTTCTTTACTTCAGCCGCTTCAGATTTACTGGCATTAATACCAGCTTAAAGGGCAATATTTGTTGTAGAAAGAATCGAATTGGAGGCTAATTTACCAATTTGTCGTTCATCCTCGTGTAAGTGCCGTTGAAATCCTTCCTTTATAATTACCTCCATAAGATTTTGCATCCTTTAAATAATTTAGTATTGCTTCATAACCTCGTCCGGTCCTAAGACTTATAGCATGGCGCATTCTGATAAATTTAACCACTTTTTCTTACCCATTTATTAAAAACTGAATAACAAAAATACTAATTTTTAACTTTACTTTCAAATTTTAAAAAAATCAACAGATTCATGAACAACGACAAGCTGTTTGGTGGCGATAATCAAATGAAGTGAAACAAAGTCATGAATTTTTGACCCATTTTTTCAAAACATAACAAAAAACACAGTTACCTTGATGTCTACGACATTTGCTTCATGCTATTGAATTCAGTACTAAATATTCTTTCTTCTACCAAAAAAAAAATTGGCTCAATATAAGTCCAAACCACACAAATGTGTGAATAAAAAAACATAGTATGTAATGGCATCGCTTGATTTGAAGTCCAACCAACACAATTGTGTATATATAGTCATATTGTTTTTTTCATACGCAAATATGTTTAAAAGGAATACACAAATGTGTAAGTTGGTTCAAAATTAGAAAAATAAATTTTTGACATGATTATTTTGCCCTATCCATACAATTATGTGGGCAGCCAGGAAAAGAGAGTTTTCACAATTTTTCTCCCCTTCAACCCCTTGGCAGGACAACCACAGGGTCAGAGTGGTCCAGTGTTGTCCATTCGGGAACGATCGTAAAATCTACACGAACTCTCCGTGGCACTCCGGCAGTCTAAATCTGTCGGAGTGTGAATTGTGGGAGATCCTTTAGAGGTCTCTCCGGGTGAAGAGAGGTTTTGTCTGTTGGAGAGATGTTTATACCCCCTTATGTTGCTTCGTTGTTCTTGGGCATCGGCCTTTAGGAGTCGATGCGCCGTTCGTGGGGGGGGAGGGTTAGTGGTTTTCTTCAGCAGACATTGTACTTGTCATTCAGGGAGGTCCGCTCGTTCCTGGATGGGCACACCCGGTTATTATTATGTTTATTTTATCTTTCCTCAAATTTCGGCGGACATAATTTTGGTGTAATTTAAATTTAGTTTCAGTATTTATTTTATTTTGATTTGTTCTGTTTCGATATTATTTCACGGTGTAGGCCAGGAATGTGCAAGCCTCAACTTCCCTAGGATCACTATAAAAGAGGCTTCTGCATATTTAGAACCATTCCGTAACAAAGTCTTTCATATTAATTAGAACCGAATAAGAACTTTAAAAAGTTCTAAAAAATCAGAATCTCATTTATGTAATATACATAAACCAAATAACTTAAACCTTACAACTTAGGCGAATTAAGGATTGTATGTGCACATATCGAGAGTTTTGGCGTCTATCACTATCACTATCACTATCACACTATCTGCTACTGTGGACGTTTGAGTCTTTTTCTGTTGGTGTATTGTGAAAATGTCAAATTTTTCTAATGCAGCGTTGTCAAAATATTGTGAAATATGTACAAATATATTGTTTTTATTCGCCCATAGTTTCTCTGACAGTAGCAGTATACATTTCAAAATATTGTGAAATGCAAATTGTAAACACCTCTATTATCGTTCTTATTTAAAAACATTCATCTATAATTATATATTTTCTTTTAAAATCACTTTGGACGGCAGTCCAAACGAGTGACGAAAGCACCTACTGTGCTGGAAGTCGAACGAAGTATATTATACAGCAAGCTTCGAACTTTTTCACTTTGAGGCCGCCAGGATCATGTTATATACCATTGGAAAGGTCTTGAAAAATAAACCTAAATAATGTACAAAAGCATGAATTTCTACCAACATTGAGTGGAGATATGACCTTCCAAAAATTGCCCCAAAAAATCAGTTTTTCGCGTATAACTGCCCCAATAAATGCCAAAATTATTTTCTAACTGGCAAATTATGATTGAAGACGTCAATACCAATTCAACGACACCTCAAACGTCCAAAACGGATGATTTTGAAAAAAGTTATGACAATTTTAAATTTTTCTATGACGTTACCATATAATCTTGCTTTGGTATATATGTTTGTTTGTCCGTACCTCTTTTATTTGATCTCATATTTTCAGGGGTTGTAGTACTTAAAAAACAAAGCAATTTTTGTTCTACAACTTTTTGATTTGGCCGCCATGTTGGCCGCAGCCGGCCTCTGAACGGCCATTTTTGGCCATTTTGCCACGTCCACAGTGCTGAATCTATTCGACTTACCCCGAACATATGCATATCGTTGCAAAGGTATTGACGCCAGCTATCAAATAGCAAAAAAAAGAATTCAAAAAATTAGGTTGGAGGGTCATTTTGGCCAAAAAACTGAAAAATGCGAAATCGCCCGGCCACATTAGGCCGAATTGCTAAAAAATGAGCCCAAGACTTTTGGTTCATATTTTCAGGATTATTAGCCACAAATCTCACCTACAATATGACATCAACCGTTTGTCCCAGAAAACTCGTATATTTTAGATATTGACCTTCATAACTTAAAAGCCACCCTAATTTTTTTGCAAAATTTTATTTTTTGGCTCAAGTGCACCCTAATATCGGTCCGTTGCGGTTCATAATGATAGTGAATCAACGTATTATAATGAAACAAATATAAATACATCATATTATTATCATTGCTAAGATAATTTTTACCAGTGACTCTTTTTTCATAACAAAAAAAATGAAAAACTGACAAATTGATGTGATCGAAAAAATCACCAAAAACATTGAACATTTGAGTCTCCTTGCTGTTTGAAAAATAGATCTTATCTCCCCTCCCATCCCATGAAGATGGAATATCAGCGAGAGGCTAGCTACCCTTAACTTTTATTTCCAACTAACACACTAAAATATGTATATTTTATTGTATTGTTTAAGGAGCCAAAAATGAATGGTAGCCGCATGCAGTTAGTGACAAAACAGCAAGAAACATGCAAAAAAAATTGTTGAATTACTCAATCGAATTTCTACCAAAAACACATGCATCCAGCTATGCTACACACAATTTTGGTTTCTGGATTCAAACTACTGCGCAATAGATTTTAATTTTTAATTTAAAACCCTTATTTTAAATTAAATCATTAAATTTTTTGTCTTGTTTTATTCTTTTCTCTCGAAAATAAAATTTAAACAAAAATCTACATCTCAAAAATGTCCGTAAATTTTTTTATTTTCATTTCAATATTTTTCATTTCGGATTCACGGACAAAAATTTTATTACACAGCTGCGACGTAAAAATTTTGACCGTGAATCCGAAATGAAAAAAATTGAAATGAAAATAAAAAAATTTACGGACATTTTTGAGATGTAGATTTTTGTTTAAATTTTATTTTCGAGAGAACAGAATAAAACAAGACAAAAAAATTTAATGATTTAATTTAAAATAAGGGTTTAAAATTAAAAATTAAAATCTATTGCGCAATAGTTTGAATCCAGAAACCCAAATTATAGTGTAGCATGGCTGATCTGGTCTAAATTTTTACTACTCTGTAACATACACTAAAAACTAGACCACAAATGTTCAGCCGATAGCCTACGAGAACCGGGTGTGTAATAAGATCACACCCGACATGACCTGTTTGTGGCATGTGGTAAAGGATTCTGAAATAAAATCTACTAAAAGACTACAAAATGAAGATTGAAAAATTGCATGCAAAATAAAGAAATAGAATCATCTTCCACACACTAGAAACAGAACGTAGGTTATCGTGCTGGACATAATAAAAAAAAAACTACCTACCTGAACCTAATGATGAGACCTGACCCTACTTTTCAACATAAAAAAGAAAAAATATCAGTCTTTACTATTTCGAGGCCAAGAGCATACTTTCCAAACATAAATCGTATTGAACCATTCGTCAATAGAAACAATTTTGTTTTATTGTTTTCTATTTTTTTATTGAAACAGTTTCGTTCTATTGTTTTACGTTCTATTATGCCTCATACACAGACGCAGGCCACTGGAGTGACGAATATCGAGAGAAGAAGAACGAATCATTCCCACTCCGTAACACACAGCCGGCAGCTGTGTGAGAGTATGCGTAATTCGTTTTTCGCGAAACGAACAACAATTAAGCTCTGAACAAAGTCTGAAACGCAGATGCCAATATTCAACAAACTACAGAAGATTGTATTGGTTACACTAACAATCACATGTTAATTTTTTTCTTTCGTACCACTACTTATTAAACTAGTGCCCACATACGATGTACACATATATTCTAATACAACTATCTATAGTGTAGTTTTTTCTGTATTTGTTGCATTAGCATGGCTTTGTTGTTCGTTTTGGTCATTTCAATGCCGCGCATCTGTGTATGAGGCACAATAACACGTAGCGGCCACTTGTGTGCTATCGTGTGTGTGTGAACTCAAAGTCGAAGTCAAAACGACTGACAACAATAAAACGAATCGCAATTCAATTCATTTTCAATTTGCCTTTGCCAAAATCATTGATATCAAATAAAAAACCTCTTAACGACGAGGTAAATGTTCGAGTGACGAAAGCCGAATTCAATTCACAAAATTTCTGATATCAAATTTGTGCCGAAAAAAACAATTGTATTCGATTTGTCAACGATTTTTCGGAATGTTAGTGCATTCGGCGCGTTTGTTTACATTTTTCATTCTAGCTGTCAAAAACAACAACTTGTCAACGGTTTTTTGAATGTTAAACAACAACGCGCTGAATGCACTAACATTCCGAAAAATCGTTGACAAATCGAATACAATTGTTTTTTTCGGCACAAATTTGATATCAGAAATTTTGTGAATTGAATTCGGCTTTCGTCACTCGAACATTTACCTCGTCGTTAAGAGGTTTTTTATTTGTATTGTAAAAAATACTCTAAAACTGCGTAACTCGAGCACAGCTGCATTTTCTTCCGCGTAACTCGAGGGATACCTGTATTTTTTTATACCTACAGTAGCCGCCGAAAAATTCCTGAACATTTTAACTAGGTAGCTACCGCAAAATAAACGTAATGCTTTTTAAGAAAATTACATAAATCAAAATATAAAATACTCAATACATATAAAAACTGAGAACTGAACATAAATTCGTGTCAACATAAAATTTCACAATGTACACAAACAACAAAGATAAATTTTTGAATCATTTTATGGTTTGTAACCCAAAGTTTTGAGAGTTTTTTTTATGCTGAATATGGGATTAAACCAACATTCTAATATGATGTTAGGGGCATGTCATGTATTTGAAATGGTGAGGGAAAATACAATTTATATTTTGTATGTTTGATTTCAGCAAAAGAATATATTTTATATGTAAACATTGTATATTACGGTATATTCATATATGTACATATATAAGAAAAGGTAATGGTGGTTGATCTTTAAGGTTTTCTAAATTAAATGTATCTGGAGTAAGAAATGACTAAATCGTGCTTGAGCGCTTGTTCAATGGGAAAAGGTTATCTTTTTATTTAAAAAAAATGGAGGGGTTAATATGTTGTGAGCAACACACGACTTTCTTTTGCTACGAATGTATATTTAGATTTCGAATACACTATGCTTGATTTCAAAATCATTGCAAAAATTGAAATAGCTTCTATTGCTATCATTTTTTGTTTACAGATTTTCACCAAAGTTTGCAAAGATTTATATAAATACGCAGTAATCATCTTTTTGCCAGTAAGCGCAATAATTTTGTATAAAAGAGCTTACAATCTTTAAATAAAGACACTATTAAATCTGATTAAATAGAATTCGTTTTCTCTAGGCTAAATTAGATAAATCGCTTATAACAGTAAGTAAAATTAACATTGA
The DNA here is from genome assembly GCA_932526605.1 of Nephrotoma flavescens. Classification (NCBI taxonomy): domain Eukaryota; kingdom Metazoa; phylum Arthropoda; class Insecta; order Diptera; family Tipulidae; genus Nephrotoma; species Nephrotoma flavescens. The sequence goes on along the minus strand of OW052220.1, from coordinate 107,575,452 downwards.
GCTCACAAATAACAACAAGAGAATTCAACATTGGTCCTTCGAGCATTCCAATTTATAGTAATATTCTCAATGAAAAGAATTTAGGAGAATCAAAGCAAAGAGCAGCCGCTAGACCGATGCACATTGAAAAGTACTTTAAAAAAGATGCAAAATTTAGGAGAGATTATCATAAATTTATGAATGAATACATTTAACTAAAACATGTTGAGCAGATCCTAGATGATTTGACGTTGAATCCTTCACATACTTACTACTAACACATCAAGCCATTATAAAAACGGACAGCACATCAACCAAATTGCGAGTTGTGTTCGATGCTTCGTGTAAAACAACCGCATAAATGAACACTAAAACGACTAGCACTGAATGACGCTGCCAAATATTCTGTCGGATCACACCTTGCCCTAAGTAATTATTATCTGTATGATTTTTTGACGGACACACATATTCTGAAAGGAGCAGCAACTGCTCAGAATCAGATATTTGATATATTATCAGGAGGAGGGTTCAACTTAAGAAAATGGAACAAAAAAAAACAAAAAAATATTGAAACATTTAACAAATAGCAAAGAATTTGGACATCATCCAATCACTTTTGATAACACCGTAAAAACCCTAGGATTGACAAAACGTAATATACTGTTAAAAGCATCAACATTTTTTGATCCACTAGAACGGTTATTTTAAGTTGTGATTACAGCAAAAACATTTATCAAGATTTATGGGTTTCCGGAATCGATTGGGATGTTAAGGTTCGGTTTTAAGAAAAAATTTGCGCTGTTAAGTATTTATGTTATGGTGAAAGTCCGAAATTGAAAAATGTCCGAACAAAAAATAGTAAAAAACCTGTTTTATTGCTCAGAAGCCTATGAAATGGTTGCCCTATGGTTGTGGTCCAATTCGTGACCTATTTTGTTGAGACTGATTTATTTGAAAGTCTACAATAAATTTCCTGTCGAATAGACTTATTGGAAACTTGTTAGAATTATTTTGATGAGTTACTTGTTTGGCGTAAGCCTCGCATTAAAGTCAAATAAGTCTACAATAAGTCTAACCGACTGGAGTTTTATTGTAGACTTTCAAATAAGTCAGTCTCCACAAAATAAGTCACGAACTGGACCGCAGTCTATATTCCCGAAATAATTCACCATCCACCCAACAGTCAACTTTTTATGATATTAGTACAAAGTCATTTGGAATAGTGCGGGCCCACGGCTTTATGGTTCACTCACGTGCTAGCAGGAGCTAATTGCGTCCCACATGACGTAACCCTCTATATGATCAAATCATATTGGGTCTTCCTACACGACGTATACTGGCTGGTTATTGGAACACTTTGTTTATAAATCGTGCGGACGTGGCTTTACAATCGAATTCGATATCGCTGGTTCGAAGGACTTAATTAGTCTTGTGTTTCAAATGAGCTTGATTATCGTTTTGCAATTGAACCAAATATAGAAGGAATTACCTTTCTCTCTAGTGTAAGTATTATTCTACTGTTGTTGGTGGGGGGGGGGGGGGGCACTAGCACCAGATATTATTTTTATTATGTTTGGCAAAGGTGAGGAAATGACAACTAACTTTATGTTAATTCAACCTGGAAGAAGCGGACATATCCCAATTTCCAATTCTTATAAGAAACATTTCGTTGTGTTATTTTTGATTGGATATAAATAAGATGATCGTTCATTGTAAATGGTTTTTACATCTTGTGATGGAACTGATTTGATGAGAGGGTTCAACACAACAAGGAACGGAGAAAGACAATCTAATTAAATAAATCACCACTTCATAATATTATGGTTATCAATAATATTATGAAGTCGTGATTTCTGTGCATATAGACTTTGGGGATGCTGAATTTCAAATTAGTTTACAATCTTTTTGTTTTAGTCGTGTTTTTGTAAATGCTATATACTTTTAAAAATATTCGCAAAAAACGAAAAAGGTGCTCAACCGGATTGACCGATGTTGACCAAAAATCAATGAGATCTTCCAATTTACGAAGAAAGCTTAAGTATGAAGTTTCATCCAGATCAGTCAACCCGTCTGGGCTATAGTCAAGCTACAGACATTTACTCTGCACGGAACCACAAACGCACGCACTTATGAGGTAATGTTAATTAATGTATGAAGGTTGAATACATAAAATATTATCTTTAATAAGTGGAACAAAAGAAGCTTTCCACCTTCTACACACATACACAGTAATTAAGAAACACATTTTATTAAATGATTTACTCCAAATTGGTCTAGTCTTGCTCAGAGCTGTATTGTTGGTTTATATCCTTTTATTTCACCTACCAGCATTTCAGTGAAAAAGGATAAACAAAAACAAAAATTTATTATCAAATTAATTAAAAAAGTGAATAAAGTTTTTCTGTTCTAAAAAGCAAAGTACAAAATGTTAGAAAAGTTATGTCCCTTTGTATTACGTAATATACAAAATAAGGATAAAATAATAATAAAGAGAACAAAACAAACAAGAAATTCAATTAACAAAGAAAAATTTTAAATCCGTATTATTTAAAATTTTTGTTTCGGTATCTCAACCGTATATTCGAGTTGAATACACGCACACATTTTATACATAACGATATAAAGGAGAACGGATTAAATATACGTTTTGTACCAATGGGTATAAAGTCTTTAAGTCTCTGACCAGATGGAAATGAATTATAAAACATCAAAATAATTTTTTTTTAAATCCTTTTTTCGGTGTGTTTGTAATGTTTTATCATTTTTCATTTAATTTTCCTTTTCTTGTTTTGTTGAGACGTTTCCAGTTTACTCACTCTTTTGACCACTTAATAAAGATGCCTAAAGACCGTGAAATTATTTTGTGGAATTAATCATTTTTCAAAGCTTGATTGAAAACCACAATGTTTTGGGTATGTTGATTTAAAAATCTTTGTGTGTTATATAATATACAAACTATTGAAAAATGAATCTCTAGAGGTGCTAAATGGAATTTTGTTAAGCTGTATAGATTCGTTTTTAAAATTGAGTAATTATTTGGTATAGTTTCCATCCCAATTTCCAGGAAGGTGATTTAAATAAAATACTCATTCTTAATTCTAACGTGAATTATTAGTGAAATTTGCCAATTTAATTTATTATGTTCATTTGTTTATTTTTATTCTGAATTAATTTTAAGTTTGACTATAGCAAATCCTAAGTTCGGCGAATTTTAGATATTTATGTATCTTAGATTACCAAAAGTAATTAGATAAAATAAAGTTCATTGTAAAATTCCAATTAAGCTTCTTTTTGATGTCCTATTTTTTATTTTGTTATAGACTTATAGATGATTCTGGTAGGATAAAATTAGTTTGAATTTTTGCCTGTTTCAATTTTTAAATATAACATTTTTGTTATTAAGAGTTTTTAATGTCCCGATTAATTTGGCAAACGATTCAATTTTTTAATAAAAATATAGTTGAAATAATTTTTAAATCGTCTTCGCGTTTAATGCGTTCTAATTAATCAGCACAAAATTCAGACCTGCATAAAAATTTTAAAATTATAAAATTCTAAAAATCGAAAATTCTTAAATCCCTAAGTTAAAATTTAAAAATTCTCAAATTTTGAAATTCTAAAATCTTCTAATTTTAAAAATATAGAATTTTACAATTTTAGAGTTTCAAAATTTTAGAATTTCAGTATTCACAATTTCAGAATTTTATAATTTTATTTAATAATATACATATGTTTATAATTTTAGAATGTTAGAATTTTAGAATTTTAGAATTTTAGAATTTTAGAATTTTAGAATTTTAGAATTTTAGAATTTTAGAATTTTAGAATTTTAGAATTTTAGAATTTTAGAATTTTAGAATTTTAGAATTTTAGAATTTTAGAATGTTAGAATTTTAGAATTTTAGAATTTTAGAATTTTAGAATTTTAGAATTTTAGAATTTTAGAATTTTAGAATTTTAGAATTTTAGAATTTTAGAATTTTAGAATTTTAGAATTTTAGAATTTTTAGAATTTTAGAATTTTAGAATTTTAGAATTTTAGAATTTTAGAATTTTAGAATTTTAGAATTTTAGAATTTTAGAATTTTAGAATTTTAGAATTTTAGAATTTTAGAATTTTAGAATTTTAGAATTTTAGAATTTTAGAATTTTAGAATTTTAGAATTTTAGAATTTTAGAATTTTAGAATTTTAGAATTTTAGAATTTTAGAATTTTAGAATTTTAGAATTTTAGAATTTTAGAATTTTAGAATTTTAGAATTTTAGAATTTTAGAATTTTAGAATTTTAGAATTTTAGAATTTTAGAATTTTAGAATTTTAGAATTTTAGAATTTTAGAATTTTAGAATTTTAGAATTTTAGAATTTTAGAATTTTAGAATTTTAGAATTTTAGAATTTTAGAATTTTAGAATTTTAGAATTTTAGAATTTTAGAATTTTAGAATTTTAGAATTTTAGAATTTTAGAATTTTAGAATTTTAGAATTTTAGAATTTTAGAATTTTAGAATTTTAGAATTTTAGAATTTTAGAATTTTAGAATTTTAGAATTTTAGAATTTTAGAATTTTAGAATTTTAGAATTTTAGAATTTTAGAATTTTAGAATTTTAGAATTTTAGAATTTTAGAATTTTAGAATTTTAGAATTTTAGAATTTTAGAATTTTAGAATTCTAAAATTCTAAAATTCTAAATTCTAAAATTTTATTACATATGTCCTGCAACTTGAAAACTTGAAAAATTGAAAACTTGAAAACTTGAAAACTTGAAAACTTGAAAACTTGAAAACTTGAAAACTTGAAAACTTGAAAACTTGAAAACTTGAAAACTTGAAAACTTGAAAACTTGAAAACTTGAAAACTTGAAAACTTGAAAACTTGAAAACTTGAAAACTTGAAAACTTGAAAACTTGAAAACTTGAAAACTTGAAAACTTGAAAACTTGAAAACTTGAAAACTTGAAAACTTGAAAACTTGAAAACTTGAAAACTTGAAAACTTGAAAACTTGAAAACTTGAAAACTTGAAAACTTGAAAACTTGAAAACTTGAAAACTTGAAAACTTGAAAACTTGAAAACTTGAAAACTTGAAAACTTGAAAACTTGAAAACTTGAAAATTTGAAAACTTGAAAACTTGAAAACTTGAAAACTTGAAAACTTGAAAACTTGAAAACTTGAAAACTTGAAAACTTGAAAACTTGAAAACTTGAAAACTTGAAAACTTGAAAACTTGAAAACTTGAAAACTTGAAAACTTGAAAACTTGAAAACTTGAAAACTTGAAAACTTGAAAACTTGAAAACTTGAAAACTTGAAAACTTGAAAACTTGAAAACTTGAAAACTTGAAAACTTGAAAACTTGAAAACTTGAAAACTTGAAAACTTGAAAACTTGAAAACTTGAAAACTTGAAAACTTGAAAACTTGAAAACTTGAAAACTTGAAAACTTGAAAACTTGAAAACTTGAAAACTTGAAAACTTGAAAACTTGAAAACTTGAAAACTTGAAAACTTGAAAACTTGAAAACTTGAAAACTTGAAAACTTGAAAACTTGAAAACTTGAAAACTTGAAAACTTGAAAACTTGAAAACTTGAAAACTTGAAAACTTGAAAACTTGAAAACTTGAAAACTTGAAAACTTGAAAACTTGAAAACTTGAAAACTTGAAAACTTGAAAACTTGAAAACTTGAAAACTTGAAAACTTGAAAACTTGAAAACTTGAAAACTTGAAAACTTGAAAACTTGAAAACTTGAAAACTTGAAAACTTGAAAACTTGAAAACTTGAAAACTTGAAAACTTGAAAACTTGAAAACTTGAAAACTTGAAAACTTGAAAACTTGAAAACTTGAAAACTTGAAAACTTGAAAACTTGAAAACTTGAAAACTTGAAAACTTGAAAACTTGAAAACTTGAAAACTTGAAAACTTGAAAACTTGAAAACTTGAAAACTTGAAAACTTGAAAACTTGAAAACTTGAAAACTTGAAAACTTGAAAACTTGAAAACTTGAAAACTTGAAAACTTGAAAACTTGAAAACTTGAAAACTTGAAAACTTGAAAACTTGAAAACTTGAAAACTTGAAAACTTGAAAACTTGAAAACTTGAAAACTTGAAAACTTGAAAACTTGAAAACTTGAAAACTTGAAAACTTGAAAACTTGAAAACTTGAAAACTTGTAAACTTGAAAACTTGAAAACTTGAAAACTTGAAAACTTGAAAACTTTAAAAATTTGAAAACTTGAAAACTTGAAAACTTGAAAACTTGAAAACTTGAAAACTTGAAAACTTGAAAACTTGAAAACTTGAAAACTTGAAAACTTGAAAACTTGAAAACTTGAAAACTTGAAAACTTGGAAACTTGGAAACTTGGAAACTTGGAAACTTGGAAACTTGGAAACTTGGAAACTTGGAAACTTGGAAACTTGGAAACTTGGAAACTTGGAAACTTGGAAACTTGGAAACTTGGAAACTTGGAAACTTGGAAACTTGGAAACTTGGAAACTTGGAAACTTGGAAACTTGGAAACTTGGAAACTTGGAAACTTGGAAACTTGGAAACTTGGAAACTTGGAAACTTGGAAACTTGGAAACTTGGAAACTTGGAAACTTGGAAACTTGGAAACTTGGAAACTTGGAAACTTGGAAACTTGGAAACTTGGAAACTTGGAAACTTGGAAACTTGGAAACTTGGAAACTTGGAAACTTGGAAACTTGGAAACTTGGAAACTTGGAAACTTGGAAACTTGGAAACTTGGAAACTTAAAAACTTGGAAACTTGGAAACTTAAAAACTTAAAAACTTAAAAACTTAAAAACTTAAAAACTTGGAAACTTGGAAACTTGGAAACTTGAAAACTAGAAAACTTGAAAACTTGAAAACTTGAAAACTTGAAAACTTGAAAACTTGAAAACTTGAAAACTTGAAAACTTGAAAACTTCGAAACTTGGAAACTTGAAAACTTGCAAATTTAGCTACTAAAAAACTTTCAAATTTACAAACTTACAAACTTTAACATTTTTACTGGTACCACTGTAGCCCAAATTGTTAATTTTATTTGACAACTTACATTTACCCATTTTTAATTTAACTGTTTGAGTATCAAGAAGCGCGACCGCGCTGTTGAGTTTTTATGTCGAGAAATTTAAAACAAAAAAGAATAAACGTAACACAAAACGAAAACTAAGTTTTTATGAATGCTAATTTTGTTGTTTTGCATTAATATCAGAGATTGCGTATGGTATTCATATTGTAGAAACAACCGGAAAAAGCTCGGAAAAAATTCTAGAAAATGGCCAAAAATCGATTAATATTCCCATTTCCATCCAACATACCCAATCCCATCATAATCGATACTGTATTATACAAACAGCGAATTGCTCCGATTGGGATTCATCGACATAAAATAAACAAAGCGCAATCTTTTGGTATTTTTGGACATAAAATAAAACTTTCGTACTCATTTTGAGAAAGCGCGATCGCACTGTTTGGTATTCTTCAAAAATGTTTTTTCAATACCGTCACCGGACTCAAACGGTTAAATAGGTTATTCAAAAAATCTTTGAAATTTTTTTCGAATATTTTAAATTTTGAAAAATTGTGCTAATAAGCTTTTGAAATACTGGAAGCCCGTTTTTAAGCCCATAAAGCATTCTTACACAGGCAAACTGTCCGATTGGAGTTACAAAATTTGTAAGCTTAATACTGCCAGCGGGTAATTTATCATGGTAAAACCACGATTTCAAATCTACAATAGTAAAATATACATATTTTCCAATGAGTATAAACTAATAAATCTTCTATTTGTTCAGAGTTCTATTTTATATAACCTCTTTTCAGCTCTTTTGCGTTTGTTTATTAGCACAATCGGATAGAATAGAAAGAGGAATCGCTTTTCCTAATTATACTCTTTTTAGATAAATTTATGATCATATCTGAAAGTAATTCACGCTCTAGGAATGACAGTTATCGTGGAACACTAAGACATATTCATCATTCGAAGACTATTCGACTTTCATTTCAAACTTTGTTTCTAACTCCGAAATATTACGAAGTTCATTTAATAACACATTCCTCGATTTAAAACAATGCATTCTAGGTTTTTACCTTAGATATACGTTATTCATACTTTCGATTATACAATAAATCAATTCATCTTCCTCTAACCTCAATTGATGCGATTGGAATCCTCGGTCATGTAAATATACGCAATGCTTATACCATTAGTACAATCCATATTTTTAGTTTCTTGATTTTTGAATTTTTTTAATAATATATAATAATGGATAATTTTTCCGGAATTTTTAGAGCAGTATTGAAATTTAAACCGAAACAAATTAGGTCTGGTGGTTCATTTTAATTCGCAGAGATTAACGACTTAAGTATATATAACGGGTTCTCACTCCAAGAGGCGTTTTATTTAATCAGAAAAGGGATCTATATATTAACATTGGATTTTAAAAGCTTAATTATGCTTGTATTTTAGGTAGCGAAATTTAATATGTACATATATCAAAATTTCCAGGGTTTTGTTTTCAAAAAATATGATTTTATTTTTCAGTTCTTGTATTTTAAGTTTCGGGTTTTAATTTGATTGCGGAATCAAAATACGCTTTGGTTATATTAAGTAAATGTTCCGAAATTGTTTTATTAACTTTGGTTTCTAGATTAACGAAAAAAATGAAAACCTAAAAGGATATCGTGCATTTTGGTTTATTTCGGAAACGTATTATTTACCCATGAAAAGGCCGTATTCATTTATGTACGCAGCCTAATAAATGTGCTCAACTAATCTACACTCAAAACCAAAATAAAAACTTTTATTCGATTCTATCGTAATTCTGTTTTAATCTAATTTTACATATCTCTAACTTTGTAACAACCTACACATACGGTTTATGGATTTATTATAGAAATGTTCCATCTTATTTTCCACAAAATATAAATAAAACAAAAACCGTAATTTAATACATAAAAGCAACACCATAACTAAAATTTCAGTATATACTCGTAATTCTATTTGTGCTTTGTTTGATAAAACAAAACTTAATCATATAAATAAAAAGGAAAAATCAACAACAAGTAATATGTACTCGTATCTAAAGAAAGATTTTCATGATAAAAATTTTCCACTTTGCACAAATCTACTTCTGAAAAAGAAACAAAATAACTTTTACAAAATAAAATATAAATTAATTTTGATAAAATCTACTAACAAAATTTTTTTAGCCGAAAGTGAAGTTATTGTGTACGCTGCTTCGTTTTACAGATTTTCGATTGTAAATTGAAAATCTTGCTTTGTGTATCCTTAATTGTGGATTTGTAAATAAATCGCCACGATATTGGGTAATTTTCACAATTTTAACCGTAAAAAATGAAATGTATCAAACACTCGGATTGATACTTGTACAGATTGAAGCAACAACACAAAAAGTTTACATCTTAAGGGAGTTTTATATGTGCCATACAAAAATGTTGTTCGTTCTGCTGGTGATTTTCGAATCCACTGTGAAATCTAAATGAAAAAAAAAATCTTTGAAACTGTTACAACTAATAGATATACGAGTTTATTTTGCCTCGTGACATATTTCTGTTGCGGTGGTGGTCGGGTTGAGAACATTGGTTGACAAATAAAATTATTTGCTGTCTTTGTACCATAAATATCCATATCACGGGTAATTAATTTATTGTGACATTACTGGTGGTTTTTGTATACACATGTTATCAAATATTAAATCGTTTAATTTAGTAATTTAACGGTCCGCCATGTGTAGTGATTCATTTTCTATCTTTTGCCATATGGGAATTTAATGTTTGTATTAAGTTTAAATTTGATATAGTGGGGTAGTGTAAAGTAGTGTAAAGTGTATTGTATTGCTTCGAGAATACACAATCTATTCGTTTCTTATTTAACTGAATTAAATTTTTATTTTTAAAAAACTAAAACTAACTAAACTCTTGCGAATTACGTCTTACTTGTGGGGCAGAATAGAATTCTCATTATCGGTATTAATTGTTCGCGTACGTACCAAGGTTCGTATCAAAGGCTTGTAAATTAGTAATTTTGCGTGTGTGCTATAAAAGCGCCATGAAAATGAAACCCTGTTCCATAGTTTGCATGCTTATGAAATTGTGTGAAGTACAAAATGGTAAAAAATGCGTTTTTTCATTCTTCTTGTTTCGACGCTCTTTATATATAGCAAGTCGATGTTGTTGAAACCTATAATTCTTTTTGTACTTAAAATTAATAAATATTAATTAAAACAAAATATATGTAAAATAAATGTATTAAATTAAACTTAATTCGTATTAAATTAACATTTTCAATCTGCTGTAAGCATTGTCGAAATTGTGAGACCGGACCACATCGGAGTTTACATATTAATATTACGTACGGTAACCATCCAATAGTGCATCTTATCCTACCATTCCACGCAGTGTTTTTTGTATTTTGGTATTTTGTTCAAGGCAAACTAGTTTTATTTTGTTTTGTTATGCTCTCTCTTAAATAAAATTTAAACTAAAATGAGTCAAAAATGTCCTTGAATTTTTTTTCATTTAATTTAAGTTTGAGTTGTGTGATTGCACAGAAAATTTGTTTAAGTCGCAATTAAAACTTGTATCATAGGTAAACTGGGAAAGAAACGAGGAAAAATCCTGTATTTTTTTGCGTGTGCCATCAGCCATCCGCATCGTGGTTTATACGTTAATCTTTCGTAGGTCATCAATTGGAGTCGGACTAGAGCGTTCAAATACTAAACGCCCCATTACAATACGGCAGTGGAAAGTACTACCACACTTGATCGGATGGATGGATGTTGAAGGCGAACTGGGGCGGTATGTTGTACCATCACTTCGAATCGAAATTCGAATGGCTGTATGTTGTATCATTTTCGAAAAGCAAAAATGATACAACTTTCACTTTTTCGATTCGAGTTTTTTCGATCTCGATTCGAAATGATGGTACAACATACCGCCCCTGATTGGAAAAGAAAATGATTTTTGTTAAATAAATTTGCAATCAAAATTCTGTAGTTTTGAGTTGAAGTTAGTCATTGCTCAAAATATTAGTCTATTTGGTACGTCATTTTCCTTGTCAAATTTTTTATTTGTAATTTTCGCTTGGACGGAGAACACGCCATATAAATATTTCTCAGTAGGCGTACATTTTTTTTATTACTTAGACGTTTTAATTTTCGGAGTGAAGAGTTTTGTCTGCGCAGCAATATGAACAATTTGGTGAAACGAATGGTTAGTGAACTACACACAATTGGAGTTAAAAAATCATCAAGCACCTGATTGATAACCATGTCGGAATGGTGAGAGAAAGCTAAAAGTGATTTTGCGAATATTGTTACAAGTAATTTTACTATAAAATACCCTGAATTCTTCATCTAATTTACTATATATATAAATATTTAACCTTAAGCCGAAGTCAATCAAATTTACAGCAGAAGAATTGAAACTGCTTAATGACCAGTAGTGCGGCCATGTCACAGTCAAGTGGGTTACAAAACATTTTACGACGATATGGACGTAGTCACAATTGACTACTGAGCACGAAATTAGGTTGATAGTGTTGTTCAGAGTACAAAATTGATGACGGCAGAGACTTAGCCTGTCGCAGAATTTGCTTTTCAATATGCCATAAACAATCGCACGAAAGTGATTGCGGTGCATAAGGCCAATATTATGCGAATGTCTGATGGTGTTTTTTTGCGCTGCTGTGACATGGCCGTTAAATATTCCGAAGTGAAATTTGAAGGACATTATTTTGATAATGTGTGCTTAAACATGGTGCAATACCCACGTAAATATGATGTGCTTATTATTCCAAATTGACATTTGTATTGTATGGTGACATTTTAAGCGATATGTGCACATTTTGATGGTTTAAGCACTAAATAGATATAACCAAACCGCCATTGCGTAGAGCGAGACATTTTTTTTCCTACCTAATTTTTTACAATTCTATGTTATGGATTAAATCCAAGAATTGTTTATCCTCTTAAAATTGAATAAACAGTTGGATTTTTTAATAAAAACTTTTGAGTTTTTATTTTTTGCTTCATCACTATCGTTGTTACCGCGTGATGATGAATCTACATGACGTCCTCTTCATTGTATTGGGATCACTTCGTAACGTTAGGGTACCATCTTTACCTGACACAACTAATGATTGCCCCGAATCACATGCAACAATACAAAATTGTGGCGTATTTGCCGAATATGCTTGCCGTGATTGGTTTATAATGGCCATCTAATCCGGTAGAAAATTCCGTTCGGGCATACTGTATTCGACGAATGACGACGATGGAGTTGGTTGAATTTGTAACTATATTAACCGATGATGAACTACTAGTCTACTTGATGTGCCTAAATCATTCGATGAGGATGATGGTCTAGTCAGGGTATCAGCGAACATGTGTTGCCATTCGGAATTATTGTAATTTCCGTTTCGCTTTTACGTTGCGTCCGTAAATTTCCTATCTCTGATTTGTTCACTGGATCGGCCAGGGGTCATGACAAATCATTTTATTTCAATCAATTTTGTATTTTGAAATAAGACTACTTGTAGTTGCGTTTGAAGAGCAAATATTGTCTAAAATTAGATATTAAACTGTTACTGAAATAATTATTTAAAAAACAATTACCGTAAAATCAATTTTACTAGTGTCATTTGTTACACAATTATCTTTTGCGGTCATCATATTGATCTTCTTACACGGTTAAAAATGAAAGGATAAAAATTAGTTTTAGCCCAAGTATGAAATTATTTTGAATAAATTTTATTTAATTTGGAACATAAAATACGTTCTTTTCGTTAACGTAAATATTATTCTCGCTTATTTAATGATTTTCATTCTTATTTTGTTTATTGGTTATCCTTTTTTTTAAAACAAATTTTACTCTTTCGTGCTATTCTTTGCATAAATAAAAATGTCTCCTTTTAATGATGAAGTTTATCTATATTTAACCTAAAATATTTTAAATATTTGCACAATTAATGGCTGTTAACTAAATGGTTCATTTTATTCCAATTTGAATAAAACTCAACAAAATAATTTAATCTTAAAAGTATAAATGATATATATATATATATATGAATCTTTCTTCCATTTTTGGTATAACCAAAGCATGGTGTGCTAACACTAATACAAAATTTATATACTAAGAGCAGAATCATAAAAGTTTATCAATTTATCGGAACTTCACTGTTGATGCCAAATTAATTCGCAACTGCAGGTTATTAAGCCAATCATTTGTTGTTGGAATAAGGATTCGTTAATTGAAATGTTGTGTCTAAAGGCATCTCATTTTGAAACAAGGTATACTGTGCTTTATTCTATTTAAGTCATATAATGCTTTCTCTCTTTCAAACCAATTTAACGATATACAGTGAAAGATTAATTTTAATAATTTGTCAATATTGTATACGTCAACTACAAATGAATCTTTCACCGTGTGCCCTTAAATTAGTTAATGCTATCAGATGACCTAACTTAAAAACTTATAGTTCAAATGGCAGCCTCTGTGTGCCAACAAACATATTTTTTATTAATATTTTTCATCCATTAACTTCCCAGAGAATAACACGATAATCTCAAAAAATGTAACGAACGATTTTCGAAATTCGACGCCTCGAGTAGAACAAACGGATAGGTAAATACAAATAAATATGATTGATACTATATAATACATATGCTGGAATTCTGTAGTTTTAAACTATCCCATTTGAAGCTCAACTTATGAAAGAAAATAATTTTCAAGAAAATCAAGGTAATAAAACAGCTAGGAAAATAAAATATGGAGGTGAGAACATAATATCGTAAACTACAACATACAACAGGTTCTCAAAGTAATACCATTGTGATATGATTTTGCAGATAGTTTTGACGATACAACATTTTCTCCGCATATAAAACATTAAGAAATTTAAACTTACTAACCCAACGCAAAATTAAAGATGTACTACGAGTGTTACTCAACAATAGTATATTTGACAATAGGTAATTTAAGAACGTTTCGTGCTTATTACGTAATCATTGTTACGATGGCATTACAGTATCTTTAAAATAAACTACAAATTTCACTCGACGCAACAAAAATTATCAAAGGCTTTAAATCTGACGGAGGCTTTCAATATTATTTTAGTCCTACCGCAAATGAAGGATAATGACATGGGCAAGGTAAAACAATGGAATTAGTTTCAATATTTTGATAAAACGCCTGATAATAACTGATATTCATACTTATTTAACTAAAAATTGAAGAGAAAATCATATTTTGTCCTATTTAGTATTCAAATATTATTGTCATTTTTATTCAATTTAGCATAAAAATCTGAACAAATTATTTAGCTTGAAAAAGATAAATTTGTATGTTTTTCAATACAGGAATCATTCAAAATTGAAAATTGTATGTCTTTTTCTTTTATATTACTTTTGTGGGAAAGAAAGGGGTAGCACTCTTTTTGGAAAAAATATTTTTATTTAGTTTCAGTAATTTCGACTTAAAAATTTAGTTGTCAGGTATCGATCGTTTGAAATGGTTCTGCTGTGTATTAAGAGGTAAGTTTTTGTTCCTACACAATTAATGTGGTTTTATAATTATAATAATGACTATAGTAAGCAACACTTATTTTGAAATATTTATTTTCTCTCAACAGAAACACGTACAGATACATTTATAGCGAGCCCGCACTGAGTTACGCTACCAGAACACGGATGGAAATTGTCTATTGTTAAAATGTAAGGGTAAATAAATAATACAAATATGTACTTGATAATTTTTTCTAATAAACATTTAAAATATTTAGGTCAGAAACTAGTGAGATGGAACTAAATCACGAGTTAGTAACATGGAATGTAATCAGCTTGATCACCCCACATTTAGGAAAATGCTAGGAATTTCATGAATCCGAAGATTATTACATGCGGATAGGATATAACCATCGTAATTTTCATAAAGTTTTGTATATATGCATTGCCAATATTTTTAATAAAAAAGTATGTTTTATTATCAAAATTTCTAATTTGTTTTTACTCAAATTTCACTTAAAAAAACGTTGAATTTGGTTTGTAAAAAGAATAAAAATTTTCCCTGAATTGTCTAAAATATGGTAATGATTAGAATTTATTTTAATCTTTTAATGACATAAATATTATTCTTTGTGACTTATTTTTAATACGCCAAGAAGAGCAAATTTAGTCATTTTCAAAAATCAAATTCTATTTTATATTTGAGTGCTTTTGACACTCGGCAAAAGAGTAAAAATTATCATTGTCCGATAGATGAATTTTATTCTTTTGGACAAAAATAAAATTTGTTAAAATTAGGACAAAATTATATTAATTTTGAAAGTATAAATCTTATACATTTGGGAAGTATAATTTTAATTCTTAAAAAAGGATGGACGTATAGTTATTCCGCAGAAGGATAGGAAAAGAATGGATTTCATCCTTTTATTTTTAACCGTGTACGATTATTAATATGTTTTTAGATCATTCGTGATTCGGGACAGTTTCCTTGATTTTATACAAATTATTATCAAAGTTGACTACATCCTTTTCTAGTGTTTGAGCTTGAACGATTTACTTGGCCCAGTATATACCAGTCCACAACACTTTCTGCTACCATATCGATAGGTTTTACATCTTCGACCAATAATGAATTCAATTGTTTAGCAACCTCAAAGCATTGAGTTGTTCATTGTTATAAGTTAGTGAACGAGCAGACCGATCACGAATTAAATGTTGCCAGGAATCACGCAATCGCTCAATTGCGGTTTTCGATTTTTCCTTTGTTCGGGTTCGGCACGGACATCGAATATTTCTGGTAACATTTTATCATTCTCGCGTTTGCATCTCCTCAGTTACTGACTTCGAAAACTTGTCGCACAGGATTCACAACCTTATCAAAATCCACTTTTAATTTTACCACCTATTTTAAAAATGAGTTAGATTAATTGTAATGTTCATCCTGTTTTACAGATAAAATATATCACACTATTTTACACATAAACATAATTCTAATAATATTAATAAATAGTAATAATATTATTAAATATAATAATATTATTACTATTTATTAATATTATTCGTATAATTATTATATAATAGTATTATATTAGTATATTAATAAAATTATTAAAATCATTGGTTTTATATCACAAATATATAATTGTCAAATTCATCTATATTTTCTGTCAAAAATAAAAATGGCGACTTACAATGAGCACAAAATTTAGTTCCTTTTGTAGTTTTTGGTTGGCAATATTGAGGAAATCATAGCTCAGAATAAAAAATATTTCAATTCGATTGCGGCAAGAGTAGGCGGGGCATAAAGCAATTCACGCAATTTGATTGGTTTAAACTGCGGAAACGATTGCGGCAATCATTGTATCCGCAAGTATGTATTCAGCATAAAGCATCATAAAACCGAAGGACATCTGTCGATATTGATGAGATTGAGCGTCAGCCCGTATTCAAATTCACTGATATTTTCTATCATGGTATTAATGTAATTATAAATATGTGTGAGTATTTTATATAAATTTTGACACTATCAGCAAATTATCAGGAGGCTATTTCACGATAAATTATCTTCTCTTGAGGTTATGTTTCATCATTATAAATTTAATTTTCAGTGTGAAGACATGCATTTTTATTATATTTATTTTACCCAATCTCTGTTCTGTGTTAATATATCGAAACTCATGATTTTCGTAATTCGTGTGAATTTTCTTTAATATTTATTTAATTATTCCAATAGTTGTGCACGTCTCTCCATTATTTTTTTAATGAATCCACGAATTTAACACAAACTGATGTTTTCACTCTTTAAATTAAATTTATGATGAAACATAACCTCAAAAGGATGACATTTCGTAACAATTTCATGATGATTTAACGTGAAATCGACTCCTGGTAATTTGCTGATAGCGGCAAAATTGACCCGTCAAAATTGGCACCGACTTTAAAATCATTAGGTATTGATTTTGGCCAGAGAATCGTACAAAAATATAGAAACAATTTATTTAAATTAACGGTGATATTTGAGCTTGTTGCATGTGCACTTTTAATGGCAGAAACACCTTTTAGTACTCAGTTGTCTTTGAAAATTTCATTGTATATTGCTTGCAGAAGGTCGATATCTAGAGCAAGTGATTTTTGGAATCGATGCCACATGTAACAACGTAGCAAAAAAATTGGAAGATTTGGTGAATAAGAAAATGCCGAAAATTCTTGGTAGATCTCGACCGAACAGCCTATTCACTTTTACCGCAAAAATTGTAAACTCTTATTTTTATTTGAATTAACGGAAGTAGATGACACAGTAGTTATTGGTCTGCCAGTTTTTCTGTTTGACGCCGGTTGACACTAACAATTTCAATATAAACTTTTTAACAATCTAGTTTAGTTCGAGTGTTTAAAATTTGATTTCTCTATGATACGAGAAAAATTAAATTTTAAACATTCCAACTAAGTTAAACTATTAAAAAGTCCAGTTACGCATGTAATATAAAGCGCTAGAGTACAATACTATAGTATTGTATATCTGTATATTGTAACACATCACCTGAAAAGTTCTCGGTCTAACAAATAAAACACAATTTTTTGAACGATTTATCTGTGTCTTCAAAATATGCTTCAGTTTCGGCAATCACTTCTTCATTGGAGCCAAATCTGTTTCTCCTGTAGTTTTTTTGAGGTCTCTGATGTGAATTTCATACTACGAAATATTTTCATAACGTTATGGTCGAGATTTTACTCAATATGTTCCCAACTGATTGCGGTGACGTGAAAGAGCCCATTGAGTGATTTTGAGTGAAATCACAAATTTTCTCAAAATTAAAATTAAAGATTCTACAATAATTGAGCTTTTATACTATTTGATTTCAAAATATTTCCGGTTGTTTCAAATCCTCAGTTACAAATTTCACTCAAAATTAAGTAAAAACTTAATATGTAATTGTAAAATCAAACGAAATGAATGAGAAAAATGTTTTTATTCAAATTTTATTTGTTTATATTTAAATTTAAAAACACAAAATTTTACGTAATACAAAAAAATTAGAGTGAAATATTGTATAAAAAACAAAGTTTTTATGGATAGAGCATAAAAACAAAAAGCTTTCTCGCATGGACAAATGTTCGTATACGTTCCATTTTGTTTGTTTATTTATTTTATTTATTTATTTAGTTGTTCAATTATCATAATACATTTTTTTAAACTTTAACCCACCCGAAATCAAACACAGCTCATTTTGAGCAATAATTGCTCATTCATAATGAGATATGCAGGTTGGAGTGAGCAGAACAATTTTTATAAAAATAAATATGTGTAAGAAAATTACACGAACGGTGACGGTTATTCGAAGTGGTGATATAAGCAACATGACATGTGATATGTTGGCACTGCTTAGTCATATCCCTTGGAATGAATATTATGGTGAAGCTTTTTTTATGCTATTTATGCCCATATTTGATAATGTGTAGAACAGCCCTTATTGGTATACAATGTAGCTCACATGCTATGATGCTCTGGTTACCGGGGTTTTCATCTGTGGTATTTAATCTTAAGTCAGCCATGGTATGTTTTATGTTGTGCGCTTAGTTTTTACAAAGAAAATCTTTTCACTGGCAATTACTATTTAGAATTAAAAAAATTTGAAACCCAAGAAAAAAACAAAAAATATCAGTTTGACTTGAAAGTCAAATGTAACTTTCATATTGATATCTTACAGTGTCAGCTATCTCACGCAACTTCAGTTTACGGTCTTTTAATGAGTCACGGCCTCATTTGGGCGCCAAAGAGCGTGGTGCATCATCGGTGGTTGTACGACCAAGTTGAAATTCAGTAATGGTCAATGATGGTTGATTTTCGTGATACAGAATCCAGATAACATTTATCAAGCTACTGCTTTGCTGGAACTGTATTTTTTTCATCAAAAAACAGTTAATTAACCACTCAAGTGATGACTTTTTTGAGGAAGTGAGTTTCTGGTTTTCTTGAGAAAGTATGTGTAGTCATAAATTGTCAGGTTTTATATTTTATATTTATAGAAAATAATTACCAAGTAATCTGAATACAATATTTTTTTCAATTTTTGACAATTTATTCAACAAATTTTTATTGTATGATATATCTTAAAACAGTATGTCTTATAATATATATATATATATGTAATATATAAACATATTTACATGAATATATTTTGCTCGGGGAAATCACCAACAAAGAAGTCACAAAACAAGCTCTACCCAAGCAAGACTCGGGTAAATCAAAAAACGAACTACCATACTCAAGTGCTTAATCAACACATGCAAAACTTAAAGATCATAATGTCTTGAAATTTTAATAGATATCATTTGAAAGTTAGTAGGATTTAAAAATCATATGAATTTAAATTTGTGGCACCATCTATATATCAGACCGAGAACTTTTCAGGCGATGAAATCTATCTGCGGAAACTACCCTATGTCCATATCAGGTGAACATAACTTTTATTTTATGGATATATGCAAATAGGGTAGTTCCACATCTTAGTTAGTAGGTAGATTGGCCTTGTCACGGAATGAAATCACATTCCGTTCCCAAACTCACCCCATCAAATTTTCTTTAATTACCTAACATGCCATTGGAAATAATGTCCTAAAATATATCTAAATTAAGTGACCGGCATGCCAATTCTCCCACATTGTTCTTACGCTCTATTAATTGCAAGCCATTGAACTTATCTACGTGAGATTTTTTCTTTGAGAAATTCGTTCGGATAAGTACACACATTATGTGTAATACGATTTCCTTATGTTTAATAAATTGAAGATAGCAACTTCATCAAATACCAAGAAACTCATATTTAGGTCAAAAATTTCAATTTTCACGTATGACGCAACATTGTAATGACCGTATGATGCAACATTGTAATGACCGATTGCAGAAATATATACTTTCTATGTTGATCATTGAGCAAACTCGTAGAAGTTAATTTTATGTGAGCGATATTTATGCTCATTCTGCGGAGATGCGTACTTTGATCGTCGGAATTTTCTTGATATTCGATCTTCGTTTTTCGTCTCTTTCCGACAATCAGTTTGGGGAGAGAATTTATATGTACTTTCCGTTCAAATATTTTATTCCAGCATACTGAGGTAAAAACCTATAGTCTTAAATTTTTGGAAACAAACTAAAATTGGGAATAATTTTCCCTGCCAATTTATTGTAGATATGGAAAATATATTCCCCAATTTATAAATATTTACTTCAAAATTTTCACCTCAGTAAGCCAGAAAAAATATTTGAACAGAAATTACAATAGGTTCAACAAGAGCGTATACGGCATAACTGTATTTAAAACTATAGGAACAGATATGGACGTGGCTTAAATCGGGTTTTATGGATTCCTCTTGGACCCTCTGAAACAAAAATGAGTAAAACTGGAACTGTTTATCGGATAAAATATATGACAGAAATGAGTGCAATTTATAAAAAACGATTTGAAGCGGTGTTTTTAAGTGCACATTCGAAATTACCAAAAATGTTGGTTGCAAATGCAGCAAAATATATAAAAATGTCTAAAACATTTGTACAGAGGAGGTTACATATTATTCAACGCATAAAAATTTTGACCATTTGCCACATAGAAACAAAACACAAACCACTACAACAATATTATTATATTAACAACAACCATATGAAATAGAATTATGGAAAATGTCTACGCATATCTAAATACTTTGGTCAATTCACTGCTAACCCAAAACCACACTGAAAAGCGAATACAGTGAGCGAATGAAAATAAAACAAAGATTTGACGGATAAAATGTGTTCCTCCCTTTTGTAGTTTTAATGTTAAAAGGCGTGTTTATGGTGAACAAATGAAGAAAAAACAAAAAAAGGATTGCTCAAACTGTGAAGCTCCCGCCCGAGCTCCAACTGATCGTTTCTACACGGAAGCTAAACGCACTTTTCATGATTACCATCTGTCCTTAAATGGGTTGGAGCGGGGAACTCTAATTGGATGTTGTAAGAAAACAACGATCCAAAACACCATAGCATACTCTGTTCGGAATTTAAACTCAAAAAGGGCATCACAACATGTAACGACTTCACGGTCATAACAGTGCTTCACACTCTTTACTTCAAATTTTAATTTCATTGTAATCATTTGAATAAGGCCTTTTATGGATGTTAGTGCCATCTGTTTTATGACATTAACCTAAATAATTTTTGTGCAGTGTGAGATTGTCTTTATACCATAGTTCACGTGTTTCTCATTCCTACTGTGTCGCGTAAACGTCAAATGCATTTGTGAGAGCGAGACCAATGTGTGCCTTTGTGTATGTGTGTGTACGAGCGGGGAAAATGTAGATTAATATTCGTTCGTTTTTTTACGTCGCTCATCAACTGCATGTGCAAGAACGAGAGGCATATAAGAATGAATATTTTCCAGCATCATTAATTTTTGGTGCGAGAATTTTTAGTTTAGTTTTTGTTTGAGGTTTGATTGGAATGTAAAGAAAAAAAAATGAGAGTCAGTTGATATGTAAGAACTAGCAAATGTTTACTTAAAGGTGACATTAGTTTGTATTGATTGAAAATAATAAAATAAAAGTATTTAGAAATGGTATAGTTGGTGTACGAAAAAATGTTGATGTTTTTTTGCAATTGTGTGACTGGTTTAGTGATGATGTAGTGGGGTCCATATATCGACGTTTGGTGAATTATTTTGACGAGTAAATTTAGTAAATATTTCTGCTGTGCAGCTAAGGCGGCCACGAGGTTCGCTCAACGGTATAGTTGAATCAATAACGGATGCCATTTTTCAATAGCGGGTACCGTTTCTACTTTCGTCGGACGCCGACATTATTATCAACGAGCCCCGCGAAGATCAACGAAACCGGGTTATATCTACGGTACGCCAATTATTACTTTGGCGGCCTAACAAGGCCAAATATGCGGATTTTGGCGGAACAACGCCCAACATTTTAGTGTCAAACCATGCAAAATTCTACGGTTAAGGCGAAGAACGTCTAACATTTTTTTTGCTGACCTATCAAGGCCAAATTTGTGTTACCGGTGAGTGGGTCGCACCGTTTATACGGTTCACGGCATGCATGTGAAGTTACTGCTAAAGTTTTACTAGTAAAAAAATTAGCAAAAACTTCACATGTTTATATAGCAGTGTAAAGTTTTTACTAAATCTATGCTAAACGTTTATATGTGTTGGTGCATATCAATTTCGATGTCAAAACTGAAGTCAGTGCGGACGTAAAATAATTACCAAACAAAAAATAAAAATAAAAATAAAATTTAAATCAATTTAAGTAAAACTAGTATATTTAAATATTCCCAAGATTATAAAAGTTATCATAAGATCAATTAAATTAAATCTAAAAACTAGTAGTAGTTTTAGAATTAAATCTAAAAACTAGTTTATATACTCGCAAAGTGAAACAAAGAAATAAATAAAATAAATAAAAAGAACAAATAAAAAATATTTCGCGCCAAGTGGATTTTGGTTGTCATAAAAATGCCTTTTTATGAAAATGCGGAGGAGTCTCATAATTTCCATCTAAACTCGGTTTGTTCTGCATCCTCATGCAAGAAGGTGATATCACAAAAACAATCGGTTGTGATGTGCGGCTACTGCCAGAAAATGTACCACCCACCATGTAAGGGTATTATTGGAGCAGCTAAAATAAAAAAAGCAGCTGAATCTAATTGGGCTTGTTCTCCTGAATGTGCTAAGTTATTCACCTCCAATCGTGAGCCTTCAGCACCATCATCGACAGAAACAGTGAAAACATCTGATGAAAAATTTGAAGATGCAATCAGGACCCTGATGATGCATATAGATACACAATTCGCGGAAGTCAAATCATTGATCTCTGACATCCAAAAATCTCAGGTGTTCATCTGTAACGAGTTTGATGCAATTAAAATCGAATTCAAAACTATTGCTGCAAATAATGGAATCTTAGCTGAAAAATATAATTTGATACAACAAAATTATACTAAGCAAGAAAAACGCATTAATATATTGGAGGCACAACTTGATGTCGCTTCACAGAAAGAAATTGTGAACAATATTGTTATTGGTGGTTTGCCTATGGATGTTCCTAATATCCCCAAATTCATCTCAGAAGCCATTCGACACATTAATTGTGAAGTGGAGATAACTGAAATAAAAAAAATGTATCATACTCCTAACTCGACATAAAAGTTAAAAAATTCATACATAATTACCTTAAATTCTGTTGATATTAAGAATGATATCTTAACTAAATTTAAAATGCATCGTCGTTCATCTACCTCGGCTACACAAACAGGATATTATGTTATGCAGCACTTCACCAAATTTCAATCAAAATTATATAATGAAGCCAAGAAACTGCAACGTGCACACAACTACAAGTATTTATGGGCCAAAGATGGGAAAATATTCCTACGCAAGACAGTTGAATCGACAATCCACCATATCTTTAGTCTCAATGATATTTTTCGGTTGGATAAGCAGACAACACATCATGATTCTCCAAATGGTTCATCATCCAGTAAAGGAACCTGAAGCACTGGTCACATTCACATCATCATCATTCACACTCTTGAATCACAGTAATTATAGTTTTATATTCACTTTTATTAGAATTAGATCACTTACATTTCTGTTTATTATTTATATTTTATTCAAACTACACATCATTTCCAACTTTTTATCCACTGTATATTATTATTATTGTTATTGTTGTTGTTTACATATTTTCTATTTTATTACTATTTTCTCTTTTGACATCAAATAATTTTGTTTTGTCTTGTTGTCATACTGGAATTGAATTAAAACCTTATAAATGTCATTTTGGCATTTGTCTAAAGGCTCAACTACACTACAATATTTTTTACCACTACATGGTCGGTTTATTTGATCGATATTTTTATTTTGATGAATTGCTCGGTAGTCTTATCAATTTAATTAAGCGGCGCGAAATAATTTTATTTATTATGAATGGTTACATTAATTTGATTATTATTAATTTCAATGGGCAGATCAATGAACTTTAATCTTGTTTACCAAAACATACGTAGTATAAGGAAACATTTAGATAAGCTGCTTGTATACATAGGTTCCGGTAATCTACAGCCTCAAATTATTAATTTGTCTGAAATTTGGATTTACGACAATGAAGTCGCGAATTATGGTGTAAAGGGGTACGATCTATTCACTTCTTGCCTGCATGATAAACGTTCGGGAGGTGTTGCTGTTTATGCCCATAGCAGTCTAAATTGCAAACAATTTAATCTACTTTTCCAAACTTTCAACGCGGTCGGTCTGACTTTCTTTATAAATTCTAAATTAGTTTGTATTATTTGTATTTATCGTCTTGGATATACAGATATCTCCAGTTTTATTGATGAATTCAGTGGGCTTTTGGAAGGTCTATCCCACTCTAACTTAATTATCATGGGTGATTTTAATATCGACTTCCTCAAGCAGAACGCAATGCTTGATAGGCTGCTAATTTTATTATCGGAACATGGTTTGGATAATATTCTTGAACCAACACGAATTACAAATACCACAGCTACTTGTATTGATAATGTACTCCATAGATTTGATCAAAGGTATTTTCCGGTAGTTTCTTACAGTGTATTAGACCTAAAAATTTCAGATCACTGTTTAATTGAAATTAAAATAACAGGAACCTTTAACATTAAATCTAATTCTCGGTGAACCTTTGAAGTTTTACAGATTGATTTCAATAAGCTAAAGGAACTACTATTGTATGAAGTATGGACTGATGTTTATTCTTGCCTAGATGCTTCTAAGGCCTACGATAATTTTATTAAAATCTTTAAAGGTCATATTAGAAAAAGCACTTCCATTAAGTTGTTTGCCAATAGATCAACGAAGCTAAAGCCATGGATGTCTGATGATCTATTGAGACTTATACGTAAAAGAAATAATATTTGTCGGCTTGCAAAAAAACATAACAGCAACCGTAGATTGAAACAATATAGCTTGACGCTGTGTGACTCTGTTAACCTACAAATTGATATAGCCAAAAAAAGCTTTTATTCTCAAAAGTTCAGCAACAATGGTAGTGATGCTCGTAAAAATTGGAAAACAGTCAATGAAATAATTAACGGACAGCCTGATTCAGTTGAAATTAAAGAAATTGTTAATCAAAGAGGCTGCAAAATATCTGGTCCAGTGCAGATTGCAAATGAATTTAACGAGTTCTTTACTAGTGTTGGTGATGCAAATGCTGCCAGTCTCCTCTTGAATGATGACAATACAATGATGAATATGTCAGTATTACCAATCTATAGATAGTTGCGTTTTTTCGGAAATTTCATCTGGAGAAGTGTATTTTACAATTCTTTCGCTAAAAATAATTCAACTCCTGGTTTGGATGGGATTTCAAATAATGTTGTCAAAAAAATGTCCTGGTTCTTAGTTGATGTCTTATCTTTTATTTTCAATTTAAGCTTGGTAACTGGAATTTTTCCTACATCGTTAAAGCGAGCCTTAGTTGTTCCGATCTTTAAAAATAATGATAAAACAAGTATGAACAACTATAGACCAATCTCTCTACTTTCGGTTTTCTCGAAAATATTTGAAAAAGCCATAAAAAGTAGAATCGTTTTCTTCCTAGAAAAAAGAGACTTTTTCTCTCCTGACCAATATGGTTTTAGGAAAAATAAAAATACTGAACAAGCTATTGTATCTTTCCTAGAACAAGTAACTGAACATATTGATAAAGGGTCCAAGGTATCTACTCTATTTATAGACTTAACAAAGGCTTTTGACAGAGTTCAACATAGCACATTGTTAAAAAAGCTATATTGTTGTGGATTCAGAGGGATAACCCGGGATTGGTTGTCCTCGTATTTGCATGGGCGAACGCAATTGGTTAGAGTAAATGGACAATTAAGTAAAGAGTTACCGATAAATGTGGGAGTCCCACAGGGTTCTGTCTTAGGACCTTTATTATTTTTAGTGTATGTAAACGGTATCTTTCGACAACAATTTCGAGGGTCTCCAACTGCTTTTGCTGACGATTTCTCGTTTACATATGCTAGTCCAAGTTATCAAGATAATATCATGCTCATAGATTATGATTTAAAAACTTTGTCTATTTGGTTGGAAGCATATAATTTTGTTTTGAGTCACAAAACGAAATTATTACATTTTAGGGATACCTCATCGTTGTATCTTGAGACAACGTATCATATTTTCAAATGCAGCAGAAACAATAACACGCAATGCCCTCCTAATGACTGCTTCTTAGTGAACACTGTTGATGAATTTCGATATCTAGGTATTATTATTGATCGAGATTTAAATTGGAAAGCGCACACACAAGGACTGAAAACTAGACTATCATTGGTCTCCAGAAAAATGTATGTCTTACGGCTATTTTGTCCGCAATATTTACTTAGGACGATTTACTTTGCATTAGCGGACTCAATACTGCAATATGGTTTATCATGTTGGGGTAGTGCTTGCAATGCTACACTACGTCCTATCTACGTGCGACAAAAGCAGTTAATCAGAATAATGTGCTTTAAACCATCTTTTTCGCCTTCGTGGCCATTATTTGAAAATCTCAGCATACTTCCTCTACGTCACATATTCGTCTTCAAGGTACTTAGAATATTCTATGTTAAAAGTGGGAATAATTTTGTGACTCATGCAGGGTATAATCTCAGATCAAATCATACTTTCTTGAAACATATTCCTAAGTTTAGATTAGATCTACGGAGAAACTTTATTAATATCGTTGCACCAATCATTTTTAACAATTTACCGTTGGATATTCGTAAGTGCGGCAACTTCTCTAGTTTTTCAATATACCTTAAAGAATGGCTTCATCAAACTAAAAATATTGACCATCTTTTTCAACTATTAGTTTAAAATATTATTGTTTTTGTTTTTATTGGTTTTAAAATTATATATGTTAAAATTAAATGGTGTAGTTTAAGAGGTTTTAATATATTCATGTGTAGTAATTAAGATGTAGTTATAATTTTATTATACAATATTTGTTTCTCTCAATTTTAACTGTAAAATAATTTGATTTTAAATTGGTTTTAATTTTGTAAATAGAATTCAAATATTTTTTTGTGGCTTAGAATCAGGGGACCAGTCACGTGATCTATTTGATCCAATGGTTCTCTTATCTTACCTTCTTAATCTTGTTAGTTTTAATAATGTTTTACACACAATGTATTTTATTTATAATGATTAAGCTGGTAATGAAATAAAATAAAAAATAAAAATAAAAATGATACCTGTATTAAGCGGAAATAACGTAACTTTTAATTAAACGAATGTGAAGTAAATGCTAAACTTTTGCTAGGTTCATTAATTGTGTTTGGGTTAGTGTTATTACCTGTGTTACACGGAAATTATCGAAAATAAGAGTTTTCTTCTATGTAGTTAGTAAATCTTATTAAAATTAACTGAATAATATAAAACCACTAGTTACATGAATGTTTAATTTGACTCAAAATTATAATTAAAATTTAAAAAAATGACAATTACACTACAAATTATCAAACTATTAATGAACAAATTTTCCTTAATTCAGGGAAGGCAAAATAAAATATTTACACAGGTATCGTATTTATCATTTATAAAGAAAAAAATCCGGTTGCATTTACCGCTAAGGAAAACATGCTCCTATTCAGACAGCAAAAATAAATCGTATTCATAATTCTAAGCACCAAATTATACTATATTTTATAGATAGAATAGATACAACTATTAATTAAGAATTCTTGAATATAAGGTATCCCTAGAGATCTAAACACAACCTCAGGTATATGGGGTGTTAGTTAGGGACCATTTCGGTTTGAAAATATATTCAGTTGTTCCACATCGGGGAGGGGGGTCAGTTAATAAAATATTGTATGATGACGAAATATAATAAAGTTTCGTAGGTTAACTGAGATATCCCTAGAGATCTAAACAACACCTCAGGTATACGGGGTGTTAGTTGGGGACCATGTCAGATAGAAAATATATTCAGGTGCTCCCCATCCAGGGAAGGGATCAGTTAATAAAATATTGTATTATGACTAAATATAATCAAAATTCTTAGGTTAACTGAGATATCCCTAGAGATCTAAACAACACTTCAGGTATATGGGGTGTTAGTTGGAGACCATATCAGATAGAAAATATATTCAGGTGCTCTCCATCCAGGGGAGGGGTCAGAAAATAAAATATTGTATTATGACCAAATATAATAAAAATTCTCAGGCTAACTGAGGTATCCCTAGAGATCTAAACAAAACCTCAGGTATATGGGGTGTTAGTAAGGAACCATTTGAGTTTGAAAATATATTCAGTTGCTCCTCATCCAGGGGAGGGGTCAGAAAATAAAATATTGTATTATGACCAAATATAATCAAATTTCTCAGGCTAGCTGAGATATCCCTAGAGATCTAAACAACACTTCAGGTATATGGGGTGTTAGTTGGTAACCATATCAGATAGAAAATATATTCAGGTGCTCCCCTCCAGGGGAGGGATCAGTTAATAAAATATTGTATAATGAAGAAATATAATCAAATTTCTCAGGCTAACTGAGATATCCCTAGAGATCTAAACAAAACCTCAGGTATATGGGGTGTTCGTTAGGGACCATTTGAGTTTGAAAATATATTCAGGTGCTCCCCATCCAGGGGAGGGGTCAGAAAATAAAATATTGTATTATGACCAATATAATCAAATTTCTCAGGCTAACTGAGATATCCCTACAGATTTAAACAACACTTCAGGTATATGGGGTGTTAGTTGGGGACCATATGAGATAGAAAATATATTCAGGTGCTCCCCATTCATGGGAGGGGTCAGAAAATAAAATATTGTATTATGACCAAATATAATCAAATTTTTCAGGCTAACTGAGATATCCCTAGAGATCTAAACAACACTTCAGGTATATGGGGTGTTAGTTAGGGACCATTTGAGTTTGAAATTATATTCAGGTGCTCCCCATCCAGGTGAGGGATCAGTTAATAAAATATTGTATTATGACCAAATATAATCAAATTTCTCAGGCTAACTGAGATATCCCTAGAGATCTAAACAACACTTCAGGTATATGGGGTGTTAGTTGGGGACCATATCAGATAGAAAATATATTCAGGTGCTCCCCATCCAGGGGAGGGGTCAGAAAATAAAATATTGTATTATGACCAAATATAATCAAATTTTTCAGGCTAACTGAGATATCCCTAGAGATCTAAACAACACTTCAGGTATATGGGGTGTTAGTTAGGGACCATGTCAGATAGAAAATATATTCAGGTGCTCCCCATCCAGGGGAGGGGTCAGTTAATAAAATATTGTATTATGACCTAATATAATAAAAATTCTCAGGCTAACTGAGATATCCCTAGAGATCTGAGATATCCCTAGAGAATATAGCTAGTCCTAATCTAGACCTATCCGAAAAACGCAATAACATTCTTGATAAACATATTAGGTCTAGAGATATTCAATTTATTATTATCTTTTCTTCAATTAATTATTTATATTATAAATAATAAATTGAGAAGAGATAATAAGAATTAATATTTTTCAATTTGTAATAGATTGTTATAAGTTATATTTATGTTAATAAATAATATCATTATTTACTATAAATTGAAATTGGAATTACAGTAGTTCACAAATTCAATATTTCGCCTAAATGACATACTTGTTTTACTTTTTTACCAATACTTACAAATTTTCAACTTCAAACGCAACAATGAGCATTCATTTATATAGTCAATTCGGATTATTTGCAATAGATGGCTTTAGTGGCAACCTATCATTTGACAGCTGCGCCATGCATTACATATTTCTGATTCGATTATTCACACCGTGCGGTTGTGTTCGAACATTTCAGCGAGGATTTTTGAAATATAATTGATTTAAAATTGTTTTTTCGTAAAACAAGGTAGTGGACTTTGAGAAAGATTTGGTTAAAGCGAATTTAATTACATTCTGAGAACAACCATTTTGATCAGCAATTCTATTATAAATTGACGTTGCAAGCTTAGATATAACCGCAAATTCGTTCTAAGGTTTTTTAGCGACGCTCGTTTAGTCTTGATACACGAGGATTTACATATTGTAAAATTTTCAGTGAAAAATAACAAGGTAATTTCGAAATATTTGACTCGTGTACAAGTGATTGTGAAAACAATTCCGTGTCGTTTTACAGTTTCCATTACAATACAATGTCTAAAGCTAACATAGGTCTTCGCCGTCAGTCAAATGCGCTGCGATCTACTTCACGTGGCAGGTGTATTTTTCCAAAATTTTCTTTCATTAAACCTTGTCCTGACACTTACGAACACAACAAATATAAAATCAGCTAAATCGGCCGAGCCGTCCTCAAGTGTTGATCGTTCATACATGAGGCAATTAGTTTATATTTATATAGATTCCCAAGTAGCACAAATGGGTTGGGATAACGTCGTACCGCCGTTAGCTGAATGACTAGTGGTCGGCTAGCCGACGTTGGTACAACGGTATGATAACGGTGCTACAACGGTATTGGGGAATAAATCTTAGGTTGTTATAACGTCGTAATAACCACTATTTGCCTTTTCAAATGACTGAAGTTTTAGTTAGATGGGAGTCGCTTATACAACTATTACGTTCGTAAAAAAACTAATTTCGTCCGTCATTCGGATTATATTTTGTGGAGAGGGAACATTTTTTTTCAATATATGTAAATAATCGTGCTGTCTTTTTCATAATATTATTTATTTCTTTTTCTTGTTTTATAAAAAAATACAAATGTCAAATGTTCCTATTTTGAAAGGTTCTTTATAAAAATTAAAATTTATAAATCATTGTTAAACTAATAATTCAAATTTCGTGTTAATTACGGCTTATTTTTTCAAACAAATTTTGTTTTATAGTAAATATGTACCTGCCTCCCAACTCAAAACTTACGGGCTTCCATAATTTCTTTATTTTAAAACATAAGTTGATATTTCAAAAAAATAAAAAATAATTAAATATGATTAAATTACTATAAAAGCAGAAAAAATCTGTTCAAAAACATCCCCGTCATTAAAATTATGATACTATATTAACATATAGTCATGAAAATTATCAAAATAACAAATTTTGTTTTTCAGAAGTAAATAATTTTTAATGAAATCTAAAGAAAAAATGGCGAGTTTCATAGTGTATATGAAAATGACAAAAAAGTTATAATAAAGACTCAAAAAACACAAAAAAGTTATTTCAAAATCAAATAAACTATTTTCCCAACAAATTTGTCACTCTGGCAACAACTTGGTTATTTTTTAAACTTAATATTGTCAAAATTACTTTTTCTATTGACTTTTAGATTTAAGGGTTTGTTTAAGTAAAATTTCACTTGCCGGAAAAATAATGTCAAATGTTTAAATGGCTTCTTTTTTAATTTAAAATGATCCATATTTAATTATTTATAAATAATAAATTTTTGTACATTTGACGTTTGTCGATAAATAATATTCTCGATAAAATTGTCAAGCGAGTCAACAAAATTGGGATACGTGAAAAATGTTATTTTGTCGTCGTGCATATGTCAAATAACTTATTTAAGTTAGATTTCAGTTTTTAAATGACAATAAAGTCGCCAACTGGTCATTAAATATCGGGTAAAAAGACCGGTAAACTAAAGAGTCGGTACGTGGGTAAATAATGACCATCAAGTTACAGTAGTCGGATAATAGTTAGAAAATGTGAAATAAGTTGGTCAACTCGATAAAAAATAACTTGATACTGATTGGTAAAAGATACCGTCGTATGGTGGTCGGACCGACCGATAGATAAGAAATTTTAGTTTTAAGTTCAAAATGTCTAATTTTTCATGTTTCTAGCGGTTGTACCGACGTCGGGATTTGGTCATAAAACTATAAAGTTATTTGGTGCTACTTGGGTTACACAAGACAGACTCCAGATATTGGGCGAAATCTTTCTTAATTGACATTGTTTAGAGTAGGTCAACTATATTCAGGTGTACAACAAATAATTTTTGAGTCAGGGAAGACGGAATTTGATCCAAATGGTAAAGGCTTCAAATATATAATTTAAAGGTCGATTTTATACCACTTTAGTAATTTATTACACCATGCCGCTACAAGATATTAATTGAAATGTTTCTCATTAGGTGTAACGCCCTGTAACCTGACACAAAAATAATTTATTTTAGACCAGAATTACATTGATCTGGCCTTCTAAATTACACACTTGAAGCCTTTACCGTCTGGAGCCAATTCCGTGTAACCTGGTATAAAAGTAATTTATTAGACACCTGAATAAGGTTGGCCTACCCTTCACAAGGTCCATCAAGTAACATTTAATCCAATATCTAGTAGTGGTCTTGCGCAATAAACTATTAAATGTGGTAAAACCGACTTTTAAATTACAAATAAATTACCCAGTTTGGAGCAAGTTGCGGTAACCTGACACAAAAACAATGTATTATCCACCTGAGTAAGGATGATTTTTCCTTCACTATGCTTAAAAAGTAACATTTGAGCCAATATCTGGTGGTGGTCTGGCGTGTAATAAATTATTAAATGTTTCAACTAACACCCCATATACCTGAGGTTTGTTTAGATCTCTAGGGATGTCTCAGTTAGCCTGAGAATTTTTATTATATTTGGTCATAATACAATATTTTATTAACTTTCTTCTCCCCTGAATGTGGAGGAACTGAATATATTTTCTATCTGACATAGTCCCCAACTAACACCCCATATACCTGAAGTGTTGTTTAGATCTCTAGGGATATCTCAGTTAGCTTGAGAAATTTGATTATATTTGGTCATAATACAATATTTTATTTTCTGACCCCTCCCCTGGATGGGGAGCACCTGAATATATTTTCTATCTGATATGGTCCCCAACTAACACCCCATATACCTGAAGTGTTGTTTAGATCTCTAGGGATTTTTTTCTTTATCATTTATCATACGATACTTGTTTAAATATTTTATTTTGCCTTCCCTGAATTAAGGAAAATCTGTTCATTAATAGTTTGATAATTTGTAGTGTAATTGTCATTTTTTTAAATTTTAATTATAATTTTGAGTCAAATTAAACATTCATGTAACTAGTGGTTTTATATTATTCAGTTAATTTTAATAAGATTTACTAACTACATAGAATAAAACTCTTATTTTCGATAATTTCCGTCTAACACAGGTAATAACACTAACACAAACACAATTAATGAAACTAGCAAAAGTTTAGCATTTACTTCACATTCGTGTTTTTTTATTTTATTTTTAATTTGCGTTTTTCTTTTAATGACAAAATATGTAAACACGGTGCAGGCCATAGTGATGCAAGCCTCCAAATCCCCACGACCCAATACCTTGAGCATTAGCCGGCAAAATCACCATGCGTAAGGCCACCGCATGACTAGTTGAAATCTGCGGGTCGGCTGCTGAGCCGACTGTTCACAAACATTGGGTTGGTCATCTCAGTCTCCAGATTCCAATACGACCGAAATTTATAGGTACTCATGAAGATTACGCTGAAAATGTGCCACACAAAAAAATTGAGCGTTCTAGCGCGAGTTGTCCGGAAGACATGGAAAAATTTATCACCACAGTATGCGGGAAAATTGGTTGTTAGTATAGACAACAGGAGTTGTCTATACTAGTAGTTGGTAGCGCCCAAGAAAATACAATAAGCTTTCATAATAAAAACAAGAAAAAAATCGTAGTTTTATTTATACTTAGCTTTTGCCGTACACGTTCTTGTTACACATATTGTATATATAAATTCTTTCCCCAGTTCCCTATTTCTGGTTACCAGAATAGTGCCACAGCAAAGATGATTATAAATATAGCGACGATAGAAAATTCTTTGTTCTTGTTTTTTTTTTTTGGTTGAGGGGGGTAGATTCGTGACATTACGACGGTTAAGTGTTTTTTTATCACTGGGGGTTGACCTAAAATCAAGGGGGAAGGGAATAAACCTTCCAAATTGTGTCCGATATGCCTAATCCCCCAATGTTCCTTTTCCTTTAGGCCTCTTCTATGCCGTCTTCCCTATGAGCGGTAATTTAAGTTTTTTTCGGGATGAGGCTCTTTTTTACTAAATATTTACTCTTTTTCGAGATGGCTACCCTTGTTTAAGACAACAACAAAGAAAAATTTGGGTTCGGGCTAACTTCAGCGACTTCCACACTCGATCCTATGACTCTAATGGAAATTAACAGTTTTTACAACTTGCTCTCTGTTATTTAATTAGAATACAATATTGTCCAAGCACATTATTTCGCACGTAATACACGAGTAAATGATGAGTATCAATAATTATCAAAAATATAATTAATTTTTAAAATTTTTTAAACATTTCAATCCTAATTTGCTTATCCTATATTAACACGACTAAGCGAAAACATTCAGATAAAAGTTGGTAACCAAATTAAAACGTTTTTCAAATAAAATAAACAAATTTGACGTTAATTTTTTGCACCAACAACCAGTTGCCCTATGACCACTAGCACATCAGTCGTAAAAAACTCTTAACAAGTTTATCTCTTTACACACACATCCAATTTGACTTTAATATAAGTAAATTAAGCTACCTAAAAAAAATCCGCTTTAGTCTCGCTTTATATGCAATGCAAGAGTGGGGGTTGTGCTGTTGTCTTATTTCGACTTGTTTACCAGTTAATTTTGTTCGTTGGTAAAGGAACAGAAAAATAAACAAATATCCCAAAAACGAAAACTTTTAAAAACCCTTGAGTAATTTTTCTGTATGAATGCTTCGTAATGAGCACCGTTTCACAATTGAGTTAAGATTTTTTTCATTTAGTTTGGGTGGGTGTGTGAGTGTGCTCCTTGAATAAATGATCCTAATTATTACTGTAACGGTTATTCGTATATAGGTATATGCTATTTTCACTGTCATCTATCTTACTTTATGTTATTCTACTTAATTGCTGTATATACAATCGGAGTCCTTTGTCTTGATTTATAGCGAGCAAAAGGAAAGCAAAAAAAAGGAAAATTTAATTGATTTTTTTTTCTGTGTACACCATCGGGTGTCATTTTTTCACTTCTTCCAGATAATGTTGAAAAATTTGTTGCATTAATTTTATGAATTAGTTGTTTCGCATGCACCACTCTAATATAACGTGAAAATTTAAACGAATTATCAAGAGACTCGCCTTAATTGGCTACTATGTACTTTATAGTTTTCCTTACAAACTTGGCTTGACCTACTTACATATATATAGATAAAACAAAAGTTTTACGACCGCAAATAGAAAAATTGAACGTTATTACGATAATTTCGTGTCGAACATTCGACTATAGTGGTATTTTGAAATTTTCGAATTTTGTTGTGTGTTGAAAATTGGAATTTTTTTTTTAGATACTGTGTATTATATTCGATCTGTATATGTATATAAAATCGAATTATATACCATGGTCGTAATAATAAATATATATGTTTATCTAAAACAGAATTAAGTTTTTTGTTGTTGTTGTTACTGTTGCTGGACTTTTATTATTATTGGAAAACTTTTAAAGCTTTCCTTCTCAGTATTAAAGTTTTGGATTTTTTGTTTGGTTTTTCATTTGCTTCAATGGTACCGATACCGAAATAGAAAACTTAATGTTTGTTTTATATAAGTTTTTTTTTATTTTGGAAAAGTTTTTACCAGATGTAAAAATTAAAATTTATTGTTAGTATATATATGTATGGTATGAGTGTATAGTAGAGATCCTAAGTTTATCTAGGAATAAGTAAAAAAATTAAATAAAAATATTGGATTTTGGTTGATTGATTAAATAAATTTGATTTTGATTAAAAATTTTAAAATTAAAATATTTTTGGGTTTTTAAAAGTTATGTAATCGATTTAATACATTTTATGACATATAAACTGAAAGCTATCAATTGTGTGCGAAAGCACGATTTTTTTGTGACAGTGTCATTATATATAATATTATAACTTGAAGCTCAACGAGGCATCATTGTAATTCAGAAGGATGAGCAGTGAGAGAGGTTTCACAGACCTCAATCCTATTATCGAACTGAATATTTTGTTCATATATTATAAACATTTTCTTAACAAATCATTTTGCGATTGAATTTTCAATCAATTGTCAATACTTGATTGATTGTGTACTGGAAGACAAGGCTTACCAATGTAGCCTTGTGACAACTAGGAGTATCAATCCACATCTGCTTTAAAGAGATAACGCAGAGTTTTTTTAAAAGTTTTTTTTATCTGTCTATTTTTTGCCTTCTTTTGGTTGTTGACTCATCGTTTAACTTTATTTTTATTGCATACAATTGAGGTAAAAAAATGATACACACATAGAACTACAATCACACGCAAATACTTTCTTACCTTTAAATTTAGAGATAAATAAAATTTAATTTTTGAATTATCTATATTAAGATCTCGTCCAGTCTATCCCCAAACCCTCATTTATCTCGTCCAGTGTATCTCCAAAAAAAAAATAATAATTTCCCATCTTGTGCCAAAAAATTTTTCAGCTGGAAGTTTTCATATTCTTTGCGTGTGAAGCACGACTCTGTATTAACCAACTCGCCATCTTTTGGCAAACTTCCCGTACTGCCCATAAATCAACCATATTTCCAGTTGAATTGCGTATACCGAATAAGAAATGGAAATTAGAATGGAAGCTGATACAACCGATTAACTATTGAATTCACATTCCGTTGGACTTTTATTATTAAAAACTAAACAACGGTAGCTCTGTCGGACGTATTATAACCCAAGCTTACTACGAATGTTACAAGGCTGCTGACACCAAAATTTGCAAGCGGTATTGAAAATTTGGCGCAATAAAAGCGGTACAACTGCATCAAATTATAATTGCTCAATGGATACAAATAAAACACAACGGCATAATATCAACATACATAAATACAACAACAAAATTTAAACAATTCGTCAGCAGCAATCAACAAATGTAACCCCAACTTAACTGATGCATACATCAACGTGAATGTCACACGATTCATACGAGTTATAAAATTTTTAAATTAAAATTTTATTCCTAAATCTTTTTAAATATTTTAACATTATTAAACTTATTTTTTTTAAACAACTGGAGTTTAATTAGGAGATCAGGATGGAGTGCAGACAAAAGGATCAACGAAGGATTCACATCTTGTGCCATCTCTTTATGCAGCTTCAGCAAGTGCTCACTCCACCTCCTTGCGGCAGCCATCGGTACTACATCAACGGAGGTAAAGTCAGAACATGATAAGACACATTCTGCGACCACCTTGATAGTGTTTTAAACGGAATCCTTTCATTGTTTTGGGTGGCTTGCATCAAACAACAACGGGATGAGCACCACCGAGCTAGCTCTCCCTGATTATAGCCAGCAAATACTTCTCACGCTTCAAATTCTCAAAGGCACGTGAAAATCAAACGATGGCATTACATTGAATCAATTCGACCACATCCTCGAGGCCGAAACGGGACGCCAACATCGATTCTGACTACTTTGTGATAGCTGCGAATGCCGCCCGCCTATCCACCACGTTTACTAAACAATTCCAACAAATCTCACGTTAGATTATCGAAACATTAAACAAACAAGTTACTTGGGCTAACTTCGAAGCTAGCATATCAGAACCCCTAGGTGTTTAACCACAAACCCATTCTGTTTACGTACAGTTAAACATAATAAAATTGACAGTAACAACTGCTTCAATGGCGAACGTAGGTTCAATTCAAGAAATATATTGCGTGTAAGAACGGAACCACTCTGAATCAATTGGTAATCACAGAACGACTACACTGTGTAGAAAAACGAAACAAGAATGACACAAACAGCAAGTGCACAAAATCGAAACTGTCAGGTTATAAGATAGATATCGATAGGAATCGATGACGGCTTCCATCCATGTAGTAGCGCTATTCGCAACACAAACACAGTCCTGATAGTGTGGCGAAATTATTTCGCGTCAGTCTTAAATAAACAGACGTTATCCTCCACCGTTATCCGTACACCTCCACCTACTCCATCTTACGATGCACTGCGCTGAATGGAATTCAAATAATAATAGAAAAATAATAAGGCATCTGGTGAGAATGGCATCAGTAGCGGAATGTTCCAGATCGGCGGCGATTATCCTTTTTACCGCATGCTTGAGCTGGTTACATCGATTTGGGTCGCAAAAAAATCACAGACGAGTGGAAAATACCACCAATTTCTCCACTACATAAACCGGCTGAATTGCAACTACTATCGCGGAATTGCTTAGCTCAACATAGCTGTGCTTAGCTTGTGCTTTTACGATACTTGTGATTTCGATTCGAGTTACTGGCGAGGCAATATCGTCATCGAAAGTACAAGAAAGTTTGTCGGCGACCACAATTTCTTTCACTTGATTGATTTGCTTGCCTTGGGTTGCGTTCCGATTTAGAGGAAATTGTTCTATGCCAACCTTCGACAAAGTCGATGGAATGGGTTTGACATTCTTCAGGCTAAAAACAATTTTGATGCATTTCGGGTTTTTTAACTTAATTAAAGTGGTATCATTTATACGACTTATTGGTCATAACATTTAGTTTCCCGATTCTTTTTAATTTTTAAGTTACTATTGATCACGGTGAAATTACCATCTATGTATGAGTAGCAATACTAAGGATTCGTTCGATGGGAATTTAACGAGCTGTTTTTGTGTTATGTCAGCTCATACACATTATAGCATTGCCAAATATTGATTTTTGAGCGAGACCAATGTGCACCCTTGTGCGTGTGTACGGCCGGTAAGATGTTTTGTATCAAAAACTCTTTCACATTAATTCGTAGAATTATAATATTATTTTTTTTGTTGGAAATTATTTTTTTTGCGATCTGTGCAAATAAATTTTGTTTGTTTTAATTTTGGTGAGCTCCATTCTTATGTTTTAAAAATAAAATAAATAAAAAAATTTGAAAACTAAAAGTGTAAAAGTGGTAAGTGTAAAATTAGACTAAGTTATGCAATAGTGTCAAATTTTATGGTGGGATGTCACATGTTCATCGACACTAACAGCAAATTTTGGACATAAATCAAATAATTATACAGAAAGGCCGCCTTATGTGGCCTGAATAAATTGTGATTTCTGTGGTAGGACGCCGCTACCGAGTACTAAGTCGTTCTATCTTCGGTTTGGAGAGACAACGCCACTTTACGGTTTAAAGCGAAAGACGTCCAACTTACAAGTGACCAACCGGCCATTTGTAAATTTGTATTTAGGAATTTCGGTGAAGATACACTGCAACTTACGGGTAGTCAACCGGCTATTCGTGTTTTATTGGTATCGGGCAGCCCCGCAACGTACGGGTAGCCAACCGACTATTCCGGTTTTATTGGTATCGGCGTTTATATTTTGGTGCTATCCGGTTTATTACCGTTCTGGTATCGGCGACTATTTTCATTTGTGATAAATTTGTAAGATAAACACCAAGTGAAAAAAACTGCACTGCGACTCCCATAGGCATTCGGAATTATTTATCTTTCCTTTTCTTTTTCTTCGCCTTTCGTCGTAAAATTGTTTTTTTTAAATGAATTACTAAAATTCCGGTTCGGTGTGATGGAATGTCGATTCTCATTTCGTACCGGTTCCATGTGTACAGGTTGGGTGAACCCCTCCCCTTCATCCCCTTGGCAGTACTGCCACAAGGTCGGAGTGGTGGTCCAGCGGATGTGTCGTCCATTTGGGGCGACCGTAAAATCCATGCGATCTCCTCGTGGCACGTCGGCGGCCTCATGCTGAAGTGTTAATTGAGGGAGATTTTTGGAGGTCTCTCCGGGTGAAGAGAGGCATGGTCTGTTGGCGAAACCTTCCTACCTTCTAATGCTGCTTCGTTGTGGCTGGACATGAGCCTTTCGGGGTCGATGGGTCATTCGGGGGGGTCCCTTCAGCAGACTGGATTCTTGCCATTCGGGGAGATCCGGTCGCCAACGGATGGAAACACCAGGTTATAATTATTGTATTTCGTTCCTCGAGTTTCGTCCGAAAAATTTCGGCAGAACATCCGGTTTTTTCATTATTTTTATTTTGCGTTTTTTTTTCAAATTTCTGTAAACACGATGTAGGTCAGAGTCATGCAAGCCTCCAAATACCCTGAGTATTAGCCGTCCAAATCACCGTGTGTGAGGCCGTTGCATGCCTAAGTTGATAACTGCGGATTGGCTGCTAGCCATCCGTAATATCATCACAACACACATTTTGGCAAATACACATTTTGGTGTGTTTTTATTGAGTTTGTTTCTCGTCTTTTGAGGTTACGGTAATGTTGTCAATATAAACAAAAACGAATTCGAGTTCTCTTACGATTTCGTTGATGAAACGCTGGAATGTTTGTGCAGCATTCCTGATTCCGAATCGATTTCGAATAAGTAAAATGGTGTGATAATTGCGATTTTGTGATTGGGAAGGGGGCAATTGGAATGTAAATGCCTGGAGAAATTTTGAATGTGGGGGAAAGGGTAACGGTCAGGCATTATAACTGCGATAAGCCTTCTGTAGATCCCACATGGACTCCATTCGTTTTTCTTTCTCTTCACCATGTGTAGTGGGCATGATATTGGTGAAGATGAAGGTCGGCAAATTCTTAGTTTCACCATTGGTTGAGATTGTAGGAAAGCTGCTTTGTGGCGAAATGGATCAGATTTTCTTGTCCTTGAAAATGGCAAATGAGCTGTAGTCACGATGTGGTGTACTGTATTGTGTATTACCGGAGAGTTGTAGTTTGGTGGAGCTGATAAAGAGGGAAATTCCTGTATAAGTATAATGCAGTGGTGATGATGTGCCAACGCGTGCTGATGGTGGTGATTAAGAGTTTAAGGGATGTATCAATCAATTTGTGATCTTTTAGATCCACTAGCAAACCGGATTTTGGACCCTTTTGTGCAATAAATGTGCATGGTTGAGTGCAATTTGACGCATTGTTGCCAAATTTTGCGTGATCCCACCACCAGTTGTTTGGAAATTGATATCTTGGCCTTTGACGGTTGTGTTGTTGAATGAACTTACCTGGGTTGATTTTGATGGTGGTTTCTTTCCTTGGTCGAAACAACCCGCTACACAAGGTATTTTTTTGGAGAAAAAAACTCTATACTAATTTGTATTATCGCATCTCGCACGAAACTGCTGGATTCAAATAATCACGATTCGCGACGATGACGTTCCAATCGTCGAAGCTCCTTAATCGTTTATGCGCATATGGAACGACTGATCGGAGTCAATTTTCAAACTTCAAAATTTTCTATAAATTTGGAGGCCAGTGATTTTTGGCCGAAATCGGCGCAGGCACTGCCAGCTTCGATAGTATCTTGTTTGTGTTTTGCAAATATGTTACGGACGGCTCAGCAACCGACCCGCAGATATCACCTAACCCATACAGAGGCCTCACACGGAGGTTCCGCCGAAACGTCTTGTCGGATGAAACTTAAGGAACGTTGTGAAATGACTATCACCGGTTGTAACCGACACAGAATGGAGTCTCCCCTCCTATCATACCAAATTCGTCCAAATTTAGCAATTCATTTTATATAAAAAAGACAAGCTAGGTTAAAATTTTGTAGATAAAAATCTAAAAAAAATTAAAAAATTTAAAAGGAAAACAAAAAAAAATCATACCTTGATACTAATATGTGGAAAAAAACGCTTGCGGCCTTGGTGCCGTCATGCTGCAGGCTCCACGCCCGGACCGTTAGGCGTCCTGCCGGCTTCGTTGGGCGACTACCCGCCTTCGTTGTAAACTCTTGCATGGTTCGGCACTACTTTATGTAGATTTGATGAGGTGGCCTCAACTGGCAACCGGTAAATAATATTGGGCGTTGTACGACGGAATCACATAAACCAAAATCACGGTTTTGCGTTCGCTCGCCGCAACCCGCGAATAAAAACCAATGAAGTGGCCTCACCTGGGCACCTGCAAATAACTATGGGTGGGCGTCCTTCCGCCTTTACTTTAAACCGCAAATTTTACTGTATGGCCACTAAGTTTAATGCAATCAACTATGCTGACTTCATTATATACATAGCATATCCATATGCGTTATGATGACCTTGTGGACTGATATGGCATTGAGACCACCTTATTTATTTAGTTTTTCATATTGTATTTCCTTTTAATTAAACTTCACATGTACTTAACACTTCTGATGCTCGTACAAAAAAAAGTCACAAATTTTATAATTTCTAATTATTTTATTTGAGTTAAAATATTTAACTGAATACTTGTTATTTATATTTTCACTTATACAATTTTTAACAAACAATTAAATTGTGATAAAAATGTATCATTTAATTAAGGGTTTTTTCTCTTTTTATTAATTTAAAGTTTTGAAGTGATACCAAAATAGTTATCAACACACGTGTTAATTTGGTAATTATAATCACCTTATTTTTACACAGATGTACCACTTCAAACAAATTTTTTTTTATATATGTGTTTCACTTAAACAATATCGTCTTTTACAATATTATAATCATACAATAAATTTTTTTTTACTTTGTTACAACATCACTATTCAACTCCAAAATTTTTATTTTTCTCAAACTAAAAATTTATTTATCATTCAAAATTCAAAAACCAACTTTTACTTTTAATACTCTACTCTAGACTGCTGAACTAACAAAAATTCGCGCACCCAACAACTTTCATAGGAGCTTTTTCGCTTTTTTACAAATATTTTGAAAAACATTTAGCATTTACGAAAAAAACGATAAAAATCAAAAAGACTGTAAATTAAGTTGCAGGAAGTGACAGCTTCCTTGTGAGCTTTTCAGTTTTTGTAATAATGTTGAAAAGTGTGAAAAACATTTAACAAAAAAATTAGAGATTTAAATAAATTTAAAGATCTTTCAACGGGGTTGGCCTTGTTGTTTTTCTAAAATTTAAGCAGAAATAATAAGTTTTTAATACACAAGACAGTTTTACCAAAAGTCATGTAAGTTAGTTTTTGCCTTAAATCAAGTGTGGTGTAGTCGAGGTCTACGTAAACATTCGCGGTAAAAGAAAGTCGGGTGTTGGACGCAACCTATTTACTCCTCCATTTTCGAGGGAAACTTTCGAATATTAAAATTAATTTTTGCTTACAGAATAAGCCCATTTTATGACTAGCACTAATTTTTTCCCGTGAGATTTAAAATTTTAAACTTCGCCGTACAGACGTTAAAACTAAAACCCAATTTCTAGAAAAAAACTGCAAATCATTTAAGATCAACTTTATTGTTTTCGAAAGGAGGCTAAACTGACTAAATTTGTGATTAGCGTATAAATATTATTTTAATAAATTTTCATTCATAAACTGTGGAAACATGCACACGCTCCTAAATGATACTTTCTTAAAAACGAAATTCATAATCGGTTCAATAATATTTCTGTAGACCAAGAAATTAAATATTAAGAAAAAAATATTCTAGAATCTAACGATCTAAACAATTCTAATTGCATATCCCTATCAGATATGTTCATTCATTACCATTGAAAAAAATATAGTGGCTGAATTTGTGCTAATCCAGGGTATATGTATTTCATTTTAAAGATAGTATCATTTTGGGACTTGAGTATGTTTCCACAATTTATGAATGAAAACTTATTAAAATAATATTTATATGATAATCACAAATTTAGTCAGTATAGCCTCCTTTCGAAAACATTAAAGTTGAGCTTAAATGATTTTTGATTTTCCTCTACAAATGGGGTCTAGTTTTATCGTCTTTATGGCGAATTCTTCTTTTCCTGTTTTCTCCGCTCCTGGTATAGCACTAATTTATTCCCGTTAGTACTAATTAGCGCAAATTGAGCTTAATCGGTATGCCAAATTTCATTTTGATATTTTCAAGTTTCCTTGTTGCAGTTACTCGTTCTTGGAAAAGTCTTATACATATCATTTTAGGTTATTATCAAGGTCATTGATAATAAAATTAAAGTTA
The DNA here is from genome assembly GCA_932526605.1 of Nephrotoma flavescens. NCBI lineage: Eukaryota > Metazoa > Arthropoda > Insecta > Diptera > Tipulidae > Nephrotoma > Nephrotoma flavescens. Next base: position 107,531,520 of record OW052220.1, on the reverse strand, counting down.
CACGCTTATACAGTCTTTTTTAAACTAAAGAGATAAAATTAAATGTATGAAAACACAATTATTATTTAACATGGAAGATGATAGAACGAACAATTATTACAAATTCATGGTATTGGTATAACATAACAGAAGCTACAAGCTGGAAGAATGGTACAGTTTTACAAATTAGGACGATTAGAATTTTTACGATTAGAATTTTATTTTACTTTTACGTGTTACTTTTGTTCGAGAACAAATTTTTGGTGAACAGAATATTTAAAATTTACTTTTTCCATTTTATACGATATTTATTCGACTGACATACACAAACTGCTGTTTGATGTTTGAGACGTTGCGCGAAGCGGTGTACTAACCTTAACTAAAAATGTATGGATACCTACCAAAACTCTATATATCTATACCGCAATAATCTTTGGTTTATTTAAATTCTTTCAAATATTATTACTTTCCCCAACCAAAACACAAAGTACATTTGGAATATTACACGATATTGTGAATTGTATTTGAGACTGGAGACGCATTAAAATTTCCCCTCATTTATTCTATGAATTTCAGGCACACAAAAATTATACTTCCACAATTCACTTCCATATTCCAATAGACATGCGTGCATTCGTATTTTGTTTTTGTTGGTGTTTCCCAAAAATCGGGTACTAGCACAATATCTTTCTAGTAAATCAATACAAATTATATATTTTTTAGTTGATTCCTAGCCGTTTGCCTGAGAATACACAGTTTAGGGGGAGCGAAATTGCAAATTTATCAAAAAAAAAAAATAATTTAATGTTAAAGTGCTCGAATGTATTTGCCCAAGCTTTAATATTCTAGTAAATCAAAATATAAATTATTTCGTTACTTACGTATCATGTATTTAAATTAAAATTTTTGTTCGAGCAGATTCATCTCGTCGACTTTGTATATATTTTATAATTATGTACATACTGAGCACTGTAAATAAATTTTTAGAATTGTCGGATATGAAATGAGTACGTTTAATGCGAGTTTGTTGTTGGTCTCAATTTGGTTGGTACAAAGCTTTTTCATTGGAATTTTCGTTTTTTGGTTAATTAGTATTTACAGAATCGTCCCACTTGTTGCTGGGTAATTTTACGTAAGTTTATTATTTTTATGTATAACAACAAAGTACAACTTAAGCACAGGATATATATGGGCCTAGAGATATACAATTTATTACAATATCGCGCACCAGCGGCAGTGTACATTTTAATTTGATTATGGAAATTTTATATTTGCCTCACATGAAACATAACGTATTTTATCTACGTATTTTATGTTACGATTCTATCTCAGAAAATAAAAAAATTTCATCAGGCAACATTAATCAGAAGTTAGACCAACGCAGAATTTGTTAAAATTGATTCGAAACAAATAGTTATTTTTGAAGATATGTAGCTCAGTCGTTCTTTCGGAGATGGTCACACTTCATATCATTCTTTGGCAACTTTGCGAACTTTGACCCAGGGCTAGATATATCTTTAATTCGTATTTGAAGGAAACTAGTCATTTAAATTTTTCACGTTAAAAGTATAAATTTCTTGAATTAAGTTTATGTGGTTTTGAGATGGTCACACACTCAGCCCTTACTTTTACAAAAACTTTTTTATTTCTTTAATTTTTTTTGTAACTATTGCCAAATGCTTTATTCTTTCATGTTTCTTTATACGAAACTACCAAGAAGTGTGAAATTCTTAAAACTGTAATTTTTGTTAACTTAAGCCTTAACCTACGTTAATACTTAGTATCAGTATGCATTAACATGCGTGTAATTATTAGATTATATTTCTTAGTTTATTACATCTAGAAGATCTGCTCTACGAAGCCGTTTGTATTTCAGTTGCCTTAGTAGTTATCTAGCTAACTCTTTAGGGTGTGATTCCAGTTTGCAGTTGGTATTTTAGACTGCATGATTTTGTCCATTTAACAGTTTTGATTCCTGGGTCTCTATGGATGTTGCTGTTTCGAATATACCTTATAAGTAAGTAAAGAGAGAGTTTCGATTTTCTTTCGATCATCCAGCACATTTGAGAAAATTTTATTTTTAATTGATTGCGCTTTTTTTAATGTGCTTTTTCCATGTCAATCTTCTATCGAGATGAAGACCGAGCGATTTGACATTTGTTTGTTGAGGAATTTATTTATTTATTTAAAGAAATCAATTTTGTAATTTACATGTATGATTTCAGATTTTATACAATAGTTAAAACAGTAATTTCAAACAAAAAATTTAAAAAATGAAAATATAAACCAAATTTTAGTTTGACAATTAAAAATTTAAAAAATAGTTCTCCAAGATATTTTTAAAATTATTCTTTGACAAATTAAAGTCAAATAGGTCGTCAATTAAGTTGAACGATTTAGACATCCTATTAATGGGGTTGTTTTCTCCATAGTTAGTAGAATGGTGCTTAAGTGCTAAAAATCCATGGTTTCGAAATGTTCTGCATGGCACGTGAATTGATATGTTTTCCAAGATGTAAGCTGAATCAACGTGACCAAGCAAAACGTTACCAATAAAAGCCGCACCCAAGAGAAGTCGTCTGTTTTCATGCGTGCATATTTTGTATTCCGTACATCTTGCTGGGTATGAGGTAAGCGACCAACATTTTCATGGAATAGTAAGTTGTGGTCGTAATCCCAGTCACTTTTCTTTAACAAAAAAATCAGGAACTTCTTTTGAATGCTTTCAATTCTTTTTATATGCACAGCATAGTATGGATTCCAGACCGTTACAGTTACAGCGTATTCCAGTTGAGATCGAACATAAGCGAAATATAGTGAACATAAGGTTTGAATATCCTTAAATTCACCTGCCCATCTTTTAACAAATCCGAACATGGCATTCGCTTTCGCAATACAATTTTCAATATGCCGCAATACAATTTTCAATATACTGTTACGTGCCTCTGCATGCTCGGCTGACACTTTTCGAGTCGGGTAGATCTCAGTGGAGATACGGGGGTTCATTGCCGACATACTTATTCGAGACACCACAAACCTATGTGTCATCACAATTCACTCATCACAACAAAAAAAAATCACTAGCAACCACTCTTCTCCACTTCCCGATCCAACACAACACCATTGACCATTAAATAGAAATAACTCACTTCATTATAAATACTAGAATCATTTATTTAAAGTAATTTAAAAAGATAAGAAAAAACATAACGAAAGCGAAATTTAACCTTTCGTCATACAAAAAAATGCAAGAAAATTATTCTTTAGACAAAACAAAAATTTGAAAAATGAATGAAAACCTTTTTTTTTCTTAAACCTAAACTCACCCGTCTTTCCGTAGAGTACTCTGCGTAGGCGGTGGTGGTGAAACCTGTATGTAGAACACTACAAAAAAACTAGCACTTTTCATTCACTTTTGAACTTAATGGATAACTCTTAAAATTATTAAACTGTAGAACTAAATAATTATCTTAAAACTTTTTTACTTTATGATTTCATGCAATTTAACAGATATTTTCTTTTCTTATTTTTTTTTCGTTCTTTTTATAATAAAATAGATATATATTTTTTTTTTTTTGTTATTTTAACTTAAGAACTAAGCACTAAGAATTTTTTTTTAATCCAGCCATTTGACCGAAATATGCGATAATACAGCATGCACACGCATGTGAAAGCTAGCGGTATATACAGAGTAAATTTCCTGTTGCTCGAGGAAAGTTCACGTTGACGTTACCGTATCTAGGCCACAAAGTACAAATTCTCGTCCGCAATCAATCGATGAAATCAATTTATGTGGGTACAATAACAATTTATCCAAAAAAATGTACAGGTAAATAAATAATTAAAGGCGGGAGACCCGAGCTGGTGGGATCCAATTCACGGTCCCGCAAGCCTACCACAATATTACTTTGGGTTGAGGGTTGGTTTGTGGTTTATTTAACTCTCACGTTATTCGAACAAAAGGATCCGTGTTACGTATGCCATCTAGGGTTGTCATGATCAGAAGAAAAAAAATTATGTAACGTTGTGAATTGACCACCAAAACACCGAAACTTACCCCTTGAGAGGATATTACAAAAAAAATTTTTACACCAACAAAATATTGTAAAACCAATATTTTGCTTTATTTCACTAATTTAGTTAGACTTACTGATTTTTTTTTTATTCCAAATTCAATTTAAATATTTATTGGTGGTTGCAATCGCGCGGTGGTCTCACGTATAAATGATTTTTTTAACATCATAGAACATATAAAATGAGTTAGATCGAGCAAGGTACATAACATAAAATAGACCGTAGTCCAAGTATATAATAGTAAAATCGTACGATCTCAATCCCTATATAGCACGAAAGATGTATTTGTGGGTGGGTTGCAGTGTGTTCACTTTTTATGATACCTAATTATGACTGCTATATACTATCGATAACCAAGTATATATAAATACGCTGATTACTCATCGAATATATATTTCGTTTTGTTGTTCTATATACCGAAATATATTGAGGTTCATAAACATCGAGTCCATAAAGTTTTATGCACTCGTCATCCTAAACTTTAGATCATAAAATTTGTTTTAAAAAAAACAAAATATTGGGATGAGTTGGATGTCCTGCTTATAATGATAATTAGCCATTCGATATCCGTAACAATACAATGGCGTTTTCGACAAATGTAACACCTAAGTCTATAATCTCATTGACTCTTTGTAGTACTTCGTTGTTGACTTTGTATAAAGTAATAACCGGATTTCTTTTACGATGAAAAGACATGATTTTGCATTTCTTAATATTTACAATAAGTATAGTGAGTTTCGATCACACCACTCACTTAATCTATCTAAGTCTTCTTGAAGTTTCTCCGTATCTAACAAACCATTAATAGTACGAAAAATTTTCACATCATCTGCAAATATGAGCACGTCTGAGTTTTTGATTATCTCGGATATTCGGTCTATGAAAACAATAAAAATCCAAGGCCCAAGGTGTGATCGTTGGGGAACACCAGATGTATTTTTAATAACTTTTGATTTCTCACTTCCCATTATAACAAATTGTCGCCGGTTTGATAGATATGACTTAAACCAATTTACGTAATCGAGAGAAAACCCAAAATCGAATAAACTCTGGATTGCTTTATGATGACAGATAGAATCAAATGCTTTACTGAAATCCGTGTACGTTATATCAACTTGTCGGTGCTTTCTATCTCGTTAATTAGTTAATTAGTATTTTTCAATGTCGCATATTTTGCAATGTAGCAAATATTTTAGGTGGTACATATTGTGAACTCCTTTTGACTTTTCTTCCTCTGGCTCTAGTTCCAAACGGAAAATTGGTTGGGTTACCTTCTCTCGGTTTACTATATTACCAATGGATTTGGCATGGAAACTTTCCGCAGCAAGTGCAACTTTGCTCCTGCCTGCGAATGGAAAGATCTCGGGCTATGTTTCTTTTAGATTGAACAGTATTATTCCTATCTAATCCCGTTTGCACTAGTTTATTTTCACACTGTACACGGTCACTATATTTTGTCGCACTGAGTTCATTACTATTGTTTTCGTTTAACATTGCTGAATTTGCTGGTATAATTCATTCTGTCGAAGAAGCTTTATTCACTGGCATGTTGCTTTCTTTGGACTGTATTGAACTTTATCCACTTGGTTTACACTTGCACTTGTAATATTTATATTTTCTACATGAAACTGATTCAAGCTTGTTGTAGATTGTGTTCGGCGTTCGATGTTCAAAGAAGTATTTTTTTTGGGGGAAAGGCCCCTTATGTTTACATTATCACCTATTAAATTACAATTTTATATTAGTTTTTTGTACCGTGTGTATTTAATTGTAAAACCTGTTGTATTTTTTTTTTGTTCTTTCTATTAAATTTTTCCAATCCAAATACCCTTCGCACCATGCTAAATGCTACAGTGGCGCCTAAAAGAATTACTCCATTACGGAATTAGAGTGTGACGCAGCTGCACTAAGCGTCAACAATTTCGGAAAATATGTAGAAGAGTATCCGTTTACGATTTATACCGACCGCGCGAGTCTTCTTTGGCTTCGCGATAAAATATTGCTTTATCTTAAAATATGACATGAGAAATCTACGAGGTGTTATAACTTACGTAACAGGAATTGTCAATTTTCTCTGTAAGATCATTTGCGCAAAGTAATGCGGCAGACAAATTCTCTGTCATAAAAAATTGTATTTTATCAATAGCATTAACAAAAGATTTTTATTGCACCAATAAAAAATAAAAAAAAAATAAATAAAAAAAAAACAAAAATCAATTTCTGCTGTCATTTTTTCGCTGCTGTATCAACCACTCGATATTCTTTCCCAACTTAATCGAACTTCCTTATCGATCAATCTATATTATTAGTTTTCACGATCAGTTCAATCATTTTCGACTTAGTTGTAACACCATTTTCGACCCCACCTCCACTCGAGCCCCGCTTGAGTCCCTGAGTAGGTCAAATCTATAGCGAGCATGTTGTGGACGGTACTATTTTTTTTTTTTTTTTGTAAAGATGATTTTCGTTTTAATTTTTATTTGTTTTTGTTTCAATTAACTTTTTTTCTAATCGGATACCCTCCATAGCATGCAAAATGCTACACACCATCCACACAATTGAAAAAAATATCACTAAAGCTATGTAGCTTGAAGCTTGATATGATCCAGTTCAGGTTATGTTTCATGAAACAACACTGATATCGACTGGATGTGGTACCACGAGCAAAAAATATACATCCAGCAGATAGAAGGTGGGTGGTTGATGATTGGTAATACAAATAAATTCTCAGTTTTAATTTTCACTTTTATTTTTAATTTTATTTTTTAATGATGACAACTTGTTCCTTTGGTGGTTGACGATAAAGAGAATTTTATTTTGTTTTATAAAATTTAGTTACATAATTTATCTATTTACCACAGAGGGTCCAAATTAAGATTTAATTGCCGCTAGATGGCACTACATATTACATATTTGGTATTAAACGCACCTCTGTAGCACAGTTTAAATTAATTTTACAATTACATTTGTATTAGTAACAAACGTCAAAACAATAATACTAAATGGTAAGAAAATAATTTACATGATAAATTGAATTTATATTAATTTAATATTATAATTTTAGGTAAATGAGTATATTCAATATGATTTATAGGTAAGTAATTACTTGTTAGTAAATATAAGTGAAATTATAAGACAATATTTGTGTTCCAATATGCTTTACATAATTTGTTTTGATCACCGAATTCAAGATCAAGTTCAAGGACAAATTATGTTAAGTATATTGTTTACATATGATTTGGATTATTTTGAACTGATAATATTTAAACTTATTTTAGGTACTACTTGGCGAATTTATATAATAATAAAGGTAACGTTATGACTAATTAATGATGTTTATTTTAGGTTGTGCAATGTATTTCAGTTGATCTATGTGTTTCAGGAAGAGAATTTTTCCAGGTAAGTACAAAATGTTGGTGTTTACGACAAACACAAAGGCTCTTGCTAGATTTAAAATCCAAATTTGTGATCTAAAATAAAATTTGGATCGTTTTCCATTTAAAATTTAAACTGATCCGGATCAATGAGCGTAAAGAAACACGGCAAAAATAAAAAAAACTAGCACTTACTTTTCGTTTGTTTTATTGTACGTTGTAAAATTGCGTACAGAGCTCAAATTCAAATTTAAACTAGGATTACATTAAAATTTGGCACGTGAAAAGTATAAATTAGTCGCATTAAATTTATGTGGTTTTTAGATGGTCAAACTCATTACTTACTTTTTGAAAATTAGTTAAAATTTGTCGCGTGCCAAACTAGCGAATTTGGGCCCTTGATTAAATGTATATCAATGCAACTCGTATTTGAACGAAAAGTATGCATTTGTTGTATTAAGCTAAGTGGTTTGAAAGAGTTACACTCATGCCATAATTTAAGAAAAATTTAAGAAACTCGTTCTTCGGCAGCTTTGCGAAATGCTCAGGGCGGATATAACTCAGTTAAACTTGGCTCGGTTAAAGTATAAAGCTGTGTGGTTTTGATAAGGTAACAAAAGCCTTTCGTTCGGTGATGAAATATTTCAGATATATCCATTTAATTCGGATTTGGACAAAATGAACATATAAATTTGGTACGTAAATAATACAATTTTTTGGATTAGGGCTATATGATTTTCAAATGGTCACGCCCATGCCTCACTTTTAGGATAATGAGAAAATATTCATTCGTCGACAGCTTTGCGAAATTGGGCCATAGGCTAGATACATCCATTCAACACTTATTTGAACAAAAATTATACATTGAAGTTTGACTCGTTAAAATCATCAAAAATATGATGCCTGATTGTTAGAAAAATTAGAAAAAATTATATTTGTGCCAACTATGTGAAATTGCGCCCATGTTCTTTGTGGATATATTTGGTTTTGAGATGATAACATTCACGCCTCACTTTAAATATAATACAAGAAAAAACTCGTACAGCAGCAACTTTACGAAATTGGCCCTGGGTAAATAGATTTTCCTAAAAGTAAGACATGAGTGCGACCTACTCAAAACTGCATAGTATGGAATTTTTTTTCTAATTTTCTCAAAAGTAAGACACGATTATGACCACCTCAAAACAAAAAAGCTCTAATCCGACCAAATTATACCTTTAACGCGTTAAATTTAAATTTATTTTAGATCAAATACGAGTTTTATAGAGATAATTAATTTGATTTTTTTTTGTGTTTTGTTGCATTTCTAACAAATTTCGGGCTGAGTTTACCTGATGAAATTTTTATTTTTTCTGGGATAGAATCATTTGATAATTACATATACTTTATTTATGCACCCCCATAGTTTATAGTTTCTAATATTACTTTTAGCTTTGATAACATGTTAGAACTGTTCGACACTATCAGTTGGTTTATTGTTGATAGTTAGTTACTAACTGAATAACAACTACTCGTGATGTTCTTTATTCATATGACGAGAGGGGTGCCCTAGTTGCTGCCTTGCACCTACCCAAAGGCTATGATTTGATTCTCGCTATCATATAAGCTTATATTAATTTCACTAAATTTGCTTCGCTCTTCCACACTAATTGGCCACATTCGAGAATCATTATGCTCCCATTTAGTGCGATGTCAAAGGTAGCCAAAGAATATGATGTGGCCAACACTCAACTTTTTTTTTACCTGCACAAACATACATACATCCCGAATACATCACCCTTCATTTCTAAAGTAAAAAATTAATAATACCTGAATCTTGATAAAACTGTCTTGAACAATCAAAAATCGTTTTTCCTGGTTCTATTTCAGAAAATCAATCCTTGCTAATAATTAATCCTTTAAAATTATTTGAATCTTTTAAACAGACTTACCACTCGCAATATCCACCGAAGTGCGTGCGTAGGTTCATATGTGGCTCAGTACAGACAAAATGTGTAAAACTTCTTAATAAAGCTTTTCTGATTTGGAGCTTGCTGTGATTTTTGGAAGAAATCGATCCACCAGAAGTGAAAAAATCCATAAAAGCTTTTTCGTTTTTTGCAAAAAAATATTTTGAAAAGTATATCATATACGAGAAAAACAATTATGATTTAAAATGTTCTAAATTAAATTTGCAACAAAACGCGATTTTTAAAAAATTAAGCGGAAATGACGATTTTTGCCAAATAACTGTTTTTCAACAAAAAAATTCGGGCCTGCCCAGGCATATTGATTGATCGGGATGATCATCCACATACCTAAGTTTTTTCCAGAGATTGTCAGATCCCAGTGAATTATGGTCTAAATCGGACCACCGGAAGTGACAGTTTTCATACGAGCTTTTTCGTTTTAGCAAATATTTTGAAAAGTTTGTCCGCTACGAGAAAAACAACTATGAACTGGAAGATTCGAAATTAGATTTTAGCAACAACCAGTTCAACAATACCGATTCAAATCAGTTTCCAAAATTTAGGCGGAAATGACGAGTTTTAATGAAAAAAAAAATTTTTTCACCATTTTTTGGCGTTCAGTCCAGGCTGATTGACTATTTGGAATTAAACTTCATACTAAAGCTGTAGTGGCCTTATTAGTTTTCTGAAATTGAAGCAGGAATAATGATTTTTTATTATAGAAATAAGTTTTTATGAAAAATTTCGGTAGGTTTAATTTTTCGGTTTAGAAATTAAGCGTAGCGTAAATTCAGAATGATTGAGTTTTATTCTTAGCAGCACAAAGATAACATAAAAAAAAAATTAAGATCCGTTCGTAGGGCTTCTTGGATTAACCGCTGTGGATAAAGTAACAGTTTTCTAATACTCAGTCTAATATTGACTATTACAGTGCTGGCCGATACTACTGATTACTAATGACCTTTCACTTTCTCGGTTGATACTTTATTAAGTTTGGGTCTGTTGATACCGGGAAACCCAACGCTACTAGCAACTCACCTAACTGGAACTTAGCACTTAGGCTAGTGAATCTCAAAGTTTTTCGCTGGAGTATTTTCTACTTTGCGCCTAATACGGCAGGTGTTTCCTGATGAATTAATACACGGTTTTCTTCTCCTTCGGGATAATTTACTCCAACATTTTCTATTTTGGATTGCTTTCGGGACTGTCCTGCAATCTTGGAGCTGAAGACAAGTTATTTTTAAAAATCGCCACTTATCTAATTTCCTCCTCTGTAGCAAGCAACATCCTTACAGAGTTGGCAAATCGTTTGAATTGAATCTGCTTAACATGAACTTGCTATAAGAATTGAAAGATCGCTTAACATTAAAGTGGTTTTCGTGGGCTCGTTTCTGGATATTCAGGTACCTTCGATAGTACCTCGTTTTCTTCCATTAGTCTCCATTAAAGTCTCTTAAGGTTGCCCCTAGAGGTGTTTTGTTTTTTCTCTTGTGGTATTGATGATAGATGGCTTACCTGTAGAGGTACACCTTGTTGAAGGCAAACACTTAAAAATCAAGTTTGACTACAGCGCGCTCTAAAATTAGTAGAGGTGCGATGCCTTGAGAAGAGTTTGATTGTTAATTCTTCAAAGACCAGTTTACTAGTCCTTACTAAACAAACAAATATTGGTGAACTGTTTGTTCCTTCTATTTTTGAGGAAACGGCCACCAAATTAGATAATGTTAAGCGTTACCTTAGACAGTAAACTTTCCTGGACGCTTCACTTTGAAAGTATACCTCAAAAAGCCACTGGCATGTTTTGGCATTGTAGAAGTGCCCAATCATTGGTTTTACCTATCATACTAACGCTTCTATTGTTTGGTTGCCCCTGGTATATTCGAATCAAGCTTTAGCGAAACAACAGTCTACAGGCTATGGCATGCAGAGCTATTACCGGTAACATGTCTTCGACTCCGATCCTCGTTTTGCACACCATTTTGCTCTTACTCGCTCTGCAATCATTTATTCTGGATACAGGATGGTGTTTGATTGCATTTCATAGATAAATTTTCAGTTTCTTCAGTTCATCTATACCAAAAATCATAATGGTTAATGACAATGACAAACTGTTACCAAAATGCTACTTCGATAATTTCGACCCATCTTGGAACAACCATTTATTTGCCCCAAGACTTCAATAACCGGGTGTCTGGGTCATTATTTTTCTTCGCAGATGGTTCTCACGTTGAATTAAGTGCCGGTTTTGGAACCTACTGCCCTTCACTTGATCTACGACTTTTTTTTAGGTTAACTAAGAAATGCTGCCTCGCCATTCTTACGGATCACGGCCGTTTTAAACTACATTCACCAAAAATGAGACTTGCACCAGCGTGTGATAGCTGTTTTGAAGAGGCTATTGAGTATGCTCGCAAAAGCAAACCGACGATATTAAGTTTTGCTACTAAATAAAAAAAATTGATGAAAATAACTGTTTGTAATTAAATTTGGCTGTATAATTTAATTTAGATTAAAAAAAAATCCATAACCAAATATATTTTTTGGTGAGAGAAATAGGAAAATTATTTAAACACGGTATCTATAGTGGGGCGATAACAAAATTTGATTGATTAGTTGATTGACACTCGATATACAATTTTCCAATTTTTTTTGTTGTTGTAAAGATAATTTATTTACTAATATTATTTATTAATGGTTATTTACATATTTATTGGAATTTGTATTTAATTAATATAATTTAATGTTTGGGCGGGAATGCCAGCAACCCTTTATGGGTATCGCCTATATGTAAAGGAAAAGTGGAGTATAGCATTTGGTCGATCAGAAAAGTAAATCGCCAATTCGGCTTTATGGTTAAACATATGATTTTATTTTACAACCGACCTAAGCCGACCGGTAGGGTTAGGCGCATCGATCAAGTAAATTTTTTTTGTAGATATAACTCGTATAAATAATTTTACCGAATTACCGATCAAATTTGGATACGAAACCGGATCAAATTCTACTTGGTTCCGTTGTTTTTGGTATTCCATTCACGGATTCAGAGTCAAATAAGTTGATTTCTTCCTATAGTGCATTCTGATTCAAGTTCGGCTAGTTCAGCACATTTAACAAGGCATACGCTAAGCTCCGTTTTTCACATAATGTCAACAAGCCAAGCACTCAAGTTCTGTGATAGTGTAATATTTTTGTGCAAGGTTCATTTTTTTCAAAAAATTCTTTATTAGAGAAAGATACAAATTAGAGAACGTGTATCGGGAATAAAAACAAATAACCTGCTGAATTACCATAAACATCGCTATCATAAATGTCTTAAGATAAATGAGACTGGTGTTTTAGAAGATGAAGCTACTCCGAATATCTTCAGCCTGGACGTTTATGATATAGTGAAAGGAAAATAGAATTAGACATAGGCTATTTGATATGGTAGTTCTAGATTTTCAAACTTTAAGTAAAACAAGACCTCTCTTAAATTTATGCCAGAAGTCGAAACACTGTGAAACAGTGTCATTTTAGCAATTACCCTTTCCAGAATGACAAAGGCACTATTCGGCCTTACGTGAGAAGACACATGATATTGCGAAAAAAATTTCAGGTAACTTTGTAATAATGTCTAAAATTATGATTCTTGTTATAGGAACATACAATAGCATTTCCGTTTTACAACCTACAACATCGGAGGGTATCGTACTCTTTAAGTTGTTAACAGATGCAGTGAAATCTCGTGAATCTTTCTAATGAAAAGCGAACGTTACCCCGACTTGAATTTCTCGAGGATGAAAAAGAACGGTTTCGAGCACAAAGAATTAACTGCTTCAAAATGAAATGTCGATCCGAAAAGTTGAAAAAAATACTGGTACGACGAGATCAGTATCTGCACGAAATAATATTCTCGAAAGAAACCAGATACGACTATAAAACAACAGCAAACCACTTCTTCATCTAAATCTCCTGTGATTTCTACACTTATTCTGATAAAATAAAACAAAACAAGGTGAACCTACTTTAATTTCATTCAGTTTAAAGTTGTGAAAAAAACTTAGTGCCCAGACAGAATTTTCAGAAAAATAGATAACTAATATTGGATCGACGGTCAAGGATTACCGCTAAAAACGTAGATTAACTTATTTTCCTAAACCAAAATGTACCTGATGTATGCCTGAATTTGTGATTTTATTTCAAATATGAAAAACTGTCTGTCAGGGCTCATGACTCCTCTTTCAATGAAAATCGATTCAAATGCGCTAGAACAGAACATGATAAATCCAACAAAAGGTGAACAGGAACGTTTGTTACGACTGGGTGATCGTAACCATAATTTTCTTTGTTTTATATCGTGTTGTTTCTTTTTAATCGGTTGGGTTTGTGTCTTTGCTTTGTTTTAAGCGGTTGATTGTTGGTGTCTGAACGCACTTCGTGGTGGATTGGGTTTGGGTGCCTTTTGTGTGATGGCGCGACGGCGACAAAAATTATGGAGAGCGGACCAATGTGCATCGGGTGTGTGTGCGAATCGATACACTCTGGAAGAGTTTTTTTTGTTATATGTTTCTCGTTTGTATCAATGTAAATTAATGCAAACGAAAGACAGAAAAACAAAAACAAATTTCTAGAGTGTATTGTAGAGAATTTTTTTTTTTTTTGGTTACGTCAGTCTTGATGGGAATTTTGTATTTAAAATAAAGGCTAGTCTTTTTGGATGTCAAAAATTTAAGTAGTTTTTTTAAATATAAATATAAAGTTTGAGAAAAAAAAATATAAAGTTCATTTTTGGTTAGGTAGAAAGTTAGAAAATTATAAGTTTAAAGATTTTTTTTTATGATAAAACAGTACTGTAATCCCATTTTACGTTTAAGTAAATGATGTAAAATTTGTATTGAACTTAAAACGAAATCAAAAAAATATAATTGTAGATTTTGTTTACCTTACATATTTTTTTTTTTTACGACTAATTGTTAAAAGTGAATTTTCTTGAACTACGAAATTGTTCACCCCTACATTTTGGATGGTGAAATTAGAAATGCAGAAAGCAAAATTGGTTGACGTGTTATACGAAACAAGAGAATAAATCCATCGCCGTGTGGTAAGTTACCATAGAAATTAGTGACCAGAGGGTAGATTCTTATCAAGTGACAAGTGACAAATGACAATTTTTTGTGACTTTGTACTAAAAATACAACTGCAATAAAATGGCAATATTATGTGAGTTCTAAAACGCGATGCTGATCTAGTGATCTTTTCAAAATGTCACATAAATAAATCTGACACTTTTTGTTATATTGTCATTGATTTCGATTTACGTGACTTTGTATAAAACAAAAATTATAATGTGAGTATATGTTGCTATTTTATGAAACTAATTTATTTTATTGTTTTAATATCAAACTACAATTAATAATTATATAATTATTATATAATTTTTAACATAGCTGGGATTGAGAACGAAAATTGTGATAAACTAGAAAATAATAGTAAAACAGCAAGTGCTCACCATCACCATCGCAAAATTTTTGTGACAAAATTTTGTACTAATAAAAATTGTCACGAAAAATTGTCATTTAATCGGAATCTAGGCCCTGGAGGCGACATACGATCTTAGTGGTGTTGCATACATACGATTTTCTTTGTTGTTTCGAGTGGTGTGATAACGGACCACGTATCAACGGGTGTTGTTTTAACAGGTGGCCAGTTGAGGCCATTTTTGTTCTACGGCTTTGGCGAAGGACGGCCAACGGAATTGGATTTTTGTTGCACGAGGCGAGACAACGCCCAACTTATTTTGGCGGCCAGTCGAGGCCACATATAATTACCGGCGGATGAGCTGCAACGTTTTCGGTTGAAGCGAAAGGACGCCCAACGAAAGCATTTCAGCATCCCAGGCAAAAAAGTCGCCCAACGAATAAAAGAAAAAAATACATATACGGGTTTTAGCGAACTCGTGCCCACAGCGTGATTTTTGTATCGGTGAAAGACACCGCAACAGTCCGGGCGGCGACCCTATGGCATGACGACCGACTAAGGTCGCAACAGCATTTTGTTTGTTTTATTGTAAGGTAAAATTTATTTTATTTTATTTTATTTTTTTTATTTATGTATATATATTTTAAATTTTTTATTTTTATTTAAATTTTATTGTAATCGAGCGCCGCATAGCGGGTCTATGTCGCGCGCTCGGTGTTCACATTGTTCTCGCTCCTCCATTTTCCGAGCATATTTTTTGTGGTTGTGATTTCATTTTTTTAATGAATAGCTAAATTTCTTCGGTTTAGGTATGATGGGGGGGGGGGGGACTTCTCTATCTCCGAGTCGGCGTGTTGTTAGCGGTCTCTTGGTGCCCGCATCCAAATCCGGAACCGGCGCTTGCGCCGTTAGAGTTCGGACGGATGCGCGCACCAAGGCACCCCTCTTTCCATTATAATTATTATTTTTTTTTGTTGTTCGTTCGGGTTATTATTATTTTTTTATTTGCGTTTATATTTTTTTTAAAGTTTCTGTACACGGTGTAAGCCAGAATACCAGCAAGCCTCAAACCCTACGAAACATAGCACTTCTCCTTGAGTTGTAGCCGGCAAAAGATCACCGTGTGAGGCATCACCTTGGTGTTAGTGTAATCTGCAGGATGGCAGTAGCCATCCTGTAACACCTCATTGTTGAAAAATAAAACTGATCTGCCTACTAAAACGCAATTCATCGAACGTGGAACTGTGTGAAACTGGCTAACTTTGAGTTCAATGATCAAACAAAATTAAAGTAAGGAGCAATTGTTAGACGAATCAGCACTCGCAGAA
The DNA here is from genome assembly GCA_932526605.1 of Nephrotoma flavescens. Classification (NCBI taxonomy): domain Eukaryota; kingdom Metazoa; phylum Arthropoda; class Insecta; order Diptera; family Tipulidae; genus Nephrotoma; species Nephrotoma flavescens. Next base: position 107,515,359 of record OW052220.1, on the reverse strand, counting down.
CAAATGCACGTAGACAGCCTCGAATTGTGTGAATATGCGAAGCAAACTCAAGAGATAGAAGATAGAAGATTAAAGATAGAAGATAGAAGATAGAAGATAGAAGATAGAAGATAGAAGATAGAAGATAGAAGATAGAAGATAGAAGATAGAAGATAGAAGATAGAAGATAGAAGATAGAAGATAGAAGATAGAAGATAGAAGATAGAAGATAGAAGATAGAAGATAGAAGATAGAAGATAGAAGATAGAAGATAGAAGATAGAAGATAGAAGATAGAAGATAGAAGATAGAAGATAGAAGATTAAAGATTAAAGATTAAAGATTAAAGATTAAAGATTAAAGATTAAAGATTAAAGATTAAAGATTAAAGATTAAAGATTAAAGATTAAAGATTAAAGATTAAAGATTAAAGATTAAAGATTAAAGATTAAAGATTAAAGATTAAAGATTAAAGATTAAAGATTAAAGATTAAAGATTAAAGATTAAAGATTAAAGATTAAAGATTAAAGATTAAAGATTAAAGATTAAAGATTAAAGATTAAAGATTAAAGATTAAAGATTAAAGATTAAAGATTAAAGATTAAAGATTAAAGATTAAAGATTAAAGATTAAAGATTAAAGATTAAAGATTAAAGATTAAAGATTAAAGATTAAAGATTAAAGATTAAAGATTAAAGATTAAAGATTAAAGATTAAAGATTAAAGATTAAAGATTAAAGATTAAAGATTAAAGATTAAAGATTAAAGATTAAAGATTAAAGATTAAAGATTAAAGATTAAAGATTAAAGATTAAAGATTAAAGATTAAAGATTAAAGATTAAAGATTAAAGATTAAAGATTAAAGATTAAAGATTAAAGATTAAAGATTAAAGATTAAAGATTAAAGATTAAAGATTAAAGATTAAAGATTAAAGATTAAAGATTAAAGATTAAAGATTAAAGATTAAAGATTAAAGATTAAAGATTAAAGATTAAAGATTAAAGATTAAAGATTAAAGATTAAAGATTAAAGATTAAAGATTAAAGATTAAAGATTAAAGATTAAAGATTAAAGATTAAAGATTAAAGATTAAAGATTAAAGATTAAAGATTAAAGATTAAAGATTAAAGATTAAAGATTAAAGATTAAAGATTAAAGATTAAAGATTAAAGATTAAAGATTAAAGATTAAAGATTAAAGATTAAAGATTAAAGATTAAAGATTAAAGATTAAAGATTAAAGATTAAAGATTAAAGATTAAAGATTAAAGATTAAAGATTAAAGATTAAAGATTAAAGATTAAAGATTAAAGATTAAAGATTAAAGATTAAAGATTAAAGATTAAAGATTAAAGATTAAAGATTAAAGATTAAAGATTAAAGATTAAAGATTAAAGATTAAAGATTAAAGATTAAAGATTAAAGATTAAAGATTAAAGATTAAAGATTAAAGATTAAAGATTAAAGATTAAAGATTAAAGATTAAAGATTAAAGATTAAAGATTAAAGATTAAAGATTAAAGATTAAAGATTAAAGATTAAAGATTAAAGATTAAAGATTAAAGATTAAAGATTAAAGATTAAAGATTAAAGATTAAAGATTAAAGATTAAAGATTAAAGATTAAAGATTAAAGATTAAAGATTAAAGATTAAAGATTAAAGATTAAAGATTAAAGATTAAAGATTAAAGATTAAAGATTAAAGATTAAAGATTAAAGATTAAAGATTAAAGATTAAAGATTAAAGATTAAAGATTAAAGATTAAAGATTAAAGATTAAAGATTAAAGATTAAAGATTAAAGATTAAAGATTAAAGATTAAAGATTAAAGATTAAAGATTAAAGATTAAAGATTAAAGATTAAAGATTAAAGATTAAAGATTAAAGATTAAAGATTAAAGATTAAAGATTAAAGATTAAAGATTAAAGATTAAAGATTAAAGATTAAAGATTAAAGATTAAAGATTAAAGATTAAAGATTAAAGATTAAAGATTAAAGATTAAAGATTAAAGATTAAAGATTAAAGATTAAAGATTAAAGATTAAAGATTAAAGATTAAAGATTAAAGATTAAAGATTAAAGATTAAAGATTAAAGATTAAAGATTAAAGATTAAAGATTAAAGATTAAAGATTAAAGATTAAAGATTAAAGATTAAAGATTAAAGATTAAAGATTAAAGATTAAAGATTAAAGATTAAAGATTAAAGATTAAAGATTAAAGATTAAAGATTAAAGATTAAAGATTAAAGATTAAAGATTAAAGATTAAAGATTAAAGATTAAAGATTAAAGATTAAAGATTAAAGATTAAAGATTAAAGATTAAAGATTAAAGATTAAAGATTAAAGATTAAAGATTAAAGATTAAAGATTAAAGATTAAAGATTAAAGATTAAAGATTAGAACGGAGACAGAGTAAAGACAGAGTTAAGACTGTCAAATAAATCACCACAAACAAATGACAAGTTAGACATGGTAGACCTACCGGAATAAAGTCAATGCTGAAAAGGAGAAATAATTCTCTTGTTATGGATGTGCAATACTCTGTGAATCATGGACTTCCGCAGTTTGGGTTAGATAGAGAGAATGACGATCCGAATAAACCACGGCAAAGGCTTTCGTTAAACAAGAAGGTAACTACAGGGACTAGACTTTCAGTACAACATTTGACTAGGATCGGTGTAAGACTGCCATAACCCGCTCCCTTACTAACGTCGAGAAGGAGTAGTTGATCCAGAACTTCGTACTCGGTAAATTTAAAATGATGTCTGTCGACCAATAACTTTTGTTGTTTAAGTATTTCCTATTCGACTCTCCATACTTTTGTATATTCGTACATTCAATGAATAAAGAATTGTAGAATTAATACAATTTCTATCTGCATTCAGCATATATTTTTGATAAAAATGTTAATTTTATTGTATTATGTTATATACGATACAATAGCATATAACATGGTTTTTATACAAAACTAAATGTGCAATGAATATTGAAATTGAATTTTTTATGTTTGATGCTTGTACAAAAATGTAAATAACTACAATACATATGTGGTCTATACTGAGATACATAGAAAAGCTTAAATCACCTTATTCATTTCGAAACAATGATAAACGAAGCTTTATTTATAGCTTCGTATACATATGTACGTACAATGTACCTTTGTATAGTATCGAGTTGAAAGATAAACTCGTAAAATACCAGAAACAGTACTTATTTTATCTTTTATTTTTTCTACTTCGAATACCCTACCGAGCTTGTGGTTTTGAGCTAAAAAAATTTAATTTATTATTTCGTTTTTTAGATTGGATTTTGTGTAAAAATTTATCGTTTTATTTTTATTTCGTTCGAGCTTTTCATCCTCAATTCGGCTTAGCTTTTAAGTTTTCGGGACTTTGATGTTTGTAAAAGTTTTATTTTCGTTGTGTGCATACATGGTTACTGAGGGGTTCGTTTATAAAGAAATAACTATATTGTTGAGGTACAATTTATTTCTTGTTTGGGTGTAAAAGATAAGAATTTCTTTTGATTTTCATTGTGAACTTTCGAAAGTAAATGGTTTAGGAGATATTATTATTTATTTTGTTGGATTATGGTTATCTGAGCAGTTTCTTTTTCTTATTGTGGATGATTTAATTGTTTCCAATTTTTTTAAATCGTATGTATGTTATCGTGTTTTTTCATACGTTTATGCATATATGACATATACGCTTTTTGACTAAACAAACATAAATTTGTACATTGGCATCAGATTGGTATTTTAACTTTGGGAATCATTTGAGTTATGCTCGTATACTCGGTTATTAGGAAAACAGGATTCGTCTTTGATCTAATATGGTCTGTGCTTGTTCATAAGTATTTTTTTTACGTATAGTGCCACTCTGTTTTATATGATTTTATAAAGCAACCTTTTGCAATCGTATTTTACATTAAAAAAAACAGTTTTTCATGGAACTTTAAGAGACATAGAAATTCCAACAAAACTTCGAAAAGACAATAATTATTTGAAATGGGTACAGATACAACTGGTAACTTAACAAAAGCATTGGGTCACAATTTCAAGAAGTCATCGAACACTAAGATTACAATATTTGGTGCCGGCAAAGTGGGTATGGCATGTGGATTTACATTGGTCTTGCGAAGAATCAGCAACCATATCGTATATATTACTAAAGCAGAAAATGAAATCAAAGAAGATGTTTTAGATTTGCAATATTGCAGCGCATTGTACAATAATGCTATAGTTGAAGGAACCACCAGTGATTATTCAAAAATGGCTAACTCACGAATATGTATTATAGCGGCGGGTGGACGAATTTCTCCAGGAGATAATAAAACGGACATTCTACAGAAAAATGTAGAAATATTGCGAGGTATTGTACCACACATTGTACAGTTCTGTCCAAACTGCATCATCATTGTGGTAACAAATCCAGTCGATATAATCAGCTACTTTGCGTGGAAGATGAGTAAATTTCCAGCTAATCGAGTTTTTGGAACAGGACATTTATATTCTAAAATTTTTCAATATGAGATTGCAAAGCATTTAAAACTAAATACGAATTTAGTAAATGCTCAAGTTGTGGGCGAATACGGTGATTCTGGTGTGTGTATTTGGTCAAGTGTAAATGTGGCGGGTACCCTCTTAAAAGACATACATAAAGATTTTGGTACCACTAAGGATGCGGACAGATCATTTGAGTTGCACAAAGAACTATTAAGTATTCCTCACAAAATAAACGTACTGAAAGGGTACACTTCGTGGTCGCCTGGCTTATGTGTGACCGCAATAATCAATTCAATTTTTAATAATTCAAATGAAATATTTTCTGTATCAGTTTTGGCCAAAGGCATCGCAAACATTGAAAAATTAATTTTTTTAGCATTGCCCTGTGAAATTGGATCTCATGGTGCGTTGCGATGCGTTGTACCCTGGTTAAGTACAGCAGAAAGGAAAAAATTCGAAAAGTCTGCCGAAGTCATGGATAAAAAACTGAAGAAATGTACGTTTTGGACAGTTAATTCACCCGTCTTATAAAACATCGGGTTCATCGTGGCTATTCAGGATGCGCAACAACACGATAAGGAAAACAAAATGAAAACTATGTTAAAATCTTTCCAACCAGAGGAAAATAAAAAATGTCCCTCAAGAGATATCGTTTTTTAAAATTAATTATTTATGATTTAATATAATTAAGAATTGCCTTAATTATTGTAAGGGCAATTAAGAAAATTTTTGAAAGTAAAAATAGAACGAGCTTATGGCAGCGTCATAATTTTTATGTTTTCATAAATGTTTGGTTTAATCTCCGATGCTCTTTTCTCTATTTTGAAATGGTATAAGACAGGTATGGTCTTAGTTACGAGATAATTAACAATTCTTTTTGTTTGCAAAAAAATTTTTAAAAAAGCAGTTATCTTACAGTTTAGGTCGATTATAGGGACGGCATCACATTCCTATTCCATTGAAGTTTTACTAAAAGCCATGCATCATTCAGCACAGTTTTAAATGGGAACTAGACAATTTGAAGTTTACCGAAATATTACTTTCGTTTCGTTCAGAAATATTAAGTTATTTGACTCGCTGGCTTTTTCATGAAATGCAAAACAAATGTACAACACTTGCAAAGTTAAGTGGTTGCTATCGCACACTTCGGCCAATTTTGGTCCATTGTGATACTACTCATTCACGCCACAGCATATTCCTCGATTTGATTTCATATAACCCCAAGAAGGTTTGCTTGAATTCGTAAACTTCACACAATTTTTTTATTTTGAATTACCGGAATGGTGCGTGATTGTGTTAAATTATACTCAAAGTGATTATCAAAATTTAAGCAAAATTTAAGTGGTACTCGAAATTTGTCACATACTGTTCCCATATTTCAGTTAGAACAATTTGATAACCATAAAATATAAAACTAAGTTGCCACAATCAACTAAAAACTCTTACTTATTTCAACTGCTGTTAAAATTCTTAGTTCACTGAAAAAAATAATAGGGTGAAGTCTACAAAAAATATAAGTAAATTTAACCTAAAATCGCTGTTGAAATTGAGCCTAAGTAGCGCAAAGTAAATTTCACAAATTTTGAAATGTGAAATTAACTTCATGCTATGTAAGAATATTTTATAATAAAATTATGTCGTTGCATGTAATATTTACTTCGCATTTTGTTGGTTCAACTTATTGGATGAAAGAAAACGAAAATATAGAATACGTAAAATGAAAATGTTGCATTAACTTAAATTTAAGTAAAATTTACATTTTGCTTAATAAAAAATAAAATCGTGATTTTTTTTGCATGATAACAAAATATTTGTTATCACATCGAGATGAGGTCTCACCTTTTCAAAATCAGTGAGATACAAATTTTGAATCTTTTAATTAAAAGATTCGATATCCTCATCATCAGATCAGATTATGTAGTTATCAAACTACGAACATAACGTTTCAAACTTCATGAATTTAAATGATGTTTACATCAACTGACCTAGCGAATTATATTAAAAATGCAATAATAATTGTTAAATATCGTCGATGTAAATTTAACACACCAGTTTGCAACCTTTACCTTGCAAATGTAAATTTTGGTTAAAAATGTATTTTACATTGTCTAAGTAAATTTTACTTGTTAACAATAAGTATAAGAATATAATGAAGATTTTTTGATGTACATGATTTTTTACATATGAATAAGTTCTTTTAACTATTTAAAAGGTTTGTTTCGTTTTATTTTGACAAATTGTTTTTACATTTCAAAAAATTTTATTTTGACATAGGTTGAGTAAAGAGAACTTATAAAATTTGTACTGAGCATGGGTAAATAATCTAAAATATTATGTTAGTTTTACAATTTTAAATTTACTTAACAGGTTAAGTAAAAATCGCATCGATTATTTTTTTGAGTGTTCAAATATAATTCTCTCAGCGAGCAGTTGGTCCGAAACTAACCAAATCATTAGATGATAGGTTAGGTTTCAGTGGTTGCTATCGCATACTTAGGCCAATTATGGTCTATTGACATCCTAAACTCAGCTTACACCGATTTAGTCCTATTTATATAGCGTAAAATATCTTGCACATTACAGCTTTCGAGATCACAGAGACTGTCCATAGTGTATTTGCCCAAGTGATCATGTCTTCTGCCAGCTAGCGCTGAACTTGAGCAAAGGAAATGAACAAGAGTCTCCTCCACCTCTTCCGCAGACCCATTCTTCTCGCATGATCTTCGAAAAAGCCGTGCCAGTGTGATTAAGATCTGCACAAACATAGGCCTTCCTGTACATTCTCTCCCTGGTTCCAGTTGGAGAGTCGTACCGCACCTTGCTAACTCGTCTGCCCTGCAATTTCCCTCAACGCCAGAATGGCTCGGAGCCCGGACCAACTGGATATTGAAATGTTCACTCATCTCGTTAAGAGATGAGTGACAATCCAACGCCACTCTTGACTCCAAGGAAAATTAATTCAGCGAAAGAATGGCCGCCCAGCTCTTCACATAGATAGTGATATCAGTTAACGATTTTACATTTTATGCTTCAAACATTTAATTCCCCACAGAATACACCAGCTCCTACTCTACCTTCGAGTTTGGAGCCATCTATGAAGAATTTAACTGTCCCGGTCTCCATAGTTAGACCACTATTGTAATCCTCTCTAAAGAGGAGAATCACCTTTAAAAGATAGCCAAAGCACAACAGAGGTGTTATATAGTCCAAATTCGCCAGGTCATGCCTCACAGAATTGACTATAGCTGAGTGCACTTTAAGCAGGTACTTCCATCCCCAAGTCGCTGATAGCCAGGCAGCCGTATTTGTTCATGCATCCATCATGTTTCTGTATGATAATTTATCCAGAGCTGGCCACCATAAACACCTCTTACAACTGCCGTATAAAGCCAGTGTACCAGCTCCGGTTTCAAGCCCCATTTCCTTCCAATGAAATTTTAACAAAATTATAGTGCCACAGTAGTCTTCTTCGCTCTTCTATCGTGTTTGGTTTCCAACTGAGCTTACTGCCCAGAAGAATCCTTAAGAATCTCGCCTTTTCAGTAAGAATCAGCCTAGTACCATTCAGGCTTGGTGGAACCATTGCCGGAATTTTATATTTCCTAGTGAAAAAGGCCAGCTCTGTTTTAGATGGGTTAATCCAAAATCCACATTTGCCGGCCCAACCCGCAGTGATTGATAGCGCATTCTGCATCACATCAATGATTGTATACCCAGGTGCTTACCCCTGACAGCGATCGCTACGTCCTCGGTATAAGCAACCACACTTATTTCTTCCCCCTCCAGTTTCAGAAGTAGTCCATTTATTACCTAATTCAAAAAAAGGTGAGAGAGGACACCTTTCTGGGGTGTTCCCGGAATGACCCGTCTCCAGACGGAAACTTCTCCCATCCTCACTATGACCCTTCTGCTTCCTAGCAAGTGATTAATTAGCCTGGTTACTGGGCCTTCGATCTCAAGTGGCACCAATCTTTCCCTAATTGCATCCACCTTCACGTTGTTGAAAGCGCCCTCGATATCAAGAAACGCCACCAACGAGAATTCTTGCAAATCCAGTGACTTCTCGATACCCCGAACCAAGGTCTGTATAATGCCGTATCCATGGACATACTTTTATGGTACGCATGCTGAGACTGTGCCCAGTTTCTGGGTACAATTCTCGGCCAAATATACACGTCGAGCAGCCTTTTAACGATTTTCAGCAGAAAAGATGACATAGATATTGGTCTTAAGTCCTTAGGGTAGCTGCGCGAGCTTCTACCCGCTTTCGGGATGAAGATCACTCTAGTCTCCCTCCATTCCATCGGAATGTACCCCAGCTTCAGACACCCTTTGAAGATAATTTCCGGGCCAGCTGACTTAAAGGACTTAAACCCTTTAATATCCAATTTTATCTCGCGTGTATTCAGAAGATCCTCTGTGCGTAACAGTTGAACCCCGCAGTCATCCAAAGGCTCCGCAGTTGACAGTTCTTCACTTTTAGGGAGGTGAGTTTCCATTTAAAGATCAAGAGTCTCTTCACTAGACACCGCCCGTTCACCGTCCGAAGACCCTTCCATTCTATCACAGAAGCGCCTCCGCGACTTCCTTTGCGCCTTCCATGTTTCGCTTTTGTAAACTCTGAGGCATTCCTTATAGAAGTCTCCGATAATAGTTTTACTTAAAAAACATTTTTCTCAAAAACAGAAATGTGAGAGTTTTAAATTTAAGTTTTCACTCAAAATTCTTATAAGAAGTATTTTAACATTGTATTTTTATTAATTGGTAAAAACTTTACACTATTAGAGTATAAGTAAAGCAAAATCTTACAACTATTTGTGCAAATAGGTTAACAGTTTTTGAAGTCCCGAACGTTCATTGCCACCCAGGGTGGTACGGCCTCATTTAAATTCAGCTACTCAAAATTTCATGGTCGTAAATGACGGTGCAGAGTCTCTGAACACAGCGAGCCTAAAATGGCTGATATTTTGCGCAAGCTTAAACACTTTCCCCAATTTTGTTGATGAGTACTGCAATCTTCTTTTTGATGTAGGAAACTTTTCAGACAACCTTCATACAGCCTTGGGCAAAAGTATTGAGCACCGTATAAATTTGTCGTGTACACGACAAGTATAACAGAAAACAACCCTTTTTGTTTATTTATTATTTTTTCGACATCTAAAAAGGACTAAAAACAGTGACTCACACCACAGGTGTGGCAATAAACAATCTGGTACAATAAAATTTGTTATTTTTTTCATTTTGTATTTATTCGTCAGTTCGCTACTTTCGCTCATTGTGTACACATCCAGTGATCAAGTCCGCTTTTGGTGTTTTGAGTTGTTAAATTTAGTGATATTATTGCAATATTCCGAAACAAAAAGGGCTAAATTTGCAACAAGGTGTGCAGATAAAGCTTCTGCATGAGCAAGGGAAATCACAAGTAGAGATTTCTAAAACTGTGAAATGTTCACGCCGATTCAATATACTATTGAGCGATTCACCGCTAGTGGATCACACAGTAATAGGTACAGAACCGGGAGCAAACGCATCACCACATACCGTGACGACCGAAAGTTAATGAGAGAAGCTTTAATAAATAGGATAAAAAACTTCTTCAAACCTCGCTGCTGAGTTGTCTGTACAAATTAAGAAATCAATCTCTGCTTGCACCACTCGCAGATGCCTTCAGAAAGCTAGTTTGAAAGGCTGTAAGGCCAGGAAGCTCTCCAAAAAAAAAACAGAAGGCTCGGTATAAATGGGCCCTAAAATACCAAAGTTTCACCGAAGAAGATTAGTCAAATATCGTGTGACCAGACGAGTTAAACTTGGAAGTAATTCAACGATACAAATATTTAAGTTTTCCGAAGTCTCTACATTTTCTTTATTTCAGATTTTTGGTACCGAGTAGGCGAAGCATTTAGTCCATAGTGTGTGGTACCAACCGTATAACACGGCGAGAGCAGCATAATGGTCTGGGGCCTGACTAATGACTAATTCTGGATTTAGCGAAATATTCGTGTGTGAGAGCCACATGAACTCTTCAAAATACATAAACGTCCTAGAATCTGCGCTGCTACCATCATTTTTAACACTTTTTGGTGATACAAACATGGATAGAGTTAAATTCCAGTAGGATAACGCGTCATGTCATAAATCTGCCCACACAATGGCATGGTTTCGAGAAAATGACATTGAGGTTCTCAATTGAGTTCTCATTGAGGCCTGTCCAGTCCCCGAACCTGGACGCTACATAACACACAGCAAAGAAGTACTAAAACGCTGTCTCCACCAAGAATAGACCGCCATACGTTCTGCAGAATGTAAAATCTTGTAAGCTCTCTACCCAAAAGAATTTCTACCATAATTAAGGCAAAGGGAGGACCCACAAAATATTAATTTTATATAAATAAATAGTAATGTGAACCTATAAAAATTGTTTCAGTTTATTTCAAATTGATACCCCCCAAAAAATTGTAAGATATCATGGGTGCTCAATACTTTTGGCCAAGACTGTATATTTAGATATAATCTAGCTTTTGATGACCAGCATTTGATGAAACAGAAACAAAACTGTGAGGATGTAAATATGTGCAAAGCTCTAAAAAATGGGTATACATTACGGTGCTAAATGAATTAAACTATAAAAATGTAGATCAAAGTTATTGCATTGAAGAAAGATGTGCTGATAATTTCTAATAAATTTTCAGCAACCAAGTGGAATGACTATAGCATTAATACTAAACTTTTAAACTAAAAAGATCTCTTCACATATAGCCGTCCTAGAAAAAAATTTAAAAATCGAATTGGCATTATTTCCAAATACGATATAATAAATAAAAATATCACTCGATAAAATGCAAACCCATCACCATACCAATTTTCGTATTTAATCTAGTGTAAATCCTCCCGACTTCTACTTGTATACCAGAATATGCTACTACCACTTAAAAAAAAGATTGAACATCCTGAAAGTTTAATAAAAATTAGTACCAACTAATGAAAATTAAACTAATTTAATTAAAAAAAAATAATTAACATCAGCTAGAAAAATCGTTTATAATAAAAATGTTTTTCTTCTTTATGGCATTTTCTCCCCCGACTCAAAAACACTGCATTTTTTAACTGATCCATGATACATCTACATTGTAGCAATAACAACTGCAAATTTTCATGATTTTCTTTTTTATTATTTTCATTTAATTATATTTAATGATTTTCATTATATGCTTCTGCAAAAGCTTACAATTAAATACTACGAGTAAAATCCAGTGGAATTATAAGTTTTTTTTTTGTGAAAACTTTCTACCAGATTGATGTTGAAATACACAAAATCTGTGGTCAGCAACACAGTAGCACAAAAAATAGTGATATAGATGGCTAAATTGACTTAAATGGATATGTTTAAAGTTATTTTAATCGTGCATATTTCTGGTGCAATTCAGACCAACTGCAAACTTTTGAATACGATAGTGAAGGGAGCCATCAGTTACATCCATTTTATAATTGACCTTGTAAATTGGACATGAAACTTTTAGAGAAAACTATGAACTGCACCCTCATTAAGAATGTGCATTGATGCTCAAAATGGGGTGTGCAGTTTTGCAAAATTGTAAATTGTATAAAAGTAAATAAAAAAATAAATATATGTATTTTACTGTTTTAATCTATGCAATCTGTTCTGTGGCCGAATCACTCCCAACTTTTTCGCAGTTCGCTTTTCCCGTCCTACCTTATGCATTGCTTGCCAAATCTAAGACATACAGCTATAGGCCCTATTTACAAGGAAGATAGGTCGGCCCACTTTTTCAGTTTATGTTAGAGTTCTTCAATAAATTTAATTTTTGCAAGCCAAATAGGTAAGATTAGTACGTTTAAAATAAATCATATATATACACTCACATATTACATAGTATTGCTAAACAAACGAGTAGTTTATTTCTCTTAACAGGGAATTTTTGTTTTCAGCCGATTGAAATTGTGCGTTTTTAACTAACACCTGCAAAATACGGGAATACAGGCATATAAAAATTCACCAGTTTCAACTTTCACGAGTATCAAATAAAAAGTTAGTAGAATAAAACAACTACAGCATTTAACTTATTCTGTCGGCTTATACGATAGTGTGGCGCTAGAATAGTTCCAACAATCATTTACAGTCGATATCGAGCACCTAGATGCAATACTGTATGTAATTTTCATAGCACTGTCGTGCAACAAAATTTGTTTCTGTCCATTGAATTGATTATCAAACTTAGGTTAACTCCCAGTTACCACAACAGAGCGCGAAGACTAAGGAATACCCTAAAAATATAAATTACGCACGCCGAAATATTCGGAAAGAGCAATAGCATATCCACCAAATATGTATTACCGCACGAACCTAAAACTTGGAGATGATCCTCGATCTCATATTGTTTTCAAAATGGGTTAATCAAAAGTCATTGGACTGTTGGACTTTGGTAGGTCGATAGTCGATTAACATTTTAGGAAAGGACGCATTAAAGTGGTCATCGGTTATACACACGGTTGATGCAACTCCCAATAAGATCTTTGGCTATGTACAGACTTCGATTAGTTACGATAAGAACACTAATTCGATGAGATTTTACATTGTGTCCAGTTTGGACGGTTCGTTGTATCTGGGAACTGACTTCTGGTCAAAATGTAATCTAACTCCAACGATTAGAAGTGTATTGGTTGATTTTAAGACTAACCCAAATGATCACCAATTAACAAACACACACCGTAAAATGTTGGAAGTTATACAAATTTTATTTCCATCCTATGAAATCCACGGACTTGGGAAGACTATCATGTCGCCAGCACACGATAGTTGTCGGTCAAATACTGCCTAGTGAAAAGAGACACTATAATATGTCACCAGCAATCCAGGATCTAACGTAGCAGGTAATTGATCGCGTGTTTGAATGGAAGGTTATATAAAAATCCCAATGCACTACTCCTGTAGTCCTAGTTAGGAAATAGTCGCTTGTGCACGGACTCGCGTAAAACAAATCAAGCGACCAAGAAAAATGCGTCCTCCCTGTCTGTGATAGATTGCTTTTTAGGTAGATTTCATCAAACCAAGTTTAAAGGTTCGTTAGATCTCAAAGACGCCCTTTGGAAAATTCCATTGTCTGAGAAGTCACGCGATAAAAGGGCATTGTTGATGTAGTGAAAATTGCATCGAGCAATTTTCGGTAACTGAGAGCATCACGGCCATCGTGCCATTCCTTGAGAATATTCATGTTTTTCACTGACCAATGGCACTATTCTGGCTTAGGAAATTTAGGAAAAAATTTCATATCATTTTCAAAAACTTCACAGTTTGGTGTAAATATTTATGAAAATTGGAAAATTATTTTGCCGAATAAAATTTTTATGGAATAAAAGATACCCATTCCACTTTGTTTTCTAAAATATTTACACCAAAATGATACCATCAGTAGGCCAGAAAAATACAATTTAAACCAAAATACAATGAAAATATTTTTCATAATTCCTTCTGCTCTCAGAAACGTCTAAAATAACGGGAGTTTTATTCAGAATTAAATCGCAATTGGAATGAACTAAAAGGAAAAAAATTGGTTAAAAAATAAAAAAAATGGCGGCATGAAAATGCAGCTTTTTTGTAAACCCCCCCTCCCCCCCCCTTTATTTATTATAACTCAAAAAATTGAAAGCCGATTATTCCTTCCGTAGTTCATCCTGAGCAGAAATATATGTAGATCGACGTGTTAAAATTTTAGAATGATTGGATAAGTAGTTTTTTTCATTCTTGCACGCCAACTTGAAAAACGTCATTTCGAGATAATCGCGTTTAAATTATCGCGCTTTAAATAAGGCGCGCTTTGCAATAAATAAAAGAAAAATATAAATAACCTTTTTTTTGAGATTTTCATGTTTATATTATTAAAATCAAGTTTTTAAACGTTCATTCTAACATATTCTATCATAAAAAAAATTCGATTTTTTGAAAGTTTCAATGTCCTATGTTCTCCCCTTAAAATAGATAAAACAAGATAAATTAAAGCAAAATAAAATGAAACAAAAAACGCTTGATGAAACCGAGGGCAGAGTTGGCTTGATTGATAATACGATCGATGTGTTGTCTGAAATTCAATTCACTGTCGCAAATGACTCCCAAATCACGAACAGAACTGGCTCTGGTAATGGTATCGTTGTTAATGTAATAGTCGCGAGAAATGGACTGTGTAAGTTTTCGAGAGTAGGTGATTGTTTGACATTTACCCATGTTCAAATCAAGATTGTTCTTTGCACACCAAGTGGAGAAGTTATTGAGGTCGGATTGTAATAGGCTCTTGTCGGTAGTGTTTGAAATCCGTTTGTAAATCTCCATGTCATCGGCGTATATAGATCTTGATGAATTTTTTTATTAAACATTCAGCGTCGTTTATTGGCAGAAAGAAAAAAATTGGCCCCAGATGGCTGCCTTCTAGCACTCCAGATGTTGCTGATATATGAGTTGATACTGATGACCTGAACAGTACATGGTATAAACGGCCTTTGAGATAAGAGCTCACCCAATGGAGAATTTGGGGAGGAAAGACAAGGGCCCTAAGCTTAAACAAAATAACTTCATGAGAAATCCTGTCAAATGCCTTGCTAAAATCGGTGAAGATAACGTCAACCTCTTTCCCTGCTTCTATCGTATTTAATGTTTGTGAAGTGAATTCAATAAGGTTTGTGGTCGTGGACCGTGCTTTGAGAAAACCATGCTGATTGTCAGAAAACAACGGTTTACAATGAAAACACAGTGAATCATACACAATACTTTCAAACGGCTTAGGAATACTAGATAATTTTGCAATCGGTCGGTAATTACAGATGTCTGACTTGCAGCCGTTCTTATGAATCGGAACTATAAAAGTACTTTTCCAAATGGATGGAAAAATTCCAAGCGAAAGCGACTTTTGGAAAAGTGTCGTCAGTGGCTGAGCCACTGAGGACCGGAAGAAAAATTATGTTTAAGTTCGGAAATCTGTTGTACCACGTTTTAATATTTTATGTGTTACATCGTGCATTGTCTTATATATCTCAAGCCATAGCTATCGGCTTTCTCCATAAAATAAAATAAAAATAAAGCCAGAATAGTGCCACTGGGGGTTGATTCGTGTTCCGTGAGAAAAGAAAGAGTCATTTCATTGGCAGTCGAATAGGTTTGAATTGCCTATGAGAAATTTTGATTTCACACAGTGGACTTTAAATTGTATGCAAATTATTCAAACTGGTTGGTAATAGAAAAAAACTATATGTTTTGAAAAATTCTTTCATGAATTATTAAGTCTTTGGTGCCGGCTCTTTGGTAAACCGATGACTCTTTCATTGAAAATATTTTCAATTATTTGGGTTTATAAATCTAATAAGATTAATAACATAAATTATCTCATCATTAGTTAGTATATTTTCAGCAATATTTGAACTAACGTAAGTTTTCGCTCACTTGATGGAATGGGTTCCAAAATTGGAGCATCGACAATTATTTATTCTGCAGCCAGGACTTTTCTACTGAAATTAATAATTTCAATTCTTACCAAAATAAATTTACATCTCTAAAGAGAATAAATTAAACGTCGGCATATAATATGATATCCTTCGAATTTCCATTTTAGTATGCCAAACATCAAGCTTACCTTTGTAACAAATACAATATATATGGTCATTGTCAAGTTTAAAGTCCATTTTTTACATGGCGGCTACACGACAAGGTATAAACCATATAAATCCAGCTTGATATAAATATATAGCTGTAATATCCTTAGACTAAAAATTAGTATTTGGCATTAGCTGTGATAAATCTTTCCTTGTAAGATGGAATATTTTATAATCCATTTTCTTCTGATCAACTGAGATTTATATTTGGCGGAGAAATTCATCAATTTATAAATTATAATCAAGCGATGATTTGTTTTTCCTATTTCTTACTCACTGTCGTTATATAGAGCCTATATTTTAAGTCAACCTGAGCAAGCAGTGCGCTGTCAAAAAATACTCTGTGTTTTTTATTCAACCTGAGTAATTTTACCCTGCACACTGTGTTTTTATTTGTGAACTGTGCTTACACCGGGCATACTCGGTTCTTCAAATTTTACTCTGAAATTAATGCCAGTGTACGAAGAGCATGCAAAGTAAAAAACAAGTTATTACTCTATGCACACTGGTTCATTTGGCACTGCACAACCTGTGCTCGGTGTATAATACCCAGGGCAAGCCTGCTTGCTCGGGTTTAATTAAAAAATAGACCCACTGTCGTTATACAGAGCCTATTTTTTAAGTCAACCTGAGCAAGCAGTGCGCTATCAAATAATACTCTGTGTTTTTTTATTCAACCTGTGTAATTTTACTCTGCACACTGCGTTTTTATTTGTGAACTGTGATTACACAGTGCATACTCGTTTCTTCAAATTTTAGGTGAGGAGGTCATTATAGTCAATCGGATCAATCTACGCTGGAACAATGTCCACCAAAGTAGCCAATCCACGCAGAACCGACGGCCACGATGATATGTTCTAATTTGGAGATTGAAGCTGACCAGTAACATAACGGTTGTTGTATTACTAATCATTACCTTGGAACAATCGAGCGATACGAGATAGATTTCAAATTACTCCCCAATACCGATTAATAAGTCGTATAGTAACAACAAAATCAGTTAAAAAAAATAAAAATTTGATCAGAAACTAAGCCATTGATAGATTATATTTGTTTTATAATACTTTTCTCATCAAAAGGTTACATATTTCAAGCTGCAACCCAACAATCGTTTAAAATTCCTTCCAGAAAACACCGGTTCTTGAAAACCAGAATAAAAATGAATAATAACCCACTACTTTCCCGCGGTTCATTGTGAATTAATCATTTTTAAGTCCCTCTCAAAAATTTTCAGTTCCAAATATTATCGGACTTATTTCCTATATTTTTGATAATGAACGTACGCGACCCAACGACTCAGAAAAAGGTCGTTTATTATTATTTTGTGACGGCATTGAACGGATGTACGACTCGTACAAGTAACATAAAATTACATAGTAATGGTTTTCGTTAAAGAATTTCTCATTTTTTTTATTATTATTTCATTTTCAATTGATGGGACTGGAAAATACGAGGCGGACGGAAAAATCAATTAAAAGATTTGTGTGTGATTTGCGTAATAGAAATAATTTTGACGTTGAAAGACGAATGTGTCGTGCAGCTTGACAAATACATCGATTAAATATTTGGTTTCTATTTAACTGTAACTGACTCGTTCCAATAAATACAAAGCTGTGGACATTTGGCTCTGCGTAATCTTAAAAAATTATTTGAAGTGGTTTAATTTTTTTTTTGTGAAAATCTATATAGAATGAGAAGGCGGTAGTCATTAAATATTAAAAAACTAATAAAAATTATATTCAGCTAAAATGAAAATGTGTTTAGATCTGGAGTATAGATTAACCTACACCTACAGATCTGGAGTCTCATTAAATTTGGTACAACATGAAAAACCTTTGAAATTTATTGAAACAATCTAATAATTAATTTGGACTTTTTCAATAAACGACAATTGTTTATGTTGTTTTGGTTGATCCAAATTTAATACAGACTGTTGGGATTCTTCGGCGGCAGCAAACACTCGAAAACAACCGATGACAGAAAACCAGGAATAAACCACAAAATAAAACACCATTCATTTTTTTACAACAGTCAAGATTCAATTTATATTTTTATTTTATATAATCATTTCCTGTAATTTTATATTGTTTATGTAAGAAATTTAATGTAAATTATAAATTATGTTACTTACGTCAGAATACTACTGTCAACATTGACAGTAGTTCATTTAAGTTAACGCGAGTGACATCTGCAGGGCAGCACAGCGCACTTTTACATTGTACGCCACCAAAACCACTAGGTGTACCAACTTAAGTTCATAAAATGGGTTTGACTGAAAATTTGCTCTGTAGCTGTGACTTGTTTTTTCATGATTGGTCTCTTGTAGTTTTAGCATTAATCACCGCGCACAAATTGTTCTACGATAAATCAGAAATAAATTGTGATAGATAATAATAAAGTAAAATTGATATAAAAGATCTAAACGGCGTTCAAAATTATCCAGCACCAGCGATCCAAATTATAATCCTCTACCGTAAGATCCAGCGGTATCCACGCTGCTGAATGAATTGATCGGTACACGAATATATTTACCAATATTTTTGTATTGAGATTTTGGAGTCTCTTTAGTTTTATTTCATAAAATTTAATAAAACAATTTCGCAAAAAACAGCAACAAATATATGAGTTTATTTTAGTTTCGGCCCTTCCTTATACAGACATTTTCGATTTTTGCAAATATTTTGAAAAATTCCTTTTTTTTTTGTTTATTTTATCGGAAATGACGAGTTTTGATAAAAAATCCCAAGTTTGAGCCTAAAGCTAAAAATTTAAACATCGAAAATGGGGCTTGAAATCTTGCTTAATGCCTAAATAAAAAAGCTTGAGCCGACTGGTTTGTTTTGGGCTAGAGTACTTGTATTTAAATAGACCTAATAATATTGGGCAGGGTAAAAGTTTGTGGCCCTTTTCCCGGTAGATGGCTTTACATTCATATATCTCAGTAATCATTGATCGTATCGAGCAATTCTTATGTGTATTTGAAAGGTGACATTTTGACATACAAACCATTAAAATCGGTGAAGTGAATAAAAAGATACAATAATTTAAAACATGGAGATATAATGAAAAATTCGATATATTCTACAATTTTATTATGACAAAGATAAAAACGCAGCTCAGGAACAATTTCTGCTGTTTATGGAGAAGGTGCTTTATCACCAGCAAAGAAATGGTTCATGCGCTTTTGTTCTGGAAATATGGATTTCAAACATGAACCTCGCTCTGGTGGACCAACCACTGGGAAAGTCGATGAAATCATGCAGCAAATTGAAGAAGACCGGCATATAAGCAGCCATGCAATTGGTAAAGAACTAAATATTGATCACAAAACGGTTTTAAACCATTTGAAAATGGCTGGATACCAAAAAAAGCTTGACGTTTGGGTACCCCATGAATTAACAGTTAAAAATTTAATGGACCGGATTTCTATCTGCAAAACGGTGCTGCAACGGAACGAAATCGAGCCATTTTTAAAGCGAATGATTACTGATGATGAAAAGTGGATAAGATACAACAACGTTGTGCGAAAAAGATCACGGATGAAACGAGGCGAAGCTTCCCAAACGGTATCAAAGCCAGGATTGATGCCAAGAAAGGTAATGCTGTGTGTTTTGGTTGGATTAGAGAGGAAACGTGCATTATGAGGTGCTGCCACTGGGCCAAACTATTGATTCTTATCTTTACTATCAGTAACTAATGCGTTTAAGGCAAGCAATTCAATTAAAACATCCAGAATTGATCAGCAGAAGGGGCGTTGTATTCCATCATGATATATAGAACACATACACACATTATTGATCACCCGGCAGAAACTGAGAGAGCTTGGCTGGGAAGTTTTGAAGCACCCACCATATAGTCCTGACCTTGAACCATCGGACTACCTACCATTTGCTCCGGTCCATGCAGAACCATCTTAATGGTTTTACACTAAATTCAAATAAGGCCTACGAAAATGAGTTGCCTCGATTTTTCGCAGCTAAACCACAGCAGTTCTACAGTGATGGGATCATGGCTCTACCAGAAAAATGGCATAAGGTTATCGATCAAAATTGAACATATTTGGTTTAATAAAGTTAATTTGAAATAAGAAAATTCTTTGTTTCAACGTCACCCTAAAAAGGCCACGAACTTTTGCTCTATCTATTAATAAAATAAAAAGGTTTGAGTCAAAAAATTGATTTTCTGTGCACAAGTGTGTTTTGGTTCTCTCGTATTTACTTTATTTTTTTTTTATTTCGTTGCGAATTCTTGGGACAAAATTTCGTTGCATTTTTCTATATAATGCGACGTCAAAAACATC
The DNA here is from genome assembly GCA_932526605.1 of Nephrotoma flavescens. Lineage (NCBI taxonomy): Eukaryota > Metazoa > Arthropoda > Insecta > Diptera > Tipulidae > Nephrotoma > Nephrotoma flavescens. The sequence goes on along the minus strand of OW052220.1, from coordinate 107,494,917 downwards.
TTCGATGTTAAAAAAGGCCTAGTCCAAAATTTGGCATCTCTATAATTCAGCCAGATTAACTTTTCGGGAACGTACTTAACCTTTTAAGATCTGTACCGGAAGTTTCATATTTAATCGGATTTTTTTGAAATTTTTATCGTTACAGTGCGGTATTTTCCTGATCTTTGTAAAAAGTTCAACATATTTCCTGTGGCCCTATTCTGGTAATTCCTCGGGAATTGAGAATAATTTCTTTTTGTAGCAGCTATTCCTCGGACATTTTCCCCAATTCTCCATTTTCCAACAGTTAATTCTGGAAATCGTATAGTCCATTGGAAGCGCTCCAAACTCGTTACTCAGGAGTTTTCGGGGATGCCGAATTCAATTCTGACATTAGATTTCCCCGGGGCGCTCAGGGTGGCTCTGTGGGAAATGGTAAAGGAGAAAGTGAAAAATCACAAATTATGAAAATAATACTTTATTCAAATAACGAATAGGAGTTTTTATTAATGTTGAATTATTCATTATAAACCTAAATTTTTAACTTAAACACTAAACATCTTGTTCAAACTCTTCTTCTTCTGCCCCTTCTTCATCTTCTTCCTCGTCACTATTCTCGGCCCCGTTGGAAGTGTCTTTTTGGTTTGAGCAATTGCCATCGCAATGCTTGCATGCAAGTGAGCATTCCAACCCACTTCGACGGCACACGCAGCTCGTGCCATAGTCTGTTTCACAAGAACAAAAAATTTTGCTTTAAATTTCTTCGGGACCGGCTTCCTGGGTCATGGTGACAGGACTGATCTCTCCATTCATCAATTCCCACCCCCATTCCAACGGATCTAAGGTCTCGTCTTGACGTTGTGAACTATACCAAGCCTGTTCTTGGAAATAGACACGCTTGATATGCTCGGTTAACGCATTTTCAGTCGTGATTATGCGTGCAAGATCGACTTTTTTTAGAATTGGTGGCTTCAGCATACATTCTTGCTCGATAGCTTTGGATGAGCTCAATCTCAGGTTTATCGCTCGTGCACACATCTTTGGGTGCCTCGTAAAGAGCCAAAGCTAGACGAAGCCCATGATCTATTAAATTATCCATGGATGCATGTGTTTGCTTAAATATTTCTGCAAACCCATGTAAATCATCGGATTTCTCAAACAAATCGCAGAATTTTATTTTCCCTCGATAGAAAAATGCTGAGGTTGTGTTGCATCCCGTCAAAGCATGTAGAAATAATATATGAAACCTGATGCACGTGCTTCTGGATGCTAAGCTCTCGGAAGAATACACAACATCAGGTACTCTAGCGGAAGGCGGCTTCAACAAGAACACTTCTAGATTCAGTGGAGTCCGAGCAGCAAGCATTGTTAAGACGTCAGTGTCTTCCGAAACAATAACCACTTTATTGTTGCGGATTCCAGAAGCAGTCTCAATGGCCTTGAGCACAATATCAACATCCGCATTTGCTACAGTCTGCTGAGACATTATATTAGCCCGTTTCAAATCCTCCTGGAGAAATTTAATGAGCTGGGACTTATTTTTGTTATACGATTATTATTTTTGCTACGATTGAAAACCAGAAATTCAGGTTTTGATTTTTGGTTTATTTTTATTTTTTTGGATCGAAGTTAGACAAGACCACGAAGATGAAAAAAATATATCTTCATTCTATTCGTTTTTGGATTTTGCCGGAGCAACATCACATCGGAGCTCATCACTCACCCGCCAAACGAAAAAATAGAATTTTACTTAAATACATTTTTTTATTAATTTTAAAATTATATTAAAGTTTGTTTTATTTATTTACCAAATTATTATTATTACATTGTTTTACAAAGCGCTTCGCTTCATTTCGATTTTCACTTTCCACCGCATCATACTTCTACAGGTCCAAGAGTGCCAGACACCACTCAAACACCAACAAAAGGTCCAAAATCCAAGAAACTTGATTACTGTAGCACTGTATTTACATACAACGAAAAAACAACGTGGTCCTAAATGACAGATGTAATACTGATGCCACACAGACGCCGACTGCGCGCGGGAACTGGACCCATATTTTTTCTCTTAAGTCGATATAGAATATTTCTGTTCGCGCCGCTCCCCGTGGTAACGATACTCTACTCTCTTTATAGCTTTGACACCTTTTTCAAACACAGTTTCGAGGCACAAAAGACTTCCAAAGCAATTGTTTTTATAATATGTGTAATATTTATTTATTTAATATTTAATAAAAATTTTTTTTTTATTCATACCCGCGAGTAATTCTAATACCAGAATTGAATTCGGCATCCCCGAAAACCTCCGAGTATCGAGTTTGGAGTGATTTTCATGAACGCTGCCATTTCCTCCCAATCACCACTAGACAACCCCACAGAGCCACCCCGAGCACCCCCGGGGAAGTCTAATGCCAGAATTGAATTCGGCATCCTCGAAAACTTTCGAGTAACGATTTTGGAGTGATTTTCATAGACGCTGATATTTCTCCCCCCCCCCCCCCCCTCCACCCAGAATGACCCCTGCAGAGCCGCTTCGAGTAATTCCAATGCCAGAGTTGAATTTGGCATCCCCGAAAACCCCCGAGTAACGAGTTTGGAGCGATTTTCATGCACGCTGCCATTTCTCCTCAAATTCACCCCCCGCGCACCCACACAGAGTCACCCTCGTGCACCCCCGGATAATTATAATGCCAGAATCGAGTTCGGCAACTCCGAAAACCGCCACGTAACGATTTCCGAGCGATTTTTCCGAGTTTCCAGTCGTTCCTATAATGGTGCAAGCAATGATGCAATTGGAAAATGCATTTTCCGGCCCAGAAGGCATTTTTCAAAAAATGACTAAACCAAACGATATAGACTTTTTTCCTGGGACCTTCCTGAACACAATGCAGAAAACCGCATCTCGATATCTGCTGTCCCTAAAAATTTCCGCTATTCCGGGCGATTTTGATCTAAATGCCCTGGACTATACGTTTAATTTGTTTTGTTGAAATTTTAATCGAATTATACTTAAACAATAAATTTTGTTTATTAACGGAAAAAATTGGATATTGATATTTTCGTTAGAATAATAAACGACAAAACTGCTATAATGGGGAATATTTTGTTCCCAAAAAATTTTTCCCCTAAACCCAGAATACACTTTTAGGGAAAAGGGGATAAAACTGCTAAATAATTTAAAATTTCAATTACACGGGAATTACCAGAATAGAGCCACTGTACATAAAAAGGATCCTCGATTAGATATTTTGTAATTTCAGACCTAGTGCTAAAATGTGTTGTCTGTCCATAGTTTTTGAACATGCCAATCTACAATCAATTTTATGAGTTCTGTAACCAATAATAATAGGATAAGTCAACAGTAATCAACGGTAATTAGCTCGGTACTATCTTTACAGATATGATAAGCAAAACGGTATAACTATTGGCTTTTCAGCCCATAGTTTATCATAGCTGGGCTCCTACTTAGCTAATCATGAGTACACAGTTCGTTTCAGATCTGCTTTATTTGTGAGTTATATAGCCAAATCTGGAGTGCCCTAGGATTCTCACTTGGATCCCCTTAAATTTATTTTATGCGCAAACTATGCCTTTGTATTCGTCAATGCTTTCATTTTGATTGTTTGCTGATGATTTAAAATATCAAGCGTAACGTCTTCGATTTCAGATTGCACTGTACTTGAAAATGATCTGAATAATTTTGAGTTGTTATTCAATAATGGCACCAGGCTCCGTACAATCAAAAATATATTTAATTATGGTATTAATCTTGAAGAGAAACTTGACATTAGACATTAATTAATTGGTTAATAGTTTACTTTTCATGTTGTACAAATCAGCAGGGTTAAACCAGTTCAAAAACGTATTGTATTAGGTCATATGCCTTGGTTTTATCCACTCAGTCTTCCTAGTTACGATACACGACTTAATTTTTTGCACATGTTACCACTCAATAAACGGCGAGCAATTGCCGGTGTGAATTTTCTAACATTAATTCAAAGTGTAGCTACACAAATTATCAAATTGTAGCTACACAAAAATTAACGTAAACTAACTTTCAAATAATAAATTTAAATTAGAAACAAGAGAGTTTTGAGACGAGTGAAAACTTGAGCCTATTCACATATAAAAATTATTGTGCTTCCCTGACCAAGTACGCAATGTTGACAAAATATTATGTGAGCCGATAATACACATCCCATTAATCAATCCACCCTAGATTTTCCATATTTATAATTAAATTTATTTATTTATTTAATTTTCTACAACGCATGAAAAATACGTACTATTACTCTAGCGCCATATTGAAATTTAAATGGGTTACACAATCACTTACACAACAATTTAGCATTTTGTTTCTATCGAATATTGTCATACTCGGGACTATTGATAGAAAACAAATTTAATTACGGTAAATAAAGATTTGGATGTGTATTGTTTAAATCACCCAAATTGCACAACCCTTGCATTTATACTGCATTTTCTTTTTCGACTGCACCCGCTGACAAAAACGAGTTTTGATTTAACTACCTTTCAGGCGATAAGTGAAATTTAATTTCCCATAGTTCTTCAGGTTCTGAACTAACTAAATTAATATTTCGTGCTAAATTGTAATAAGAAGTGTAGAAATGAGTAGTTGAGAAACCTAATAATCAATTCATTATGTAAAATTGCCAATCCGTTTTGTTACACGGATAAAATTCTGAACAAACCAAGAATAATCGCCAATATGCTAATGATTATAGCCCAAAAATATTTTAACTTAATTAAAAACAAAAATCTTAATTGATCAAAAATATAAGTATACATTTCACAAAATACATAAAATACAGACTTATATAATATGTTTTTTTTAATATACCATAAAAGCTTTTAAGCTTTAAACAAATCTCTCGCAAAACGACGTTAAAAATAATAATCACGATAATAATCCGTCGATCACACTGATTTTGTCATCCCATGTCGTACTCGTACATAATATTCAATCTAATTTATTCGATTGAAATATAAATAACATCTTTAAACCATCCAACAACAAAAACAAAATATAAATAAATGATTTAAATTGATTGGAGCAAAGCAGAATTTAGAAAAGCACAACTTATATTCAAAATATATTCGATAACAACAAAGAAAGAAAGCTTAAGATAAAAATCTTTATTCGCTTCTTTTTATATTTTTTTTTTTTTGCAAAAACCCGCGTCCCAACCCTAAACCTATATACCAAATCGAATACAGATTTTATTTATTTTTTAAATAAAGTTTAAACTTTTTTTTTATGTATAGGGAGATGGGTTTTGTATTGTTATGATTTCCCGGCACACACCGAACAGCTCAAAGAAGTAACAAAAAATTTCCGCGAAATTTTAATTTAATAATTTCAATAATTTTACAGATTGATTTCATCATTTTTGTATTTCATTAAATATTAAATTGAAAATGTTGTTGAATTAATTAATTAATTAACATTAAAAAGTATTAGATTTGGTAAAGATTTACAACAAGGGTATACTTAAGGATTTTAGTAGAGGGGTTGACAGATGAACACTATATCTACGAGTATGATACTGTACCTCATTCCCTCTTCAAAGAACGAATTGTGTTGGTTTACCTCAATGGCCTATTAATGACACTTATTCTTCATTTTCTTCTTATATATGTACTTCAGTTAAAAAACATTTAAGATTATTTAACAATTTACGGACAAGCAACCCGTATACTGCTACCCTCCTGGGGTGGCATTTTGTAACATCACATTTTCAATAATTTATCGAAGTTTATGTCTCGCTTCTCTAGAATAAAATGGGATACTATTTCATGTTTTATATCATTTATTCTACCCCTCGAGCCATTTTTGCGACACATATTTACCAAAGAATTGGGACACTGCTTGAGGTAAATATGTTCTAAAATTTCAATTTACTGTACTAAAAGATTTACCCGACTAGTCGACTGCCAAATAATTTTTGTTGTGAAACGTTTAGAAATTATTCACACAAAAACATGGAGAATTTTAATAATAATGATAATATTTATGAAATAGAATTCTAAAATAAAAGAGATTTGGCATTATTGTGAAAATTGTGTGGAGAAGTGACGCAATTAACACAAAAGTACGTAGAATAAATCCTCCACCATCGTTGCAAACCGCGAGAGTCATAATTAAAATTCTAAATGGAGATTTGGAAGAAACAAAATGCAATATTCGTGTGACCCCCAGTTGTTTTAGAAAGATAGTGGAACGCATGGTTGGGACGTCGAGGTGGAAGTGATTGTTATTTTGTTCTGATCAGCTTATGGAACCAGCTATAGAGTGGTTTCGAAGGTCATGAATATGCCGAAATCGACCGTAACAAATATTATACATAAATATTTGATGTTATTTGAGCAGCTGTCATCGAAGGTCGTACAAAAGCCACCGTCAGTTTCGGCATTGGATGACGTCTGTCGAAAATTTGGGAATAAAGCAAGTATTGTAAAACTAAACATTTCTGATTTACTTAATGTTCATTCTGTTTTATAATTTTAAATATTTATTTTTATTTTTTTAACTCGTTCTCATGTGTTTGACAAGGCAGTTGGGGCTATTGATGGGTGCCACATCAAAGTGAAATGTCCTCCCAACCAAAAGGACCAATATATTAATCGCAAAATGGATTACTCAATCCAATTACAAGCTGTGTGCGATCTAGATTTTAAAATAATTAACATGTGTGTTGGATGCGCGTACTGACCAATAGTAGTCTGTACCGTAAAGCTATTTTTCCACCGAACGGCTACTTTTTATTAGGTGATGCAGGCTATAAATGTATGGTGCATCCAATAGCAATATAGACACTCTACAAAGGAAATTTAAACGATAGTCAAACGAGGTTTAACCTAGCCCACTCAAGGGCCCGAATTAATATAGAACAAGCTTTCGGCATGATGAAAACTAGGTGGAGAGCTATTTTTTTTAAAAACATTAGAGCTGGAAATAAAGAGATGCGTTCAGGTGGTTTGTGCATGTTGTGTTATACATAATATATGTGTAGCATCAGATGACTTGATGAGCTTCGAAGCTCAACAAATCACCGAATATCAATCACACATTTATTTATTTATTTTATTGAATATAAATGTATGAAGTTCTTATGAACTTATACCATTAGTGGCAAATTACTAAATTTTAATTTATTTCTAATTATTTATAAAATTAACCTATAGAAATTGGCGAAAAAATGATTTTTAAAAATAAAAGAAGAAAAATAGAATTTTGATATTATTAAGCTGAAGAAAAGTATTTTTTCCGAAAAACAGCAGGGGATTTAGATTTCTTAACGTTATTACTTATTGAATTCCACATGCTAACTCCCCTCACAAAAAATTATGAATTCGTCAGATTATATTTATTAATAGCCGGAGTCAAAAGATGAATGCGACGATTGGAAGACGAAACTAATTTCCCTATAATATAGGTAGGCTGTTTATACTTTAAGAACTTAAAAATGTATAAACAAACTCGAAACTCATAGAATTCAGCAAGAGAACAACCAAGTAATGAATTAGTAAAATTCGAGATGTGGTCGTACTTTCTCAGCCCGTATACGTATCTCACACAACAATTAAATATCAATCGAAGTTCATTAAAGTACTTCTTCTTTAATTCAAAGAAGACAATATCTCCGTACAAAAAATGTGGGAGGATGTAAGATTTCACCAATTGGAGTCTAAATTTTTATGGGGGTATTAAAGCACATCGTGGTAGCCCATAACATTCTTAATAAAAAAATTACTCGATTACAAACTGTTTCGATGTGGTAACTCAAGCATAAGCATTTGTCAAAAGTTAAGCCTAGATTATTCACGGAATCAGAGAAATCTACCTCCTCTCCTAGTACGCTGATTTTAGGTAGGTTGTGCGTATCACGAATTCTAGAAGATATAATAATAGAATTGGTTTTTCCACCATTAAGTTCAAGATTATTTTCTATAGACCATTTTGTAATCAATTTGATATCGAAATTAACAGTTCCGATAGAATTTGTTATATCCTTGGGCCTACAAAATCTATAAATTTGCAGGTCATCCGCGAAAACATGATATTTGCATTGAGTGATAACTGCAGGTAGGTCGTTTATATACATCATGAATAGAAAAGGACCTAATACCGATCCCTGGGGAACACCGCAATTAGTATAACAAGAGTTTGAGATTCCTGAATTAGTTCTAACCAATTGTGATCAATTTGATAGATATGACAACACCAAACGACAAGCCGACATTGAAAATTTAAAACTGTTACGAAGTTTGCTAACCAAAATCGAATGATCAATTTTATCAAAAGCTTTACTAAAGTCTAGAAGAACCATCGTACAAAGATAACCCTTATCTATGGCCCTGCGGATGTCGTCATTGATATGTAGTAAAGCACTATTAGTGCTGAAATGACGTCTGTAAGCAGACTGGTACATTGATAGTAAATTTTCCGATTCAACGTAAGTTAATATTTGTGATTGTAGTATTTTTTCAAAAACTTTAGACAGAGCAGGAAGCAGACTAATAGGGCAAAAATCAGATAAGCATTTGGGATTATTATTCTTGGGAATGGGAATAATAATTGATTGCTTCCATTTCTCTGGAAAGATAGAAAATGTTATTAAGCTATTAAAAATATGTAGTAAGTACCAATCAACTTTTGGTAAAATAAGTTTAACGAACTTAATTGGTATTTCATCAACTCCAACAGCGTTTGATTTAACGAAATCTAAAGCATCCATAAGGTCAGTGATATCGATGATATTAAAACTACAGTTACCTTCCATCGAACTAGAGTTCATTAATTCATCAAAAGCTAGTAACCCCGCTGAACGTGCACTGTTATGAGAAAAATAATTATTGAACTCATTTGGTGAAAATTGAGTAGTTGGTTTTTCGTTGGATGATAGAAAAGAACCAACAGATTTCAAATTTTTCCAAAAAACTTTTGAAGGAAGAGATGGGTGCAATATAGATGAAAAATATTTGGCCTTTGCGCGTTTTATAATATTATTACTCCTATTTCGTATGGCTTTATATTCTTGGTACAGTTCAACTTTTCTAGTACGCTTCCATCGACGTAGAATAAAATCCCTGAAATTTATGCTATCCCTGATCTCATCATTGAACCAAGGCGGCTGTTTAGGTTTTGGTGATATAGTCCTTAGTGGCACAAATTCCTCAAACAAGTCTACAACTAGTTCTGTAAAGTATTCTACTTTATCAACAGGATTGTTGTATCAACTGGATTGTTAAGGATTGTTAAAATTGTAAACGCTCCAATTTAAATTATTACATTTAACAAGCAAATCTGATAACTTAATGCTATTATAGTCGCGAAATGAGATTTTAGGAATAGATCTCTCGTGTTTAATGTCATAGGAAAAGTAAAGAAGATCGTGATCACTAAATCCAACCGAAATTTGGTTATGAAATACAATTTTGTCCGTATTAGAAATAATACAGTCCAATAATTAACTAGAGTGTGACGTGAAATATGTCGGCTCGGTGTTCACTGGAGTGAGAGAAAATTCAGTTAGCAACCTTTTAAATTTGTTCGCAGACGATTTAGTTTCTTTGAGGTCACAATTGAAGTCACCGCACAGTACAATATCATTATAGTTAACACTATAATTTTGCAAGAAGGTCCCAAAATCTTCAAGGAAACGTTTATTCGGCGGTTTATATGCAACAACCAACAACACCTTAGCAGCTCCTAGTAATAGTTCTATGAGAATTACCTCCAAATTAGGTGCACAATGACCATGTACCAGTTTATATCGAATGCCTGATTTCAGGAAAACACAAATTCCACCCCCCGTTTTTTTTGCATCCAAATTTCGGTCCAATCGTAAAATATTATATCCAGAAAGACAAATTGAAGCGTCACACATCAGAGACTACGCCGATGGTATTGAATTCCGAGAAACAATCAGAAGAAATATGTAGTTTAATAAAATATATATTTTTCAATTCTAATTCATTTATTTTATTTCAAAATGATAATTTAGAATTTAATTTGAATTATAGATGGAAGATCTGCAAGAATCGCAACAATCAGTTTCGAACTTAATGAGATTATTGATTTGAAAAAATCAGTCATCTCATCAGGCCGCGGCGACTGACGTTGATATTTTTACATAGGAATATTGTCTATATATAGAACAATACCATGTAGTTGTACTACTAGCGAATTACTGCATAGCGTACGAAATTCGATTCTTTCATATTCTCCATCTATACTTCATTTTTACCAATTAACTTTTCGTTGTGTACGAATTACTTTTTTATATAATATAATACAAAATGATAAATCTGAAATAACGTCAGATCCCCACTTCCCAAAAAAAAAAAATATCGATCCCAGTATTTCATGTTAAATAATTCACAGCAGCTTTTTAAGATACAGCATTTCATAATATTAAATCATTCAGAATCAGATATTTCTTCATGTAAACATTCTTTTTGTAACGAACCGCATTATTTTTTCAAATCGTTTTACGCTATTTACAACTTCAGCAGATGAATCTTGTTGAAAATGTTATAATTAGGCATCTGTTTTTTTCTATTTACTTTGCTTTTTTCCTAGGAGTTGGTCGAGCCAACAGAAATTATCGGCCAGAAATATTTAAAGCAAAAAATGGCGGTAGAAATTGGAAGGCAGCCAAATGAAACTTTTGCTGCATTAAAAAATATCTGGGATCAAATTAAAACATAAATGCTAGAAAATCTCGTGAATTCCATTCGATTCCGTTTAAATATTGAAAAAATATTTGCTGATTTTGTACGTGTTGTCTGTAAACACAGAGATTTGTCAATAGCATAAATAAGAAGCTTGCTAACAATAGTAGTCGAACGTGCATGCTTCAATTATCTTGACGGTCTCATAACTGACACCACTTGCTATGGTACAAAATCAAACAAAATTTCTTATTTTTGTAAATTTTTCTTGTTATCTTATATTTTTGGGTGTAGAACTGACAATCCAAATCCTTGTCTCCATAGAGCTTCTGCAAATCGAATACAATTTTCTTATATGCAATCAATCATGGAAAATATAGAATATTTCTTCTATCTATATAAATCTATAATAACAAACAAGATATTTTAAGAATGAAATCATGAAACCATAAAATTATATTATATCGAATTTAATTTGAGCTTCTAAATTTTCATTTTTGGTTTTATGTAAATGTGTACGAGTATGATGATCTTTGTACGTATACAAGTGTATACCTAGGTTTCTATAGCACTTTCACCCAACAAAAATGAAAATTTATCTCATTTTTCATTCTTTATATAAATTTTCATATCCTTTAATATCGTTTAAAAAAACAAAACTCAATTTTCTTGTAAACAAGATATTATGCTTGTGCCTTTTTCCGATATAAAATAAACAAGAAGATGAACGCAATGAGTTTCTATCCGTAGAAGAAAATGCTGAACATTTTACTTAGATATTTCCATTCAAATAGTACAACCGAGCTTTTTTCGTGCTTTCCCTATACATTATTCCTCGTTTATTATATTTTTATTTATTTATTTATTTTAATTGAAAATGATTGATTTCAATATTTAGGATAAAAATAAATAAATAACTTTTCCATGAATTTTCCAAACGCACATGAAAATTGAAATATGTATGTGGATGTGTATACTATAAAGTCGTAACTTTTTTTTTACATTTTTATAGTACACAAAAAAGCACAAGAAGGAAATCATGAATAGATATTGGGTGTGCGTGTATCCGGAAGAGGAAAGAATCGGGAAAATTTATGATTATAAAAATTTTCCATATAATTCAAAATCATTATAATTCGAGCATGTACCCGAACGAAAATTTTTCCGTCCTGTCTTATACACTTACAACACCAGAGGAAAAATAAGATATTTTTGAATAAAATTAATCGGTTTCGTTTGGGAAATTTTATACAAAAAAAAAAAATCGTTTTTCTTTTGTATGGAATACTGTACGGTTAGAAAAGAGGTAAAATTACGTTGGAGTACAAAAGCTTTGATTGAAATGTCAATATTCACACATTTATTTTCTATATACAATATTGACTGGTATATTTTTGATTGAATTTTCCGATTAACTGAAAAGTGATTTTTTGTGTTGGTGCTGCTACTGCTCCTATATAGTACATTGTGGCAGAGATGTGTGTATGCCCCAATCTTTCTTTTCATATAGGGGTAACAAATGTATAAGTGGCAAAAAATGCGCTTGAATTTGATTAAATTATCGAGTTTTGTATTTTATTAAAAATAAAATAAAAATTCATTGGGGTTGAACCGCGTAATTCTCGCTTCCCTACTCATCTTCTATTTATGTACATACACGGTTAGATTTTTGTATATACGGAAAAGTTTTATTTTTTAATAGAAAATCTTGTTCAAATTTTGTCACCATGATCTTCTCAATATTGGCGTGATAATTTACTTTATGATTATATAGTTGAACGCTTAAATTGATATATAAAATGCTGAATTGCTGTTTGAAGTTATGATTAGAACAAAATTTATTTTATGTTAGCTATGTTATATGAACGAAATATAGATGGCAAGTAACTTTTTATACTAAATGATAAAACCAACAGATTGAGTAATAATTTTACTGAGCATAACTAATCGATAACGCCGTTTGGTTAAAATTTGTGATCACGCATTCTAATAAATTTGTAAGTGGCAGTCTTCCAGGTCTTCCAGTTGCAGCTGCCAACTATGAAACCGAATGGAAAATACTTGGCGATTGGTATGATAACTCTCTCCTTATCGAAAAAGCTCAAATGTAAGAAATCTACAACATAAAATCTACAATTGGAAATTCGTTCGATTCGTCGATTTCATTGATCCGCGGGTAAGAAATTATAATGCTCTAAAATCAGTAAATGTTCAGATTGATTCGTGTGATGTAATGATAATGCACCATATAACTGAAAAATTAGATAACTCGTGGAAAATTCATGTTATAAAAAATGCAGAATTCATTAAATTATTGACCTTAGAAGCCATTAAAGAAACCGCTTCATCTTTGACAATTAAAAAAAGACATATAGCTTTTGTAAAAGCAAAGCCTGATCGCTGGTAACAAATTTTTCTCAATGTCTGTATTGGCGAGGATCAAATTTAATATTGAGAAACCGCATTGCAATATTTGTTCACATAAACATAATTCACTTCTCCTTTTGAGTAATACAACATATTTTAAAGGACAAAAGTTTAAGTACACCAGTAATTCAGGATGATCCAGTATCGGTGTGAAGTTCTTGGACAAAAGTTTTTGGACAACAATTTATGCGAGTGTTATTTGTGAAGTTTTTGGACACAATTTTATTTTGGCAAAAATTTGTTGAAGTGTGCAATTTTAACAGTGTATTTATTTTATATTAAAATAGTTCGAAAAAGTTTTTAATAAATATTGAAAAAACAAAAGAAATTGTTTGACATTAAAAAATCTAGAATGCTCATAATTATAAATTGTTAAGTAAATCAGATATCATACTGTATAAAATGATAAACCAAATAGTAAAAAATCTCAGAGATTGGCTCGCATAGTGACTATATACGTTCGAAACGGAATGCATTATGCTATTCAAATCAGTAAGCTCTATCTCGGATATATTGGCCAAGGGTTGTGAATCGAATTTTTAAAATTTTACCAAAACAGCGAGTCCGCATATCCATGGATACTACTCTATGCCAAATAGCAAAAATCTTAGAGATTGGCTCGCATAGTGAATGCACACGTTCGAAAGGGGGTACTGACTATCTACGTTTAAAAGTGGGCACATTAGGCTATTTTAATTAGTAAGCCCTATCTCGATATGTTGACCAAGGCTCGTGAATCGAATTTTGGTCATCATATCGAGATAGGGCTTACTTATTTGAACAGCCCAATGTATCCCCTTTCGAACGTGTGCATTCACTATACGAGCCAATCTCTGACATTTTTGCTATTTGGCTTGGAGTAGTAGAACATGCAAAACTTACTGATTTGAACAGCCCAATGTATCCCCTTTCGAACGTATATAGTCTGTATGCGAGCCAATCTATGAGATTTTTTACTATTTGGTTTATCATTTTATACAGTATGATATCTGATTTACTTAACAATTTATAATTATGAGCATTTTAGGTATTTTAATGTCAAACAATTTCTTTTGTTTTTTCAATATTTATTATAATTTTTTTCGAATTGTTTTAATATAAAATAAATACACTTTTAAAATTGCGCATTTCCATAAATTTTTGTCAAAAAAAATAAAATTGTATCCAAAAACTTCACAAAGAACACTCGCATAAATTTTTGTCCAAAAACGTTTGTTCAAGAACTTCATACCGGTTAATAATATTTCATCGTTCAAAATTGACCAAAATTCAATAAAGAGCTCTTCTTGTTCATCGGGAGGATGTCAAAGTCTAATTGGAACAGCTGAAGTTAATCTTGCTTCGGATTCTAATAAACAATTATTATGTCGAGCAATGCTAGAAACATTATTAATCTAATGAAAATCAAACCATATAGAACTAACAAAATAATTAGTTACCAGCAAGTCCTCTCAATATCAATTTGAATTTAATTCAGGCTAAAATATAACTAACAGATCCGTATTTTAGTGTATCCAGTGGGTTCACGAGTAGAATTTTGATTGGTTAAAAACCTAGACCTTAGGTAATCTTCTACTACCTACAGCATTGTGTAGGTTTGAAGCTTTCCATAATGATTTAAAGCGATTTTGGGAGTTAGAGACCGTTTCAGTTGAGAACAATTATTCATTAGTAGTCCATCCAAGTAACATTTGATAGAGCTACTAGTGGCGGTGTTGCTCTACTGCAGCTTTAGAATAGCAAGCGTGTAGCTGTTTTCTCTATATCAGTAGCAATAGATGCTTCAGGCTTTAGTAGAAAAATTGTTTGCTCTATAAATTATGTTTTAGTCACTCTAGGCTTTAATATTTTATAGAGCGTTTTGTTCTATTTTATAGATTTATAAGCTAATTTAGAGCTTAGAAAATTACAGTAATAGAGCATATCAAATTTTAGAGCTATTAATTTTTAATTAGCATTAATATAGCAACATCAGCTTTACTTCAGCCCACTTAAAGCCATGAGCTTTATACTAATCAGCTCGAAAGGAATATAAATTGTAGTTTATTTGAAGCACATTTAAGAAAAGAATAAAATATTTTTTCATGTCATTTCATGGTTTTGATAGATCAAGACTATAGAAAATAGGTGCGACGAAGTAAAAATTATTCTATTTTAATTGTTTATTTATTTGAATTGTGAAAACGTGCAAAATTTGTAGAAGTGTAACTCACAACTTGGTGGAATGTCGCGAGCTAGAAACAAACCAAATTAATTTAAGAGACAAATTAAGGAATTGGGCAATAGAATATAATATCACACATCAAGCACTGCACAATTTGGTTTCTTGAGAAAAGCTAGATTGCCTGATGAAGGGCTCCCGCAAGATCCACGAACTTTATTGGAAACCCCTAATAGAGTAATATTGTATCCTCTAGCTACTGAACAATATTGGCATCAGGGATTGGAGAGGTGCCTTAGACAATATTTTATCGATACGCTCGATAGATCGTAGAGAATTTAATTAAATTTCAATATTGACGGTTTACCAATTTACAAGAGTTCACAGTGGCAATTTTGGCCTATTCTTTTCAACATGAAATTCAAATTTTAAACCGATGGTGATTGGAATTTATTGTGGAAAAAACCGTCAAATTACAATCTAAAATACTTACACTTGTGTGTATGGTTCGACTATATGACAGAACAATACCGCTATTAAAAAAAAACTTTTTGCTTTAATAAAACGTTTGATGCAACCCAACAGAGCTAATAGCTCTATACATAAATCACACAAGCATTTATAGAGCACCAAGTTTAAAAGAAAAGAGAAAAAGAGCTAACCTGCTCTATGGAGTCTTATTATTGTAGAAAACTAATTTTCAATAAAGTTAATAGCTCCACAAGAGCCTGACGTGAGTATAATAACTTTATATCGTTATAATTGGTAATCAGTACTAATTTTTGGCAACTATATAGCAATCGCCATGATCTATAGGAAAAAATATAAATATGTATATACTAATGCCGCATTAAGAAAATTGGGCGATTTCGGCGTTTAGTCATTCTGTTTTTTAGATAATTCATATCATTATGTAAATATCTATAATTTTTAAATATTTGAAATAGATTTTGTAAAATACTGAAAATTCACATAAAATCTAACCTAAAATTTTTACAGATTTTTTATTTTTATTTTTTTTTATTTTATTTTTTTAAATAATTAAAAAGTATTGTCGAGGCGCAATAAAATTATCCCCACTATCTTATAAACATTCACCATAAAAATAAACGGCACTTAGAAATACCTTTAAAAACTATAGGCACATAATATATATTCTGTTATAATAATTATATGTAATTATTTATGTTATCCATCATTATTTTAACAAAAAATTAAATATGAAAAATTAAAAAAAAAAAATGAAAATTTGGCATTGAATTCTCATTAAGTATATATATGTGTATATTAATATTATTATCTAAAATATAGATTTGGTACATTTAATTTTATTATAAAATCAAATGATTCTATTATCGATCTTTTCTAAAGGCATGAGCTGTAATAAATATCAATCACACGAGCTACGAGCTCGATAGTAATAACTTGATACGAGACCTTGATTTCTCAATTATAGAACTAATAGCTCTACGTAAGCTATTATTTAAATTCTTCAAGAGGAAAAATATTGCTCTAAAATGCGCCAAACTAGCTCGATATAACTTCTAAATAAGCTTCAAGAACGCTGCTAGAGCAATATTTAAAGTTAACTGCTCTATTATACAGCTTTATAAGCGCTTCTAGAGTATATATGGAGCCCAAATTGTTACTTGGGCAGGACGGTCATTTTGTGGTGTTTTATCACATTTGGTGATAAAAACTGTGATACAAAGAAACTGTCGTAGCTTGATTCATAAATGAATCGGATGAATTATGTCACGTCGTATATTGATGCGTTTAGAAAAAGAGTGCAATATCTTCTATCTCGTTTTCACAAAAAAAAAAAATGTTTTAACGTTTGTGTCAAAATCAATTTTTTTTATGTACATAAATTATAAAAAAAGTAAATTAAATTAAAGCATTTAATTGAAATATATTTTAATCGTTCATTAATAAATATGTCACGATTATTCATTCGGAAATATACACATAAAATTTCTTATAGTGAGGTGCACAATTCGTGTTGTTTTGGCGTTACATTTTTAAACTTTAAAATCTTATGTGAAATTCTATTTACTTTTCCAAATCAATGTAAAATTTATGGTTCAAATAGAACAAAAAATCAAAATTGATGTGGTTTTATGTATGTATTGGAGATATTAAATAGGATTTTGTAGTTTAGAAATGTAACGACAAAACGAAAGCACTTCATAAAAAACATTCATATGACTAAACCAGGGCTGGGATGTTCTAACATCACCATGTATCGATATTTTATCGAAGTCTACGTCTCTTTCAGCTAGAATTAATTTGACTTCTGTTTCGTTTATCAATTATTTCTTCTCTATTGCTATCACAACCTACTAAAATATATTTGAACAATATCTATTTCATTTATTTTCGTTCTAGAATCGAAAATAAATTATTTGGTGATAGAAACGCAGTAGAAACATCACAATATTGCAATCTAGCAGGCTGGTAAATGATATAAAAAATGAAACAGAGACAAATTTTATTCTACAGAAACGAGAAATAAACTTCGTTAAATTATCGATACATGGTGATGTTAGAACATCCCAGCCCAGAAATGTCAAATTATCACTTTTGGTTCATCATTTGCCCTGAAAATTCATTTTGCAGGGTTGTGTTTGTAGACTTTTATGTTTTGAATTTTATCACAAAAAAGTCTCCGCTAATGATATAAATTGGTGATAAAGCACCAAAAAATGACCGTCCAGAGTGGTCATTTTGTGGTGCTTTATCACCAATTTATAACACTAGTGGAGAGTTTTTTTGGTGATAAAGTTCAAAACAAAGTAGTCTACAAACACAACCCTGGAAAATGAATTTTGAGGGGAAATAATGAACTCAAAATGATAATTTGACACTTCTGTTTTAGTTATATGAATGTTTTATATGAAATGATTTTCATACGTGTGATAAAAATAAAAAAATATAAATAACAACAAAAAAAATATTTATGTCGATCACTATTAATGTTTTATTTTTTTAATTCTTCTTTAAATTATGATTAATATTTGCTCTATATAAAAAATTATTTGATGGCGAAAATATTAAGTTATATAATGACGATACACATTTTTGACACAAACGTCAAAACCATTTTTTTATATTTGGTGAAAACGATATGGAAGATATTGTGCTCTTTTTCATTCGCATCTATAAACGACGTGACATAATTCATCCATAATGATTCAATTCATTCATGGACGAAGCTACGACAATTTCTTTATATCATACTTTTTATCACCAATGGTGATAAAACACCACAAAATGACCACCCAGGAAACAAAAACGGGGCTCCATATAAACTTGTAAATAATTTCAATGAGTTTTTAACCAATATAATGTTGTTCTCTATACCTCGGCAAAACTTTTCAGATAAATCCCCACCTCTATGTGTTGAGCAAAACAAAAAATAACGGTATTTGTGCAAAGTGTGCAAGGGAGCGGTATTTGAATGGACATGTATATAGAATAATCTCTTATGCGATCAATGAAGACGATAGGAGGATTATCTCGAGGACGAGGCATTACCGATGACACTTTTACAGTACAATCATTAATTACTTCCGACCAACATGTAAAACTCCGAGGAAGTAGGAAGGCAAGAAACAATCTGGACAAAAACAAATTTATTTCATGACTTCAACAACATAACCCATTTCGGAACCAGGCTAGTGATCTTATCCGTTTGCCAACTGAACTTGTTGCTGATTCCAACATCACCAGTAATAGTGATTTGGATAAAGGTAACTCGATACAGTTATTTCATCGAATTGTTTGTGTCATCAAAAGTCCGAAACCGCCAAGTTCCGCTCCAGCTTCCCTTTTCAACGACGGTTTTCTACGAAAGAGAACAAAATTGAGCATCAAAACCATATTTAAAAGAGCTAACATTGGTAGGGACGATTTTTCAACAAATTGGAAATATGTTGTAGAAGGAGGCCATCTGTTTCACTCGGTAGTATGGGCAAAGCCAGCGACATATGGCACGATTCTACAAATTTTTGGTGATTATGTTTTAAAACATTATGGCAGAAACACAACGGTAATGTTTGATGGTTATCCGGAATACGCCACCACAAAATGAGAAGAAAAAAAGAGAAAACATCGTATATAAAATAACATTTATCATATTGCCCTTAACGAGTGTCAGCAGTTTGGTCATCTAAACCTTTATTATTGATCTTTGCTTCTTGAGGCCCTCCTTTTGATGGCATTAACTGATTCTTATTCGACTTAACGTGGAAATTTTATTTATTTTAGATTCAGTACAATCATTTGAAACCGTAGTAAATAACAACAGTCAAAGGATTTATCGGAATACCGCTTGGTTTGGATACAAAAGTTGCGCTGTGATCTTGTATTTTGGGCGGAACTAAAACTCGACACTTGTGGCAATACACTTCTATTGTTATTTGCATATATACTTGATGGCATGGATCAAGTTATTTTCTGGAAAAATTTGTACTGAAGTGATGATGCTTGATTCTCTTAACTGTGCATTATCCAGTCGCTACTTGGCCGCAATGTTATGTTTCAGTGCATAAGTCAGTTAATTTAATTTTTTTTGCAATATGCAGATAGTTTTTGATGTGTAAACATCTTTACGCGCGCCTACCAAAATTTTTTGTATTAGAGTAAACTTGTAAATGAAACGAACGGAAATGACGTATACCTACTTCGTTTGAAAAAAAAGCAAGGAACTCAACAAAAACAATTTTTACTATACATGGCATGCTTTTATGTATATGTATAATAGTAGGGAAAATGAAAAAATTAATTTAATGATTGAAATAGAAATCATCGACATTTCCATCGATCAGAAAAATCAAAAAAAAAATTACGATACGAAATACGAATTACGATTACGAAATTGCATACTCATACGATTAAAAACACAGTCAACAACTGCTGTATGCTTTATCACGAGTGACGAGTCTCTAGGCGCTGTTCATCACGTCGGCTATCAATGATCATGTCTTCGACTGAATGGGGTTATAATGACATCTCGTTTTTAACATTGAACTGCCAGAGTCTCAGGTCACAGTCACGCAGGTATGCTTAATTCGTTTGGTTTTCGAGACCTGGCTGCGCATTGACGAACTTGTTAATATTCCTACGTTTGAATGCTGTTTTCAGTTCAATAGAGATGGTCAGTGGGCTGCCGGAGTCAAAAGATCCGCAATTCCGTCAAAAGATCCCTAAAATGAGCATAGTGGACACAAATAATTTGCCGTACTTTTTCAAAACCAATATTGACGTAACAAATGGACTGGCGAATGGAAATATGGGCTGTCTTAAGTATATCAAATGCATAGGCATCCTAACCAGGACAACGAGAATGATGAAAACGTCGACAGTAAAAAATGTCAAACCACTCTGGATGGATTTCGGTTCAAATTCACAAGTTGGCAAGAAGGTCAGGTGGCTTGAAGCTGGATGGGGGCAGAAAACGAATCTCGACCGATGTTTGGTGCCCATTTCTAGAAAAGGCTCAACTATTAATCGAAACAACAATTAATGTAAAGCGTCGTACCTTCATGTGCCACCACAATTCATGCATCACACGGTGGTACCTACAACGAGATAGTCAGTATATACTCTTACGATAAAAGACACACAAATTGTGTATATTGCTTTAGCACGAGTAACAAGTCTCGAAGGACTGTTCATCACGTCGGCTATCGATGATCATGTCGTCTACCATGGACGTAAAAATGGGACCTCAATGGGTCTTCTTCAAAATTAGCTATCGCGCCTCACCACAAATCCGCTTTATCCGTTGTAATGGCGAATTTTGTACGACATAATAATGACGTCTGGTTTTTAACATTGAACTGTCAGAGTCTTAGGTCATACACATCACCTCGACCTAACTGACACAGTCACGCAAGGATTCTCAATTTTCTTGCTTTTCCAGATCTGCGTTCAGTTCAAGAGAGACGGTGAGTGAGCTGCCGGAGTAACAATATATAAAAATTCAAATAGAATACTCATACCATACAGCATAAAGAAATCATCGTTGGACAAACAACTGGTATGAGCGTAACAACACAACTCATTGATGATATATACGGCTGAACTTCAGCTTCTCAATGGGAATAAGGTGCTTTCTGTAGTTGTATTAACCTCGCCGAATAAATCTTTCGAAGACATAATGAAGTTCATACATTTCGCCCTTGCCCTATATCCTAAAGAATTTCAAAAATTCTCCAAGGAGACTATCATCTTTTGCCGGTGATTATGAGCGGGGATTTCAATATTAATGTTGCTGTTCCTCAAGTTGAACCACTTATAAACTTCCTGCGAGACGAATTCGATTTGCACATGAACTCAGATCGAAATATATTTACTACTAGATATGGGACGACCATATTGTGCAGTTTTTCAATGAAAATTTTTAAAGTTAGAGTCGACAGTATATAATATATCTTATTTTAGCTACCAAAATCCAATTGCGTCGATTATACCGAAAGAGTAATAGACCAATTTAACGATAATAAACAAATGAAAAACTCTGGTTAGTAAAATTGCATTCCTTCTTCCTTCAAAGTAAACCCACGTACTATACACACGCCATGTTTACACATCTCCTTGAGAGTACTAATGGACTCACTCATTTTTTTTATCTTTTAACTGGTTAACATTTTTATCAGGTATTAATCTATTTCGAAATTAGTGTTTGAAGTTCAAATCTCGCAAAGTTGGATGAAATGAATTGTAGATAAATGCAGTGTAGTGTGTAGTGTGATTATTCTAAACGTAAATCCTCTCTTCCTAAATCATTTCGATTGGTGGTGCAGCATGTTTCCATTTAATTTCGGAAATCTAGCTGGGGAAGCATATATCAACTTTATTGGCTCATTCACCCTGAATGACCGAATTACTAATTTTTGTTATACAATTTACTGCGCTATTTGCTTTAGGTGAAGCTGAAAAAATATTTAATACGATATGGCGTTACAATTTAATGCACTTGCAGCACTGTAGGAACTGTGACAGGTTTGTAAAATTTCTTTCTGGCTATAACCTAGTTGCAGCATATAGAAGCGATATTGGAATCATATTGTATATGAACAAAATAATGTGTAACGTAAATCACAGGTAGACCAAACACGTTATTAATATAATGATTTATCCTCTCTCGTTATGTCAAATCAGACCATGAAATCGAGAACTAAATTAGAACTAATAAAACATATTTAGTTAGAATACAATATATTTTCATTTCTAGGACCTAGAACCATAAAACCAAACAAACAAAACGAAAAATATAATGTAACATGGTTCGACATTAACAAATATCAACATTAAGATTTTTTAAGAGAAAAAAAAATCATTAATAATGATTGGCCATAAACCATCCTGATATCCGTCATATGGTATACATACGCATACACGCACGGAACAAACAAATGAGGATTTAAAATGTCACAAAGAATATTTATCTTTTGCCTATGGCTGAAATTCGGTAACCATTTTTTTTTGTGTGCGCTGGAGGAATTTTCCGATTTTTTTTTTGTGTGTTAACAAACCCAACAAAAACAAGATGTTATTACTATGTTTTTGTGCTTGGTCTAGATGGGTCGTTCTATTATCGCAAAAGATGAAGAATATTATACAAATAGCATAAGATGAAGCCAACATAAATATAAAAATGAAATCCTAATCGTAAATCGCTTTTTGATGAAGTTCAATAGATAAGCTGCTTTAGTTCTGGTAATGTGTATGTCGTATAGTTAAATATCTATGTTCATGTGTGTGTACAAATAACAATAATAATTTAGTTTCGTACACATCTATTTTACGGATTTTTGATTATTAATTTAATTACAAATCAATAAAATAAGTAATAAACTGAAGTCATATTGGCTCCGAATTGATAAATGATTTATTTTGTCAGTGTGGTCGTATTACATTATGAGGCAAATATTTATTGTAGGTGATAACTATAGAGATATTAGGCAGAACCATAAATCACCTTAACATACGTAATATGGTGTTATGGTGAAGGTGTGTAATAAATCATACTACTTTAGAATTTTTGAGTAGTATTAGGTTAGGTTAGGTTAGGTTAGAGTGGCTGCTATCGCACACTTAGGCCAGTAGTGGCCCATTGTGATACCACAGGATCCTATCTCCCCTTTACTCCTGCTGAAACTTAGAAACCGTAGCCCGCGAGTTGCGAAAGGCTGTCCATACTGTACACACCTAAATAC
Organism: Nephrotoma flavescens; assembly: GCA_932526605.1. Lineage (NCBI taxonomy): Eukaryota > Metazoa > Arthropoda > Insecta > Diptera > Tipulidae > Nephrotoma > Nephrotoma flavescens. Next base: position 107,471,427 of record OW052220.1, on the reverse strand, counting down.
TTATGCCTTCTGTATGATAGTGCCGGACACGAGCATAGGAAGTGATCTAACGAATCTTCCTCCTCTTCGTCTAAACAACTTCTACAAAAGTCATTCGCCGCACGTTCAGTTTCGGCCAAACCTGTTTTGCTACCCTGCACGTCAGGGTGTTGGTCCACCTCTCGTTTGTCAAGGCGATTGCAGAGTAGTATTAGATCGACTAAAAAAATCCGAAGCCACGATGTTAAAATCATCGGGTTTCCACCTTACTATAACGCTTTCAAGTCGGCTAAGTTAGTCTTAAAATATGTTTGAAATAAAATTATCGAACAGATCATAATTCAAACACATAAAAAGTTCATTATATACGAGTATTCTAAAACTATAGACTTCCTATTTGCCACGTGTCAGTACTTAGAATTGAAAAAAACACTCAAAAACTTAATCCCATAATAATATTTAAAAATGTTTAATAAATAAATAAATAAATAATTTTTTATTTGATGTTGAATTATCAAATAAAAAATAATAATTTTTATGAAATAGTTTTGAGTGAAAGTTGTGAACGAAATTCTTTAACACAAAACACACTATACGAATCGTACGGAGGTCATCAAAGCGATCCTGAATTAGCATTTGATATGTGAACCCCATCTTACTTAGTCATACATGTTCGGAAATTTCTGAGGTGTTTTTTATTCGAGAGAGAATGCCATTGAGTGAAATAAAAATCTCTGATATTTTCGTTAGTTGGGAGCAAAACCTGTTGAGCAAATTCTTCTAATTAGTTAATTCTGATGCTTAAGCATTCAGAAATTTTTATATTGGACCCCATGGATCGCACAAAGATAATCAAGCAGGTTCTGAATTAGCTTTTGATGTAACAAATCAATCTTACTTGGCCACATGATCGGAAATCTTTGAGATTTTAGTTATTCGAGAGAGGTTATTGTTGAGTGTATAATACAAAATTCTTAAACATCAATTATTTTTTATCTGTACCCCAACGGATCGGACATAGGTGATCAAAATGATTTTGAATTACACGTTGCGTGTAATATAAAATTTTAAAACATTTAGAAATCTTGGTCCTTGATCGCACTCAGCATATTTCGGTTATCTACTCTGTTTGATGCGAGATAAATATTTCTAAATGGCTATGAATTTTGTATTATACACAGGCTTCACCTTTCTAGCACCCCATCTAAAACTTTTGACAAAAGTGATGAACAAATTCGTTTGGTCATCGTGTGGTCAGGATTGGTTACTAGTGTTTATCGTTTGGTCACTTACGATTAAACGGTAAATAATGAAAAATTCAAAACAAAATTTTCCCGGGTAGCACCTCATTGCAAGAAAATTATACCGTTTTTATCAAATTTCGTTAGGTAGTCGTTAGGTCATGATTTGTCACCACATTTTGACGTTTGGTCATCAATGGGTAAGTTTTTACTTCGAAAAAACAGGTTCGTCGCTTATTTGGAAATTTCATTTTACAAAATTAATAAAAAAACCAATTGGAATATACCATTTAGATAAAAATATTTCTTTTTTCAAAGAATGGTATCTAAAGTGGAAGACATATGATGTATTCAATTCAAACTTCATAATCCGTTGAGAATTGGTCACTAGTTTTTTTCTATTATTAATTCGGGCAAACCTGAAAATATAGTATTTAATTAGTAATTAGTTTAATAATGCCCGGTTTACATACGACCAACATTTTTCTTCTGCAAAATGAATAAGATGAAACATTGACTTTTTGCACATGAGAGACAAGAAAAGCAATATATCCCAACAAAATTTTGCAGAAGAATTTTTGAGCAAAAATCACCATTAAAAAGGAAAATGTTGCCATAAAATATATTCGATCCGAGTATTTTTATGGCAATATTTTTAAAATTAACAAGAAAAAAAATTATTTCGTATTTATAAATGTTGAGGATTCATTATAAAAACAGACGCCATAGAAAAAAATGTAAATTTCGTTTTTTAATTCATTAAAAATAAATTAATAATGATCCTATAAAAAAATTACGCGATAACTATATATGTTTATTTCTTTCTGGCATATTGAATATTTTTATATAGCGGATTCTTTCTTATTTACCTGCAAAAATTTGTAGAAGAAAACAATTTTCTCATGTAAACCGGGCATAAGATAAATCATAAATACTTAGCCTTAGAGCAAGAACTAACTACAGAGCAGAAACTTTTTATTTTCCCATATAAAATTTGCTATTTCATCTGTCACAAGCCAGTACAGGATGGTTATATAAAAAATGCATATAGTTTACTCATATCTTAGAAATAAGAACCCGTCAAACAAGTTTTTGTTGTTGTACGAAGTGACGTCTTAATTTTGCGCAGTAAAATTATAAATTATAAATTTTTAAAATTTTAATTAAAATACATTTAAATAATAGAAACAATTTCAAATAGTTAGTGGTTTGTGTAGTATATACTGTTAGTGCAATTATTTGATAATAAAAATTACAATTTTTTATATAAAATGAAGTGTATTGTGAAAAAAAACCAAAATACGCCTAAGAAAATACAGAAAAGATCTTACCATCAGTAAATTTACCAAGTGTTTATATAAAATAAAATGTATATTATGTTAAGAAGCTAGTGATTTGTGGTAAATTTATTCTTAATTTAATTTATAAATCAGAAAAAATTAAGAAAACACTTTTGGTTCTATAATATTCTGTGGCGTGGGGTTCTTATTTCGTTTTTTGTTTTTGTAATCCCGTTGTATATTCGCTTTCTCTTTTACCCTCCGAATTTGTGACGCTTGACAGGTGCTTATTTCCATTCTGTACATTTAATTTATTTGTACTTAGCTCACATCCACAATTATGCAATTTCCATTTTTGACGTCTATGTGTATTAACAGTGCACCTAGATACTAATGGCCTCATTGCTTTAAAAATTTTGCTATATGACGTCATTTTATGTCGACGATTTTAATCTTTGGTATGGCATTAAAGTCAAATAAATGATCCAAGTTTTTTATATTTGGTAAAAAATAATTTACATATTATATTATTATCAAAATATGCATTAAACATTTCGTTAAACCCTTAAATGATATGCATTTATTTAGACTTAAATTTGATGACGTAACAAGCAGTATTGCCTTGTCTTCTAGGTGCATTGGTATTAACAAGAACAAAAAATTGTAGTAGAGGTATAATATGGAAACAAAAACTGCGTTACCATCAGGGCAACGCACTGAACCTTTTTCAAAATCGATTTGGAAGTAAAATTGTTAAATTTATTCATGTTCCAAAAAATTAATTCATTATAAGAAAAACCTTTGTAAGCACAACATCAAAAGCTACAAACAAAATATTAAATAAATAAATGTATAAAAATAAATAAAATTAGTGAGTAACGAGTGCTTATTATAGTGATTGCGTAAGATAATTATACGCCTACGGATAAACCAGCCCAAAAAATACAGTCCACTATACGGTAACGTGGAAATAAAGGCATCGTCATTAGAGGCCACCATTTTCGTAGATTTTCTATTCAAATCCGACTGTGCTCCACCAGACCAATACTAATAATTTTATGAATCCAACGATCGGAATCGTGGGGCAACTGTCATTGAGGATTGGTCACTAGTTGTTTTCGTTTAGTCATCCCTACATAACGATTTATTGCGAAAATTCTTGAAAAACTCATAATTTCCACATGATTTCAAGTGTTCGGGGCTAGAAGGTTGACCAATACAAAGAATTTTATGAATCCAATGATCGGAATCGGTTGGCCGACTGTCATTGAGGATTCACTAATTTTTTTCGTTTAGTCATCCCAATATAATGATTTGTTGCGAATATTCGTTAGACTCATAATTTTTCTACAATTCAGATTGTTTGGGTCTGGAAAGTTTGAAAATCCTATTGTATTCTTATTTATTTGTGGTAAATTTTAGAAAATTTTTAACCCAATTAATGTTAAATTGATTTTATTACATTTTTGATTAATTTGTTCATTCATTTATTTTCAAATTACACAAAAATACATTTGATTTCATAAATTCATTTTTCTTAACAAAGAATTATTTTTGTTACAGTTTATATTTCATCAATACTAATTGCTCTTTAACCACTTTCACATCTACTGCTCTAGTGTTCTGTTTGTTTTAGGTAATAGATTGATAATTAATACACTTATTTAATGTTAAACTAACTAATAAAATATTCTTACTCAGATTTTGTGAAAATAGCTGCGATAGGTGTAATAAGCCGAGATCGTTTTGCAGATTTTATAGATCCAGCTAATCATGTGTTTCCCACCAATCGTTTGCTCTGCGGCAATAAGCAATGAAATGTCCAGCCGAATATGAGATAATACCTCTTAATCTAAAAATAAAAGAGACGTTTAAGGTGTTCGGTTAGCTGTTTTGATTGATTGATTGATTGATTGATTTTGAATGCACGACCAAGTTCTTAGACAAGATCTCCCGGTTGACGCCGGTTTACATATAACAAAACCGAGGGATTAGATAGGTTAATTGGATGGGAGTGAATTGAATCAGCCCGGTTACAGACACCTAGAAATAGCCGATAGGTTGGGATCGTACAGCACAGGACAATACAAAGGATAAAAGGTCAAGGATAAAATGGTCATCAACAATTTCTTCTGGGAATTAGCACCTAACTAAAATAAACCTACACTAAGAATTACATTATTATTCTGTCTCTAAATCTGAAATATCAATTCATCATTAATTAAAGTAGGATTAATAAATTTTGATTTGATTTCAATGCACGACCAAGTTTAAAGCAGGACCTCCCAGTTACTGCCGCGCCAATCATACACCTGCTTTATATACAACAAAAGGATGGGAAAGGTACGTTAGATGTGACAGACCTGGCCCGATTACAAACACCTAGAAATATCCGATAGTTAGTAAGTTTAACAACACAAGACAACACAGTTCTAAAATTACTTTCAAATTGTGTCAGCTTCCCTTTGGAACACGTCAGAAATTAATTATTATTTTGAAATATTTTAGTTAAGTATAGCCATCAAAACTGCTTCCAGAATGCTTATCTCCTAGAGTCAATAAATTGTTAGAATTTATTATTAGAAAGAACTATTGATTCCGGAATTCTTTCCTTAACAATCAATATTTAATTTAGTTTTATTATTGTTATAAACCAGTTTTAAACACTAACACCCAGAGTATCCGTAACTAACCAGCACCACTCTTAAAATAGATTAACTGCTTTACCAAGAATAAGTAAACTGTCTAACTTATAATAACTTATTATAACTAAATACTAAATTTAAATAGCTATTAACCGGGTCGCCTTCCGAAATTTTCCTGTAAATTAACTTAAGATTGACCGGACAAGTGGTGCAGTGGTTAAAGCTTCGGCACTTGGACCGGGAGGTACTGGGTTCGAATCCCATCAGAGGCTAGATGCAAATCGAATTTTCATCATCGATTATAATCGGTGATGTTAATAAACACAACTATGACCCTCTGATGGAGTGCAGAATTCAGCGCCGACCCACCGTCCATGACAATGTACAGGTTGACATGGAGCTTGCAATGTACAGGTGGTATACTGTAGTTGTGTGAGTAGGTGAATAGGTGAATGGGGTAATGATATAGCATGAATGCGTGGTATCACAATGGGCCAAAAATGGCCTAAGTGTCAGCCACTGAAACCTAAAAAAGAAACTTAAGATTAATAACTACCATTTCACTTTACAATATTCGAAAGTGTAGCCAACAAAATTGCTCCAAAACACCATGTCCTAGAATTTACATTTGTTAGTAAATTGAGATGCATAGATACAATTAATTCCGGAATCCTTTCCTAAACCTGAATTAAATTAAAATAATTATTCCAATCCATTTTTAAAACATTATCACATCCGAATATTTGTCATTAATCACAATCATAAATTAGCTTAATTATTTTACCAAGTATAAGTATACTTTCTATCATACAATAAAATATTATAAACTTGGAGGAGATTTGTAGATATAGTACACAACCTGGAATACTAATAATATAATTATTCAACATTCATATTATATAAAGATTAAATTAGCTGACTTCCCTTTTATTTGTATTATAATGTTTATTATAAATATTGTATATGAACTGTAATGTGATTAATCTAAATCTAAACTATAATTATTTTAAAATTTCATTAGTATTAACAATGATTAAATATTATTCTAAACCAAGGTAAATAGACATATTTGTTCATCTTGTCTGCTCTTTTGACTTTTAAATTTAATTAGAATTTTAATACTCAAACGCTTAATAAAACCGGATGAAGGAGCATTAGTAAAATTAGTCAATCTCAAAATCAAATTTTATTAATCATAGCTAAATGTACCAAGAAACATATGTAACGTTTACAAAGAAGTGTTCGATACTCGCTTTTCTAAAATGAAAACCAAACACGCTGCAACCCATAAAGTCATTTCCGAATTAAAATACACGGCAACCATGCGATCCTCCGCTAACATCACCAATCAACAACATCTATGCCTCACAAAGCCGTGATGAATCCATGACACATTATAAACGTATCGTGGTAATCCTATACAGCTCAAAATTTCATCGTATGACTGATCATCCTAAAATTTCAAAAATGATTCCACTCCAGCGAAATTGACGGCAAACCTCAACAAAAACACATATAATATTTAGCAGAGACTAATTTCGACATACCATACAAATCTAAACCTCAGACAAGGGTTCTATGTAAAACTCCAAATTTGCCTTCTTATATAGTAATAATTGAAAACTGCATCAACTCCTAATCAAACAAAACAATTTGAGATAGCCAAAAATAGCTTATAAATATAGGTAACGCAAGAGCATATTATATGAATACAACCTTCCGTAAGTTGAGAAACATAATGTTCATTATGAACGAAACCAATTCAAAATACTCTACCATAAATATCAGAGAAAATTTATTGCAATACCGGCCCACCACATCCTTGCCGCCCATGTGTAAATTGACCACACAAAATAAAAAAATGAAAAAGCCAAAAATGCGTATTATGGGCCTATTCCACTAGAACAGCGTTTTATTTTGCGGAAAACTAGAACGAGATAAAAATATAGATTCTCTCTGTGTGTGAGCGAAACATCAGATTTTTTTTTTCTGTGATTTTTTGTTATGTTGCCATAATTATAAATAAAAAATATCAAACAAAGTATTTTTATGGCATCCAAACTGAAAAAATTCCCCCACTCTCAGCAAAGTTTTATTTTTTTGATATTTTTATGGTGAGTAGTTACATAAATTTTTTGTGATTGGTGTGATCGACAGGAAAAAATTATTTTTGGTTGGAAATTTTACTAAGTTTTTATGTACACACTTCACATCCACGTTCAACTAAAATCTTGCAACGAACAAAAACTTGACATACTCGATTGTTGCCAGTTTCTAGGTTATTTTCCCGTTAGAAATTCGTTAATTAAAAATTTAAAAATAATGCTCTCATTGCCCGCTTTCATCTCTGTATTCTGGCATTGTTCCTTTGAAGTAGGTAACTAGGCCAAAATAGTTCCTTCGACTACAAAAAAACACCCTACATAGGTGTCACAAAATATTAAAAACACAGGATTTTCAGATAATAAATATTTCATTAAAATTTATTTTATTAAAATTTATCAATAAAATTAAAATTTATTTATTAAAATTAATTTTAATTTGTATATTTAATTTCCATTCCATGCAATTGAATCAGTTAACCATTACATATATTAGAACCGTTTTGTCACAGCTCTTCAAAGCGCGTTATTCCATCATCACAGAAAACAGTAAAACCTAAATCTAATTCCGATATCCTCATATGGCTTGAGAGATAGTAAATTTGTATGCGATACGGGATCCAGTGACGCCAGTTGATGTATACCGATATCCGAATGCTTACCGGTCAATTTCGATAAGATGAACTCGGCCAATGGAAGTTCAACGAGTAAATTTTCGTACAATTCTTTACCCAATATTCGTTCAAATATCATAATCGATCGAATTTGTTTGACCGATAATGTTGGCCCATCCTCATCTTCGCGGGTAACATCTTGCAGTTAAATGAATTTGTCCCTGACCGGGCAGGACGTCTTCTCGGCAAAATTCACCATCGTGTAGCGTTGATATGTGCCGCTGGAATAGGCCATAGAATATTACCAAGATTGGTATATTTTGATCGAAATTTACTGGTGGCACAAAATAATTTTATTAAAAAATTGTTTCGACAATACACCAATTTTACTTACAAATTGCAAATCCTTTGAACAGCATCGAGATTGGAGACGAAAATTCATTTTGACCAAAATGGGTTACACCAAAATGTTTTGATGAAAGTTGGATTGAACGCCAACTATAGTAATCTAAAGGAAAACGAAATTGTTTAGTTAAAAACTTTACCATTTGTTTATTGAAAGACTTACTTCTATTCATAAACCACGAATCAATCGTGTTATCAAATCGTGACAAATTCTACATAGGCAATTCTTTGAATCCGGTTCCAAACTACAGGGTGGCGCACGAATCGTGCTACAAAAACAAAACGTAATAACTATTTTTCTGTGTGACTAATCTGTTTTTTATTTTTTTTATTTTGCAGATTATTATTTAAATTTACTAAAATGGATGCTTGGAATACCGAAACGAGGATTTGGATAGTGCAGCGCTACCATGCTTTGCAGTCCATCATTTCCGTCCAGAGGGAATTTAGGCGGGAGTTTGGCGGCACTCCCCCGAGTAGATGGACCATTATGAGGTTGGTACGCATGTTTGCTGAATCTGGAAGCATCGCACGTAGACCGTACAATCGAGATCCCTATGTTCGGGTCGAAGCCACAATCGCAGCTGTAGCATCATCAATTCAGGCAAATCCAAGTGTTTCGACTCGAGGGTTATCGGCGCAAATTGGAGTTAGCAGACGGTCATTACAACGGATAATTCATGATGACTTAAACTTGTTTCCGTACAAAATCCAAATTACAAGCAAATTAAAACCTCTGGATTTGCCTATTCGCCTGGAATTTTGCCGGAAAATTATTGAAATGGCCGAAGAAGACAACAACTTCATAAATTGCTTGTTTATGTCTGATGAGGCCCATTTTAATCTAAACGGCAATGTAAACAAGCAAAATTGCCGTATATGGAGTGAAACTAATCCAGAAATACTCCATGAGACGGAACTGCACCCAGAACGAGTGACAGTGTGGTGCGCAGTTTCATCAAGATGCATTGTCGGGCCATACTTCTTTGAAGTAAACGGTGAAACAGTAACTGTAAATGGGGGCCGTTATTTAAACATGTTGAAAGATTTTTTTTACCCAGAACTGCGGCGAAGACGTATCCCTTTTAACAGCATTTGGTTCCAGCAAGATGGAGCAACTGCACATATAGCCAGACCGGTTATGGAGGAGCTCCAACGAAAATTTCCAAATAAATTAATATCCAGAAACTCCACTTTCCGCTGGCCCCCAAGGTCACCTGACCTCACTGCACCAGATTTTTTTTTATGGGGTTATGTCAAACAAGAGGTGTTTAAAACGAAACCAAGGAATTTGACTGAATTGAAGCAGTCCATTACAACAATAATTGAGGCGATCCCGACTTCAACCCTTCAGTGCGCAATGAATAATTTTCTGATCAGGTGTCGCACATGCGTGAATGAGCATGGAGGTCATTTACGGTCTATCATTTTCAAAACTAATTAGTTAAATAAAAATAAAATTGAATTATCTATACAATAAAAAAAAATAAAGCCGATTAGTCACACAGAAAAAAAGTTATTACGTTTTGTTTTTGTAGCACGATTCGTGCGCCATCCTGTATATAACCAGTCGAAATTCTGCTCCGCATCGCCTACCTGAATCACGTATTCTCGTTCTGCTCGAACAGCAGAACCCCGTCTATGTACAAATATTTCTTAAATCGGCACCGGTAAAATTATCCGACAATCTAACAATGGTTTCATAATCAATTTAACCGTGTTTGACGATGCTAAGTTGAGCATGAATTTTAAAATTTTCCAAACGTAGCTGTTCATTAGGAAGCAGAATTTCGATCTTAACGTCCGGGACGTAATAATGCCGGATCTAGCGTATCCGCACAGATTGTAGCCATAACCACTTGAACCTATGCCGACGAATCGAAACCATCCATTTGATTAAGCAATTCCATTAGAGTACGTGATCCGCTGATGTGCCTTCAGAAAAACGATGACCTCCAATTGCATCTATTTCATTAATGAATATAATGCACGGTTGATGATGACATCCAACAACATATCGTGGCTCGTTTGTTGTCTTCACAATAACTGTAAAAATATAGACACATAAATTAACGTTTCACAGAATCACTGACATATTGGAGGTACATACTTACATTCATCCTCATTCCAATTGTTTGAGTACCCCCCAACTATTTGCTCAACACTATTAAATCACTATTGAATAATATAAAATTTACCTCTGTATAAAATACTATATTTGCTTGGTACATTATTTCTTACAAATGTTTAATGTTAGGATTTTTTTAGGTTAAAAAATCTGACAGCTACGTTTTCTTTTTATTTTTTTTGCCTGCTGAATGATTTTTTTAGGTTTTCCCCTCTCATAATTTATAGCAAAACGATTTTAAGATATTTTCGAAAATTAAAAAAAATATTCAAATTACATGATTCTGTTCATCTCAAAAATAATATTATATTTTTTTGGAAATTTTGGGATATAAAATTCTTTGTTGAACATTCAAAATTAAGATTTTTCATGTTTTTTAAATAATTTATAGGTTAGTTTTTGTCGATGTCAAAATTTCCCCAACTTTTTCTACTATAAAATAAAAATGTGGTTTCTCAGTCGCTCTAATGTAAATTTAAGTTCCTGTCTTTGTCACATTTTCAGCAAAATTTTTGTAAAATTTTTCTGTTTTCAGGTGGAATAGTACCATTATTTAGAATAAAATAGCGCATTCGGTTGGAAAACAACAACAAAAATCCATGTTCAATCCTTTTTTCATATATTAAAACATTTACACACCCAAGCACAAAAAGAAAATATATAACACCTATGTAATGATATAAATAAAACAAAATGAAAACAAAAACTCCCCTGATCTTGTATTTTGTTCGTATGTAATCAATACATACATACCCAATCTTATAGTAGCCAGCCAAAAGCGAATAACAAGCTACATATGTATATACATCACAAAACCACATTTTCGGTGATTATTGAAATGTATATCCCGCTATACATCTCCAATACTAATCTCTATGCAAAATATAATGTACAAAATGTACAAGTAAATATGTATATAAAAGAAAACCAAAGGTTACCATATTCAGAAAAAACGAAAAAATAATCGTCGATCATCAAACATGCTTACTCGCAAAAACAGCAACAAAAATTGAGTGTAGCAAAACAGAATTGAAAAAAACCCTTTCTCGCCCAAACAATACTCGCAATAACCCACTACATGAAAATACTTGTATTTTACACCTTTATGTGTTATAAAATACAGTTACCTAGCGCTTATATACTTAATTTTTTTAGAATAAAAATTATATTTTTTTAGAATAAAAATTATATTTTAATATGATTGTAATAACAAAATATGTATTATAACAATGAAAAATGAAAAATGAAAAAAAATTATCTTGAGCATCCTTTAGAATAAAAAAGTTCTATACATATTGGAAAATTACACACAATGCGTATGATGCGTCATTCAAACAACGGTATCAAAATACATATAAACGAAATTGTTATATACACATTCTGTGCCATTGTAAGCGCATCACACACAAATTATTACAACTATTCAATATGTATAACTTTTCACTTTATTTAAAACACACAAATTATTATTAATATAATTATTATTTGTTTATTTATTTATGTGGACATATATTATTAATTAATTAATTATTGAATTTAAACAGATTTTAAATTTTTTACTTATTTATATGGAGGAGAGACAAAAACACGTCTTTCCTCTACGACGTTCAATCGCCGACCATCGTTTAAGGTGTTCGGTTAACTGTTTGATTAAAAAATTTCGATATAAAAAACTACCAAATAAGATAACTTGCCGATGTTTTCCATTTAAATTTACCGTCGTTGGAATTTCATTTAATTTGCACTGTAGACCCGTTGTTGCCATTTCCATACGAATATCCAATTCTATACAAATATGTTGATTGTAAGTAGTATGTACATATTTGTAATGGAGACTCACATATACTACATTTAGTTGTAGATTGTCTTTCCATTACACGTATCGCATCCTCCAACTTTCCAAAACCTTTTACCCATATCAACTTGTGATTCACGTACACCATTACCTTTGATTTTGGGTAAGATCCACATTCGCAGTTATGGTATGCATACATGCTTGGATTTGAGGAAAAACGCTTTCCCCAAATTTGATCGACGCTACTCCACATATCTAATTTAGTTCAAATTGAGACCTGTACCGATTTGTCTATCAATTTTATCATTGAATAGCGTAGATAATAAAACCGTTCGCTCTCGATAAACTTTAGCTGTTGCACCATCTTTTATGAAATTATGAACAAATTACATTGTTTTATTTTCAGAGCATTCCTCTATGAAGGATAAGTATGAAGGATCATCGATTCCACTTGTCATTAAAACCTGTATTTTCATGTTCTTTTTTATTATCTTCATTGGCTTCAAAAGTGACGTCCTCTTGTTCTAGCATTTTACCCAAATGGATTGTCTTGTCCGAAATAAGTGATTCCAATATCAGCCGAGCGTTTTTCACAACAGTTCCAGTTTGAGTTTCTGAATTTTGAAATTCGTTGAACGCCACAACACAAGTAAGGTGAAATACCCTTTTAAATTGTTTTAAACTCTGACAGTCGATCATAAGGGATACACAATAAAGGAAAAACTTTCGTACGGTTGTATGACGTATATTTTTAATACAGGGCCATCGACAAACCATTTTGATAAAGTGAACTGGGTCGTTAGTAGCTCGTAGAAACGTAGTAGCGTTATAGACTTTAATTGCTTGATCATTAAAAGCAAACGAGATGCTCCTAACTTGAGCCACTGCTTTAGCCACCATATAAACAAATTGGTACTTTGGTTTTCAGTTAAAAGTTGATGAACAGAGTAATGCCTTCAAAATTTATAACAATCGCATAATAAAAATGTGACCTGATTTTCTTCCATTTGGTTGCTCTATTTCTTTTACGATGCTGCCAGTACCATCGATTGAAATGCGCGCCGAAGCTCCCATCATCTCGTTTAACGTCGTGAATAAACTCCGGATATAAATGATTGTATCGCATTTGTTCAATAGTATAAACAACAACTTCTCCGTCTTTTGCATGAACATGAAGGAGTTTACTTACAAAATCATTTTTACATTCAGGAACATCTTTAAGTTTTGGCATACTAGGCGACCGTCATGAAGCCCGTGGTCCGCAGCTTGGCGTTTAGTCCAATTCCTCATCTTTCCTTGTGTTCTTGTTCCCCAATAATTTGCCTTTTAAAATATCTACAAGGTCTTCTGACATCTTCATGATTTTCGAATAGATTGTCTCGAGTTCTTACTCTGAGATAACATGGGAACTTTAATGGTTTGTGATCTACAAACCACAGAAATGTATTTCGACAACGCTTGCTTATACAATAATCTGTTAGGTGGTGAGCACTTTCCTCACTTTCGTAAATTTTAGCATTTTTAAATCCGAAAGCACAAGGCATTCCCATCAGTTTATAAAACTCTTCGGCTTGTAAATCAGCCCAAATAAATCTTTTTAATATACTGTACTTCCTTTCATTATATTGAATTGCGTCAGAATCTCGTATTATGTTCCACAATTGCCGCACTCATCTTCAATTTATCCATGATTTGAATTGTCAAAACTTCCATTCATTTCTGTTTTAATTGACACCATCTCTAATTTTCGCGCTTTTGATAAAATGCCACAACGATCTTCGCGCACTTCCCGGTAAACATCCCGAGGAGCCCATTTATCATTCAGGCATTTGCTCATGTCCTTCCATACTGTAGCACTAGTACTGGAAATATTTCCGTTTCAAAAAAAGAAATAAATTTTCTTATGACGGTAATTGCGTCTGTTTCCAAAACTTGTGAAAGTCTAGGCATAACGTTAAATTTTACAGTTTTACTTTTAACTGTTTAATAGCGAAGAAAATTGTCTTTATTTTTCTTAACTGATATTTTCAAAATTAATTTGAAGTTCAATCAATAAAATGTAAAACAAAATCAAAAAGAAAAAATATTCAACATATAAGTACCGTTTTAAAATAACTGTTTATACATAAATAAATAAATTAACTTCACTAACCTTTAATAAATTAACAAACAATTTGCTTTAACAAAATTAGGTACACAATTTTAGACATACTTAAATACCTATTCCACAGAAAATTTTACGAAGCAATATACTCGTAAGTGTATATTATATGTTTTTATTAAAGTTCTCTTAAAAAGAGAAAACAATATATTGGTCAAAATAAGAGGATAATATATCACCAAGTGATGAGATTTAAAGAATTTTCGCAATAAATCTTTATGTTGGGATGACCAAACTAAAACAACTAGTGTCCAATCCTCAATGACAGTTTACCAACAAATTCCGATCATTGGATTTATAAAATTATTAGTATTGGTCAAGCTTCCAGCCCCGAACACTTGAAATCATGTGGAAATAAGCTTTTCAAGAATTTTCGCAACAAATCATTTTGTTGGGATGACCAAACGAAAACAACTAGTGACCAATCCTCAATGACATTTGACATTTGAGATTCCGATCGTTCGGTATATAAAATTATTAGTATTTATCAAGCTTCCAGCACCGAACATTTGAAATCATGTGGAGATTATGAGTTTTTCAAGAATTTTCGCAATAAATCGTTATGTAGGGATGACCAAACGAAAAAAACTAGTGACCAATTCTCAACGTATTATGAAGCTTGAATTGAATATATCATATGTTTTCCACTTTAGATACCATTCTTTGAAAAAAGAAATATTTTTATCTAAATGGTATATTCCAATTGGAATTTTTATTAATTTTGTAAAATGAAATCCCCAAATAAGCGACGAACCTGATTTTATTGAATTACTACAATTTTGATTTTGTTTTTTCGCAATAAAAAATTACCCATTGACCAAACGCCAAAATGTGGTGACCAATCGTGACCTATAACGATTACCTAACGAAATTTGATAAAAACGGTATAATTTTCTTGCAATGAGGTGCTACCCGGGAAATTTTTTTTTGAATTTGTCATTTATTATTTACCGTTAAATCGTAAGTGACCAAACGATAAATACTAGTGACCAATCCTGACCAAACGATGACCAAACGAAAACTAGTTCAAAACCACTTTGATCTCCTCTGTGCTATAGGAAGTGCGTTTTATTTTAAAGAATTTTATTTTACAACTTTCACTCAAAACTTTTCCGAAAATTTAAATTTTTCCATATCATCTTTAAATCAAGTATCTAGTATAGTGTGTCCAAGAAATTCTTTAATTATTTTAAGCGAAAACAAGTAGTGACCTAATTGGATTTGTGATATTCCTAGGTTTATATTAATCAAAATGACAATTTTGCCTATCAAAAAGTTAAATTGATTTTATTTTATGTCTTCCACTTTAGAGTACAATTTCAATCACCATATCCATAATAGAGTAACTTGAATCAGGTAACTTCGTTTTTTCCCCCTTTAAATACAAAACCGGCTTTATCGTGGATTCTTTTTTAAACTAAAGTTTTTGTTGATTCAAAAATTTCAACACACCAACACAAATAAAAATGAAATAAAAAAAATGTGAAGGTCATTTTTTTTTATTTTGATTTTGTTTTTGAGCCGTGCGCATCACAAAACAAAAATTTTAATTATATTAAAAATTCGATTAAAACAATTAAATAAAACTTAGTTAAATGATTTTTAATTAACTGATTAATAAAATGATTAAAATTTGGATGATAAATAAAATTAAGAAAATTTAAAAGTTATCGGATTCAAATCAAATTTGTGTGGACGTAAAGAGTGTAAGCAATAAAGTTACCAGATTCAAGTTACCGTAGTATGAATATGCACAATTGGATTTACTATTAATTTTGTAAAATGGAATTGTCAAGTAAGCGACGAACCTGATTTTAATGAATTTATACAATTTTGATTTTGTTTTTCGCAATTACCCATTGGTGACCAAACGCCAAACTGTGTTGAACAATCATTTCCAACGAAATTTGATAAAAACGGTATGATTTTCTTGCAATGAGGTGCGACTCTGGAATTTTTTTTCGAACTGTTCATTAGTTTAATCGTTAGTGATCAAACGATCAAAACTAGTGATCAATCCTGACCAAACGAATGCAATCATCAGTTTTGGCGAAACCTTTAAATGGAGTGCTAACAAGGCGGAGCCGAAACAATTTAATATTTTATGTACAGTAAACCAGTGGAAGGCCAAACAAAACCAGTGATTTTCCCGTGTGGGTAACTGCATCCGGGAAACCTTCAAATTTAAAACTTATACTCTGAACATGATCAGCAAATAAAAATTTCAAATTTCACCTTAAACACGGTAAAGGTAAAATCCTAATTCTAGAGATAACCGGAAATCACTTTAATCATTTAACATTCTCGAAAGGATCCCACAATCATATAACCATCGAGGTCATTAATTTACTTAAAAATTTCAAAAATGTTTTCATGATGCAGACCAATTTTATTGTGTATAACTTATAACCCGATTATTTTACAGCGTAAACGGATTTAAAATATACCAGTTTTAAAAATTCATAATAAATGTCACACTTTTATCAATTTTTGAAAAATAATCTGTAAATCACGACAATTTTTCCCATCGAGCTTTTTCTATGGTTATGTGTAGCATGCGTACATGTATAAACATAATACGGGGATCGAAAAGTGTAATCCACTGTGCAAAGTATTCTCACTCATCAATACGTGCGCGGCAGGCGTATGTATTCTGAATAAATGATTTTTGTGTTTATGGAAGAATCTAATCCTCAACAGACAATTGTTATACGCATCCCCACGCACAAACGTGAGCAAATGTATTTTGAACATAAATCAAGGATATCATCAATGTTATATATGTATCTTTTTACGGTGTATAAAGGATGAAAAGGATTTTATTTGTAATGCAAATGGAGAATGAAATGTGTATTTCGGTGGTGCCAATACCATTGTACCTATATGACAGAGTAATATTTTTCTATTGTTATTCCTTTCCATCAATTTTCCATTATATAATATCTTCCATCAACAATAGATGGATAATCAGAAGGATTTCTTTATACTCCTATATTTCATATATCTGTGTGACTTGCATAAAATATACTTTAATCGAAGAATTCATTTTTTGGCAAGAGTACATAGAGTAGTTATATTGATTTGTTCGACTTCGTATTGTAGAAATTTAAATAGATTTTATAAAAAATACAACGATACCTGTCAAGGTTTCAAGTTCAGATATAAAATGATTATATTCTAATATAAGAGGTGTTAAATAATTACAATACTGTTACTCTAGACTAATTTGATGATTAGTATAAAGAAAAATTATTCACGTTTTATGGTATAATTATTTTTGTCCACTACTAGTCGTAGAATGCATCATTGTTATGTGTTTTATTAGCCTGAGAAGCAAAATTTCTCGGCTAGTGGTTATAAAATATTTTATTATTGACCACCTAGTTAATAATGAACAATGAACACTAGATGTAATGCGATTAAATGGACAGGGAGATTATGATTATTCCCCATATATTAATAAATTAGATTTTGATAAAAATAAAAATAAAATATGCCAAAAGTATATTTTCCGATATTTTATTAACACTTTTATTACAAATTACACCAAATTTTAAATTATTCATATGTTTTTATATAAATATCCCTCGATTTTTGGGGCAGCAGCGGGTCTGTTATATTTTTGTCTATCTTACATATTTCAGGTGGCGTGCCGAATAAATCGTCATTCTCCATTTTTTTTTAATTGAATGCCAATTTGACTCAATAAAATTAAAAGTTCGAATAACAAAACAAAATGCAGTGTCATTTTAAATTTACGCTTACTACATTCACTGATATATAACTCATGGATACGGTATACATAAAAAACTGTGGTATAAAAAACAAAACTAAAAATCGTATCTAATGTGCAATAGAGAAAGCAAAAATGTATCTTCCTTGTCTAGAATTCCGAATTTTTGGAAATCAAATTCAAATTAGTATAGGAGACTACAAAAAAAACAGTTGACATACAATTGATAAAATGGATGCAATGCGATATTTATTTATTTTTATTTACGTTTGATTTATGTCGAATTTTAAATTTGTTTTTGGCTTTGGCATGTTGTTGATTACAGATATGTATTTCATATTTCAAGGGAAAAATACGAAAAAAATATTAAAATATTTTTTTAAAATAGGCAGCAGTGCTTTATTAAATTATGATTTAAAAAATTAACAATTTTGAATATTTTTCTGTCTATCCTATGTTTATTAGGAAAAAGAAAACGACTTCGAATAATTTTCGGAATTGTCTTGGTTCCAGTGCGGCTCTTATTTTACATTTTCGTTAATACGATTTTCGAGTAAGAGGTGTATATAATACAAGCGAGTGGAATATAAAAAAAAGTTGTACCATATTTTGTTGTCGTTTGCTATGGTAATTTAGTTGTATACCGTATCCATGAGTTATATATCAGTGCTACAATTCAGTAAAAAAATCGGGCTACTTTGACATAGTTAATATTATTAAAGGGCAAGTGTTTCGCTTATCAAATTAGTTTTCTTATCAAGCAAAGACCTTAATGGTTGGTGTGCCTTCTACGACTACTTAGTAGTGGAAGAAATAGTATATCCACCACGCTTGAGAAGTGCTTACTATAATTCGCTCGGGCGATAATAGCATACTACTCAACCTTGGTGTATAATATACTATTCGTTCATGTGATTTTATTACGACTAGTTTGCTCGCCACACGAAGAACGACTGAAAAACAAGAAAAATTAACATGGCTTACTCTATAAAATTAGAATCATGATATTTATAAATCATAGAGGGTGTGTAACAATTTCAACACTCTTACTCATGATTCTAATTTTTTAATAATAATAATAACTATACAATTTGCTGAAGGCCTAAAATACTACAAAACAGTTCATGCCTTTGCCAACGATTTGGTAAAAATATCAGCCGCTTGTTCATCACTTGACACACTCCAATTAAAAAATCCCCGATTCAAATTTCTCCCTGATAAAATGGCATCGAACATCTATATGTTTCGTTCTTTGATAGCTAACTCTGGATTTTTAATCAATCGTATTGTAGACTGGTTATCCATGAACAGTATTGCTGAACTCATTTCATTTGGTTTTAATTCCGACATTAATCGCTTCAACCAAACCATTTCCTTCACTGCTTGTGAGGCTGCAATCTACTTGCTTTATGTTGTTGACAGACTAACTGACTTCTGTCTATCAGAACATCAGCTCCCAACACTTTCACCAAGAAAAAAAACGTATCCGGAAGTTGATCTTCTTGTATCAATATCACCTGCATAGTCCGCATCGCTTTAACCATACAACTTCGATGTCTCACCACCCTGGTACCAGATGAGCATGTTGATCGTCCCTTTGATATATTTACTTAAGAATTCTTTTGACAGGGTTGACATGAATACTCGTAGGTGTCTCCACATATCGACTTTCATTATTAACTGCAAAACAAATATCTATAGTCTTGTGGATGGAAAAATCACGTCATCTGCCGTATTTGCTTGCTCCAAACTTGCTGATACATTTGAAGGTGTACTGACCGGGTTACAGTCAAACATATTAAAATTATGCAAAACCTTGTTTGCGTAAGCTTGCTGGCTGAAAAACGATCCGTCCGATCTACAATTTACTTCAAGGCCAAGAAAATAACCTATATTGACATCAAACACCATTTGCAAACCTGAAATGATGATGTTGATATCACTTTCATTTTCGGCTGCAATTAATCCGTCATCTACATAAATTGCTAATATCATTTCACTGCCGTTGCACGAACGCAAGAAAACACTAAAATCGGTAAACTTTTTATTCCAACAACGAGAAGCTTGCTTTAAACCATATAAGATTTTCGATATCTTGCAAACTCGAGCACTACCACCTTCATATACAATTGGCGGTTTCATAACAACTATTTCATTGAGATCACTATAAACAAAAGCCCTTTTTACGTCAAACTGCTTAAGTTTCAATTTATTTTCTCCCACTACTGTCAGAATTACACGAATAGATGTAAATTCTCCACTCCATATTCTAGCGTAAAACTTCGTGCTACGAAACGAACCTTATAGCGATTAATGGAACCGTCGATTTTATATTGGATTTTGAATACCCATCGATTGTCTATAACGTTTTTATCATCGGGTTGATAAACCAAACATCAAGTACGATTTGACATTAACGATCGTACTCATCGTCCATTGCATCTTTCCATTGTTCACAGTCACTAGACATGCAACACGAATGCTTATGTTTATGCACGGAATGATCACAAAGACGTTTTTCTTGAATATCTTCCAATATTCAAATCACACAACGATTCTTTTGGACTTTCTAATATCGATTTTTCAACACATTCATTGTTCAGCTGTAAATAGTCGACCTCATTGATTAGATCATCAATAATTGATTAGATCATCATGATTATCAACCATGCCCGAAAATATCTTCTCAACCTTGTCATTTATTTTGAAAATCGTATTTTCGTTATCATCATATGGAAAATTACATTACGCACTATTTCAACCTTTTTATTGTTTGGATTGCAGACTCTGTATCCTTTTACATTTTCAGCATAACCAACAAAAGTACATTTAGGTGATTTTGAATCCATTTTATTCCACGTTTCTTTTGGAACAATTTCCACGTTTCTTTTGGACAAATAGGTCGTATCCAAACTCATGTAAGTTCTCAATGATTGCCATCTTGCTAAACCGCAGCTCGAACCGAGTTTTGACATCATAGAACTTTTACCAGTTCGATCAATTACAATAACAAAAGTATTAACACATTCGGTTCAAACACATTTATCCATATCTCTTGAAATCAGCATGGTCCTAACTGCTCCAACTAAAGTACGTTTGTCTCTCTCTGCACATCCAATCTGCTCAGGCGTGTATGGTATGATTCTTTGATGGCGGATACCTTCTTGCTCCATGAACTGTTCCATACCCTCATTAACAAATTTCAGTCCGATATCTGACCGGAAACATTTTAACTGATGATCACAATCTTTTTTCATCAAGGCCATAGCCACTTTGAATTTCTCAAATACATCCGATTTATTTTTCATCGGATATTCTGTACAAAAATATTTAGCACCACCAAATTATTCAACGGCATAGTACATACATCACTGAATAATTTCATCGAATCGTTTTGCCTTCTCTTTTCTATGATCAAAACTTAAACGATGCTATTTACCTTGAGTACAGACTTCACGAATATAGTTTTCATCCATAAAATCAAGTATAATCATGTAAAAAATGCGATGGCAACACTTATTATTGCTATCATGAAAATTTTTACTCTCAGCCCAAAAAGTCTCGACATTTTTTACTCTCAGCCCCGAAAATATTTGTTATCATGATAGTTTAAAAATGCAATGACAGTTGAAATTCTTACATTTTTACTCCCAGCCCCGAACATATTTGCTATCATGATAGTTAAAAAATGTCATGATAGTTGAAATTTTCAGGGCTGAGAGTAGATATAATACTGTGAATGTTTAAGGAGCATATACGTTTTTTTTAGAATTTTTCTATGCATAGTAGTTGAGATATAGCCCAAAGAAGTCAGGAACTATTCGTTGGCCCAACTAGCGGTGCACACCGTATGATAGGGGAGTGTTTAAGGCGTGTGTACGACTTTTTTTAGAATTTTTCTATGTATAGTAGTTCAGATATAGTCCATAGAATTCGGAAACTATTCACTTATCAAACGATGTGCACCGCTAGTTGGGCCAACGAATAGTACCCGAATTTTATGAACTATAACTACATCTGAACTGATACATAGAAAAATTTAAAAAAAATCGTACATACTCCGTAAACATTCTTCTATCATACGAAACGTTTTTGTTCGTCTTCATCGCTTCTGCTGCTAATACTGGCTCGTCTTTTTCGGTTTACACTGGTAATTAAAGTACTCGCCACCTCCATTTTGAAGGCCAATAAATCTTTAATTTGACTTTTGGCTACAACACATCGCACAATCTTGACGGTATTCCATCCAGGAATTTACAGCTGCTAGGTCAATTTAATGAGTTTCAGCCTTAAGTGTTGTAACATGCTCCAATGTTCCAGTACACCCTGTGTTTATCTATCTGTAACAATTAAAACATTTTGTAATAGATCATCCAATACTACGAAAGAAATTTTCATTTAACCCGTTTTTTTTGTTTTGTTTGTTGTCGATGACACGAAATATGGATTTGTTGATTAAAAAAAAAGTTAGTTAAAATCTTCCTGTGGCACGAATCGGTGCTTAAAAATAAATAAAAAAAATCGCTAAGTGTATCAGTGGTAGATACCCGTGAGTTAATCTGTGATAAAACAAAATATAAGCTTAAATAATATGCCATCGCGCATAATTAACTTTTATAGACTCAGTGTCTAAGTGATCTAATAACATAAAATTAGTATGATTATAAATAAACGATCGTAGGACATTACCTCAAGATCGCATAATTTAAAAAAAAAAAACGTATATGAATGAAAAAAAAAAACATTGATTTAAAAATGGTCGAAAGTTCTAGTGTGCTCAATTAGATCGCGTGATGTGAAAAAAATCGTGTTACATTGTAAAGACGTTATTTGCCTGATTAGTATACAAGCTCGAGTGATTTATCCGAGTAGTTTAAGCAAAATTTTTGATGGTGGAATTTATTGATGTTAATTTGGACTAGTAATTAACTATCATTTTATGTATAAGTAATTGTAGTTTATATTATTAAAAAAATAATATCCAAATAACTTTAAGTGTATGAGCAACTGTTAATTGCATTACTTATTTAAAAGTGGTTTCTTAAGGTGGTGTTGGAAACACTCCTGTGCAAGGACATTTGTTATACCACGCCGTTCGTCCACCTCTACCGTGTTGATAATAAAACCATAATAATAATTAAACATAAATATATATATAACCAAAATTATTAATAGTATTCATAATAATAATTGTAATTAAAAATTGTATAAAAATCATCCCGCTTAATACAATAATTTCGAGAAGCAGCTGATTAAAAGTATAATTACCAAATAATTGTGTTAACGGAATTTGAAGGAACAAATATAAATTTCCGTATAAATTGGTCGACCTTAACCAAATTAATATAATCAGTGTACTTACGTACAAATCGTACACGAATACGCTGGCCTATGCGTTTTTGGGGTAGTACTGTATGAAATATCTTCGAAGGCCGCAACTATTGGATACATTTTTAATGCAATTATAGTGAGTTTTACACCATCTACAATTTATTAATAATTAGTATTACAAACTAGTATAACTATTATAATTAATTCTTTTAATTAATTTCAAAATTTAGAAAATAGTTTTTTTGATAATTTTTTTTTTTTTCTTAATTAAGTTATAATTAATATAAGTAGATAAGGTACGCGTACTTAGGGTTTTTTTTTCTTGTATAAATTTTATTATAATGTTAAGCACATTAACATCAACAATAATTGTACCTCAAAAATCCGAATGAGCAATTTAAATACAACTGTTAAATTTAATTTCTATTTTCAAATATCAAATAGTTTTTCTTTAATTTTCTTTCATTCATTTGTTGTTGTTTTCTGAAAACATGAACCCTTAAAGAATTTTTATTGTGTGTGAGTGGATTATGATTCAAGGTAAGTAGTCGTAAGTTGTGCAGTTCAAGTCAGTACTCAAATTTTACTTTAACGTCATCAAGCAAGCAGTGGACCACATGGTAACAAACAGTAATATTATTACACCCACGACTAAGACACCTTTGCGATTGAGCTAGCGGCAAAATATGACAACGTTAACCATGCCACTGAAATCTTTTATGTTTAACGGACATTAGTTCACCTGGCGTTCGTTACAGTGTCCATTTTTTTTCCTACGATTGTGTATTTAATTCGAGATATACTGAAATAGACTAATATACGGAACAATCACAACAAAACCATTACAATAAAACAACAACAACGTAAAAATATAAAAGTAATTCGTACACAACGAAAAGTTAATTGGTAAAAAATGAAGTATAGATGGAGAATATGAAAGAATCGAATTCCGTAGACTAGGTAGTAATTCGCTAGAGTTACATATACATGGTATTGTTCTATATATAGACAATATTCCAATGTAAAACATCAACATCAGTCACCGCGGCCTGATGAGATGACTGATTTTTTCAAATCAATAATCTCATAAAGTTCGAAACTGATTGTTGCGATTCTTGCAGATCTTCCATTTATAATTCAAATTAAAAATTCTAGTCAATTTTTTTGTCTTAATAAATGATCGATAGTATTCTACCATCTGACCAACCAGGTCGTATTCTACCATCTGACCAGCTCCGCCCATATTTTTATTATATTGGGATACAACTTCTGGACAATCAAGTTTTTGGTAACTTTTTTGTTGTTTGTTCCAGCGTTCCACAGTTGTCAATGGATTTACACCGGCGATTGTGGATAATGTGATGACGCCCTTGGAGTCTTTCCATTTTACCACCGCAATTTCGTGTTTCCCATTATTCGTTACAAACTCTTGGCTTTCTTCTTTTTCCATATGCCTATCAAGTTTAAAACTTACATTTTTAAGACGATTTAACATTATTGTTCCTATATTTCAGGAAAAGATCATTAAACAAACTACCAAAATTTTCAAGATATATTTACCTGTAGCTCGGTAATCTAAATCCAGAAGTTTGAGTAAAGATAGAACGACTGCTGGGTCTAAACCTAGGGATCGATCACCAAGTTCGGTTTTATCCCCTTGATAAATCTGGAAGTCGACTACTAGTCCTTTAGACGGAGTGACCACAACATTTTTTAAACCTACCGGTCGAGGTTTATTTTTAACGTACTGTCTAGCTGGACATCGACTCGTGTACGATCATCTGTTCATCTACAGCGTAATTGTCGGTTTTTCTGGGTGATATACACATGTCTCTCACAGCGCTTATAATCGGTTGAATTTCCAAAATGAATTTAAAGGTTTGGCCGCAGTTAAATTTATATCTACATAATGGTATTTCGAAACCAGTTTCGCGCCACCGCGCTTGCTATTGCTTCGAACCGAAATCCCTTCTGCCAATACATTTTGATTCTAGGGTACGAAAAGCAACCAATCATCATTAATATTCCGTAAATCCTTTTAATTTTCTGCGACGTTGTTTTCAATTCTGTGCCGCGAGCATGCAAGTAATACACGTTCTTGTATCTGGCAGCATCATTAAAATGCTCTTCATTAAAATAACCTTCAAAATATTGTAAAGGTCTTCGATCTGTGTTTGTTCAATTTCAGCTTAATGTTCCTCATATATTTGAATATTATTTGCAGTGGAGTCTTCTGAGTCTGTTTCTTCCTTGTCATGGTTCGCAAGTGATAGAATATTTTCCAAGAGCAACATTTCCATTGTTCAATATACTTACGACATCCATCTTTATTTTCAACAACAACCATTTCTCGCAATGTTCTCACACCGTTTAAATAAATTTATATACAATATCGGAGAATACAAGACATGTGCTAATTACCTCTTGCACCACTTTTCTCCATCGAATGCCATAATATTTATGTCACCATGACCTTCGGATTTTAAGAATTTTCCATCTTCCATTTTGACAGACGTATATGGGGTAGTGTTATGGTGTAGTGCGTGGTTGTAAATTAGATGATTAATGGGTTGCAATCCAATTTGCACAGCTATCACCCTCAGCACATATGACACACTTGAGCAACAATACTCAATCAGGGGAACTGGTCGATTCACTTTCATAAACCTCAATCCGGAACTCGAACAACCACAACTTCGAGGTGAAATATTGAGTGTACTGACGGTGCCCCCACAAATAAATAAATCAATACACAAAACTGATTTAATTTAATTAATTTATTTTTTTTGTTTTAATTTTATTATATTTTTTTATATATTAAATTTATTTAATTTTTATAGTTTTATATTATATTTTAAGCTTTATCACCATTTGTTATAAAAGAATATTTTTACAATTAGTATATGACATTGTATGTCATTAGATTTTCACCAGACTATTATTTCTTTACTGCAAAACAATCGGCCTTTTATAGATTTAATTCCTTCATTTAAAACGGTCGCTGCAATCGAGAAAATAACAAATAGCTCTAATTCCCCTTAATCAGTTTTTTTATGCTAAAAATCAATTTGTCAATAGATGACGCGACGAATAGTAAAAGGTCAACCAAAAATAAATATGAGGTTGGCAAAACCTGCCGAATTATTTGTCAATAAACCCGAAATGTCAGAAATCAAAAATGGACATTTCGTTTTTGGAATTTAGGATTAAAAGAAATGTAAGTATTATTTCAGACATTATTTATTAAACAATGAACAGAAATAATAATTATAATAATGTGATACATAGTGATGTGATAGTGATGTGATACAATCGCCACACGTAAAGCCTTCTACAAAACTGGTAAACGATTCTTGTTGGTTCCTCACATGGTGAGTTGCAGCAGAATCCAATGGTTTTTTGCCATTTGTTTTTTTTTGGAATTGAAATATCCTTTCTTTTTAACCATTAATGCCTCATCTTTTCAGTATTGTCACCTTGTGCTTTCATTCTTGCTTCTTCAATTAAAAAGCTCGACTTCATATTTTCTAATGGTCGATTAACATTTGACTTGAAAATAATTATATGCAGATGGTAAAGCCATTTGAATTTTTGTCATTAACATGGATTCCGATATTAACCCATCACGTTCCTTAAGCTGATGCAAAATATCGAGAAGTTTCGAGAAAATCGTGGCTGTTGTTGCAACAAAAAAATGCTTGATGCGGAATTCGGTTTATACACTTTCTTCAACGCATTCCACATTTCGCTCGAAGTTTTACAATTCAATATACATATGCAACACCGGTCCTTTTCCACATGCTATTGAAATATACCGACAACCTTTGCATCTGATTTTCGCCATTCTTCCAACTTTTCTTTAATAACGTTCTGCATCATTCTATGTTGGCGGTAAATCAATATCCGTTACAACATCGTACAAATCAAGCGATTCCAAAATCTGAGTAATTTGGGATTTCCATGTTGTCCTTCAAGACCTTGCAACTTATCAATTTTTACAAAATCGTTTGCCATATTTTGATTTTCTTTAGTCAACACTAAAGTAAAATAAACACGCATCAAATTTTTTACAAGTTAAGAATGTTCTCGTTGGATTCGGTTACACTTAACACGAATACACTACCCCAACAACAATTTCACACTTCTTTACTTGCCACACGACGAACGAACGAAAAACAAGAAAAAAGAACATGGCTTACTATACAAAATTACAATCATGATATTTATAAAACATACACGGTGGAGAGAGATGTGCTTTGCGATTTTTCAATGTAGTCTACGTAGACAACGTAGTTCGGAATTCAAACGGAAACCTCTTTCTGCGCGCGCAGAGGTATCTAAATACCATTCTTGCTATAATTTGGGTTGAGTGATAAAAACCAAAAAGCCTGCAAATATGCAGATGCTAACAATCGCTGCATCGCCCTACAAAACATGTTTTATAGAGGAACTATTACCTTTATCTAAACCCACACATATTCCAAAAACGTTTCGAACAAAAGCAAAGTTACAATGCATCATTTCGAAATAATTTCCAAGGACGTTTTAAGCCTCCAGAAATACTGTATCAAAAAATATCAAATGTAAAACCAATGAGTACTGTATCTATTCAACTTACTTCAGTACAAACAATACACCATTGGTTACCTACAAAACAGACCACCTAATATCAATCAACATTCAAGTAATTCAAATTTCCAAGCAGCTAGACCACCAAATTTCAAGTCAAGCCATTAACAAAAGTCGGTTAAACGAGGCGAACGGCAAATTTAAAATATAAAAAAATAACGAATGAAATTAACAGTAAAAACGATAACGAAAGAATCGAATCGGACGAAAATATCGGACGAACAATTTTACAGCCCATTTGGCTAAATAACGTAAGGACCTTATTATTACGAATTGCTAAATCGTTCGGATTCGAAAATTAACCGAACGGATCAAAATGTGTGGTTGTGAATGACGAAACTGTACCAATCAATCAGCAAGCAAAAACGGCTGATAAAAAATTCATGGTACTGACACCGTAACAACAACAAGTTACCGTATCGGCTTATGATAAATTCCATCGACCGCCACGTACTTATAACATCAAAATCATTATAGAATTAAAAGTCCGACTTACCAAAGTTCGACTCAAGAAAGTCCAGTTTGATCCCGAAGCCTCGGTATCTGAGTGATCGCTCAGAAAAACGTTATGAATGTAAGGATAGTAGTTGTGAACAATCAATTCGGCCCGTTATAATGTCGCATAAGATACTCGTCTACCGATGGACAATGTTTCAATATTCAACAGCAAAGAACGACCTAAATACGGCGGTAACACATACTTAGGAACGTTCACCTCTCGAGGGGATCGCCTTAAGGCAAACAAACGACAAGAAACGGAATAAAAGTTCAAATTGAGTTCTGAGAACACTATAAATATTTCAAAATGTACGACGGAAGAATTCAATTTTTATTTTTGCATATAAGCTTAAAATTTTCTATTTTTTAGGCCAGGCGGGCGACGAATAAACTATGGCTTGCGTGCCATTAAAAGCACATCATCAACAATATCTTTTAAAATAAAACCCTGGATAATAAACTATAAGAGATCAACAGGTGTTCACCATTCTATATGACTAAACACAAAAATGTCCCTAAAACAGTTGAATAAGCTTTTAACGCTTTTGTCATGATCCTTTCTCCACTAATCGCACAAAATTTCACACATCACACGATTTTACTGCGGCAGTGACCGTGAAATACTTTAACACCACGTCTTATATGCGCTTCTTCCACACAATCCGTATACGTCTAGCGTCTAGACAATATTTTTACTTTGCACATAGTATAAAAATTTTCATGATTTTTGTCGCTTTAAATCCATTTTGTTTTCTTGTTTCTTCGTCGACGGCGTCTTATTCATGGCATCCGTTTGGTATACGGTATACGTATTGAGGATGATGGTAAAAGTTTTTGCTCATATTTTCTTTTCGCTTTGTTTTACACTCTTATATCAATTGTTTAAGAAGAAGACTGGTGTATAAATATTATTGCTGTATGATGGGACAAAATGTTAATGCCAACAACAAAGTAAACGTCAGTATGAGAAAAAGGATGCCCATTGGGATATCTAATATAGATAATTTTCTGATAACTATTGTTTGTGTATTTGTGTTTGTGTGCACGCGATGGTAAACCCTAGGAAAATGAGATAAATTTTCCGTTCCTTTATTATTCGTTTTAATTTGAAATATGATTTATGGCAATGAGGGAACGGAATATAAATAATACAGGCGAATTTAAAAAAACGGAAGAACAATACAGTTTTCTTTCCCATTTATGCTATAGTTGGCTAGTTTTGAATTCTCGAGAGTCAACGAAAAGTGAACGATCATATTCGGTTAATATAGAAACTACGTGCCCTCAAAACTATATGGTTTCATAAAGTTTTTGATAGTTATTTTGTTGATACAAAGTTGCTTGAGCTTTATTTAACGTACGATATACAATCTATTGTTATGTTATATGTATACACATACCGATAAGAACATAAAATCATATATTGTACAATGGAAATCATTATTATTATAATCGTACCTATATACGCTACAGTATTTATACATCTCGTGTAGATCTATAAATTCGTAAATCATAAATTTTTATTGGTTGGTGATACGTTCTCTAGACAATACACCCAGTATACAATTCAATAAATTTCTTTATTTGTTTGTTATTTCCCGGATGCTATATTCGTGATATAATGGAATCATTGTGACCGAATTATGTTCGTCTACATAATAAAAATATAATAACGTATACTAAGAAAGCTTTTGGGACCTAAAATGAGCTATACGCAAGTAATCTTAAAATTTGTTGTCCTTGTACAGTGAGTTATGACTTGTTGCTTTTTTTTTGTACGATATGAAATTTTTAATTCAGACTTTTGTCCTTACCAACTCTCGTGTTTCCTGTCTAACATGAAATTATGGAAATATTTTTTGATAACCATCCTCGTCGGAAAAATTAAAATGAGTTGAGTGAGGGAGTGCCTACCATGTACTTATTATCTATTTACCTTATTAATGGCCTTCTGTTTCATGTTTTGTATAAGATAGCGGAAGTTTTACAGAGGAAATTAAGAGATTATGTTACTCGCTGCAAGTGGGAGCACTATTAGAAATTTTTTAAGTCTTAAGTTATGGTTTAATAAATATTTATTATTATTAAGTTACACTACGTAGTTTTACTCTCACAAAATGGTGCAACACGATGCAATGTTTGTGCAATGTGGTGTAGCTTGAAGCTGCATAGTGCAACATCACGCAGCATGTAATCGTTTCCTTGCATTTGAAAACCTTTTACATTTTTATTATAATCGTCGAAGCCAAATAAAATTTTTAAAGATGGCTCCAAGCCGCCGACCCCCGCCGGACGACACAAAATGGATATTCCTAAAATCAAGACCATAATCGCAATCGGTTTTAGGAACTCGAAGCACTTATTATAAAAATCGTCCAAGCCGAAAAAATTTAAAAATAGGTCCAAGCCGAATATTTTAATTTTTTTATAACATTGGTCATTTTGCAAGCTACCTTTGTTTGATTTTTTCCACTCTGATTGAGGTATCTCCAAAACATGCATTCTGAACGCAGCAACCGCTTCTGCAGGTGTCGAAAAACGTTGACCTCTCAGTTTGTTTTTACGTACGGGAATAAAAAAAAGTCATTTGGTGGCAAGTCAGGACTATACGGCGGATGACTCATCAAATCGATGTTTTGAGTGCTCAAAAATGCAGTTGTTTAAGCCGATGTGTGAGAGCTCGCATTGTCGTGGTGAAGAGTGATCGGTCTTCGACAGTTGGTTTTCCTGATTTCTTGGAAGACAACTGGCAAACAAATGGTTGTGTACCACTCAGAATTGACTGTTCTGCGTTGTTCTAGTGGTACGGTTACGACATGTCCATTTTTTCCGAAAAAACAGGCGATCATTTGCTTGCAATTGATTCGTGAGCGAACAACTTTTGTTGGATTCGGCTCATCTTGAAACACCCATACAATCGACTGCTGTTTACTTTCGGGCTCATACGTGTAAATCCACGATTCATCAGATGTCACTATGTCATAGGCGTGCACCGCAATCGTATTTGTTGAGCTTTTCTTTCGACCAATCGACACGAGCCTTTTTTTGAGCGATTGACAAATTGTGTGGGATCCAATGCGAACAAATTTTTTTACATTCAAATGTTTATGCAATATTGAATGTATGCTAGTCCCACTAATGCCCAAGGTTGTCTCAATCTCACGATAGGTCACATGACGATCTTGCAATATCAGTTCGCGCACAGCATCAATGGTTTCCGGAACAACAACTGATTCTGAACGACCTTCACAAAATTCATGAAGAACATGAAGCAGCATGGTGCTACATCACGCAACATGTAATCGTTTCCTTGCATTTGAAAACCTTCTACATTTTTATTATAATCGTCCAAGCCAAATAAAATGTTTAAAGATGGCTCCAAGCCGCCAACCCTCGCCGGACGACACAAAATGGATACTCCTAAAATCAAGACCATAATCGCAATGGGTTTTAGGAACTCGAAGCATTTATTATAAAAATCGTCCAAGCCGAAAAAATTTTAAAATAGGTCCAAGCCGAATATTTTAATTTTTTTATAACATTGGTCATTTTGCAAACTATCTTTTGTTTGATTTTAAAAAATTGCATTATGCTAGAGGGGATTTTAGTGACAAAAAGTTATGTTTTGTGATGGAAAATTTATGCTGTTGCATTAATAGGACTAATTGAACGTACTGGGATAAGGGAGTTTAAAAAATAGTTATTTGTTGATGTTTTGTTTGTGTTTTAGGTGTTTTGTGTTACTTGGTGAACTGCATCAGCTTATTTTGAAGTGCCACAGTTTGTACAACGAGCAGCCTCTGGTTGGTTGGAGTGGATTTGGAAGTGATTTCGAAGAAGTTTGAGTGTGGTATGGGAACACGAGTATAGTGGAGTCACCGCCAGATTTGTAACTCAATGAACAATGAAAGTGATATTGATGATTGTACTACACCTAACTCCATATGGCCTGTGAGAGGGAATTCCCTGAGATCACAAGATAATTCGGCAATGAACTTATTTTCAACTGAATAATGTGTAGAAAATTGTTTTCGGGATGATCGATATTCAGCATTAAGTATTTTTAATTTTTAGTGCTGTTTTATGTAGGTATATTTAATTAATAAAATAAAGGAAGTTTTATTACTGCACACAATTTTATATTCGGGCTGATTTTTTCTTTAAGGCCCGTAAGTTTGAACGAAGATTAATCCACAACCGAGGATTTACCCTCGGTTTGGTAAGTTTAAACGAGGATTATTTGATCCATGGTTATTTTAAAAATCCACCGTTTTCGATGTATTATTTTTATTTTTCTATTATTTTTTCGTTCTAATTTTTTTTCGAATTTTCGAACTGTCATTGTCAAATTGAGTTGATTTTATTTACTTTTTGTAATTTTTTTTTACAAAATGTTATTGTTTTTCTCGAGGAAGCACCTAAATTTTACGATGCAATTCTTTATGTCAAATAGTAGTAAATTTGATTTACATAATTTTAGAAAGCCCACGTTTCATTGCCGTTCGATTGGAAATGTATGTCCCAATAATATAAATTGAGGGTGCGGGAATCGTAGTTTCCGTGAATTGGATTATGATAAATTTGTTCGAAGAGCAAAAATGTTCCCCAACATCTTCTTTTACATTACAATATGATCATTTAGATCAAAGAAATGTTCCAATAAAAAAATCGAAAGGAATATTAAACGTGTGCCCCGGAATTTCAAGTACACTCAATAATACAATAAAAGTATGCCAAACAAGAACAATTATTCTTGGAATAATCCGCGAAACGCCCTCGCAAATAATACGCGATGTCCAGAATGCAATACAAATTGGTATTACATATGTAGCGAAAGTAGAAGTTGTAAGTCGAAATTCCAAAGTTTTAAGAATTCAGTGCCCATATTCTGCAGAAAAGGGCGATTTCGATCTGTTGGATGCTGAAATCAAAGTGTATGGTGGAGATTTCATCTACAACGGAATTCTTGATAATCGACTAAAAGAATCTTTGGGAAGCGATCCCAGTGCTACAGTATATCCAAACATCGCTTCTAAACATATTTGGAATATTCCACCGAGCTCGCATATCAATAACAGTGAACGAACAAATGTTAGATAATGTCAGGTAATTAGTTTTAATGTCGATTTTATTATTAGGA
The DNA here is from genome assembly GCA_932526605.1 of Nephrotoma flavescens. Classification (NCBI taxonomy): domain Eukaryota; kingdom Metazoa; phylum Arthropoda; class Insecta; order Diptera; family Tipulidae; genus Nephrotoma; species Nephrotoma flavescens. Next base: position 107,437,746 of record OW052220.1, on the reverse strand, counting down.
TTACATAGTCATAAATACATCTACTTTTCGCTTATATAGGCACATGAACCAGGATCCTCACATGGAAATCAACGTGATAACACAGAATTTAAAGGGACCGGTTAGTAAAACTACGATATGCGAAAGATGTTGCAACTTGAATATTACATTGGGTGGTTTTGTCTCGCTACAAAATTGCAACCCTACTTTTTGTAACGAATGCCACCTGAACAGACGGAAGTAGCACTAGAAAAATGGTTATCTTTTGAGTCGTGGGATAAAATTAATACAATGCTTTGTTGGTTTTGGTCAATTATATGTCTACCTAGATTTCCGTTGTGCGATACTTGTTTATGTAATGATATTTGCTCATCCAGAGAGCACAAAATAAAATAACCAAAGAAAAAATAAGTTCTTGTTCTTTCAGTGTATAGTTTTATTAATAATTGTCATACTTTATAAAAAATACAAGTTATAAAATATTTTACTGTTACTATTTGATTCGTCCAAATATCATATTCGATCGTATTTGTTTGATCGATAATGGTGGCCCATCTTCAATTACTTCGCGAGTAAAATCTTGAACAGGTTGAAATAGTCGTGGAGATCATCCCCCTTTTTATAAATGTAAATCTGTTGGCTTATCTAGTGGTAAATTTAATCCTTGTGCCGTCGAATGATTTTCGGGACAAAAACCGCACCGCAAATCCCGCGTATCAATCAGAATTAATTCGTCAACAGTGAGTGGCATTATTTTACTGGTTGCTCCTGGCTGGACGTCTTCTTGGCATAGAATGTTACCAAGATTGGTATATCTTGATTGAAATTTACTGGCGGCACAAAATAATTTTATTAATAAATTGTTTCGAGAATTATCCAATTTTACTTACAAGTTGCAAATCCTTTGGCCAGCATCGAGATTGGAGACGAAAATAAATTTTGATCAAAATGTTTTGATGCAGGTTGGCTTGAATGTCAACATAAATAGTATTCTAAACATAAATAGTAATCTAAAACGAAATTGTTTAGTTAAAAACTTTACCATTTGTTTATTGAAAGACTTACTTGTATTCATAAACCACCACTCGATCGTGTCATCAAATTATGACAAATCCTACACAGGCAATGCATGGGATCCGGTTCTATCTTATAACCAGTCGAAATTCTGATCCACATTGTCTACCTGAATCAAGTATTCCCATTCTGCTCGAACAACAGAGCCCCGCCTCTGTACAAACATTTATTAAAGCGGCATCGTTAAAATTATCCGACAATTTAACAATGGGTTCATAATTAATTTCACCATGTTTGACGATAGGTCGGACATGAATTTTTAAAATTTCCAAACATGCCTGTTCATTAGGAAGCAGAATTTCTATTTTACGTTCTAAGCGTCCGGGATGTAATAATGCCGTGTCTAGCGTATCCTGACAGTTTGTAGCCATAATCATTTTAAACTAATCCAACGAATTCGTTGAATTTCATGATCGGCTGATATGTCTTCGGAAAAACGACGACCTCCAATTACATCAATTTCATCCATAAATAAACCGTGCATTAGGTTGATGATCACGAGCGTAGTTAAACATTTCACGTATTAAACGAGCACGTCATATCAGGAGCTACCCTAGTTCGTGCCTTTAATTTTGTCTTCTCTAATTGACGTCGACATCCAATAACATATTCTGGCCCGTTTGTTGCTTTCACAATAACTCTAAAAATATAGATAAACATAAATTATCGGTTCACTGAATCACTGACATATTTGAGATACTACTTTAGGAGTTGTACATAATACGTTGTACGTTGCATATATATATATATTTATATTTTAATATGTTGAATCTATATTTAGTCCTCATGTAACTGAATATAGTATGGCAGCAGGGTATAAATAAATTTCACATACATTTAATAATTTAATTTAGTTATATATATTTTAATTACATTTATAAATATAATTTATTATATAATTCACTGATAATAAATACAATTTCCTATTCATAAAATTGTGTCTTAGCTTTTTATAACGGATTTTTACAAAGCTTTATAATAATTGCTTGAACAATTCTTAAATTACTCTATCGTGAAAAATTCAAAACAAAACCTTATATACAATTTAACTGGTATACAACCTGGCTAAGGTCTCTATGATTCAGTTGGTATGTTCAATCCAACCAAAATGATAAAATTTATCATGATATTTTTTGTGACCCTAACTTCACTTCGTATAATTTTATGTCAAACCCGAGTGAACAACCAAATTGAAAAAATAATTATAAATTGATTCTGCACGTCAAAACATTGTTGGCGCTGTCATAACAAAAATTTACTATTTACTATTGCCTAAGTGTATTTCACAATAGTTTAATACGTCACATCTTTTCCTAGATAATAAAACAAACCCGGGGAGTACACATAATAATTCACTCATTTAAACATTCATTCAATTATAGTTTACGACAGAGATTTGAAGATAATTGATTGCGCTAAAAACTTTCACAAATTATTTTAAGATGGCATTTATTTGTGTAAAGGAAATCATATTCTCGCCCAATTCGGGAATACACGAATAATTTTAACCACACAACGTCGCACCTAATCAATCATTCAAGGCGGCCGCATGAAATGTCTCTCGACTCTCGAGACGAGCAAACAAAGTTAAAACTTAAAAATGTGTTATCTCAAAAAGGCGGTACAACAACATTTTCATTACAACAACAATTTGCATTATATCACTTATTTTTAACTTGAGCTGAGGCTCGAGTCGAGACACATTTCATGCGGCCGCCATCAGAGAAAATGAAATGGACATTGAAGATTGAACAAAAACACAGAAAAGAAACTACACACACAGATCATACACAAACAATATATTTTTATGAGTTTATTCCAGACACTGTAGTTCAACATTGTTTTTAATATATTATTGTTAATACGAAAATATGTACATATAACATAAAAGTTGAACAAAATGTTGTTCCTGTCCATATAAAATCATAGCGCAATAACATTAGAAATAAAATGTATAAATTTTGACAGCCAGAATCGAAAATATTTTGGGTTTTTTTTTGTGATAAATTGTTTTATGACAAAAGCTGATAAAAAATATCATGATAATTTTTATCAATTTGGTCGGACTGAACACTAGGAGTGTTTCAACTAGACCAAACTGTATACCATATAACAATTATACTAATTATATTTTTAATAAAACGTACTCATTATACCTTTCGTAAATGTCATAAATTGACATTTCTTAAATACTAAACGTGACATAACAAATCGAAGCGAGAGCTGGACCATGACCTCTAACGATTGTAGATTGTTATCTACATTCGAAAGGAAGGTCATCCGTTCAATTTTTGGTCCAATTAAAGTTGCGAACAACGAATATCGGATTCGTATGAATCACGAAATAAAGCAACTCCTCGGAGGCAGCAATATCATCGGATTCATTAAATCCAATCGAGTGAGATGGCTCGGCCACGTTACAAGGTCCCCACAACAACGGATGATAAATAAAGTGTTTCACCAACAACCAGCCGGAGTACGTCGTAGAGGAAGACCCCGACTACGCTGGCGTGACGACATTGAACAAGATCTGCAAACATTAGGATGTCGAAACTGGAGGACGAGAGCAATGGATCGGGATGGATGGAGGGCCATTGTGCGGGCGGCGAAATCCCTTCATGGGATGTGAAAGCCAGAGAGAGAGAGAGACATAACAAATCAACAACAACAAAATTGAGGTAAAATATTTATTTATAAAAGACAAAGTAATAAGAAATAATAAAACTTAATATATTTATTTTAAAGATATCTTAACATGAATGATACACCACACTACCTCCCCGATAATTTACCCAACACTTTTAAATCATTTTCTGATTTATCGAATTGTTCTCGCAGTGAAAGTAAACATATAAAATACCAATTTGGTACATTGGCTTACAGTCGGAATGATTCCGCTATTTTCCATTTCACTTCCATCCATTTCCATATCACTGCTGTTATTATCCGGTTTTAATGATCGATACACATTTTACAAATATTTTGACCACTTTAATTAGGATTTTTTATTTATTTATTAATCATAAAATAGACGTTAGTTGTGCGCGTTTCCCGGAACAACTAATGACGGACACACGTTCTATTGAAAAAACAATTATTTACAATTATGTATTGCTTTTGTTTTTCGTATATCAAAATGAAATAAGAAATTTAGTAACTTTTTCCTTTTTCGAGCATTTGTTGGTAACCATGTGTGCGATGTTCGAAAAAAACATCGCCGATTAATCGTCGTTTAAACTTACCAATTTAAACCATGGTAAAATCATGAAATCCATAAAAAATTTTCCTTCTTCAAACTTACGGGCCTAAAACAATAAAATTTTCGGAATCGACTTATTTTAATGTGATTTAGCAAAAATACATTCATAATGAAAAATATCTTTCCGGGAAGGCAATTATCTCTTATCTTATATATGATGAAATCATCGTTTTAACTCTTATATATCAAACATTGTATCGCGATCAGTTTAACACTGAATAACTCTAAATTATGGGTAGTGCATGAACTCAAAGGTTCGCAATATGTTAGTAAGTAGAAGCGTTGGTGAAGAACTCGCTGGCTCCCTACAAAGATTCACTGAACGTAAACCAAAATATTTTGTTTTAAAACTGACAACCATCCAGTTATACCTATTCTAAGAAATGTGCCGTAAACATCAATTCTGTGGCACATGAAACCATAAAATTCGATCACTATATTCAAATACATAATATATATTTGAATTTTTAATAATAAAGAAATGTTTATCATATAAAACTAAAACCTAATTCCATACCATAACCACCCTATTCATTTGGGACATAATGATGTTTGCATATTTTTTGATAAATAATTCTAAAAATTAAAAGCAAAAATGACAATGCAACAGGGATATAAAAAACAATAAATTAGTTTAGATTATTTAATAATAAATTATGATTTTGTAATTTAGAGCACCGTCGTTATACACAAGACGCGTCTGTTTTATACACCAAAAATAATATTCATTACCGTAAATTTTGTTAAAGAGAATCAAAATTTCGAACCCAACCAAAAAAAAAAAGTTTCACTCATTATTCAAATTAATTTTTAATTTAGTTGTTTTTGTTGTATTTTGTATATATAATTTAGCCCACATCTAAATTAATACTTCATTAATTTTCATTTTTATGAAAAATCTTTCTTTCCATTTTCATTTTACTGTTTTATTTTTTCTTTTATTTATTACATTGTTTTTCCGTTTTATAATTTTCAATTATTCATCTTGTTACATTGTGTTATCATTTTGTTGGTAAATTATATTTTCCGGTCGTTGCAGGGGCGCATTACACCGTACGAAGATACTATAAAACAAGTACTGTTTACGGCGGGGGGGGGGGGGGTGCCAAACGCACAAAATAACAATCCCGATTTCCATATTATAGTTTTGGATTACAGTCTTCTTGGAATTGTGGAACGGGAATTTTATAAAAAAGAAACGAAAATATTTGAGCTACAAACGAGCCAGTAGTTTTATCGGTATTGGTGTTTGAAAAATAAATCTACTGATGTATACCATAATTCTTTAAAAACCAAGATAAATATACATTATCGTAGACGTATCATGATTTTTTATAGCAAACTATGATTTTATTAATTAATATATTTTTTTTTAATATGAAACAGATCCCATGAACATTTCTGGTATATCGGATATAACTGTAAACGCAAAGATGTCTCCGGACAAGTTAAAAATCATCATAATTAAATTTCGTTCGCTACACTCAAAAAGTTTTGACTGACCTATCTGACCATGTAGGTGAGAGCTTTAATCATTGTGCCGTTAGGTCGACCAGGGAATTGTTCGTTATAATTATAGCACTTCAAACAAAATTTTGCTGTCCTTAACACCCATAACCCCCAATTTGACAACAATAAATGAGTTTTTCTATTCGATGGGATGAAATAGCATCTCGGACCATACGTCACTGAGCATAGTAATTTATAGGAGTTTCTGGGAAAAGTTTACGTTAGAATAACAGCACTCCAAGGTAAGTATGGCTGTCTTAAACACTATAAACCCAAAATTTAATCAAAATAAACGAGTTTTTCTATTAGAGGGGTCAGAAGAAATTTGCCGGTTTATAGTAGTTTCTATAAGAAATATATAGAAAATTGTACGTTCGATTTATATAGTATTCCAAGGAAAATTTAACGGCCCTTAACTCTTTAAACTCTCAATTTGAGCAAAATAAATGAATTTTTCTATTAGATACTAGGGACTTTCGATTGACCTGAATTAACAGAATTGCAATTGAGTTACTATTCAGATAATTGAGTTACTATTCACTTAATTGAGCTACTGAATTGAATTGGGTGTTCGAATCGGACCTCTTCATTTTTGATAAATGTCAAAAATCATTTTAAATTTGGCTTTTGTTGATTATAGTGCGAATGTTAATAAATGTTAATATATAAAACAGCGTTAAAAATAGTTTTATAAATAGTATACTACCATGTCGAATTATACAGCTGTTGATAAAGCATTAATGGTAAGTTTTATAAGTTGTAATATATGACTACATATCTTTTAGCAGGTTAGGGTTAGTAAAATTCAATTTCGAATATTTCTAGGCCTATTGTTTACAAAATTCGAGTTCGAGAAATTGTATGGACAGCTCATCTTCCAGCTCAAGTGAAGATTTTTTTGAATGTTAATACGAATAATTCTAATTTGTTTATTTTAGCTTTTTTCGAGCCACTAATGAGTACAGCTCATTCAACACACACTGGAGGTAAGCTGCCTATTGCACATAAAAAAAGGTCCTCATCACCATTTACTATTTAGCAATATATGTCTAGCATCAAATGATGAAATTGAGGTAGCAACTGAAAATAGAAATCAACCGCAGTTCTTCGAACCTGAAGATATTATTTCTCTTGATAGGCGAACAAATAGAAGACAACAAGCATTTTTGCAGCTATTTGGGAATACTACATAACCCGATTATTGTTTAATATTGTTTTTACATAATTTCTATAAGACCAATGAAAAACAACATTTTTAGCATAATTTTTAATTATTTAAATTATTTTGAATTCTTGTTTATTAAAATAATTGTTTTTCCTACTTATATAAATAATAAAAATTAAAAATCTACAGTTTAATAAAATTATTTATTTCAGTTATTTATTAAATTCAATTAATACAACAATTTCTCCATAGTGTCTTTGACCTATAAAACTACTCACAATTTTTTTTGTGCAGTACCAAAACGTACATCTACATTTTATTTCTTCAAAAGCAGTTTTAAGACTTCCAGCTTCTCCTTTTAAATTTTAATTATTTGTTCTTCTCGTTTTTCTTTTTGTTCCAACCGTTCCATTTTTGCTTTGTAGTAACTATCTTTTATTGTCAAACGACGTTTTCTTTTTTTGCAAGCTAGTTGAGTTTCTTCGGACTCAACCGAGCCATTGCCACTAGTCAATGCTTCTTGTGATGTAGAATACCCCATATTTACTCCTACTCCTTGTTCGGCATTGCTAGCCTTATGCCCGATGATAGCATCTATATTTTGAAAAAATTCAAACCGAATTGGTCCGTGGCCTGTCTTATTCCTATTATCTTTCGCCGTTTTATATGTGCGAGTTAGATTATTCCATTTTATTGAACAATCTTTGGCTGATTTCTGTATTATAAAATAATTAATTATATGTACAGAGTTTCATTAAAAATGTATGATGTCCAACTTACCATTACATCTAACGCTTGTAAATTGGTTAATATTAGGTCCCAAGCATGCTTCCGCTGCTTTACATGCGTAAAACTCTCCTTATATTCGTTGTATGTCTCAATTAATTTTAAAGTTTTAGATTTTGTCCAAACCGAAGACTTTGCTATAAAATACCAAATGTTATATATTGTATATATATATATATATATATATATTTTATTGTACATATTTATATGTTATTATGTTTATAATAATTTGTTTGTTTTTCGATTAAATAAAAAACTTACATTCTTTAGCAGGAGCGTGATTTAAAAAATCCTGCTCGTTATCGAAACGGGCATATTCGATAAGGTCGTCTTCTAGCGCCATTTTTAATAACCAATAATTAACTAAGTAAGTAATTAATAAATAATACTTAAATAAGTAATATTAATATTACTTAAATTAATTTAATTAATTTTAATCATCATTTTTATTGAAATTTGTTAATTAGAGAAAACACTAACACACTTTTAAAAACAAAAACGCAGAATGATCGCAAAACCAATAATTGTCAAAAATACAAAAAAAACAGCCTGCTGATTTAACTACACGAGCAAAATATCTCTTCAGTTAATTCAGTTAATTCAGTAGCTCAATTTTTTAACTGAAGTGAAGAGGTGCGAATCGAAGGCTCAATTCACTTCAGTTGATTCAGTTAATTCAGATAATTTTGTTAATTCAGGTCAATCGAAAGTCCCTACTATAGTATTATCTCAAGATATACGTCACTTAGAATGCTGAATATTCGTAACTAGAATTGTTCATAGGAAAAAGGAATTAGGAAAAATATTTGCATTGCTTTTTTGTCAAAATATCATTTTCTGGCCTACTAAGTTTTTATAATTTAGGCCGGATCATACTTGTTCGTTCATTCATTCAAACAATTTTTTCAACCAATCATATTGCTCTACCAATCAAACTGTTTGAATTAATAAACGAAGAAGTATAAATATTAACAATCAAATTTTGTTTTTGATTAAATTTACACCAACTGTTTATTATATGCCAGAAAGACAGAAATTCCGACAGAAATACTATGAAAATATCTTTCGTAATTCGTTTTTTCTATATGAAAACCAGAATCGACCTGCCGACGACACAAAAACTCCAACTTTGTCTTAATCGAATTGGTATTATTTTGGTACCCTCAAATAAGGGATTTACAAAAAATGGTGTAACTAGTATTAAATCGCATCGTGCCATCTTGTAACTATATTCATGTTAAAGCGTCATCATTTGTGACAAAAAACGCGAAAGGAGACCAAATCTTGAAGACGCAGCTCGTTGAAACTTTGGGAAGGACTCAACAAGCGATTCAAACCTGTCTCAAGACCATGAGTATGGCGCAAAAATAATATAATTGGGTTCCGTATGAGCTCAAGCCAAGAGACGTTGAACGTCGTTTTTTCACGTGCGAACAACTGCTCAAAAGACAACATTGGAAAGGTTTCTAGCATCGAATCGTACCGGGGGACGAGAACTGGATCAACTATGACAACGCAAAACACAGAAAATCGTGGGGTAAGCCTGGCCATGCATCAACTTCATCGCTCAGCCACATGTTGCAAGGGTCGTCAAGGAAACTTTGGAGGTCCTTCAATGGGATATCCTACCCCACCCGCCGTATTACCCAAACATTGCTCCCTAAAACTACCACTTGTTCCGGTCAACGATTCATTGCCTAGCCGAACAGCACAAAGAGAGTCGATTATTGGATAAATAATACTTTGAATAAAATACATTTCTCTGAACAAAGCCTCGAAGTTATAAAGAAAAACTCAAAACTTATTTGTACCTCCAATAAATATTTTTGAACATAATATTACACCAAAATTTATTTAATTTTTGTGGCCGTTTCACAATTGTTTCCTAGAATATTAGATATAATATAATTAGTAGCCACTTCAGAAAGTAGTAGTCCGCAGGGGTCAGATCTGGGTGACCACTCAATGTCGTCTCTTTTTGCCATCAGACATTGAGGAAGTTTTAGTATCAGAAACGGGATTGTTTGATCTGTAGTGTGGCATGTCACACCGTCTTGTTGAAACCAATAACCATCAAGACCTGTTTTACGCATTTGCGAGCAGACATAATGAGCCAACATCTACCGATAACGATTTCAATTGACTGTTTCGTTTTCTCTGAAAAAATATGGCCCAATGATGGTTTTGGCGCAACCAGTCGCCCAAGCAGTCACTTTTTGGAAATGCAATTTTGTTTATTAACGCCGCCAGAGAGTGTAAAACAAATGAAAATCGTCTTTCAAAATGCGCCGCAAAGTGGTTCCACTACAGCGTCACTATTTCGGCGCGTTGTTTCGGTGTGAAGTAATTCATGGTTAGAATTGTACTGGATTGACGTTTCAGAAACATGTCTAATCAAGCCAATCGGTTGATAAATGTCACAATTATTCGATGCTAACATTCGACAAAAAAGATGGCACACCTTGTAACAAATTCAAGTGTTTCTAGAGTCAAGACAAATTGCACTAATTTGAGAAGAAAAGTGAAATTTGCCCAAAAAAAATCTTAATTGTTTTTGGTACAGTTTCAGACAAATTTCACGCAAATTGTTAAAGCCGCAGTTTATATTAGCTTTTATGAGTGTAAACTCCATTAAAATAACGAATTTTATTTTTAAACTAACAACTTATCCCTTTCAGAAATGCAAACGAGATATAAGTGTCAGTTTAAATATAGAATTCTGGATGTGAAAAAGTTAAAATAGTCAAATCAGATAGTCAGCGCACCATACACACAAAATAGTACATGCGTTTCCACTACCATATCGGGTACATTATGAAAGTCATAATAGGATTTACAGACCATTGAAATAATGATGACACGTTGTTGGAAAGCTGCTATTTTTGCTTTTTATGTTGTAACGCTTCGCACAAAAAGATAATGATGATATTGTGGTTTTCATCAACAGATTTCAATTTCCATAGAAGATAGAAAATCGAAATTAAATTAAATCGTTTTTTGCGTTTGTTTATTTTTATTTAGAAAACTAGAAAAAAGTTCTTTCAAATATATAACGCTACCACATACGCAGGCATACACGCACAGTCGTACAAATAACATATTATTGGCGTATCACGAAGTATTTATTCCATTTGATTTGTATCTGTAATAAAATGATGTAGAAAAGTGGCGCCAAAATGTTTTGAAAAGGTTTTCTGGGTTAATGATGTTCGTGCCATACCATATTGATTTCTTTTGATAGGCGGACGATAAATAATCAATAAGTGATTGATACAATTGGTTACGTTTATAACTAAATACAAAACCTGACTTTTCGATGAAATATTTTAATGAATCAATTACAATGAAACAACTGAGCAAAAATCACAAGAAAATGCCTAATTGGTAAATCGGTTGAATTTTTAGCTTGACAGCCGATTTGAGAAAAATGGGAAACTTAGAGAACACCTAACAACGTACTAACAATCAAGGCGGCCCCAGAGTTATTGGGGAGCCTTACATCGTAAACAGCCGTTTCCGAGTTTCGAATTGGACATCAAATGACAGTTCGGAATATTGGACAGTTCGGCAACAGATGGTGCCACCAATATGTTATGGTTAAAATTTCCCGATGTAAAACGTCAGATCCTAAGGTTGGACATCTGTTAACAACATAATCTTAAAATGTTACCAATTTTGTATCAGCATAATATATATATTTTTTTCTAGTGGAAATGTCGAGTTTTGAGCCGAATAAGTGTCATTTGGGGCGACTTACTTCTCTAATTTGAAAAAATCTACAGCTAAGGCGCATCGATTGCTTTGTTGCTTTGAATGACGCGCCCACTACTACTCTAGACACGATACAATTATTCTCATGAATGATAATGCTCGTCCACATATTGCGGCAACCGCCTTATTTACCAGACACTGTCCCGTAACCAATGACGCATGGCATGTCTGATCACTCTATAGTGTCGCATACGTAATTTCGAACTTTTAAATAATTAATTTAATAACAGTAACCACAACCTTTAGATTAGAAGTATTATGATCACATTTAATCCAAATAGTTGCATCCAATATAAATTTTTCATGATTTTTTTTAGTAAAGGTTTGCTATTTACACTTTTTTTGCTACATACTTTAGTAGTTAAACTTTTCGTTAATTTGTGTAACTACACTTTTCATTAATTTGTGCAGCTACACTTTTCGTTAAAAAGTTCACTTCGGTCTTCGGCGAAACTTTCAACGAACAAATGTACACATCGCAGGCAATGTATATGAGGCTAGCCCGTTACTCAGCCTGAAAAAACTCGATGGCACCACTAAACTATTACTATCGCGAGAGTTTACTATCCCAGTAGGAAAAATGTCACTATCGCGACAGTAAACAGTATCATGCTACAATGTCATGACATTTATAACACTCGGCCCGAAATTTTAAAATTACTTTTATGTATTTTTAAGATATATTACTATTGCTTGGTAGCCTAGTCAGACCTAAACTCTTCATTTATATGAAGCTAGCCCGATATTCAGTTCAAAAAGCTATCTAAATATCCTAGTATGTAAAAATATCACTGTCGTTATGACATTTAGAGCATTCAGCATGAAATTATAATTTTTTAAGTATTTTTAAATTACTTATCCCTTCAATTGTTAGGAAACAGACAGCCCAAACCAACCTGAAAAGGACAATGCGGAAACTTAATTAGCATTACGTGATTGAACACTATGAATTTAGCAAGAACTTCAGCCCGAAATTTTGTTTTGTTGTTTATGAATATAGTCGTTTGAAGTTTAGACTACAAACTGAGTGAGAGATTTGAAAAAAAATCTATCTGAAATGATCTAGCTATAGTCGTTTGAATCTCATCTCAAAGGTGATTCACGAGCCCTTGGCGTATTACGCCGGATTCGTTGAACTTTTGACTACAAACAAAGAGATCTGCAGAGAAATTTGCCTGTGAGGCATGATTCAAACGGGTCTAGATAATTCCAGGAAGAATTTTTCTATAAATCTCCTAGTGTTTATTCAAAACTTCAACGAATCCGGCCGTATATGCCAAGTACTCGTATAGATCGCCTATGAAACGAGATTCAATCAGAAGTGAAGTGCTTGTAAATCTTTTGTAAGGCGAGATTCAAAGGACTATATCCAGATAAATCCAGAGAGATTTTTTCCGAAATTCTGCTGGTTTCTAGTTAAAACTCCTGCAATTTCGGTGATATACTTCATATGGAATATAATTTTGGTCAAATGGCCGCCTCTGATCATAGCGCAAGTCTTTTAAGCACATTTTTCATAACATTTTCGCGGACTTATGGTGTTCTTTCAACAATTTTGTTTCTACTGATGTCCTTACTTCCAAAGGAAGATATAGGAAGGGGTCAAATCAGAGGATCGTGGGAGCCAGTCGATATCACTACTTTTTGACATTATCATTATAGGATGGGGTACTGGTTTGTTAGAACTAGATGTTCCGTAGGCCTGATTAATCCAATTCAGACACAATTCCAAAGTTTCCAACATGTCCCGATAGCGCTCACCAGTATCCTCAAAGAAATTGGCCAACGGTCCAAATGGCGCACGGTACAGTTACTCTAAAAGAGTCTGGTGATCTTTGGAGTATCATTTGGGTGTTTTTAGTAGCGAGTGTTATGTTCATTAACAAGGTCAGCAAAGTCGAAATGTGCCAAAAATTGAACAATTATTTAAACAAAATGTTTTAATAATTGTTAAACGTTATTATGGCTTAAATTAGAATTTAATTTGAATTATAGATGGAAGATTTGCAAGAATCGCAACAATCAGTTTCGAACTTAATGAGATTACCAACGCTCACCAACTTTCACTCATAAATACCTCAAGTACACGTTTTGACTCATAAATATCTCAAGTACATCGTAAATTAATTAGATTATCAAACAGGTGTTATATAAGATAGCGGAAATTTGACAGCGGAAAATAAGAAATTACGCTACTCGCCGCAAGTGGCAGCACTACCACTAAAGAGACTTATTTTTGTTATTTAATTACCACCGGGAATTTTTTATTCATTTTGTATCACACTTTTCACTAAATAAAACATTTTAGCGGAAAAAAATATGTATTCATCTCTTAACTAAAGGAACTCGGTAAATTAAATCTTGAAATTTAACAATATTCCGCCATTTCTTAACGGATTACGTTGAAATGTTGATAGTAGTATTGATCAGGGATTTTAAAGTAAGTTTTGAACAAAATTCTAGGATCTGTTCGTACTGGGCAGAACTGACCATTTCATAACCAGCCCTTATGAAAAATAGTATCTGTACATTTTAAACGATATAAATAAATTTTAAACTGGAGGGAACTCGGTTATTATATGGATTAGAATTTTCACTATAAATTTTTGATTTTCTGCTGACTTAACAGTTATTTTCAGTTTTTGGCTAATATCTCAAAAACTTCCACTAGTAACCAACTCTTTCGGTTGTTTTTCTAACAGCTTTGGTGGTTTTTCTAATAGCTATTCTATGTTGTCTCAATACACTCAGTAAAAAAATATGATAAATACATGATTGCATTTACCATAATATCATCATTGTTTGTTAAATACAATTATTTAAATGATTGATTTTATCATACTATGATTGAATTTATCATACTATGATATTCTTGATCATTTTTCTTGATCTTCTTCATCATAACAATGATGATCACTGAAAAACAAAAATTTCCGAGTGATCATCACAGTTATGATGAAGAAGATCAAGAAGAATGATCAAGAATATTATAGTATGATAAAATCAATCATAGTATGATAAAATTAATCATTTAAATAATTGTATTAAACATACAATAATGATATTATGGTAAATGCAATCATGTATTTATCATATTTTTTTTCTGAATGTATGACCTAATGTATTATAAAAACAGCCGAAGGTATTGGTTACTAGTGGAGATTTTTAAGATATTGGATAAAAACTGAAAATAACTTAAAAGGCCGCAGAAAATGTATGCGATGCAAATTTTACAAAACTTAATAAGGAAATAACCGAGTTCTCTCCAGTTTAAAATTTATTTATATCGTGTAAAACATATAGATACCATTTTTTATAAGGGCTGGTTATGAAATGGCCAGTTTAGTCCAGTACGAACAGATCCTAGAATTTTGTTCAAAACTTACTTTAAAATCCCTGATCAATACTACTATCAAAATTTCATCGTAATCCGTTAAGAAATGGCGGAATGACGGAATATTGTTAAATTTTAAGAAATTATTTACCGAGTTCCTTTACTTCGGAGATCAATCAATTTGCCATTTTAAGGATCACTTTTAATATTTTATTCCGCTGAGATGTTTTGTTTAGTGGTAAAAATGTTATGTTAATAATTACCAAACCAGTAAGTCGAAAATGTTCAAAATGTTAGTCGTATGACTGTGGTTGTTTCTGAAGTTATTAAAATGACTTCTGTGCCTTTTCATTGTATAACTAAAAGGAACTCCTAAAATAAACAGTGTTGAAGATGAAATATTTACTACCATATTAAACTCTAGACTTTGGCCGTCTGGTATATTTATTAAAGAGTTTGAATTTCCTCGGAAAAGTAATTATTTTCGCTTTACGGGGCCAACCAAACAAACCACTTGACTGCTAGCAAAGATCTAAAAAATACCACTACCTTTGGCACTAATGGTGTACTCTCTACTATTGTCCACACTGCGGATAAATCATCATATTTAACACAACCAGTAACCTCTACTAAATTAATTGATGCACTTTGTGATGTTAATGGCGGCTTAATGTACTTTTCATGCACCAAAGAATATATAAACGATCATTATCAGAATAGCAATAGTAAACCTAATCATGTTGAAACTCAGACTGAGGAGGAAACAATGTCAACACAATCAGCGAACAAATCATTCCCCAAATGTATAAAAGACAAGTTACTTCGAAAAAAGGGCAGCAAAACTATCTATCATGAGGATTTCACAAATGGATATGATTTCATTCAACGGATTCCTCCTCAATCATTTGATTATGCCGAACCTCAAATTACCACTTGGATTAAGGGGAATTATTTACCATCTTCTTCTGTTACAAATTAGACAAATGTCAAATTAAAGAATTCTTAACAAAAAAAGAGCTGAAACTGATAAACTGCTATTCCAAATCTATAAACATGGTTACAAAAGTATACTTAATTGAAGGAAAATCCGTTATAGTTGTCTCACATCAAGATAAAACCAACTGCACTGACTTAATCTATGTGTTAGATACATTAAAGTCATATTTACAACATAAGCGGGAATCATTTGTCATCACGCTTGACATCAGTTGCTTTGTAAATAAACTTAAACTGGCTCTGGATTACATCTCCAACTGTTCATGCGCCAATATTAAATGGGTTCTAAATATACCGTTTAACATGCCAACATATTTTGAAAGAGCTTTGTCGTCTCGTTGGATCACTGGTGAGCCTTCCAGATTTTTGAAGTTTGCCATTAAGAACAATGTGCCAGTTTCATCTCTGTTATGGAAATAATGTTTTATATCAAACATTCTGACAGTATCATTAACAGCCACCTCAAACACTACTACAGCAAATACATCCATTTGATGCCGTTTGCCTCCTCATCTTTATTATCATTGAACATCTTCGTATTTGACAATCTAAACAACAAATATCTTGAGGAACCTACAATTATTCATCAGTTTGGTTTTGATGGCGATCACCTATAGTTAAATATTGTAAATTCACAAACACTTTTTTGACACCTCAAAGATATATTTTCTGCTCCGCTGGAACTGCAATTATGCTCGATCTCCTGACATATTCAAATTTACAACACATCTATGCAATAGACAACATCATGCGACCTATCGTTACTGGTGTCCAGGGTGTACCAGGCTGTGGAAAATCTACATGGATCATTAACAATCACAAACTAGGCTATGATCTTGTCTTATGTGTCACTAAGGAAAGTCTTGATGATCTCAAATCTAAAGTTGCCACTCGTTGCATTAAGGAGAAGATTGATTTCTACAAAATTGAACTTAACTATAAAACGATTGCTTCATACCTAATTAATAGAACCCGACGTTATGACTCAGTGTTTATTGATGAGTATATGATGATACATGCAGGTTATATTGGACTGGTGGCCATGCTCAGTAAATGTTCAAAAATATATCTTCTTGGGGATAAAAACCAAATACCATATATTGACAGATTACATCATGTCAATATGCAATTTTCCGATGCAAATGCTTTCGTAACAAAGACTGAATACTTGAATGTAACGTATAGATGTCCAGCTGATGTTACTTCTGCTCTCAAAGAATACTATCCTAACATCACTAGTATGAACACAGTTGAAACTTCTGCCGAATTTATAAACCTGCCACCAACGTTAGCGTCATTACCTGTGTTAGAGAACGCTTTCTATCTAACTTTTACCAGAGCTGATAAACAACTAATCTCCCAGCTTAAGATAGCAGAAACCAGTAAAGTCTTGACTATCCATGAAGCACAAGGTTCAACCTCTCCTAATGTAATATGTATAAGAACCAATTCTCAACCTCTTGAGCTGTTCAATAGTGTACCGCATGCCATAGTTGCAATCTCTAGACACACACAATCGTTTAAATATTTTTCACCGGCGGCTAATGATAGACTACACTCACTTTTAATGAAAGTTCGAAATTATACTATTACTCAAAAGGTAAATCAACCCATAAAGTACAAGAAAAGATTGGTCTACGGAAAATGTGCAATTTATTATCAAAACGTAAACAAAATGGCATCAAAAGCATCCAAATTCTACAACTTAGTTTTAAAATCAAACTACCTCATTTATGTAATTTGTGAAACTTCATTAAAACCCGGCATAAGGAGCAGCGAATTTTTTGGTCATGATTACGTTGTTTATAGATGCGATCGGTCTCCTGAAACTAGTTCAAAGAAATCGGGTGGTGGCGTACTGATAGCAGTACATTCTAAACTCTGGAATGCTCCAGTAACTTTAGCGCCATCGAGAGTTGAACAAATTGGTGTAAAAATGAAAATCAACGAAACCAATATAATCATCTACGCAGCATATATACCACCTCAATCAAATAGTGATCATTATGCAACTTGCATCGATGCGATTGATGAAGTTATTAATACAACGAACTCGTCAGATTTAGTTCTTGTGCTTGGTGATTTTAATCTACCAAATATAACTTGGAATTTGGACCCGGAACTTAACTGTATTTTACCATGCAATATAACAGATGCGGAATCTTTGGTCCGGTTGGTGGACGCCATGCTTGGTTATAATTTGAACCAAATAAACACAATTGCTAATAATCGTGATAGATTATTAGATCTTGTCTTCAGCAACGACATTGACACCTTTAAAATTGCTGAATCCCTACTACCTTTTGTCATAAATGATGTCAATCACAAATCTTTGGATATTGCATTTGACTTAACTAAAATGGCGAGATCAGAACACCTACAACCAATCAAATACAACTTTAAAAAAACTAACCGCGTGGGGCTACAAAGTTACTTTGAATCCATCAACTGGCAAATAACTCTCAATTCCAATGATATTAACGAAAATGTGGACAAATTTAATGACATTATGCTTCAAGGCTTCGAACTTTATGTACCTATGTGCTGTAAACCACAAAATTCTCATCCCCACTGGTTCGATGATAGACTAGCTAACTTAAAAAATCGGGAGTCGAAAGCGTACGCCAAAATGTTAAAAAGCGGGTTAGAAGCGGACAAAACTATGTTTCTACAACATAGTAACGAATTTGAAATTTATTTCAAATCAAAACACAGGTCGTATCTTGATAAAATTCAAGACAAAATCAAAGTAAATGGAGGTTTGGAGATTTTTGCGGTCTTGACGATATACCCTCTTCTATTCTGAAGGAGTACGCTGAAATTTTAATAATTCCATTATGCTATCTATTCAATCATTCCTTAAGCACCGGCGTGTTTCCCGAAAAATGGAAAATTTCAAAAATTACTCCAATTTTTAAATCGGGTAAGCGTGATGATATCACATGCTACAGAGGAATATCAACTACATCATCAATTCCGAAATTATTTGAGTTAGTATTATGCAACAGCTTTAAATCCACAATTGCACGTCATATATCAATAAACCAGCATGGGTTTATGCCTGGCCGATCCACATCGACTAATCTGGTTGAATTCACCAGTAAACTTATTAACGAGATAGAAAAGCACCGTCAAGTTGATGTAGCGTACACGGATTTCAGTAAAGCATTTGATTCTATCTGTCATCATAAAGCACTCCAGAATTTATTCGATTTTGGGTTTTCTCTCGATTACATAAATTGGTTTAAGTCATATCTATCAAACCGGCGACAATTTGTAATAATGGGAAGTGAAAAATCAAACGTTATTAAAGTTACATCTGGTGTTCCCCAAGGATCACACCTTGGACCTTGGATTTTTATTGTTTTCATAGACCGAATATCCGAGATAATCAAAAACTCAGACGTGCTCATATTTGCAGATGATGAGAAAATTTTTCGTACTATTAATGGTTTGTTAGATACGGAGAAACTGCAAGAAGACTTAGATAGATTAAGTGAGTCGTGTGATCGAAACTCACTATACTTAAATACTAAGAAATGCAAAATCATGTCTTTTCATCGTAAAAGAAATCCGGTTATTACTTCATACAAAGTGAACAACGAAGTACTGCAAAGAGTTAATGAGATTATAGACTTAGGTGTTACATTTGTCGAAAACGCCAGTTTCAATAGGCAGATTGAAAATTGTATTGCGAAAGCGAATGCCATGTTCGGATTTGTTAAAAGATGGACAGGTGAATTTAAGGATATTCAAACCTTATGCTCACTATATTTCGTTTATGTTCGATCTCAACTGGAATACGCTGTAACGGTCTGGAATCCATACTATGCTGTGCAACTTAAAAAAAATTGAAAGCATTCAAAAGAAGTTTCTGATTTTTTTGTTAAAGAAAAGTGACTGGGATTACGACCACAACTTACCATTCCATGAAAATGTGGCTCGCTTACCTCCATACCGAACAAGATGCATGGAATACAAAACACGCTTGAAAATAGACGACTTCTCTTGGGTGCGGCTTTTATTGGTAACGTTTTGCTTGGTCACGTTGATTCAGCTTACATCTTGGAAAACAAATCAATTCACGTGCCATGCAGAACATTTCGAAACCATGAATTTTTAGCACTTGAACACCATTCTACTAACTATGGAGAAAACAACCCCATTAATAGGATGGCTAAATCGTTCAACTTAATTGACGACCTATTTGATTTTAATTTATCAAAGAACAACTTTAAAAATATATTGAAGAACTATTTTTTAAATTTTTATTTGTCAAACTAAAATTTGGTTTATATTTTCTATTTTCTTTTTGTTTGAAATTACTGTTTTAACTATTGTAAAAAATCTGAAATCATACATGTTAATTACAAAATAGATTTCTTTAAATAAATAAGTAAATAAATAAATAGACATACATAGTGTGAATTTCCATAAATTACTGATTTTGTGATATAATTCGCCAAATCGATAAGTTCTTGTTTTGTACTATAGGTGCAAAGCAAGAGTTGATTTTTGCAGTTTGGTCGACGCCAACTTTTTATAAGTTGTACGACATCAATCTGCCAACATTCCACCCATTCAAAAATATAGTAATCTTAAGTGACAGCTGTATTTCTTATTGTGAAATGTCTTTTAGAGAATTATTTGTTCATGTTGTTAAATATTTTTATATATATATATATATGTTTCATATTTGAATATGTACACACTACACGTACACGAGATGCTTTGACATCACAATGGAAAAAGGTAATAAACTAAACAAAATTAAAATATTATAGTAGTAAAATAGCGTTTACACTACAACTATAATATCATACCATAAACAAATTAATTTTTAACAAAATTCACTAAAATACCATTTTTACTTTAACACACATTATTAAAACTAATCACAGAATCTGAAAAAAATATAAAAATAATTTTATTTAATAAATAAAATAGTAAACAAAAAATGTACGCAAAATAAATATGGCTGCCTACCGCATCAAAAATGTATATTCTTCGCTGCTGTATATAAAACACAGCAACAAATCGTATTTTTAAGTTTTTCTTATTCTCGGGCAACAAATAGCGCACATAATTTTTTTATTAAGTGACAGCTAAAATTTAACGAACGTTTCGTTGGGTTTCTTACATGAAAATTAAGTTTGGATGGGTAATAAAAGCAATGCCACATACTCATATCTACGGACGACTTCTAAAAACAGATTTTGGATTGACGAATTAATTACAGCATATTTTTGACTTAAATTAATGAGAGAATATGTAAAATATCTCAAATTAGTAGCCAAAATAATAAATTTGCAATTATTTAATAATTTTAATTGAAAAATATGCATTTTTCTATTTAGCCGTTCCTAGAAATGGCTAAATAGAAAAATGATTTTTTTTTCAATTAAAATTATTAAATAATTGCAAATTTATTATTTTTGCTACTAATTTGAGATATTTTACATATTATCTCATAAATTTAAGTCAAAAATATGCTGTAAGTTAAGTTTTTATTCCTGACTGGATCCACTTTAAGGGACCTAAGGAAGTTCTCATTTTTGTAAGGGTTTGTGTGTCTTTGTGTACACAAGTACCCTTTGGTAAAAAATGGGGGGAGTACATTTTTGTACTTTTTGTGGTAGATATATTATGAGTAAATATGGTCTCTTTCATTTCTATGATAGAAAAGTTTTAAACGTTGTATAAATGCCATTAAAAATAATATTTTGTCCGAAAAGCCGAAAAAATCAGAAATATAAAACGTTATCGTCTATTTTAGGTGTGACATTTAAGCCTGCAATTTGATACTTTCTGGCATTGGTAGTTTGTATACTGTTACTTCATATAAAGTCGGACATGAATGACTTGAATATATTTATATATTTATAACATAACCGTCGGTTTGACGAGTGGCGTCAAGGCCGGACATTTAATTATTTTAGAAGTAAGGAGTTAGTATACTATTAACTTTGTCTAAAGTCAGACTATGGAGTCAGAAGTCAAATTATCAATCAAATTATCAGAATCATCACTTACCACAGGCGACGGATTATAAATAATCAGCAAAAGGATTTTACCAAAATTATTTATAAGTTCAGAGGTAAGAAACTCAACCTTACCAAAACAACCGGAAGCTAACTGCTTAATATTTAAAGAGGCACGAAAATATAAAGCAACACCACCTCACCGATCATTAATGCGATCACCTCTCAATAACTTATAATTATTTATATGGAGCGATTTGTTTGTAATTTTACTAAGAAGCCTAGTTTCAGATAAAGCGAGAAAATCGATTTGCTGCTCATGTAACAAAATCGTAATATCATTTAAATGTTTAACTAAGCTGCGTACATTTAAATGGCCAAATTTTACTGAATAATTTATATTTACCCGCAAATTGTTAATTGGAACAGGATTATCATAAAAAATAAGGTTCTTTATGTTGTTCTGGTATCGATTACCACTTTTTACTGTGGACTCCAAAATTTGGCTGGTACAGGACCAAGTGTCCGAAAATTAGACGAATCAAAACTACGAACAAAAACACCAATTGGCCAAGTATCAGGATTCATCACCTTCTCGCAATTCTTCATTAATACTCAATTTAAAACATACGTACTGTAAACTATTCTGATTAATATTTTTTGGAATTATTTTAAAAATACTACAGTACTCCGTTCCCAAGCACGCATTAGCCATTGCTAATATATCACGATCAGAAGTTTCCGTTGCAAATCTTGACAGGTGAAACCAATACTTTGGAGGAACTTTTTTAATACTAATATCCAGATTCACAGGTAAACAACCAGTCTCACAAATTTTCAAACAATCATGAGTTGGCAACGTGAGCAATGGAAGATTTGTTACCAATTTGTGGTCGACTAACCATCGGAATTGATATAGGTGTCGTCGAGGTACCAGAATAAATCACGGGAATCGCAGAACTAGTTGCTGTAGCTGGAACAGCTTGAGCATATGACATGCGTAAAGAAGATGGAGTGAAAGGCTTTGCAACCCCGAGCAAATAATCCAGAATCATGCCAATTTGGTTTTTATTGAAAGTTAGCACATCCATAATTTTTGTAAACACGTCTTGCACTGTATCACTGTTGTAAACACTATTCACACCTATTATTTTGCTAAAGGTGTGATTTTTAACAATATCTCTGCAATCATTGCAGAACCACATAATGCTAGACCATTTATACATTAAATTGCATGCCACACGACTCACATTAGCACAGTCGAAGTGAAATTTTTGTCACAAAACCCAAAACTACTAATCGGTGTACAGTCAGTGAATATTAAATTGTATTTGCCGCACTCCATTTTAAATTCAAAGATGTGTATAGACGTATAACAGTTCAGGGTAGCACGAAATGTCTAAGCATGCACTTATTTAATATGTACACTACACTAATTATGTATAAATATATACAATATATACACAATATACACTTATCAATATTTTGGAACACAATAAAAGTTAAACAATAAAACTTATATACAATTAAAATAAATTATGTCATTTAATTATTTCACGAATCAGGAAAAAGCAAACGGCACGTCCAATCGTTAAGCTTGCTCGAAGTTCAATCCAACATAGTATCAGCTTGTTGCGTGGCTTTTTGAATTTTGTTGCACCATTTTGCAATATGTTGCACCGTATTGGTTGATATTGCACAATATTGTGTTATATTGCACCATGTTGTGAGATGTTGCACCGTTTCTAAATGTTGCGACTTACTGTGGAATGTTGCATGATAATGCACCATGTTGCGTCATGTGTACCGTGTTGTACGATGTTGCTCTATGTATTGTTGTTTCATGTTGGGTCTAGTTTTTTTCGTTAATTACATATCTGGCGTTATGTTCCATCTTATTACGGAAAGTTGTACCACGTTATTGTATTGTACCGTACGTTGCGTTACTGTGACACTATATGGTAGCACTTCCTTTGATTGGCATATGACTTTTTTTTAAACTTTCTTTTTTTTTACTTTTGACTTCCCTTTGATTGGCATATGGTTATTCTCTGCCATAAACCAATAAATACAATTGCACCAAAATTCGAAAGTTATCAACCCGTCTGGAAATATACCTTTCGATAATACAATTTGTTACGTTCGTTTGATAGCCAGTTGAGCACAATCGTAAAGTCTGCACCTATATATAATAATTACAGAATGTATAATAATTACACAAAGCTCTAGACGTGGAATGATTAGCGAATTAATAGATGCCCCGTTTGCTTTTGTGTTAACTATATCTGCCTCGTACCTATAATTTATCTTCATTGGTATAAATTACCGATTTGATTATCAATTCGGAAGCATCCTCAAATCCGTGCAATTCTTATTTTATCATTGAATGCGACCCGTTTATCCTGATACTCAGATTGAAAAATGCTTTTAATTTTTATTACTGTGGGTGACCTTATAGTGGGAAAATTGCATGCTTTGCATACCATAAAAAGAAACAATTAAATTTGGTTAATTTAGCCTCATGAATATAAATGGATTATAGTTACGATCCTCTGCACATGACGCCAACCAAAATAACATGGAATTGGGATCTACTTTTCTAAAGTGCGCGGATTTATACCATACAAATCCACGCGCAACAAATATGCATAATATGCATAAATACCTTTATGCATATTTTGCTGACACATTAGATCGGGACGTGTCAATGTAATAGATTTAAGTATATTTTATAGTTAAGTATTAAGTTAATATTCGATTAAAGAACACTAAATAAAATCAAAATTGTTATAAAATTAAATTAATTGGAAAAAGAGTTTAAATAAATAAAATAATTAAAAAATAAATTATTTTTTAATAATAAATATTTTCGTGTAAACATAAGGGGCGCAGTTTGTAGTGGATGTTTTTAAACATCAAAAAACCATAAGTTCTAAATTTTTCTCGTTGTTTCGGAGTGTAAGAAAAGTGCTCGTATCGAAGGTTTATCGATACCAAGTGAACAACGAACATTTATAAAATTCAGTGAATTAATAATAAATCCAAAGTAATAATTTTTTTTTTCTGTAATCTAGTTAATCAAATTTCTAAATTACGTCTTGGCGTACGTACCAGAACAGTGCAAAAAAAACGTAGTGAAGTCAATTTTATCAACGGTGCATTGATGATGAAAGCAGCATTTATAATTATTACATGGTAAGCGTTTTTTGATGTATAATTTATGTTCAAAAATTCTCCTAATCGAAATAACTTAATATCTCACCGAAGTTCTACGGTTCATAGAACTTCACATAAAATTAAAAATAATTATTTAGACATTAACAATCAAGAAAGTTCTACGGTTTGTAGAACAATTTCACATAGAAACCAATATTTAGATAATTTAATAGAAAAATTTGAAAATTTAAAAGTTGAAAATATAAATCATAACCCAGCCTCTAACAAAATGTCAGTTAACAGTGATTTTGATAATGTGAAGACTATGGAAATAGTAACAACGACGTGTTTTAGAATCTTGGAATTCCTGACGCGACCAAAGACCTTCCACGTTACGAAGGCAGCCGACACACCCTCTTTGAATTTATCAAGTACGTGGAGGAAATTCTTAATTTATGTAATGACATCGACGGGCAGCCGTGCTCAAAAATATTTCTAAGAGCAATCCGCAATAAAATTTGAGGTGAAGCTAACGAGGTACTAACAATGTACGGAATCCCGTTAGAGTGGGAAGCAATTAAGGACAACTTAATTACCCACTACGCGGATAAAAGAAACAAAACAAATCTCGTAAGTGATTTGTACAGCATAACCCAAGGAAGTGATACGATTGAGAAATATTTCGCTAAAATAATCGATATATAACGTACTATAATTAATCACATTAAGTTAAATGAACATAATATTATAGTGATAAGATCGAAAAAGGAGCTCAATCAGGAAATGTGCCTCAACACATTCCTTACTGAACCCAAAGAGCCCCTAGGATCAATGATTTGAGCTATGCAGCCGCATAGCTTGGCAGAAGCATTCTCGCATTGCTTGAAGGAGCAAAACATGACGTACATGAAAAAAGGTACAACCATGAATTCAAACTTCACCACACAAAGGCCAATCGTATCAAGACCAATAAATCCTCAAGGGAATAATTATTAAAATGATCCACCCATTCTTCAAAATAAAAACTTTCACCCGCAAATTAATCAGCGACCTCCACCTGAGTATTATAATCATAGGCCTTTTACTCAACAAAATGTTAGTCAAAACGGTCCCACGAACTATAATAATAATAGATTCGTGCATAAACCTCCTATGATTCCACCAAGGAAGCTAGATAAAATGGATACGACATCCAATCCAAACGGTTATACCCAGTACGCATTCTATAACAAACCTAACCAACCAAATAAATATCAATTCCAATCAAATGGACCTCCGCAGTTCCGGGGTCAGGAAATTTTCAATACTGAGACCAACTTCGAGGAACAACCGGAACAGCATGAAGAAGAAGCACCATTATACTTCTCTGACTTAGAAGAAGGCGAAGTAGATGACAAAAATTTTCATCCCGAAGCCTCTCCAACGTAGTTGGCTACATAGAGGTTAACAGTCATCAAACATATATGCTTCCGTACATACACGTACGGTTAAATCCACAAAAAACAATAAAAATACTAATTGACACTGGCTCTAATAAATTCTTTCTGAACCCAGAGTTCGTACATCCTTCACGGATACGTACCATACCCCCTATCAATATAAAAACCATGTTTAACACCCATGCCATAGACCAAAAGGTAGTAGTTCCAGGACTTATGGAGTTCAAAACCAGGGAACCCATGGAATCCCTTTTGTTTAAGTTCTATGAATATTTTGATGGGTTAATAGGACTTGAAATAATGCAACAACTTCGTGTTACATTAGATTTAACCAACTCAATTTTGAAAAGAGATAAAGCAAAGATCCCTTTACTGTTCAAGCCAAATTATTCATCCAAACCCTATTCTATATTACCAAGAAGTAAGCTTATCGCTGAACTTCCGGTAGACGTAGAGAACGGTGATATATACATGATGCCAACTACAATCAATGGCAATCTAATTATCCCCGAGGGAATATACCATAGTAGAAATTGGTACGCTACTTTGGAAATCGTCAATTATAGCAATAAACAACACACATTCGTTATCGAACAACCAATTAAAGTCGATCTGTTAAAAAAATCTTTTCGGGTCGAATCCCACCATTGCTATATACAAGAATTGGATGAAACACAAAACGAAGATATCTCAAAGTTAATTAGGGTCCAACATCTCAATCCTGAAGAAAAAGTAGCAATCATTAAACTTTGTCATCAATACCAGGATCTATTTCTCAAAACAGAACAACGATTGTCATTTACCAATGACGTCAAACATGAGATAAACCTGAAAGATGATAAACCCATTTTCACCAAGAGTTATCGGTACCCGTTCATCCATAAAGAGGAAGTAAAGAAGCAAATAGACAAAATGCTAGAGGATGGAATCATCCGTCCCAGCTACTCTCCTTGGTCATCGCCCATATGGATCGTACCAAAAAAGGCCGATGCAAGTGGCAAAGTCAAGTGGCGATTAGTTATAGACTATCGCAAGTTGAACGAAAAAACTATAGACGACCGGTATCCGCTACCGAACATCACGTATATCCTAGACAAATTGGGCAAATGTCTGTATTTTTCGACGTTGGATCTAGCTTCTGGTTTTCACCAAATTGAAGTTAGAAAAGAGGATATACCTAAAACGGCTTTCTCCGTAGACCATGGGCACTACGAATACGTTAGAATGCTTTTTGGTCGTAAAAACGCACCATCGATATTCCAGAGAGTCATGGACAATGTCCTTGGAGAATTACAAGGCAAATCGTGCTTGTGCTACATGGACGATATCATCGTCTTTTCCACCTCACTCCAGGAGCACATGGAAAGCCTAAAACACGTTTTTAATAAACTCAGGAAAGCCAACCTAAAAGTACAGATGGATAAATCGGAAATTCGCCATAGAGAAATTGCCTTTCTGGGCCATATCCTTACGAGCGATGGGGTCGAAAAAACCCGATAAAATTAAGGCTATTAAAGACTTTCCAATTCCTAAAACGGAGAAAGAAATTAAACTTTTAGGCCTGTTAGGATATTATCGTAAGTTCATCAAAAACTTTTCTGAAATTACCAAGCCCTTAACGGAATGCTTGAGAAAGGATCAAAAGATCACACTTGACACTAGATATATCCAGTGTTTCGAATACTGTAAAGAGTTGTTATGCAAGGAACCAATCTTACAGTATTCAGATTTTTCTAATGAATTTATCCTTACTTCGGACGCGAGCAACGTAGCCATTTTGGCCGTCCTATCACAAGGACCTATAGGAAAAGATAAGCCTATTTGCTACGCATCCAGAACCTTAACGGTCACACAAGAAAACTACTCTACTATAGAGAAAGAGCTTTTAGTCATCGTCTGGGCAACTAAGTACTTTCGACCGTACTTATTTGGTCAAAAGTTCAAAATTGTCACAGATCATAAGCCACTGACATGGCTTTTCAATCTCAAAGAACCAAACTCCAAATGGGTTCGATGGAGATTAAAATTGGAGGAATACTATTACGAAATCGTATACAAAAAAGGTGCGAAGAATACCAACGCGGATGCACTCTCACGAATGCAACCCGAACTTAACGTTATCAACAACTTAAACACCTCCGAAACTTCAGCTCCATCTACGGATTCTCAAACCACAAATAATGATGAACAAACTATTATACCAACTACCAATACACCCCTAAACCATTTTAGTTCGCAATTGATCATAACAGTTGGCCCCGAAATGCAAGGGCTAAATATTCAACATGAACACCCATTTGGCAAACATAGGGTGATAATATATATGCCCAGGCATCATATACCAACAATCCGCCTTAATACTGGAACACAAGGCACGAAACATCGAGTGACATGAATATTGTGCGACGATATAGTTTTCCAAATAGCTACAGAAGCATACCGTGAGAAATTTGGAAATTCCCACAAACCATATCTAGTAAGAACACATATACTCTTAACGGATGTATTCAGTGATGTGGACCAACAAGCCATAATAAAGAAACGGCACGAAGAAAATCACCATCGAGGAATAGTCGAAAATCACGAGTTCATCAAAAGGACTTACTATTTCCCGAATATGATGGACACCATTACAAAGTACATCAATTCCTGTACCATATGTCTTCAGACTAAATATGACAGGCACCCACTTAAATTGGAGTATGAGATCACAGAGACACCAAAGAGACCTATGGAAATCCTCAATATAGTTTTCTGTTTCTTTCAAAGTCACGTATTTCTCACACTTCTTGACAAATTCACAAAATTTGCGGAGGCCTTCTACATGAAGACCCGCACTAGTGAAAAAATTCAAAGGAAACTCGAACAGTTCTTTAGCAAACACGGTAAACCCACAAAAATTATTACCGACAATGAAGGAAGTATGCGAACACACCTTCGTTCAAAGCCTTCTTAGACGAACATTTCATCCAATTGCACCATACGTCATCATATTCGTCAACTGGGAACTCCCCTGTTGAACGATTGCTCTCAACACTTCAAGAACTTATCAAAATTGCACATATAAATTCTCCCGAAGTAAGCATTAAAGAGTTAATAAACCGTGCTATCTTCTCCTATAACAACTCCATACATTCTACAACAAAGTTTACGCCCTATGAACTATTAAGTGGACACTACACTATTTTACGGAAACCTATCAATCCTACGCATCTCAAAACATTTACTATCCAACAGTGAAATCCATTTCATTAATGATTTACTGTCTCACGACCGAATCGAAATAATCAACCCAAACAATATCTACGATTTATTGACGTTACAAGGATATTACAATCGGGCGTTATCTCACAGCATACAAGGACACAGTACTACAACCCTGATCATAATCATTATTATAGCAATTGTCATCTATTGTACCTGGAAGAGTTGCTACAAATCAACACAGTAAGTAGCGATACAGAACAATACACAGTCAACCAGTGAACTTAAGACCATACGGACAAAGTCCCTATGGCCTTCTCTTGGGCGGGAGAAGTTACGATCCTCTGCACATGGAGCCAACCAAAATTGGAAATGGGATCTACTTTTCTAAAGCGCGCGGATTGATAGCATACAAATCCACGCACAACAAATATGCATAAATACCTTTATGCATATTTTGCTGACACATTAGATCGGGTGTCAATGTAATAGATTTAAGTATATTTTATAGTTTAGTATTAAGTTATTATTCGATTAAAGAACACTAAATAAAATCAAAATTGTTATAAAAATAAAATTAATTGAAAAAAGAGTTTAAATAAATAAAATAATTAAAAAATAAATTATTTTTTCATAATAAATATTTTCGTGTAAACATAAGTTTATGAACCATCTACAACACCTAAAATGGAGGTATCTTGATGTTTTTTTAGGAATAACAAACCTATCATTTCTTCTCATCTTGAAGGTTGTTCTTTGCCGATATTATAGGTCGTTCATAAATAACATTTTACTACGTGGCTTCGGGGCATTCTTTCACATAAACCAACGCAAATTGATTTAGAGTTTGCGGGAGTAAAATGAAGAGGATGGTGTGGGACACGTTGCTTTAAATAATTTACATACTTACTTACATCCTTGCATACACTTAATTCTTCAAATTGTCTATTTCTCCATACGGTTTTTTGGTATTCACTACCTCGTCGGGTGACCCAGAACTGCATAAAAAAAATTCATTATCGACCGTGAGTTGTGCAAACCTGACTGCACTTTGCGGCTCTGTTGCCGCTCATTTAGTGAGCTCTCTTCCAATATTTTGGCTGAGCCACTAAAAACAACTCGTTACGCCGTTGTCGTACTGCTTTCCTTCATCACTCTCTGTTCATCAGTGCAGGCAATTGACGTTTATAATCTCTTCGAGCTCTTCTTCGGAACCGGCTGGACCACCCTCACTCTGCATTGGCGTTCCTACCATGATTGATGAATCATCGAAACTTGTATTATGTTCTACCAGCTCTTTCCTTCATTAAATAGTAAGAAGAATAAATTACTTCCTATTATAGGATCTCTATTTTCCTGTCCTTGGAGTAATTTGAGATCATCCCGGATTTTGGAATTAATACATTAGCTCGAAATTATTTTTGATATCAACGAAGTAACATCGTTTGGTCCTTGAATTCATGACTTGATGACGTTACATGAGAGCAGAATGGATGGTCACTGCGTAAATGAAAACGACTTAATTCTTCACCAATCCGCATGGAACAAAATATGCCATGATTAATTTATAATTTTTTGGAAATTCATTGGGCGACACAAAAACTTCAATCCCAGTAAACCAATTGAATGTATTCCTAAATTGAATTAAAGTAAACACGATTTTCTGGTCAATATGCTGCTTACGAGAGGCGTTTGTCTTCGTTTTTTCAAAATTAAAAACCAGTTAAAACTCTTTAGGTATTGCTCATGTGGCTCAACAAAATCAAAATTACTTTCCCAATACTCTGAACCGGCCAAAATTGCCGACAACAAAGTATCGGTAATCGGCTGTGGTCAAGTTGGTATGGCATGCGTTATGTCAATATTAGCATCAAGAACAACAGGCCACCTTGCAATGGTCGATATGGATGAGAAAAAACTGAAAGGTGAGCGAATGGATCTAGAGCAAGGGTCGCTCTGGTTGAATGATGCACAAATTGAATCAAGTAAAGATGTTGCTGTTACTGCGGGCTCGAAAGTGTGTGTTTTGTGCGCTGGTGTACGACAGAAAGAAGGTGAATCACGTTTAAATCTAGTAGCGAGAAATGTTAAAGTGTTCAAGAATCTTGTTCCCGGCATAGTGAAACATAGCCCAAACTGCGTAATTATTGTGGTTGCCAATCCAGTTGATATTTTAACGTATTGCGCTTGGAAACTAAGCGGATTACCAAAACATCGTGTTATTGGTTCGGGTTGTAGTCTCGATTCATCACGATTCCGATTTTTTATTGCGCAAAAATTAGGTCTATCGCCATCAGTCGTTCAAGCATGGGTTATTGGCGAACATGGGGATTCAAGTGTAGCTTGCTGGTCTGGTGTTAATGTGGCGGGCGTACAACTTGGCCAGCTGAATCCTAAAATTGGAACTCCAGAGGATGAAGAGAACTGGGAAAAATGTCATAAAGATGTTGTAGTGGCAGCAGGTGATATAATTCGCCTCAAAGGTTACACAAACTGGGGTATTGGTCTAAATGTTAATCCACTTGTTAATGCTATACTGAAAAATAACGGAGAATGCCATCCCGTCAGTTGTAACGTCAACGGGTACCACTGTGTTGACAAGGATATATTCATGTCACTACCTTGTGTTTTGGGACAGAACGGAGTGGTTCAAGTTGTTAAACACGTTTTGTCTGATTCGGAACAAGCGAGATTTTCGGAATCTGCGAGGATTATTTGGGATGTTGCGAAAGATGTCAAATTCTAATCAGAATGTGATTGGTTTCATATTGTAAATTTTTCTGTAAATTGTAATGTAATAAAAATTTTGAATGTACGGGTAAATCATTATCTTTACATTTTTGTAATCCAATCAAAACCACTTTGTCTATAACAACCACGGGTTTTTAATATTTAAAAATTTTGAACAGTGTGCTGCTTAACTGACATTTATCATTATAATCAGATCAGGGCAACCTGCTTCGAAAACCAATTTATTTGTTTTCTTTTTGTGATTGGAACAGCGATCTACAATAATACGAAAATGGAGCAGATTGATCACACATTAACTACTAAACAAGTTTTACTAGCCAAAATAGGGAGTGATACGGATCCGATCTCTAATAATAAAATTTCTATTATTGGATGTGGTTCCGTTGGAATGGCGGTTGCAGTCTCTTTGTTAACACAAGGGATTACTACAGAACTAGCACTTATCGATCCGTCTGAAGACAAACTTCTTGGGGAGCAAATGGATTTACAACATGGATCGCTCTATATGAGCAATGCAAAAATTAATGCGGGCAATGATTATTCCATTACCGCCGGTTCAAAAATATGTATTATTGCGGCGGGTGTACGGCAAGTTGAAAAGGAATCTCAGTTAAGGTTAATTTCACGGAATTTCGAAGCTTTCAAGAAAATCATACCAAATATTGTCGAACACTGTCCTGATACAATCATTTTGGTCATATCGAATCCAGTAGACGTTTTCACGTATGTTGCATGGAAACTCAGTAAATTTCCGAAAAGTCGGGTTATTGGCATTGGAACAAGCATTGATACATCACGATTTCGTTATTTTATTGCGCAACGATTAGGAGTGTCTCCGACGTCGGTCGAGGGGTGGATTGTGGGAGAGCATGGTGACTCCGGTATACCAGTATGGCAAAGTGTAAATGTAGCTGGTGTTAGATTGTGCGATGTAAATCCAAAGTTTGGGATGCAAAACGATTTTGAAAAATGGATAGAAGTTTACCAAGATGTTGTGAAATCAGCAGGCGAAGTAATTCGTCTCAAAGGCTATAGCAATTGGGGAATTGCTTTCTGTGCAGCACCAATCTGCAACGCAATATTAAAAAACACAGGAACTCTGTTCGCCGTATCAACTTATGTAACTGGAACACATGGCGTTACACGAGAAACATTTTTATCACTACCCTGTATTATCGGAGGGGATGGTGTGACTCACATTGTTAAGCAAATACTAAGCGAAGACGATAGGAACAAATTTAAAAGTTCTGCAAACAAAATTTTCGATATCGTAGATGATCTTGCATTTGAAGAAACTTAAAATATTAAATATATTCATATTTTTATTAGATTAGAGCTTGGTTTTTTATTTGAAGTTATTTTTAACAAAATTCTTGTAACAAAGCAATTTTCAAATTTAATCTTTCAAGTTTATCAACAGCTAATTGTAACAACAGCATTTCATCATCCGATAACGAGAGTTTTACAATATCAACTATGCCATTTCGACCTATAGAACAGGGAAGCGGCATAAATACATCGCCGGTGTTTCCAAACAGGCCCCTAGTACAAACGGCAACTGAAAATATTTTATTCATATTTTTAATAATTGATTCTGTAATTTCTAAACAGTTCAGAGCAATCGCCCAATTTTCACGAATTTTTTTTGGCCGTTCACCAGCTACAGGATCGTTCATGCGACTTAGATCGGATGTTTCGATTTCCGTCAGCTTGACGCCAGCCACAACTAAACTTGAATATAAAATATTTTCGTCAATAGCCCATCCGGTAATATTCGAGGCTGCTATTCCCAATTTCTCAGCCGTCCGATAACGAAATGTTAAAGTATCTAGACGTGACGCAATACCAATTACACGATGCTTCGGTAAACGACTTATTTTCCAAGCAGCAAATGTAAGAATTCCAATTGGATATCCGACAACCGCTATTATAGTATTTGGACTATACTTCACTAAATTTGGTATAATTTTATTTAAAACTTCGACATATCGTTTAAGGAAATCGAACTCTAACTCATCGGGCTGCTGTTCCACAGATGTTGTTACTATACACAGAACAGAATCTGAAGAAATCGCGTAATCTTTACCACCCAATATTTTGGGATTATTAAGGTATACTGAGGCGTGCAGTAAATCAAGCGTTTCACCAATTACTTTAGCTTCATCTTCATCAATCAAGGCCAAATGGCATGTAAGCTGCCTTGCAAGTATTCCTACGGCACATGACATGCCAACATCTCCGGTTCCAACTATGGTAATTTTATTGGGTCGTTTCGACATAATTGTTAACGAAGAGGCATAAAATGTATACTGAATGACAAATTACTAAATTATTTGCTTTATAGGCACGCTTTGATGGTAAATAAATATATGTACAATTTTAGGATTACCATAAACCAATATTTTACATAAAGGGAGATCACGGTTGGAAATCAGCTAATCAATATACGAATTTTGATTTCTTACCTTTTTTTAATTGTGTATGGGAAAGAAAAATAGCTGTTGACTTACTGAAAAGTGGTCTTAAGTAAGTTTTAGCCTAAGTTGGTATTATTTGTCGGCACAGACTACGAGCAGAATACGAAATCATTATCGGGATTCACGTATTTTGCAAAAACACGACTTTGACGTGGTACCTTATCATAAAAACTAACCAACCGATCGCCAACATTTATACTTAAAATTTTAATTGAAGTTTTCTAGGAAAATTGACGGTGGCTTTTTCTATTTTTCCCTCTAGATTTTCGGCTATAGCTTTACAAAGCAAACAGTATTCACAAAAATCGCAAAAGTTTTCGTACCATTGCGACGATATTAGTACACAAAATTTAGATTATGATATATCAAAAAACGCTGAAAAAAAATCTGAGATGATTGACGGTTGCGTTTTCCTAAATTTTAAGTATTAACCGAAAAATTAGCAAAAACTCAAATTTCTTTGGTAATTTTTCCAAAGACACATTCGCAAAATTTATTGATTTTATTCCTAATTAGTTTTACCAGAATCTAATAGATGTAGCTAGTTAATTAATGTGGTTTTACAGCTAGAAACGACAAATTAATATTTTAACATAAACTAAAATTATGTATACAAAAAATACAATATTTTATAAGTAAATTTTAAAATAATTTACTGTTTCGATGTGTACTATGTCGAAACCAAACACAATCATATTCTTTATGAATGTATTGTTCCGATACACATGTAACTTTTTTACTTCTGTTTAATTGTATTGTACGTATACGAACATGAAATTTTATTCTCTATTAACTCGAAGTTGTACTTATGTTTCGGAAATACATTTACATAAAAAAATGTGTAAAGGGAAAAATAGAAAACAAAAACTAAACACAAGGTATCACAGAAACCGTATTTTTCTTAGTTTCTCGCCCCGTTTAGCTATGATACGGGATTTAATTGCGACTTAAACAAATTTTCGGTGCAACCACACTAACACAAACATATTTTTATTTTATTTTATTTAAATAGTACAATCTTATCACACGATAATTTATTACTAATCATGATAACGCACTTATTTGAAACTAATAAGTGGAGCGAGTGTGCCCAATATGCAATGCCGACGGAATTCCATTTACATTCGCGTTCTAAAACCACACTGCTTCTATGGAAAGAACCATGTGTAGCACACGGAAATTCGTACTCCCAGCCAAAGAAAAGTGTCACAAAAATTCCGGTGTCGGTGTGAATCCCAACTAAAAAGAGAAAAAAATCACAGAAACAAAAGGCACGTGTTTGTATATATTTTCCAATTGGAATAAATAATAATTCTTATCCGAAATAAAACAAATTTTTCTATTTATAATAAAATAAATATTAATTTTTTATTCATATTATTTTTTATTTGTATACAAAAAAACATAGAAAATTTATTTACATATTTAAATTTCATAAATTGAGTTTTGTATTGCATCCGCCACGTTGTATTGCATCCGCTACGTTGTATTGCATCCGCCATATTGAGATCTTGAAAAAAAAATCATTGAAAATTTACTACGTAAATGTATTTCGCGACGACGCCATTGTGAGACAGATCTCTATTACATTTTTAGTCCAAATTAGTCCAAACAA